>OX392495.1:4740766-5355409 GCA_947623365.1 Achlya flavicornis | reverse complement strand
AAATTTTTGGCCTCTCATCATAAAGAAAAAAATATTTCTAAATTTTGGAAAGGGAACAAAACTAAACCCCTCACTTATAAAGCGCTCTTTAACTAATATACTACTGATTAAATGATCACGTAAATAATGTCACATTATTTGACAATGACAATAGAGTGACGTTATTTACGTGACCTTTTAAACAGTATATCAGTTAAATAACGTTTTATGAGTAAGGGGGTTAATCACAAACCTAGCCTACCAGTTACTATAGAAGGTAAGAAGTAGGTAGGTACTAGTGATGTGTCAGAAACAACAAATCTTTTTAAGAATCACTTTAGAGTAAGCCATATAATAATAATCTATGGAGTAAGCTCCCCCTTAAATTCTACACCATCGCTACGGAGCGATGCCGTGACTCATTCTACAGGAAAACACCTTCGGTCTTATTACAAAAAACGATCTTCATCCTGGTTTAAACCATAACTTACAAGTCTTGGATTGTTACGGTACTAACGTTGGTCCTATGACTAAAATTCGATCTTATTACAAATCGCAGACTAACGGAGGATGTGTTAGTACCACAAGCTAGTCCATGATTAAATAATATCCACAGATTATCTATAGAAAACATTCATTGAATCTGACATCATTCGTTCGCACCGTTCCATTTATCTACATAGCTGATTAATTCTATAAATTATTAAAATTTAAAATAGTATATACTATTAAGGATATAAATTCAAATATTGATTTTTGAAAAGCTTTTGCTGGTGCAACTAAATTATCAACTATAATTTTGTTTTTGGCGTTGTTTTCACGTATAATAATGTAATATTACCCGTCAATATTACATATTAGCAACAACTCTTGCGCGTAACGGAATAAATGAAGTTCTCGCGCGTATTATAAATACGAAACTGCTACTACTAACATTAAGCAATAAAAAGTGCTTATATTATAATAAAAACTCTACAATAGATGATCAGAAGAAAGGAAGGGGTGACAATTGGAGCGCCGAAGAGAAAGTTTGTTTTGATGTTAAAACTGTGCGATACACATAACATTCTTTATGGTAACTCTAATTTCAACCATCCTAGGATATATTATCAAAATATATTATATTCTTAGTGACAAGCAGGCCAGAACAAATTGATATAGAATTCGATCAAAGAAAACTAAAAAAGGTTCTCAACACATGTAAGTACATATAATTACTAGTCCCCATGGTTTCTCCTGGTCCTAGGGTAAAAAGTAGCCCATGTCCCTCTTTATACCTGTCCAGCAGTTTAGGTGTGAAAAGTTAACAGACACAAGTTACTTTCATGTTTATAATTATGTATGGAATCTCAGGGTGAAACCGCAGGAGACAGCTTGCTTTTAAAAATGATGTTTGTTTGTTCAAGCATCTCTCAAAAAGTAATGAACCAATCTCGATGAAATTTGGCATGCAGACAGCCTATGGTATGGATAAAACATAGGAGACTTTACAAAAGTTGACTTTACAAGAACATTCTTATAATATAATTGCAGAATCAAGAATGAAAAAACTGGATTTAGAAATAGATTTATTAGAAATAGAAAGGAAGAAACACACTAATGAATAAAATGTTAGTAAAACAAATTCAAACCAAATTAAATAAACCTATGCAAAACAAGAGAGCAGCTTTCATAAAAATAAACTAATATCTCTTTTTTTTTTTTCAGGTCAACAACAGTAATAAATAATAATCAATGAAATGTCTTAATTTTACAAAACATAATGTGAGAATGTTAGAAATTATATTAGTATATAAATTTCAAAATTGAAAATAATAAAAGTGCTAAGTACTGTAACTTAATTTTATAAATAAATAAATATAATCAATGAATATAAGTTTCAATGAACTGCCTTCCACGAACTGTGTTTTCAACTCTTGATTGTGAAAATGTTTCTCTAGCGGATGGTGTCAGGCTGCTATCATTTTAACCAGAAAATATCTCCTCTCTCATGTCAATGGCTATATTATGAAGAACTGCACATGCTACTATAGTTTTTTTGGCACTTTAAATATCACAACACATGCCTCTTAGTAGGCAGTGGAAACATTGTTTCCATAACCCGTAACATCTCTCCACTGTGTTCCTTGTACGCATGTGAGACTGGTTATACCTTTCTTCTGCAGGTGTTGTAGGGTTCAGAACTGGTGTAAATAAATATGGGGTGCAAGGATAGCCACTGTCACCCCGTAATATTCCAGAGAAAGCACCAGCCGCTACTTTTATTTGCAAATCACTGTTTCAGTCTACATTCCCGGAATATTCTGGAATCATGTACATACACTGCCATGCCACCTGGTTACTACATCCATTATTCTGAGATCAGCATCACAGACCACCTAAAAACAAATGCTTGTTTTATTTCACATTACAAAATGATTCAAGAAAGTTGAAATTTCAAATTATATACCTGCACATTTATAGATGGATATCCTTTTCTGTTAATATATAACTGCCCCCATCAGCATCTATCTTTTTGATGCGTCATGAACCTGTGTGACATCTGTGCAATGGTTCCTGCTACTTTCTTACATATATTTGGCTGACAACTGGCTGAGACACACCGTGCAAATCGGCTGTGTTGTCTTGAATCTATGAGTAAGACAATAATAATACATTAGAAAGTTATATTGCATATTGTTTTGCTATTATTAGACAAGGTTTATAAAGCACTTACTTCATTGCGAGCAATGCGAGCCCAGCTCCGTTATGGGCAAGCCACTTGAATTTCAGGGGGTATTCGGCATTCTCGGGGATCCTGGGATATTTCAGCTTTTACCAGGTCCACTATTTTTAAGCCGAAACGCTTCGTGAACGTGTATTTATATCGAAATTCTTCGTCACACAACTCAACAAAAGGATTCAGCCAATAACGAAGTCTTAAAGGTCGCCGGGGCACCCCTAATAAATCTAAATCGTCCATATCATCTAGATCAATAAATTAAATCAATATTATCCATTCTTCTTGTAATCAGAAAACAAAAGTAAAACAATAAAACTTAACCTCACTGTGCAATTTGACGTTTGCTAGTGACTTTAGTCCTCTGTCGAGCGATAGTCCAAAGACAAACTAGGGGTGCTGTTGGTTTATCTTTAGTACCATAATTAATCCACGAATTTGAGATAGTCTACGTTTTGTAATACGAAATATTTTAGTACATGGTTTATTACCATGTTTAATCCAGGTACGAAATTTAGTCCACGTTTTGTAATAAGACCGCTTTTGTTTACATGTAAAGAAGTACAATCTATAAGTAGTATGAAGACAGGACAATCTCCGGGACATGATCGATGGTATCAGCATCGAACACCTACAGAATGCTGGGGTACACCCGGTACACCTCTCGAGAGTCGGTGCTGCTGGGTCCTTCTATTGGTAGTATTAGGAAACTATTATCCATATGTGAAGCTTATGCTGAGGATCATGGATTAAAATATAACTCAAGCAAGTGTGAACTGTTGGTGTTTAGAGGTAGAAATAACAGTCCTTCATTTATCCCTCCAGTAACCCTAAATGGTACACTCTCAATAAATATTTTGGTCATATTGTGACTGGACCTCAAAGATGATTACTAGTTTATTACGTTGGTTATGTAAGTATTAGGATCTAGTATCTATTTAATGTATTCGATTTTTAATATTTTTATTTATTTAAGTGTATTCATTATGTGTTACACCTGCCATATTGTCATATATCCTGTTACCCAAAGCCCCAAAGGTTGTCTGGAAGAAATCGCTTAAGCGATAAGGCCGCCTTTTTTGTATTCCTTCTTATTGTATTTTATTGTTATGTTTCGTCTGTTCTATTGCATATATATTGTACACCACACAAATAAAGAATATTTATCTTATCTTATCTTATGATTGTGATATAGAAAGGAGCGCAGAGCGTTAGCAATGCGGGCAAATATGCTGCCATATGACATATCGAAATGGCGTCGTTAATTCCTCTTTTGACTAGGTACCGGGTCAGATAAGTTTTTAGGACTATACTTCTTTGTGCTTCTTGACACACACTGTCAATTTTGACGCAATGGTTGATGAAGAGTAATTTTGTATTCGGTTTATTTTAATTATTTTACATACAGACAATAAAAATGATACATAGGTAAAATTCTAATATAAATATAAACTTTATTTAAAATAGAAATAATGCTGGATATTAATCAAAAACCAAACGACATGAACGGAAAGGACTGATCATGAATGTAATATTCTATCTGAAGGAGACGATGGCCTTAACCCAGCAGTGAGAGCCTGTTCCCTTTCTGGCTTTGTGTGCTTAACACGATCGGCCACATCTTCGCTAACCACAGTGAGAATGTACAAGCACAAGGCAATCCTTAGTAAAAAAGTGGAAATCAGAGCTGGAAATTATCTGCTTCATCACCATTTCCAGCCTTAGAATATCCACTGATGTGCAGAGGCCTAGGTCTTCACAGCCCACGATCAATAACTGATCCATTAGCTCACAGGGTCACAGATCAGGTCATTGTTCAGATGATGCGGTCGGGTGTACGTATATTACTAGAATCTAGTAACCAATGATCCTCTAGATAAGTATCTTCTGTTTCAGCTGTTCCCAATGCAGCTTCACGTCGAACTTCGAAAGCGCCTTGATCATGCATCGACAGCTGCACCACCAGTCTGGGAGCTTCAATGCCTTCCCAGACTTTGAAAAGTCTAAGATTTTTCCGGTACCTAAATTAACAACTGAAGTTATCATGTGGTACAATATTTAATATGGGTGAAACAGACGCGTCTGTTTCCGGACTCTTCCTTCCTCTACACATCGATAGATGTATCAGCTGATTTCATCTGCGGATGCATGGGGGGTATTTGATCGTCTGTGGTAGGTATTTAATGTCGGCAGATGCGTCTGCCACCAATACATTTTTCGATAGTTTTTACGGCACGCATCAAAGGCTTTATGTGCGAGCGCAAGGCGCCTGTCCACACGTCTGTCTGCCTGCCAACGTTGCATCATTGTTGTGCGGCATGTGGATGGGTGTACGCGTGATTACAGTTTCTAGTCGTTAAATAGCTCTAATGCGGTGCATAAAGTGCTAAATAAATAAATAACAGCAGCTGTTACTGTCTCAATATCCATTTTTTTATGCAAGTTGCGTCTTTCAAGACTTAACACAGTTTGAATGACTCACGTGTGGACAGCTCGTGAATTTAGCCGCAGATGCATTTGCTGTTACATCTATCGAAGTGTAAATGAGAAATAAGATTAATGCTGTACTCCCTTTGGAAAACCACTCCGGGGAGCTCATTCCACAACTTTAGCGTCCGGGTTAGGAAGCTCTTTTGAAACCGCAAAGAGACATAGTAAAAAAAAACTACCTAATGTTTTCAGGAGAAATCAGATACAGCTCCTGGTCTTCTGCCACTTTCAGCATCTTTTCCTGGTAGTAAAGGTTTAAAACGTGAGTAAGAACAGTTATATATTGTCTTGTATTGCTAGTTTTCGCGCCATCATTAGGTACTTACATTTCATGTCCTAGATTGTTCAGGAGTTGAAAGTATCTTCTGTTGTTCACCGTGTTGTAAGTTATCAAAAATGTTTCAGAAGCTAAGTCGTTAAGGCGCACTTAAAAATCGACCCAAGACTATTTTTTTTTTTTTTTTTATTTTTTTTTATTTATTATGGCACAAACAGTCATACAGAAAAGAAATTAACAATAATATCTTAAACACAAAAAAAGACAACGAGTGCCGAAATGTATCAAATAAAATGATAGGATGCCCGACAATATTGTGATTATAATGTGAGTAGTATTATAATACTACTCACATTTATTTGGCAGTATGCCTCACTTGGGTTAGCTGAGTTTTTACTGATCATCATTAGTGTATTATTATAATATTGCTGACCCAAACAGCTTTTTTTTTAAATACTTTTTATTTCTTTGCACTAACTTTTAACTAGCACAGTTTATTCAAAGTCTTCAAATTTAGCTCCAAACTTGAC
This sequence comes from Achlya flavicornis, assembly GCA_947623365.1. NCBI lineage: Eukaryota > Metazoa > Arthropoda > Insecta > Lepidoptera > Drepanidae > Achlya > Achlya flavicornis. The sequence goes on along the minus strand of OX392495.1, from coordinate 5,349,414 downwards.
TTCAAAGGAAGGTCAGAACCCTCGGAAAGCGAATCAGACTCCAGACACACACTAAGCCTGCTTTTTATTTGAGTTTAAACACATTCTTTTTCATGTTATTACGAAGTATCAAGCCGCACATCATCAGCTACAAGATTATTTGAGAAGCTTCGGTCTAGGATATGTCGCAGCAGAACCCTGTTTGCACATCCTGAAGAACCACTGGATAGTTCACTTAATGTTACAAAAGTAAGTGTACTCGGAGCTTCTTTATTGTGTAGGGCGATGAAACTACGGGCATCTATAGACGACACTTTTGACAGCCCATATTAAAGCGGCAACTAGAGACACCCAAACAAAGTGACTTCTTAGCTTAACCCACGTATTATTGGTGATATTAGGAATTTAGGAGCCATTTATTAGAGGGGAGGTATCACTCCCCCGGGACGAGCTATCTTAGCGCCGCGCGTGGAGTGGTGAGCAGGTACGCGTTCAACACGAGAGCCCGCCTCCCTCTTAGCCGGCACAAGTCAGGTATAAGGCCGTTACCTTCGAGGCGGTAACCCATGAGGATTACCCAACGAAAAAAAAATACAAAATGAGCCATTCATTTATTTTGATTAGAATAGCTTTTACTCCCCTCCTCGTAGAGATTTTTAAACCACCTTCACCTCCTCCTTGCATCGTATATACCTCATTGCTGAGGGACGTGACCTTTCACAGGATCTTACTTAATAATAATGACTGGCCCTTATCGTATCTTCGTTATTAAAATCTTCATCTATTGCTGGTGCACTTCTGAACCAGTTCTCGGCTTTGTATGCTACCAGCTTCATCACGAAGATAAATGAAAGACTGTTCAAATTGTGGCCTCCGTATCATAAGGTCACAAGTCGTCTTTTGGATAAATTGGACATATTTCATAACGAATTTTTTGGCGATAAATATGTTCACGCTTTCTTAGGACAGTGGGGTCCACCTAAACACCGCGATGTTTTAAATCCTCGAAAGATACGGTGTTAAGCAATGTCACTGCCTCTCAGGCTCATCACCAATCCTGGTTGATTTGACCCGGCCAAACAATATAACCAAAGTTCTACTAAACTTTAGCAAAGCGATAGACGACTCTAGGGCTGCTTTGATTATAGTTCTTTTTACAAAGGTCGATTTCCTTTTATAACCTCATGATACGGGTGGATTGTAGTCAAATCCATGTTATAATAAACACAGTTACTCCATCAGGAACAATCAGTGCCAAGTGACTGTACCTCCAAGGCTTTGAAGGTGGATTCGGTTGGTTCCCGATGCAGCGCTATATCATCTGTGAGGGAGATTCAAAACGAGACATATGGATGCCATTTATGCTCTTTTGATGCTGACAGGTATTTCAGTTAAAAGTTCCTTTCAAGTGTATCATGACCATGCAGTTCACAAATTTCTTGAATTCCTGTTGCGACTATTCTCTCTCTTTCGTGAACTAGGCAATCCGATGAGAGGTCCGCTATCCCTTGATCTCTTCATAGAGCTGGTAAAGGTCACTAAGAGTCGGTTGATGACTTCCACGATGGACCACACACTTCACAAAGCCCTTTAATCTGGTACTATCCTATAATTTTCTTAAATTACAGGATAACAGTCCTAGACCGTCACCTACTAAACTACCATAAGATTGGCATTGAAAACCTGTTGAAACTTGTCATGGCGAAAACAAAAGATGGCCTTACTGAGGACTTAGCAAATTCAGTCATCTACGGCATCAGACAACCTTATTACAAAGCACTAGACAACATAATCGAAGAAGGTGAATTCATCATTGAGACAGTGACACCAAAGATCAAAATCCTAAAGCATGCGGCAACGAATACTGACATGAAATGGTCAGAGATACCGAATCTGAATGACAATTGTAGGATGATAACAGAGGAGTTGGAGAAGCTGATCAAATATCCAACGGAGAATAATGATAAGAATGACTTCATGAAGAAGATGCAGACGCTTAACGAGTGCATGTGCAAGTTTGTCAATTCTTCGAATACTTTAAAGAAGGCGCTCAATAAGGAATTGGATTCGAAACATGGCGCGCGAGAGAGTCCGATGAGCGAGCAACCGTTCTTTGATTTATGTTTGGGAGAGTAAGTGGGATTCCTAACTCTTTATCCATTTTTATTTCTTGTTAAAAGTAAACCTAATACATAAAAAGAGAAATTGACTTGACTGAAAGATTAATGTATAGCTCAAACAGAAGCGTAACTATTTTTTTAGTTCTTAGTTTAGTTTTTTACATTTTCCTAACAAAATGTGTGTTCATAGCACATAGGCCTGTGTTTGACCGCAATTTCACCATGGCAAGTGATGATGTGGCCGAAGGTGGTTAGCACACAAACCCTAGATAGAACTGGCTCTCAAGTGCAACTGTCGGAACACACCGATAGGTGTTTGGCGAAAGATTTTCAACCCAGCCAAGTGGGTATTAAAAGTACCCTACCACCGTGCTATGGTATCCTCACGATGTTATCCTTCACCGAAAGCTCAAGCTCATAATGATCAAACTAAGATATATTTTTAATATGGAAGGATGCGTGCTACGGATGCGTGAGCGCCTCTCCCCACAGCGTGCCGCCCTCGCCGCTTCCCTACTACCGATACATCGCATAGCTCGAGCTGTGCATCTTCCTCGCGCAGCTACTTTGCGGCGGCGCATCTTCATAGCACATCTTACTCGCACAGCTACTTGGTATCAGTGGAAACGGTCACATAGTTTCACAGCTTAGCTATTACATCCTCGCAGCATAGCCGCATAGCACATCTCTGGTGGAAAAGCAGCCTTAGTCTTAGATTAATGTTTGTTTATTTTGTAGAAGGGAAACACCACGAGACTGGCAGAGGGCACAAAGCGAAAAAAATGATAGGTGTAGGAAAAAATACTTGGGTAACAGGTAAGTAAATACATATATACACGAACATTGCTTCAAAGGTTCTTCTAGATTTAAAAAACTTGTTATCTGTCTTATATCTTTCAGAATTTGACACATATTACGGTTTTTTTACAGGTCATTTACTAATAGTAGGGGAGCCCTAGAGGGGATTTTGGGATTCACTCAATCGCGGCAGAATAACATATAGGGGGAAACGCCGTGCGCTTATTCAAAGACACTACACAAGCGCAAAATGTAAATGTATTGAACGTGCCAGTTTTAGTTAACCGCCGACCTGTATTTCATGTGTGGGAATCGCGTACAGGTCGGTTAACGAAAGCTGGCACGTTCACAGTACTCATAAATTTGCAATCAGTCAAGTCTAATGGACGAATGCAAAAATAGACCACTCTATATTTATGAGCAGTAGCAAAAGCAAAACAATAACTGTCTCCTTCATACTCATAAGCTTGACTTTGCGCGAGAGAGACGGTGTAAATGTGTTGAAACGTGCCAGCTTTAGTTAACCGACCTGTACTATGTGAGGTTTTATTAACCCCGCCAACTGGCCCGTTAAAATATAACTTTATTTCTATTACTGTATTTGTATCTTTAGTGTCATTTTTAATTTTAATTTTTGTTACAGCGGGGAGAAGTCAAAAATGTCTTCGGAGAGTTTTTATTTTTGATTAATTGTTTTTTTAAGATGTTTATAATAAATATACTTTATAATAAATTTATTTATATTTAAGAAAAAATATTTTATTTTATTATCAACTAACTGTCCCCCGCGGTTTCACCCGCGTTTCCGGGATAAAAGTAGCCTATAGCAGTTGGGGATAATGTAGCTTCCTATGAGTGAAATAATTTTTGAGTCGTCTGACTATACTTATTGGTTAAAAAATAAATAATGTATAAAATGGTATAATTAATATTTATAAAGTAAAAAAATAATGCTATAAAAATAAAATACATCGAAAATCAACCACTCTCATCAAAACCACATCTATTGCGATGTTTTTTGTGCTGGCAATGTGAATCTCTATTACGACAATTTTCACAAACCATAAGTCCAACTTGTATCTGTCTATAATGATTTTTGTAATGGCAGCCCGGCGTAATAACACATTTGTCGTCACTTTCCATTTCATCTTCAAAATTATAGCAACACCCAGGTTTCATTATCGAATCACCACTCGACATATCTTTAGTCTGGCAACACTTGCAGATTTGTTGATTAACTTTTTCATTTCGTTTCTCCATGTGTTCTACATTTTTATAATTGCATGTTTTTACGACTGGCAAAATTCTGGGTCCATTTCTTAACATCGGTCTGTTTGCTTCTAAATCCTCTCCCGATGCACTCCTTCTAACATTTGCAAACATTCTGTTAACTTCTTCAATCGTATCTTTTGATTTTCTCTTTTCTTTAAGAGATTTTTTCAACACATCTAATTTCATTTGAGGTATAGACGACGATTTGTGCCGGATCAAATCTATGATATGTGGCTTTCTCATATTTTTAGGCTGCCAATAATTTAGTATAGTAAATTTATAATTATCATTCACCTGTCTATTTTCTTCAATAGAAAATTGCTGAACTTTACTCAGGCTCAATTTTTCAACATTTTTATTACCATTGCACTCGGTAGATGTTGCAACGTTTTTAAAACTTTTGTCTTTCTGTACATCATATTGTTTTTTATTTTGAAATACAGTTAGTACTTCATTTAAAAGGTCTAATCCCTCAGCAACATCTGTTTTAGATGTCTGTACAATTTTCATGTTAGGTTCTTTGGATTCCGTTCCAACATTATTAGAATTACTTTTTAGTTTTTCAGATTTCTTGTATACAGTTTTAGTAGTACAAACTTCGCAGTTTTTCTTGCAAATTGGACACGGCGTTTCTCTTTTACCACATTCGTCATTACTGTTGAGACAAATTGAACAAATAAATCTATTGCTTTTTAAGTTATTTTTATTTCCACCTCTCTCTCGATCCATTTCGTAGATGCTGTTCCTCGTTTCTTCTTTTTCATATGTCGTAATGTGAATACAGACCGTTTTATTGTTTTTACTCGATATCATATGCAATATGTATTCTGAAAAAATATGAGAATTTTTACCAGTGTACGTTGAGAGTTGGGTGTAATAGCACGGTACATATTATATGTACCGTGGTAATAGTGACACTTCAGTACGACTACCGTTGGCGTTGTCTAATCGTAAATGTTCTATTGTTGTTAAAATTACCATGTGATGATGCTATATCTGGCAAAATACTTGTGTTGGACTACAAACAAGCTCATCATGGAAAGTGATCATGTGGTGGAAGAGACATGGTAGTATATTTGCCATATACGTCAACACGTCAATCTAAGCGAAGAGCTCATACCGTAACCAACGTTGCTGATGATTCAAATCCCGCAATGAGCTTGAGATGTGAGCTTGCAGAAAATTATGAGATTCCATAGCACGATGGTAGGGAACACACCCCAAGTTGAAAATGTACCACCAAGCTTCCGATGAGTTCCAACAGCCACACTTGAAAACCAGTACGCTTCTAGGCTTTCTAACACTTACACGTCTATGCTTACCACGTTACATTGAAAAACTAACCCTAACAAGTGGATGTTAATTTTGTTTGAAATCTATTCCGTCGATTCCCCACCACCGATAATGCGCACTGATTGGCTAAGTCAAGGATACAATACACATTTAGATGTAGTGATTGGTCCTTACTGGAATTAATCAGCGCAAAAGAGTTGCGGAACTGAATTTATCGGTAACTACTAGGAATTTTCCTTGATGCCACATCATCATTGACAACTTTGATGTACGAACCCAAGTCTAATATTTAAAAAATCTCAGTCCAGAAAATTTCACGTACATCTGAATGAACTTACCATGTAATTAAAGTTTAATATAATCCATAATATAGTTGAAATCCCTACACCACATAAAAAGCCATACAAAAGTAAATAAAATAATATGCATCAAGAACCTGACTCAAAAATCTCAGGCGTGAATGACACTGACAGAAAACGACCTTCATGAAAAAATATATATAGTAAAGAGTATTTATTTAATAATCTTCTCTTCATAATCTCCTTATAATAAGACACAAAAGAATACAAGGAGACATCTGTCACTAAAGCCAAAAGCAAAAAACTATAAAATATTTGCCTAAAAAATAAACTGATTTTAAATTGTAAACGTGTGCTTTTTGTAAATTTGTGAATGTTTTTATTGGTGCTGTTGATTACGTTACTATTGGTAAGTATTTGCAACGTTTATTACCTACGTGTTGAAAGTTTAAATGTACTTTAGTCGATAAAATTTAACCCATTGAGTTGCGGACCAAGTCAATGAATAACAATTGATTTCTAATGTTTTTAAAGTCAGAGGACCTTAGACGAAGTTCATTCTGCTGTTATTTTCTAACCGCGAGCTATGATGACAGTAGGCAGCCTCTTTTTGACTTATAATATCGTTGGATAGTTGGTATACTTATAGTACTTACTTCTGTAGGGTGTATGCAGAAATTAATGGTAATATTCTCCCACTTGCTCGGAAATTGATTAATTATTAAAAAAAATATAACATCAGTCGGGTCTTAACGGTTCAATTTTGAAAAAAACCCATTGTGGATGCCACTGGATGCTTACGTAATCTAAGGAGTCTGTGTGTAGTTTTTGGACCCTTTGGTTTGAAGTCTGCGTTGTCACAGTCAGTGGCGTCTTATCCTTAATCCTTCATATCCTTCGGCTTACTAGGGTCTTAATGGCTTTGTTTTTTTTTAAGGATATCGAATACTAGCTGGAAATTTTTGTGTCAAAACGAAACAATAAAAGGAAAAATGCGAGAAAGTACATTAGGTATATGATGATAAATAAGAAGAAATGAGAGAAAACAAAGGTATATATGTAACGAAAAGAGATATCAAAAAACATCATAGAGAATATCAACCCAGCACCAATAGAGTTATAATAACTAAAGAGTATTCTGTGGATAGAGTGGGGTATGAGGTTCATACCCAGGAGGTTGGATGCCAGTACGATAGTAAACGGGATGACATAATATGTACTTGTAGAAATGTTCCAATCAGCAGACGACGGCAGGAGATAAGGTTGGTGAAATGGCAAATCAAAGACAACAATTGGTCTTTGGATCTAAACCAGAATTGAGTTTTAGAACGGAAAACAGCTCGCGCATGCTTGAGTATTTTCTCACGTCGTTTTTTTTACAAGCCTACGGCCTGATGATAAGCAGTTACAGTATCCTATGGACGCTTGCAACACCTTTCTTGTTGGAAGTAGTTACGCAAAAGATAATAAGAAACAAAAGAGGGGCGAATTTCTCACGAAATCTCTGGTTTCCAATGGTCACATTGACAACAACTTTTCTCTATCTAATTGTTATCCCTTTTGTTTTACTTATGAAAGTCTTGCTAGCTGACACTGGTCCAAGGGCGTCGCCCGCCACCCGATGGCGCAGGGGGGGGGCAAGTTGACTTTACCTACTACAATTCATACATTTGAGAAAAGTAGGTATAAATTGTAGGTAAAGTCGACAGCACATGAAGCTTTTCACTTGTACCATGTACTACGAGCCTTACATCTACAGCGACTGTAATAACAACAGTATCTTAGTACTATATACATATATATTTAGAATATCTAGGGGGGGGCAGCTGCCCCTCCTTGCCCCCCCTTGGCGACGCCCTTGCACTGGTCGCGACTTTTTAACGTTGAAGAACTTATCAGATTGTTTGAGCATAAATATTACCTACTAACAACCTAGCTGCATGAACAGTCTCATCTGAAAACATATGAACCACAACATATGAATAGAAGACTGTAGTTCACTGTGCAGTGCAGTCGCCAATATAAGGCTAATTTGATGATAGGTTTAAGAAATGTTTTCCTTCATTCAGGTCGGTTGACTAAAGCTGGCACGTTCACAGTACTCACACTTGCAATTTCACGATACATGATGTTTTATTACATTCTTGCTTCTAATCAGTCAGACAATTCTAACTGATGAATGCAAAAAAGACCACTCTATATTTATGAGCAGTAACAAAAGCAAAACAAGAACTATCTCCTTCATACTCATAAGCTTGACCGCGCGCGAGAGAGACGGACAGACTTTTTATGATGTAAATGCATTGCGATGAACGCCGCGCACTATCAGATACTACACAAGCGCTACGTGTAAATGTATTGAAGGTGCCAGCTTTAGTTAACCGACTACAACTTACCACGTAGCTTCTGCAAGGACCGTATACCAAACAACTTTTGTTTTTTCAGATATTTCAGTGGAATTCCCAAACAGATATATACTTACCACGGTTTGCGGAGTCGCACTGATATAGGAGTTGGTAGTGTCAAGACCTTGCTAAGGAAGAAAGTGAAGCGGATATATCTACCGGAGACGGATGATAGGGGCGTTGGAAGTTCAGAATTGGGATCTTTGTTTAGCAATCGTAAGTATACTTTAATTAATTAAAGCATAATTTAATTAGGTAAAAATCTTCCGTTAATATATCAATTTCATTAAAGTTTATGAAATTCATCTATTATCACTCGAAATCATGTGTTTTAACTGTGTATGTGCCTGTGTTTTCATTGTAATATTAATGTACCGGGTCTATTCGCGCACAGATTATTATCAAAATTTAATTTAACTAACCTCGACGTTTCGACCAAGTTGCATTGATTGATTGATTGATGCCTGTGTTTTACCACAGTCTCACTATGCTAATTGATGATATGGCCGAAGGTGGTAAGAACACAAAGCCTGCAAGTAACTGGCTCTCAAGTGCAGCTATCGGAACACACCGATTGATGTTTGGCGACAGATTTTTAACATGAGGGTGGTAGCCAGCCAGATGGGTACTACAGAGTACCCTAACACCGTGCTATGGTCTCCTCACGATGTTTTCCTTCACCTAAAGCTCATTGTAGTATTCGAACCCAGGACCTTCGTCTCGGCATTCGATGTCACATCACAACCAATGAGCTATCAGCGCCTTAAAAAGTAAAAAAAATTACGTACTATATAGAAAATATTTTATGCGAAAATATTGCCCACTTAAGTACTTTTCAGTTTTCACATAAATTTTCTCTTTTCCAGGAAGAACCACACAAAATAAAGAGGGTAGCTATTATGATCATAAAAAAACATCGTCAAAATGTGTAGGAGGCGTTTTTGAGTATAATACTGGATGTGTTACGAGCGCAAAATTATCACCAATAGTTCACACAAGATCTGGTACTACTAGTCCTGCAGTATCAATGAATAACAAGAAAAGCACCAAAATAAACAGCAATTCCGTTGAAAAGAATCTTATAACTATAACAACACAAGTCGAAGATGAATACGTTACAAAAGAAGTTAATGAAGAAGTGAAGAAGCCTGAAGAACCATCTCCAGCTAAAGAAATATCAGAGGAAGTTGTGAAACCGAAGAAAGCAAAAGAAAGTATTACAAATGTATTAGAGAAAGATAAATCACGAATCACGAGACATATTAAGGAGCCGGAAAAAGAGTATTCTTCAGATTCACTTGTACAACATGTACACAATTTAGAAATGCCTAGTGACGACAAAAGCCATATGTCTATGGACCCTATGGAAAATAAGCTTGAGAGAGAATATAGAAAAATGTTTTCAATCAAATCAAAAGAAAGTAAACCCAGTAGTGAAAAACCAATCCCCGACTTTAAAAGCACATCTATGTTACGACGCAGATTTGAGGCTCTAAGGCGTGGAATTGCTAAAAAAGAAGATTTAAAAAATATTCCTATGATCGACACTAAAATATCACATACAAGTGTAACAAGTTGTAAAGATGTGTCAATAGCATCTGATCCACCATCGCTAGAAGGCAGATCTTATTCAAATACAAAAACGTATAGCCCCTTTCAATCAAATGCAGACTATAACAAGGATATTTATAATCCTAGCACTTCTTACAAACAGTCAGTTACAGGAAAAAAGGATCGAGATTATGGGCAATGGCCTCGAACAGAAAGATACGACGAGGACTCCCAAGGGGTAAAAGGCATGTTCAAAGTATGGGGGAAAAAGTTCAATCTAGAAGAAAGCTACTGTGATGATAAGGGAACACCTAAGGCATCTTATGATACCCCGAAGATAATTGAGAAAAAGCTCGAGACAGTCAAAGGTAAATCTAAACCAGAACCGCAGGAGAAGAAAGAGGGAAGAAAATTCTTCTTTTTTAAACGAAAAAGTAAGGAAAAGGATAAACAGCCCTATAAGGCAAAAAAAGGAGTAACAGCTGGTCGTTGTGAAGTCGGAGACGGTCTAATGATAAAAATAGGAGCTGGCGGTACTTATAACACGGAGGAAATTAAAGAACCTGAAATAGTATCGTCCGAATACGAGGAGATACTACGAAAAGCTTGGCTTACCAAGTACCTCTCACACAGAATCGATTCTAGAAAGAGTGTGCAAGTTAGATGGAATAATAAAACCTATGCAACAAGCAGTAGTACAATTTTCGAGCTAATGGACGACGTTTACAAAGAAGCGGGTATTGTGTTTAAATCAAAGAGCGAAATCACAACCGGTGAATCATCATATTACAAATCTTATACCAGGCAGCACGTAAATTTTATGCAAAATATAGAAGCATGGATGATACCAAAAACAATGCGTGACATATCTGTAGATCTAGCGTTGAAAAATAATAGTCATAACAGCGACGACATGGAAGTAAGGATATCAGATCAGAAATGGTTTATAGAAAAATCAAAAGCATTTTCACATAATATTGAAGTAGTATTACATTCGAATAATGTCGTCAAAATTAATAAAAGAACTAGTTCTGAATTTCTCAGAATAGATATACCTAAAGGTTTTTTTGTTGATTCGTGTAGTGAAGAAGATCGTCCTAATCAATCGAGTATTGAAGAGGTGTATAAAATCGTCGAATACGAAAGTACTACTGATTTGAAGAAACAAAGAAAGATTGTACGAAAATTAGATAAAGGGGATGATGCTTTTAACGATATAAAAGTAACAATAAGTGTCAGGGACAATAAAGATATCGAATCCAAAATATTGGAGACAGTGATAAAAACACCGCCGGTACACAGAGATGTGGTGATACAAGGCAGTAACGTGTACATACCTAAGAGATGTGATGTGATTGGGGTTGGAATCATCACTCAAAGGGACTTTGACTTGAAAAAACCTATGTAAGTATAATTATATCGTTTAAAATTTGTATCTAGTCGCAAGTTATTTGCGTCAACAGCTTCACTAAACAGTTTGATTACCTTTCTTCTCACTACCACTAAAACTACTTTATTTAATACTAGCTGCCCAGCGCGACTTCGTTCGCGTGGTGCTACCCTACCCTACCCCACCCTACCCTATCCTACCCTATGGTGCTACCCTACCCTACTCTCCTACCCTACCCTATCTCAACCATCACATTAGATTCACAAATCAGCCCGGCAGATGGCGCTGCAGTGGGACTAGATAACCTAGATAAGGTTATATTATCGACTTCAAGCTTTAATCGAAGCACGTTCAAAATGAAATGAATGACATAACAACTTGCTTGTACTGTTAACACTGAAAAAAGTTTCAATTTGACAGCACAATCCCCATCTGAAAAAAGTTTAAATTTGACACCAAAATCCCCATTAACAAAATGATCCGCCATTTATTCAATTCTTTTATCGTCCCTTATAAATCCTCCATCCATCTAAAGCATGGCACTATTACTAGTACTTATTATTATTTTTAGATTAAAAATACAAGAAGATGATATGTCAGATGAAGAATCAGAACCAGTTATGCAGATCACTCCGAAGAAATGCGAATTTGCCGAAAGCTACCTCCAAGATTACTATAGAAACTGGACCCCTCTTGGGATAGACCTATTCTCTTGGTGCGTCAGCGACTCTCGTCTCCGATGCTGCTCAGAACACTCTCGGACGAGTTTCAACAACCAAGGAGACGGCTCTAAGTCATGCCCGAACATCTACGATGACTTCCACGCGTCGACTATCATTTCATCAGGTTCCACCTCATCATGCAGCCATTGCAATACTTACGAAGACGAGCAATCTGACAAATGTTTTACTTCAAAACTTATGGAGAGATTCAAAAAGAAACCAAAAGAAAACCCCGATAAGAGATGTCTACCAAAAGATTCTTTGGAAGTCTTCAAAAAAAGATTGATTTATGCTCAAAGTAATAAAGGGAATTGGGGTATTGCTGATGATAAACCATACTCAGTTCCAAGTATAGAAGACAAACGTGCTCAAAAAGATACTATGGTAGAATGTCCGAAGAATAAGAAGTCGTGTTGTAAGTCATTGGAAACTAGTAAAAAAAAGAACGAATGTAAGAAACATGTTTCTTTACCCGATTGTGAAACGATGAAAGGCATATTGACTTTCAAAGGTACAGCATGTGACGTTTGTAAAAATCTTAATAAAGGTGTCAAATGTCCGAAACAAGCCACAATGGATCCTAAACCACCAGCCCAAATACTGTTACCGCCGTGCATGCCCGAATGCAAGAAAGCTAAAAATCCAGCCTGTTCCAAACCCAATTCTCCATCTTGTAATGAATCGTCAGCTTCCGCACCTCCTTGTGAAGCTCCTCCTGAGATCCCGTGTGCTTCTCCGTCTTCGACATCGTCATCAAGTTTATATCCTACGCTGCCATGTGCCTCTCCACCAAGCAGCTCATCGTTAACACGTAGCTTAACACCTAGCACACCATCCCCTACCCAGTCAGGAATCAAGTTATCAAGTCCACGTCATACCCCTCCATGTACACCATCACCCCCACCATGCATTAAACCACCCCCTTGTCCTCCGAAGCCACCCCCTTCTCCACCGAAGCCATCCCCTTCTAGCGCAAAACTGTCAGGAATCAAGTTATCAAACCCACCTCACGCCCCTCCATGTAAGCCATCACCCCCACCTTGCATAAAACCACCCCCTCCTTGTCCGAATTCACCCCCACTTTGTATGAAACCATCCTCTGCTTGTCCAAATTCACCCCCACCTTGCATGAAGCCACCCCCTAATTGTACAAATTCACCCCCATCTCGCATGAAACCACCCCCTACTTGTCCGAATTCACCCCCTATTTGCATTAAACCATCCCCTCCTTGCCCAAAGCCGTCACCTCCATGTCCAAAGCCACCCCCTTCTGGTCCAAAGCCACCCCGAAATCAACCAAGATCTCATCAAATACGCCCCCCTGAAGAATGCTCCATGATACAAAGCCCACAACAAACTTGCCCCAGCCCACCGCAAAAAAATAAATCCCCACATAGTTCACAGTTAAAATCTAAATCAACGAAGAAATCCACATGTAATCCAACGCCGTCAACTCTTTGTTGTAAGCAAAAACCACTCCTGTGCCCTCAGTGCAAAAGTTCTGCTGAAGTATACCCATGGCCAACAAAGCAAATGTCCAACCCATCATCTTCAAACTCATCAAACCAAATGTGTTCAGCGTCATCAAAATCTAATATATGTAAAAAAGAGACCTGTCCTGCGGTCAAGAAACTTTCTAGTCAGTCCGTAGAAAACAAAGATTGTAAGCCAGATTGTGCAAATCGGAAAAGATCTCAATCACCACATTGTCCTGCTCCTCAAAAAGAATGTCCAAACACCTCTAAAGCAAAAATTCCTGGTCTCTTACTCAAAATGATCTCGTCAAAGAAAAAGGCTTGCCCTAAGGAATATCCAGAGCAGAATAGCTCAAATGATGAGGATAGAGTTATTCGATTGAACTCAAAGGAAACTATAAATATAAGAATAAATAAAGAAACTCCAAGTACTGAAAAAATAAGAGACGGAATGAATATAAAAGTTAAAGATTTTGATGGTACGACACTTTATGAACGACGGAATTACAGGGAAGGAGGTAGTAGGAATAAAGCAAAGGTGTTAGGAGAACTGTATACAGACTCAAATGTACACAGATTGGCCGCACCGATTACAGTAGAAAATGTCACATCAGATTCAAATGTACACAGAATGGCTGCACCAAATACAGTAGAAAATCTCACATCAGATTCAAATGTAAACAGAATGTCTGCACCGATTAAAGTAGAAAATGTTCCATCAGATTCAAATGTACACAGAATGGCTGCACCAAATACAGTAGAAAATTTCACATCAGATTCAAATGTAAACAGAATGTCTGCACCAATAACAGTAGAGAATGTCACATCACAGTTACAAGGCCACGAAGAAGCTATGGAACGTAAAAGTGATGCCAGCGTTGCTAACTTAGTTGAAATACAATTCAAATTGCGGGTTATACAAGGTGACAAAACAACAGACATTAAAGTAGGTAATGATAAAGATAGTGAATGTGAAAAAATAGATAACTCAAATCAACACCATACATCAACTCAAGGAATATATACAGTCAAACATGAAGGCGTACTTTCAGGTGAAGATTTAAATCCAAATAACGATATCAATATACGAATTGTAATAAAAAACTACAAGCCTCAACACAAAATTAAAAATATCGGAAAATGTTATGATGACTTTTCTAAAAAGATCTCGGACAAATTTCACACTGTGTCGACGGGATACAGTGACGTGTTAAAGAATGCTGATAATGTTTACTCAATACAACGAACTACATTAGATAAACAAGCTTCAATAGATAAATCTCAAAATAAAACCAGTGAAGAAGTGATGACTGAAGAATTAGTTGATCGTGAACCAATAAATCATATGGAATCATCACATAGTGCTAAATCTGATACAGATCAATTGGTGAAAACAGAGGAGGACATTACAGAAAAATCTATTACGAGTAAAAAGGGAATATCTTCATCGGGCCAAATAAAGGAATTAGATTTAAGTGAATTTTCACGTTCACAATATGGTTCTAAATATGATAATTTAAATGCAACTGATACAGATCCAGATTTGGCATTAGATTTGAATACAAGCAATGAAAATAACTACGAAAGCGAAGCAAAAGTCCTCGACCCACATTCTAAGATCGAAAAGAAGGAGATGCTTAAAAGGTTATTCGAGAAAGTTCACAATACAAAATCAAATAATAAAAAAAAGATTAAGAAGTTACGAGATATGCTTAAACAAATATTGACGTCTGATAGCAGCGTACACCAAGATTTGACACATGTAACTAGCAATGAGTTAGCTAAAGACGTTACATACACTTCATTAAAACCAAATTATTTTAGGGATACAGACAGTATGAATAATTATTATAGAAATGAAAGCACAGCGCTCTCTTCTAATATAAACAGTACAATTGGTTTAACAAAGTTTACGTATCCAACAAAAGAAAATAACAGTCTTTGCAGTAGCAACAGTGATATAGATAATGAATCCGCGGAAAATATTGATTTGATACAGAAAACTTGTATGTGTAGTGCGTTGGCAGAGCGATTGAATATATGTGAAATCGGAGACGGTAGAGGATGCTGTTGTAGAGCAAATCCAAAAAAGGATGAAGAAACAAACTGTGATTTGAGAAACGACGAAGACCTCTACTTACTAAACTATAAAACAACAGATTATGCAGACGTCGAAACTCAACATTCCAGTTATTTAACAAGCAAAATTAACAGTGCCAACATTTCCATGCATAATAACACGCAATGTAGTAAATTGAAACATGTTGCAGTTAACGTAGTTGACTTAAAAGACACACAAGATAAAATAACAAATACAAATATATTTTGCCCACATAAAACTCACCTGAAAGACTGTGAAATGATGAAACTCAATAGAAACACCATATTAAGTATATCGGACGAAGATAACATAGTAGTTATAGAGCCAAAGGAAACAAATAAGGAGCAAAGCAAAGTAAAAGATGAGAAAGAGACAAAAGAAAAAAAGAAAGAAAAGAAACATAAAAAGAAAACTGCGAGAATTGTACAAGGCGCCGACATCTTGCAGTCGTATGAAACTAAAAAGGCCGTTTTAGAGATTTATGCACAGAAAACTATTTCGGATGGCACAGAACATATTGTAGCCAAACTTCCGAAATTCACGTATGAAAGAGAGAGCGATATACGTCGGAATTATAAAGAAATTGTCGAAAACGGGTACACAAGTATACGCAAAACTAACATAGTTACAATGTCTTATAACAGATGATAATAATTTTGATATATTTCTACAGTTTTAGAAATATCTGTGTCGTTTGTATTTATTTTTGTAAATTATATAGTTTTTGTATTCTTTATCTAGTTTCTTTTCAAGTAGAAAATACCACAATACTCTGGTACAAACTCATTTATTCCTTAATCATAAAATAAAAATGCAAACATAATATTATGTTTAAAATATCTATAAATTACTTACATCAGTTACATAAAACATTTATAAAAATCGTGATGTACCTACTAAAATAAATAATGTACCCAACTAATATGGCTTACCGATGTACCTGCGCAGAAAATACATTTACTTAAATATAATTGGTCAGCAGCTGCCGCCATGTGTGCGGAGGGGCATGACTTGCGAGTGAGACGGAACTAACAGCTGCAGTGTATTATGAACCTTATAGTAGTGATCTAATTTTGATTGTAAGTTATAAGCATTCTTTCGTTTATCTTCGGGCCATACTTTCTTTTCTGTGCGAACGAAGATTCACGACGCGCCTTATCAGTTGGGTACTACTGTACTTACCTACATAAATATATCATATACATCAAAGGCGTTCGAAGATTTTTGTTCTAGGCCTGGCATAGTCATGAAGCACCATTTTTTTTATTTTTGTAAATGGCAGCACACGATACAACCTAGATTCATCGATTGGCGACACTCATTGAATACCAACAATAAATCACTGGATGTTTAGTTTATGCCCTAAATCGTCACGTTACAGAGTTAGGTATTTGCAAAAAAAGATCGATGTTTGACAAATTCTATGGAACTAGAACCTCTTGATTTATTTATTACCATATAAACTACGAGTATTGACTTTACTTAAATATCAGCAAAAAAAATTTTTTGGATATAGTAGGTAATATAATTCTATTGAATCCAGTCATTTAATATCTTTAAAAAAGTTCAAAAGTGGTATTTAAACTATGAGTAATAAAATACTTGTAGGATATATAGCATATAATTAATCAATATACATAGCTATTCTAGCACCATACAAACATTTAATTAATTTAATTTTCATGGTTATTGAAGTTGTCAAACATCGATCCTTTTTGCATATATTTCTTATATTACTCTGTATTGTGACGATTATGGACATAGAAATCCCTATAGTTTTTTGTTTGTATGATTGTCCCCAATCGATATATATTTACAGTGCGCTGCCACTTTAAAAAAAGTCCGAAAGTACCGGTGTCCGAAAAGTATGCCAAAATCTTCGAATACATTCGTAATGAAATATTAGTCTGATTTTCTATATTTAAATACAATCTCTGGTTTCCTACTTATCAACTAATAAATGGACTGCATTGTAAATAATATTCGATAAACATATAACTAGACTGGAGTAGTCTGTCGAATCGAGCGGCTTATTTTTTCAATTTGTACAGTCGAGGACATAAATATGTATACTGTAGGTACTATCCATCCATAACCCCAAGATTTTAATCATATTAAGGCGAGGTTCTCCGACGAGCTGTAGGTATTTTACGCTACCTCGTACCCCGCCATTTGAGCGCGCTACGTATTCATCTACGCACGATGCAGCTATTCGCGCCAAAATTCACCGCGGCGCACCATTTGAAATTCCATTATGGCGTCCGATTTTATTTTGCCACAGTACAGAAAATAAAGCAGTAGATACTTACGTATTTAGATAATAATTAAGGTTCTAGGTATCGATTTGGTTTTATTGCAATACTAATATAATATTGTGAATGGAAAGACTGTAGGAATATTTGTTTGTTTATTTTATTTGTTGAAGCGATGTAGCTTGATTAGCCGTTCTTCATCAATCAACAAAGTTAAGTAATTACGGTGTGGACGGTATCCAGAGTTCTAGACGGGTGACCGCCTAGTGGGCCTTTTTTTACAATCTTTTTATTAACTTGCAATGTATGTATGTATGTATGTTCATACAAATCAAATCAAATCTTGCAAGTCGAATTTCACCTATTTCCAGTGGTCGGATTGACTTGATATTTGGTATATTAGAAGACAATGCATGTACAATCAACAAAATGTACAGTCACCAAAAAAAGCTTGAATCAAAAATATTTTTTTAACTAAAACTTATATTTTTGTTCCTCGAACATAGTTCCTGAAATAAGCCGGCACTGCTAACTTCACACAAAGTTAGCGGGACCATACGCTATAGAGAACAAATACTCGTAGAAATATTGAAAGTTAAATTTGAACCTTGTGATAAAACGACGCAAACCCATCGATTTGGGACTCGTTTGATTCTTCGAATCTTGACTACTCTGATCTGATGATTAAGTTAGTCGACTTAAGATTGATTAAGTATCTAAAAAAACGTATATTTTACCTACTAACTCTGCTAAAAAGAACCTAATAAGTCGGTATATAGGCGGCCGAGTCGCAGTAAATCGGTTTCGCGCGGACGGGTTATTCATATCACTAAAACGCTTGTGTAACGTCACAGACACAGTAGGTGGTAAAAAATTTACACGCTTGGTTTCTATACAGATTCAGCGACAGGCGGTATCTATTTAGATATTAATGTCTGTGGTTATACAATGATAAATGTAAATGTTGGTTTTGGGAACAAAACAATGTAATATGATTAAAAATTTGTTAATATACATAGCAATGTTATGAGTATTTAAAATATTTAAAAAACCTATTTAAAATATTTTTGAAATACTTTTTGAAAAGTAAAAATACTTTATATTAAATAAATTAAAATGTTCCTGTGACAAACAATATCTACATTATGAACTTTTTCTGATTTCGCCTGGTGGTCTTGCTCTTTTCATTGGCTGGATGAATTTTCAAACTGGTTCCCTTTCACGTCATCGTATCAGCCTAACGATGTCCACTGCTGAACATAGGCCTTCCCCAGTAACGTCCACCTGGAACGGTTTTGGGCCGCTTGCATCCAGTGACACCCAGCGATTCTGATCAGCTCGTCGGTCCACCTGGTGGGAGGTCGTTCCGCTCGGCGCTTTCCACTACGTGGTCGCTACTTAAGAACCTTCCTTCCCCATCGTTTATCTATTCTTCGAGCGATGTGGCCTGCCCATTGCCACTTCAGCTTGCTAACTCCACGAGCTATATCGGTAATTTTTGTCCTCGTTTCGGACTCACGTAGAGAAATTCCGAGCATAGCTCGTTCCATAGCTCGCTGAGAGACTGAGATTATTTATGCGGCCAGCAGTAAAAGAACACGTGTCTGTTTCGTGTGTCATAACTGGTAACACGCACTGATTGAAGACCTTTGTCTTCAGACTCTGAGATATTCTGGACGTGAAGATATGCCGTAGCTTCCCGAACGCTGCCAAGCCGAGTTGGATTCTTCGATTGACTTCTTTATCGAAGTTGGACCTCCCTAGTTAGACAATTTGTCCTAGGTAAACATACTCGTCTACAACTTCGAGAATAGTGTTCCCAACAATCACCGGTATTGGCGGAATATGAACATTAGACATAATATTTATCTTGTCCATATTCAGCTGCCCCCAACTGGATTTCGTACTTTACAATATTATGATATGCGTAAACTTTTTAAAAAACGTTGCGTGTCCGGTCAAATTGCATTCATGCATAACGTGACCATATATTTTTTTTCGTTGAGTGGGAAGCCTGCTGAATTATTTAAAAAAAGTGATTTTACTAGATTATTTTGGAAAATTAAGAACTATTTCTTCATTTTCACGTTATAAGTACTTATTTATTATATGTTAGCCTTAGTGACATGATTTCTGAATTCTAACGTCTAAGCGGTTGTATGCAGAAAAAATGAGTTTCAAAATAACGGGTCAATTCAGGTCTAGTTTTAAAGTAAAGTACGAACGGACCTCATTATTTCTTTACATGATTTGTTAGTTTGATAATCAAAATTACTTTCAATCTTTCAATGCTGCGTTTGGTCTTTTTGTAAATATTTTATTAATTAGTGGAAAATCTTCTTCGAACCGAACCTATCTAGGTACCTAAGCAATTGAAAATAACCTAAACCTAAGGTTTTAAAAACGAGACATTATTCCCTCACCGGGGCCTGAAAGCGGGACTGTCCCGCCCAAAGCGGGATGTATATGTAAGGGATGGTTACGTAAGTAATTCAAAACATATTAGCTAAGTTCAGCA
Organism: Achlya flavicornis; assembly: GCA_947623365.1. Classification (NCBI taxonomy): domain Eukaryota; kingdom Metazoa; phylum Arthropoda; class Insecta; order Lepidoptera; family Drepanidae; genus Achlya; species Achlya flavicornis. Next base: position 5,329,239 of record OX392495.1, on the reverse strand, counting down.
GTGGACATCCATGGGCTGATATGATGATTAGCTATGTTACTAAACTGTAGTGACATGACTTCTAAAGTCCGTGTGATGTTTCTAATTTGTCGGCAGTACAAATCAGTTTCAAAATATCGGGTCTAGTTTTCAAGTAGGAATGGTGCTCATTACAAGATTTGTTAATGTTGGTAATCAAAAAGGGTTTCAGTACCTACTGCCACACTTGCTGCGATTTGTCTCTTGTATATATTTTATTCATAACAGAAAAAAAACTCATTCGACGCGTACCGCAAATTATGTTATCGTTTGTTCTGTTTGCGAAAGCGGGACATTTTTGCTTTCACTGGTGACAGTGGGGCAGACAACCTGAAAGCGGGATAGTCCCGCCTAGGGATTGCAATCTGGATACTTCGAAATTCAAAAATAACTGAAAAATCCGGATTTTAGGGGCCTATTATAAATCCGAATATTGATAATAAAAATCGGTTTTTTCGAATTTTAGTCATAATTGATAATAGTTGATGTTTAACTAAAAATTTTCATTTCATATCTAGTAGATTTAGGTCAGTATTACTCTGAAATCTATACACCGCTCGGGTCCCAAGCGGCTAGCTGCTACCGCTCATCCATCTAGCTAATAGCTCGGTCTAAGTCGGCCAGTGAGTGTTAGATGGAGGCGATGCGCGCGCGGCGCGAAAAAACAACTCTTTGCACAACGTAATATCAAGACTGATAGTTATATTTAGTCGGGTTACCGCCGAAAGCATTTTGTACATCGGCTGATCTCAGAAAATTGTTACTTTTGAAAGGGTCTGACACACCAGCCTTCTAAGCAAGCTTACTTGATATGAAATCTCTGGTGGTCTGTGCGCTTGGATTTCCAATTTCCTGAGCGAACGGTCTATTCATGTAGTCGTAGAAGGGTGTTCGTCGGACCTTTTCGTAATCAATGCCACAGAGTTCAGTTCTCTCTGCAACCTTATTTCTGCTGCATATTAACGATCTGGTGAAGCCCGGTATCTTTGGGTACGTAGACGATAGCACCATTGTCATATTTCCAGCGCGCGAGCCACCAGTGACTAGATCCAATTGTTGCGAGAGGCCATGGTAGAGCGTTTGAACGTAACTTTACAGGCAGTCTCCGATTAGGGCAATGCCATCTGGTCACTTTTAATGCCACCAAGACGCAGGTGTCTTTTCACCACCAAACGGAGTCCTTTCCATCAGGCTCTCGCCCTCGCCTCAATACACCGCCGAGCCAGAAGACTCATCGAATATGAGACTAATTATGACGAAACTCACGAACCTCGACCATCGAAGAAAGGTTGTTTGCCTTATCGGTTTTCTACAGGATATGTTTTTGAGAGTGTGTGCAGGAATTGCTCAACCTTATTCCCACCACAATCCCTATTTTTACTCCGAACCACAAGACACAGGGAAAACATTTCTTTTGCATCCTCAATTATAATGCGTACAGCAAGGAAGTGGAACTTGCTTCCGGCGACTGTATTTCCTGACTTTTAGAATCTAGGGATCTAGGTATCTATCTTTCACGGCCAGAGTGAATAGGTTTCATTTGGGTGAGCGTGCTCCACCTTAGGCTTCGTCATTATCCTTTATGGACGGCTCAGTGGCCAAATACAAGCCCATTTTTTTTTTAATATTACGTGCTGTTTAATTGAATTTTTATTCAAAAGCAAGCAATGGAAATACAATAAAATAGAACACCTCTCTTACGTACAATTTAAAATTACAAAGATTGCAAAAAAATACAAAAATTCGAAAAATCCGGATAATCCGGATTTGTCATGGACGTGGGCCTCGACTGAAAACCAGCGCGAGGGTTAGTCTTTCTTACTAACTTGAGCATATTGCTGAGTCGAGACCTATTCCTGGCATCACGCAACATTGCATTATTGTGTAATTTTTAAATTGGTTGTTTGTTTTTTTTTTATTCTTGTTTTTTGTAATTTCTACAGTCTTTAATGTAATGTGGTGTGTTGTCCAGAATAAATCTTTTTTCTTTCTTTCTTTCTTTCTTTCTTTATATGTGATGATAAACTTTGAATCCGGATTTGAAAAAAATCCGGATTTTGCAATCCCTAGTCCCGCCTCCCGCCTAAAGCGCGACGTATGATGTGTGTCCTCATATCCTGTGTAAGGCAAAACAAGTGCGGGGAACCTAGAAAAATCTGATATGCCCCCCCCCCCCCCCCTGGGTCAGAAGCTGGGTACGCCCATGTATCCACTTCATCTAAGTGGTAGAAAACTCTGTATTTTGCACATAATACCCCATAACCCATACTACTTACGGAAAAGAAACTACTATACTATTTAGACTATTTAGTTACTGGTTCGATTACTGTCAAAATTGATATTTGAGAGACCTTGGGTTCACAAAACATGAAACTTTTGTGTTGAAAAAGTGTCCGCCATTTTGAACTTTTTAGATACTGGTTCGATCGTATGATATGTAAGATACCTTGGGATCACAAAACAAGAATCATTAAACAAAAATAAATAAACCGCCATATTGAACTAGTTGGTTACTGGTCCGATTGCTCTCAAAATTAATATTTGAGACACCTTGGGATCACAAAATATGAAACATTTGCCAAACTTCAAGGAAGTGTCCATCGGACAATAAAAAGTTCTACATGGAGGATACTTTTTCAAAATGTTGAGAAAAGATTCTTGTTTTGTGACCCCCAGGACTCAATATCGATTTTGACAGCAATCGGACCATTATCTAAAAAGTTAAACATGGCGGAAACTTTTTCAAAATTTTGAGAAAAGATTCTTGTTTTGTGACCCCAAGGTCTCTCAGATATCGATTTTGAGCGCAATCAGTCCATTATCTAAAAAGTTCAACATGGCGGACTCTTTTTCAAAATTTTGAGAAAAGATTCTTGTTTTGTGACCCCCAGGACGCTCAAATATCGATTTTGACAGCAATCGGACCATTAACTAAAAAGTTCAAAATGGCGGACACTTTTTCAAAATTTTGAGAAAAGATTCTTGTTTTGTGACCCCCAGGACTCTCAAATATCGATTTTGACAGCAATCGGACCATTATCTAAAAAGTTCAACATGGCGGACACTTTTTCAAAATTTTGATAAAAGATTCTTGTTTTGTGACCCCAAGGTCTCTCAGATATCGATTTTGAGCGCAATCGGACCATTATCTAAAAAGTTCAAAATGGCGGACACTTTTTCAAAATTTTGATAAAAGATTCTTGTTTTGTGACCCCAAGGTCTCTCAGATATCGATTTTGAGAGCAATCGGACAAGTAACTAAAAATTTCAACATGGCGGACACTTTTTCAAAATTTTGAGAAAAGATTCTTGTTTTGTGACCCCCAGGTCTCTCAGATATCGATTTTGAGAGCAATCGGACCAGTAACTAAAAAGTTCAATATGGCGGATACTTTTTCAAAATTTTGATAAAAGATTGTTTTGTGACCCCCAGGACTCTCAAATATCGATTTTGACAGCAATCTGACCATTATCTAAAAAGTTCAATATGGCGGACACTTTTTCAAAATTTTGATAAAAGATTCTTGTTTTGGGACCCCAAGGTCTCTCAGATATCGATTTTGAGAGCAATCGGACCATTATCTAAAAAGTTCAAAATGGCGGACACTTTTTCAAAATTTTGAGTAAAGATTCTTGATTTGTGACCCCTAGGTCTCTCAGATATCGATTTTGACAGCAATCGGACCATTATCTAAAAAGTTCAAAATGGCGGATACTTTTTCAAAATTTTGATAAAAGATTCTTGTTTTGTGACCCCCAGGACTCTCAAATATTGATTTTGACAGCAATCGGACCATTATCTAAAAAGTTCAAAATGGCGGACACTTTTTCAAAATTTTGAGAAAAGATTCTTGTTTTGGGACCCCAAGGTCTCTCAGATATCGATTTTGAGAGCAATCGGACCATTATCTAAAAAGTTCAAAATGGCGGACACTTTTTCAAAATTTTGAGTAAAGATTCTTGTTTTGTGACCCCTAGGTCTCTCAGATATCGATTTTGAGAGCAATCGGACAAGTAACTAAAAAGTTCAACATGGCGGACACTTTTTAAAAATTTTGATAAAAGATTCTTTTTTGTGACCCCCAGGACTCTCAAATATCGATTTTGACAGCAATCGGACCATTATCTAAAAAGTTCAAAATGGCGGATACTTTTTCAAAATTTTGATAAAAGTTTATTGTTTTGTGACCCCTTGGTCTCTCAGATATCGATTTTGAGAGCAATCGGACAAGTAACTAAAAAGTTCAAAATGGCGGATACTTTTTCAAAATTTTGATAAAAGATTCTTGTTTTGTGACCCCCAGGACTCTCAAATATTGATTTTGACAGCAATCGGACCATTATCTAAAAAGTTCAAAATGGCGGACACTTTTTCAAAATTTTGAGAAAAGTTTCTTGTTTTGTGACCCCTTGGTCTCTCAGATATCGATTTTGGAGCAATCGGACAAGTAACTAAAAAGTTCAAAATGGCGGATACTTTTTCAAAATTTTGATAAAAGATTCTTGTTTTGTGACCCCCAGGACTCTCAAATATTGATTTTGACAGCAATCGGACCATTATCTAAAAAGTTCAAAATGGCGGACACTTTTTCAAAATTTTGAGAAAAGTTTCTTGTTTTGTGACCCCTTGGTCTCTCAGATATCGATTTTGAGAGCAATCGGACAAGTAACTAAAAAGTTCAACATGGCCGACACTTTTTCAAATTTTTGAGAAAAGATTCTTGTTTTGTGACCCCCAGGTCTCTCAGATATCGATTTTGAGAGCAATCGGACCAGTAACTAAAAAGTTCAAAATGGCGGATACTTTTTCAAAATTATGATAAAAGATTCTTGTTTTGTGATCCCCAGGACTCTCAAATATCGATTTTGACAGCAATCGGACCATTATCTAAAAAGTTCAAAATGGCGGATACTTTTTCAAAATTTTGATAAAAGATTCTTGTTTTGTGACCCCTAGGTCTCTCAGATATCGATTTTGAGAGCAATCGGACAAGTAACTAAAAAGTTCAACATGGCGGACACTTTTTCAAATTTTGAGAAAAGATTCTTGTTTTGTGACCCCACGGTCTCTCAGATATCGATTTTGAGAGCAATCGGACAAGTAACTAAAAAGTTCAACATGGCGGACACTTTTTCAAATTTTGAGAAAAGATTCTTGTTTTGTGACCCCACGGTCTCTCAGATATCGATTTTGAGAGCAATCGGACAAGTAACTAAAAAGTTCAAAATGGCGGACACTTTTCAAAATTTTGAGAAAAGATTCTTGTTTTGTGACCCCCATGACTCAAATATCGATTTTGACAGCAATCGGACCATTATCTAAAAAGTTCAAAATGGCGGATACTTTTTCAAAATTTTGATAAAAGATTCTTGTTTTGTGACCCCTAGGTCTCTCAGATATCGATTTTGAGAGCAATCGGACAAGTAACTAAAAAGTTCAACATGGCGGACACTTTTTCAAATTTTGAGAAAAGATTCTTGTTTTGTGACCCCACGGTCTCTCAGATATCGATTTTGAGAGCAATCGGACAAGTAACTAAAAAGTTCAACATGGCGGACACTTTTTCAAATTTTGAGAAAAGATTCTTGTTTTGTGACCCCACGGTCTCTCAGATATCGATTTTGAGAGCAATCGGACAAGTAACTAAAAAGTTCAAAATGGCGGACACTTTTCAAAATTTTGAGAAAAGATTCTTGTTTTGTGACCCCCATGACTCAAATATCGATTTTGACAGCAATCGGACCATTATCTAAAAAGTCCAACATGGCAGACACTTTTTCAAAATTTCACAAATTCAAAATTGAAAAGAAAACGTATCCGCCATCTTGGAGCGGCGGGCGGCCATATTTAAAAAAAACTTCCGCTTTATAATATTAGTATAATAAGGGATTTTAGGAAATTATATGTAATATACAGAGTTTAGATAATGTAGATAATACTTATGAAATGGAATAGTCATACTGTCACAATTCTATACTGTGGCACTTTTTGTATTATGGTCATGTTGCTAGACCAAATAATATATTCTGTTTCGTGCAAAATCTAAAACTACTAAAATGTCGTGCTAAAATTGTACGCATATGCTAAACACGTAAAACTAAATATTGCACAGAGTTTTCAGATTTTATACGCCATGTTTTGAGATCTAAGAATAAAATATAACTGATTGTGCAATTCTTCGTATAATACTAAGCAATACTGGGCAATAAGGCAGAAGCTCTAAACATTTGGGTCTTTTAATACAAGGTAATTAATTTTCATTTTTTTTTTGTTCATTTAGATACTGGCGGTTGTCGTTATTGAATGTTCTCTTTTCGATTTATCGGTGTATTGTTGAGTTTTTAGTTTTTTAGACATTCTATCACCGCCTAAAAAGAGACAACAGACAGCTTTGTCTGCGTCTGAAAAATTTATGATAATGAATGCCTACCATGCACGTGTACAAGAATAAGCCTATATATCAGTTTATAATAAGAGTTTACTGATTCCGATTCTTCATCACCTTCACGAATCAGAGAGTAATTTCTTTTTTTAGATTTTTGTAATGAAGCCATATTTTATGTTCGATAACAATTGAAATGTAATAAGTTATCAAATGAAGACAAATGAACAACTTGATACTAAAAATTTAAATATTTTATTTTCATTATGAATATATTATTAATACGACTGTCTAGGCAAATGTTGACTATCCCTGAGTCGTCACTCAGGGGGTGGTGTATATCTAGAAAAAACTGGCATACGTCCGACCTCCAACACGTTCCGCTCGGGACTGAGCGACACGGCGAGGGAGTTGTAGCGCGAACAGCGTTTGAAAAAACCTTATTTTTGGAATTAGGAGGATGGAATTTTTCATAATTCAAAATATGAGGGCCGTCATATAATCCATTTTTCATGTACTTTTTTATGGTATAAGTTTCATTACTCAAAAACTTATATAATTCAAATGAAATGAGAACCATTAGACCATTTAGACCTGTCTTTGCGATTTAATTCGATGCAGCAAAGTGCTCGTAATCGTGTATCGAAAGGCCGAAATAGGAAGCTTATATAGTGTAAAATAACATATATTTTTTTCAAAATTTTAATCACTGCTATTTACTAATGAAATGAGAACCAAAACTCCGGTTTTGGGAGAACCCCGCCTTAAATTGTACCTACGGAGAGACTGCTTACGAGTAAATCTGATTAAAGGAATCTCCTATCACTATTTGGTAGGTGAATAGATTATGACAGCAGCATTCTCACTTTTATATTTATTTTTTGACGTGCCAGGTGGCGCGTTTGGTTAATTCTCTGGTTAAGGTTCCACCTATCGCGCCGCAGCTCGTGGGTTCGACTCCCATACAGGACATGCATTTGTGTGCACACAAATACATGTCTTGTATGTAATTGAATCTGGGTGTAATTATGTATATTAAGTAAAAAAAGTAAAAGCAAACAAAAAAAGTAGTATATGTATTATATCAGTTATCTGGTTTCCATAGTACAAGCTCTGCTTAGTTTGGAATCAGATGACCGTGTGTGAGGAATGCCCCAGGATATTTATTTATTTATTTATATGGCGAAGAAACACAATTATAATAGTAGGTAAAGAAGTATACCTACAGACACGCGCGCCTTGAGCCAGTAGCGTCGTCGGGAGCTCCCAGTTGAGGGGCCAACGGAAATAGTTTAAGCTATGCGGTAGAAAGAGAGGCGTTCGTTGGTAAGTTTTTAAACCTAAACATAGTTTTTTTTATGTTACGGACGTGATGAAATATCAACAACCTACTGCTTCTGAGGTTTCTTACCACTTGAGATCGAGGTTCTGTCCCAAACTGTAAAGTTTGGATAAAAATAATGTTGATATAAGTTTGGATAAAGGTACTTGTGTAAACGATTAAAGACCTAATTTCCTTTGGCATACAGTTTAAATTGCACTCGTGTCTTCTACTGGAGGCTTAAAGTCGTGTCTGTAAGGGAGAAAATAAAATAATTACTTAATGAATTTCCAAGGTCTCGTTGGAATTGCTTGATTACTTTTGAACGCTAATAAATTACAAAAAAATAAAATAATTTTTTAAGCTATATTCTACAATCGCTTCTACATGCTGTTTTAAGTATAGATACATTCTATGATAAAAGAAATAAAAAAATCTCCATGAAAGGACATAACGTACTTACATAGGTAGTACATATATATATACCCTTGTACTAAACCCTTGTACAAATGAAAGGAACACCACAAGACTTATAAACACACACACTTACCGTTTGAAAGCAATTACCACGCACCAAGTTGTTAGCCACAAACAAAAATCACAAAAACATAAAGTGCAAAATCATTTTTTTAATAAAACATTATTTTAGGCAAGAGTTAATTAACGATGAGGTATTTTTCATTTTGTTATATTTTTGTTAACAGAAAACTAAACACGTCCAGTGTTTTCTATTCTTTGATCTATCAACGTTTTTTTTTAGAAGTTGATAATATTTAAAAACTTAAAACAGGTTCTGCAAGTTAACAGTATTTTGGGACGTAAATGTAGGAAGATAAAACAAATTTTATAAGGTAAAAGTAGGAAGAAATAAAAAAACAAACTTTTTTTTTACCTAAAAAAAATTGTAAAAATTGTAAGTATAAATATGAGTAATTACGTACGGAACACTGTGGCAGTTCGGCACAGTTACGTAGTTATTAAAACTTGAATATAATTAAAACAATGGTTTTTGCAATGCAAGGCATGCACTTTCTCCAAAATTTCTTCAGTGTTTCTTTTTTGCAAAACATAGGTACGATAACATACGACAAATTTATATTTCAATCAAATAAATTCGTTTTCTGAAAAACCAACATATTGGTGGTTAAATTATATTTTCATAAATAAAAGACCATGCGCTTTCCAAATACACATTTTATTTAAATACGCCTCGCGATATACAGATAAGTACATTACATCATAATAAATACATTGACATACAAACAGGTATACATTATACACAACTAGCCAAGTTTCAACAAGTATACAATATAAAATCTCTGTTTATTTATTTACAGTGATTTTTATTGACTAAAAACTCCAGGGGTGTAAGTGAGTGGGTGTTAGTACACACCCAAGCTTACGTAGTAACTATTTAGTAATCTGTGTTAAAGGATATAAGGATATATATACGTCGATTTGACAAATCTATAAGGGTTCCGTTTTTTGCCATTTGGCTATGGAACCCTAAAAAAAGATGAAAATGTAATTTATTTCTTTAAACAAAAATGAACTTCTAAATGCGTGTTTACTAAAATCGATGAACTACCATCTAACTGTGTAATCGGGTAAAATTTTGCTGGTACACATTTTGAAAGAATTCGAGATTTTCTACTACCTCTAAACAGTGCCTAACACACCAGAGATCTGAATAGGAAGAGTATATTTACCTAAAGTATTAAGTAACATAGAGTGGTAATACCTCCTTTAAAATCCGATCTGAATAATAACAATGGTGCTGATTCTGTTGTAAATCGCACTAAACTAATTTTAGTCACATCTCATCTCTTTCTTACGAACATTATTGAAAAAGGATAGAATATATTTAAAGCTGTCAAATTAATCTTCGCCGTCATATTTTGCGTGTATTTAGGCGTAACCACGATAGATGGCGACTAAATTTATATTGAAAACAAGCATTGGACTAATTTGACAGGACTAAATTTCTTACATCTTTTTCTTGTGTTCTTTGTTAGAAAGAGACATAGTGAGATTAAAATTAGTTTAGTTGTACACAACAGAATCAGGGCCAATGTCTTTTAGCAACTTATGATAGCAAATGAAAACGAAAACAAAACATGTGTGGATAGAATACTGCTATGATTGTTTAGCTCAGAACATGATTTTAAAAACAAATACATACATCAAATGATTGGAACCTTTTATCTTTTACTCACGTCAGATATAATTTTTTTGTGAGAAATAAATAAAAAATAGTATTATTATTGTTATTAAATGAACACCCTTATATGTAGTATTTTTATAATTAAAAATATCCTCCTGAACATTGATTATATACTTAATATAAATGATCATTAAATATAAAACAATTCATTCTCGTATTTGCAGTTCCAAGAAGTGAATATTTTGCACCTAAACTTAAGAATGTATATTATTAAAACGATACCAACATTAATATTAAAATTCGTCTAGAGATTTCAACAAAAATAACATTATGAAATATTCATTTTCATACAAACTGCAGGGATTTATTTTTGAGATAAGAAAATGTAATCGTGAAACTACGATTGTTTGGCATCTAGGTACTTATGATCAAAATAGATATTATTTACTGTGAGTTCATTAAAAATATCATTAAATGCAATTAAATAAATAGGCTTTGTGCTTGCCACCTCATGCCACGTGGTCACTTAATATATTTTATAGACTGATATACTAGCGACCTGTCCCGGTTTTGGCCAGTTAATGTATGGCGTAAGAAACTTCCGAAACTCAAAGGACCTAGGCTATAATCGTATGTAAAATATGAAATTTTATATATACAATGTTCAGGTTAATTATCTAATGGGGTTATTTAATTTTATCATAGTACACATATTAAGCTATCTAGTACTGCAATATAAATGATTAAATATAAAAGAGCCTCCAACATTACTAACTTTTAAACTTGGCTGGATATTAAACATTTAAAGTTATAGTAACATTTTGAGCTTAACATTTTTAACTAGCTATACGTTAAAATTATTAAAAGGCTATTAAATAATATGTAAATAGAATATTAGCCGCAATATAATGAAATCTTTAGGGTCAGTTCACACAGAAAATTGCTGGCAGCACGGTCCTAGCGGGCGCTTGCACGCCGAACTACGCGCGAAGAGTCGCACCGTTTGTGTACTAAATAAAGTCCTATATTGGTGCCGATTCTATTGTAAATCGCACTAAACTAATTTTAGTCACATCACATCTCTTTCTTACAAACATTATTGAAAAAGGATAGAACATATTTAAAGCTGTCAAATTAGGTAGTCTTGCCATTTTAATTTGCGGGTAAATAGACGGAACCAATTTTGACAGCTGCTAAATTTATGTTGAAAACAAGCAATTGGACTAATTTTACAGTATTAAATTTCTTACATCCTATTCTTATGTTCTTTGTTAGAAAGAGATATAGTGAGACTAAATTAGTTTATTTGTAAAGGATCAGCACAATTTTATCGCTATCTTAAAAAGTGCGCGCCGCGTCGCTTCGCATCTCGGTGTGAGCTCACCCTTAGGCTTCGTTACCGACTCTTATCGACAAAATCGTCATTATTACTTATAAATAGTTCGACATTAAAATAAGTTCTAGACCAATTCGGAACTGCATGGACCAATGTAGGTATGTATAGATGCAATCTATATTAATAATATTTTCTTTAAATTAAAATTGATCTACTTATAAACTAAATTAAGTAAATAAATAATAAGATAAAGTAAACAAATTAATGAAAAAAAATATGACTAAAAGATGAAAAAGTCAGATCTAAGAAATAATCAGTCTATAGAGGTTTCTTTTTTATTAGAGCAGAATGGAAGAAGGGGACATATGTAGTGATAGTGATTGGGAGAGGGCCAGTTGATGATGAATAAAGAGTTTGAGTCTATTAGAAATAAAAAAAGAGAAGACGATAAAGAAACGTTAAGATAATAAATAATTCATTAATTAATCATGTAATTGATATTTAATTTTAAAGAAGCGATTTCATTTTATTTTGACAGCGGCACATAAGCAGTTATATTATTAAAAAAATAATGGAATTTAATATAACATCGTTATCTGCTATAAATTGAAAATAGCTTTATAGCATTTTAGTTATATGTTTTCGTTAGTTATGGTGTCAAGTCAAAATTATTTATATTTGTTTACTTTCCTTCTTCCTATTTAATGTTTATACAAGATTTTACTGATAATAATATAAAACAGGTTCCTACCTTAATAAGTACGATAAGAATTAAAATAACAAATAGCCATATTATTCCGATGGAGTGGATACGACAATACGACATTAAATGAAATCACGTAAAGTACTCATGTATACGATCAACTTTTACTATGGGACCAAATTCGAAATCGCAAAAAAAAATACAACTTTTCATACATTTTTGGCGAGGAGACATGTACCTTTTGTATGAAAAGCAGTACTTATTTTTTTTTGGGATTTCGAAGGTGGTCCATAGTAAAAGTTGATCGTATACATAAGTTCTTTTCGTGGTTTTATTTAATGTCGTATTGTCGTATCCACCGCATATAATTTTTAATATCTATTTTCTACCATACAAGCATATTTATACCAATATAAAATCGCAAATACAATCAAAAATAAGTAAATTATTTTATTTTACTTTAATAAACATGGCAGTGGGTCTCAATTCTTACAAACGAGTATAATTTATCCTAAAACTAAGCTTATTTTGATGGCAATTTTAGTTATCGATATTTGTAGCATTTAGACTGGTTTGAAATTTTAATTTATTTTGAATTGACCTCTAATACAATGAGAGATCATGTTTTTGAAACCAAACCGTAGTTTATATTACTGTATATAAACTGGCAGGACTTAAACTTAATTTAAAATAATAATAAAACGCAAAATATTGACATTTAATCATCAATAACGATCATTGACCTCCATTATGTAGTAAAACAGTATGATAGATACATATTTCATTAATAATACTTGCAGTACTCAAAAAAAAAGCTGCGCAACGTAAGTTGCCACGTAAAATATAGCCATAATGCATATGCATAAATCGTAAAATAGAATGTATGTAATATGATAGGATTATTAACTTTTAACCTATACTTATTTTGATGGCAACATTTTTTTAAATAATATTTTGGCGATAATTTGTATTTTTTCTGCTGTACTGATAAAATACTGAGGTTACTGCCCAACTCGTCTAGAATAATAGGCATCATACTGCATTTATTATTGCATAGTATATATTAATTTTACGCTGAGATATTAGTATTCCCTTGGACTTTAATTCATGTCTATTTAAAATCGAACGCAAATGAATATTGTGGGTACCTATTGTGAGCTATACCTACAATTTATGCGGAATCGATTAGCAAAAATCATATACAGTTCCTGATATATGATAATTAATAAGTCAAATAAATACGTTAAAAAGAAATTATTTATATTGATTTCAGTATTTATATCGTATCTATCTATACTGTAGAGCTTATTATTGTATTACCAATATCTCGATTATAATAATTCTGAAAAGATCCTACATCGATACTAATATTGCATTTGTAGTATAGATAGAGCTATAGTAGTAGAAAAGCTAGTTTTAACAGTTCTTAGATCTTTTTTCTTAAATATTAGGGATAATAAATACCTACATTCTTATAATCGTACATAACAATATAAGTTTTATGAAGTCCTGATTCTTATTCAGTATAAATTTGCTGTTACAATAAAAGTCGTATAATTTGAGAAACGATATTTTTCAACTATTTTATAGGGCAACGCCACACATCATCCTGAAATACTGACGTAATAATTTACCAATAATACTGTTGTATATAATTTACTATAATAATAGTTATCTAACAATATTTATCTTCCATTTCCATGTGTTGCTGCACTTCGTAAGTTGATACTGTTATACGCGACGTTTCCGATGTCAGATGCGTTACTTCAACCTGTTATAACAATAGCATTTTAGCAACGAGTTCAACGTTATGATTCAATTAAAAATAGCGTTATCACATTAGATATAGCGTGTTTTTTTTGCCGTTTCGAATACTTTGACATTGAATTACTATAGAATTGTTTGGATGTTTATATTAACGGATAATAAATCCATTAAGGTGTTAGATAAATTATCTTTACAACATGTTTTAGCGCTTACATCCTCTTAAAGACTGCTTATAATTTATTTTCGACAAATCCCGACGGCAAATGCTTATCGGATCAGCTCGCTAAATCTTAACTAAAATTAGCTCTCAATTCAATATCAAGTACATCAATAAAGTAATAAAGACAACATATTTATTATAATTTAAAGGAATATAAATAACCTGATTAGTAACCTGATATACGAGTTTTAGCATAAACTATAAAGTCTTACCTTTTAAAAGCAGTTACAGCACTTCTTTATAGAAAAATGGATTACTTCTGCTTAAGCCAGTCAGGGTGTAAGCTCGAAGCAAATTTCTACAATTTAGTAGTTTCTTAAATTAATGATAGTAGTTTCTAGGATGAATTTCTACTGTCGAATGCAATAATTTTAGTAGCATGCTGGATTAAAAATGCGCTATAAAAGCACCCATTTAAAAACTTTTCGTTAACTGTTTTTAACTAAAAAAAGTTTTAAAGTTCAATTTCGTCGAGGTAAATAATAAAATTGAAAATAAAATGTAGGTTGTAGGAAAAGTAGTTTTTTTATCATCAAATGTTTATTCTACATCTCGATCGTCTTAAATAGTTAACAACAACAAAATATACATTATTGTTATATAATAGTAACAACGACAAGTAACATAACATTTTATTACACACGAGGTAACGTTTTTGTAAGGGTGACCAGTAATGAAAACAAATTTCTTTCCAAAGTTATTTGTAATTGAGAGTTTTTGCGTTTATTTTGTTTTTAATTCAAGAAAATCAACAGATATTATTTTTTGCTTATTACTTTGGCTCACAGTTAAAAAAATAACAATGACATCAATTGTTATTATAGGACGCGCGTCGCGCGAGAACCAACGGGTTATATTGCTTTTTTACGAGATACTAATTATGTTAAAAACACGAAAATATTAAAAGACTGATTGTTCATGTATTTTATTGAGCATGCTTAGATAACTTCTCCATTAACCAAATACTCATTTTGATTTTTAAAGTATTTCTATATGACACGTGTTAATATGTAAAAAGGGTCAAAATTAACATAACGTTACTATAATATTAGCTATCTCAAGTTAAACCATGGAGCAGAATCAAGTTTGACATAATTGGCAGTGATATTAGAATGACGCTAAAACGACAAAGACAAGCTTGATGAGTTAAAAGCAATATAAAAAAATGTGAATCGAACTAAAGAAAAAAAAATAACATATTTTTATTTAAGGGTATCAAGAATTCAAGAAATGTTTTCAGCTACGAAAATTCCTATTTTTTTTATAAAATATGGACAGTGTTAATGGACAATGTCATTCGATTTTTTTTTAAAGATTTTTAAATTTATTAATTTGGACGATCGAGATTGACGTACATTTGATTTCATATTTATTACATAAAATAAGAAAAGTCACCGCTTACAAAAAAGTTAAATATGTTTTTGATCTGTAAGTACTTTTACTTAATTTATTTCTAATTTATTCTTATTTACCGTCTATGTATTCATTGTTTTGGCCAGGAAGAGCCAGTTTCAATAGTAGGTACGGCCATATTATGGTTATAAGTTGCTATGATTTGCCTGACTTATTTAATATAAATAGTTATGGGTAACCATAAGTGCCGCCTCCATTTCCATATCATATTTTTCTAGTGGATAATTTAAAGGATTAAGATCAAATTTAAATTAATTGAGTTCAATAGATTTTAAATAGCCACTATTAAAGTACCCCTAGCAAAAGTACTCACAAATCACAAACAGGCTGGATTATTATTATTTATAAATACATTCACATGAAAGCGGATTATATAAAGCGACCATAAAATTGCTTTCGTTAACCAGACAACCTTTTTATTATTAGCGAATATTTTAAATAAATTTTTCGGGATAAATATTTCACTACAATTTGGTCGACGTTAGTAGGCAACACTGAATCTCGTGGCAGATTAAAAAACAATGAATTTTAAGATCTTTTATATTCAATGAACTCTAGTTTTTGTAAACTTACTTTAAATTGTTTTTCTCAAATTTGTACTATTCAAATAAATTGATATGACTTATAATATATTACGTACAATTAATTATTTAATATATGAAATAACGTAAATGATAATTAATATCGCCATAGAGCGGCCAATATGCCAAAAGGCAATATTATGTTTTGGCAAAATGGTACTTCTTGCGTAAAAAGATATCATGTCTAGATGATAGTGGCATATAGAATATTCACACTGGCGCCTTACCATACCTTGTGACGAGTTTTAGAACTAAAAGTTCGTAAATAAATGAGAAAATATCTACATATCTACGATTAGTTTAATTGTTGAATAAACATTTAAAATAAATTTAAAGGATGGATCTTTAAACTGCTATTTTCAAAGTTATAACACAGGGTGTAGTTCTTAAATGGCGCACAAATAGATAGTAAGATTCACCATTCATTCACACTCCGCTTATTTTTAAATACACCCTGTTACATTAAGAATTCTAAGCCGCACTAGAACGTCTTTACGAGATCAGTCGAATGTTTGAATATGTTTAAGGTGAATTCAGTCGAAACCTTCATAGTTCTTTATTTACTAACTTATTTTATAGGATTTTTGAATTAAATTAATGCAATATTTGGAACGATTGTATGAACCATTAATTATTTTTTATTGTCTGGAATTGAGTGGTTTAAAAAGTTTAGTTCCTTATTTTTCGTAAAATCATCAAAATCCCATAAAATAAGCCAATGAAAAAACTAATTTAAAATTAGGATTACTACATTGCAGCTAAATTACATTGTCTAAAACATTAATTGTTTTTGTTAAAAAAGGGTCCATTCTTTTTGGCATTTTTATTATTACAATTGCGTAAGTACATACATACCTAGCATATATTTTTTACGAACTTCAACAAGACAATGGCAACACTTAATTTAAAGAGTAAATTAATTACAGCATTATAATAATATTATTTGTAAAAACCGATGGAACATCGATTGGATTATTGCTTAGTAATATTTTATTTAAAAAAAAAACAGAAAAAAACGAAACACCTAATTTTTGTGTTCCTCACAATGGAAGCACCCAATTTCGTGTTAATTCCTCTTTTCAACATAAAAAAATTGCCATAACCAAAAATTCACATATCGTATTTTTTTTCATAAAAGCTAGCGTCGAGACGTTATAAAAACAGACGTGAAGCGACAAAATACAAATACTTATGAACGTTTCCTAATCATTTGTAATCCTTTTCTACCCTTTCTTTTAAGTGCAACTATTACACAACCCACCATCAAAGCAGCGGCAGCGTCCAAAGAAAAGTCAGCATTAGTTAGTGGCATACAATAACATATAGAATTTTTTTAATAGGAAAATAGCCTAATGACCTAATATATCATAATATAGTGCTACGTGCATAGTGCATATGTTAAATAATGTGCTTAGTGCTATATTCAAAAATAATAAAATATTTAATACAAGTCAGAAAATTATAATGCTATAAAACATATCGTTGGAAAATATAGCGCTATCTATCTAATGAGCAAAGAATATCAAAATATGTTTGAAAATTATCATCATAAATCATAAGTGTCTAAATCAAAGATTCAATTCGCGATATCACTGAAGTAAATATATTGCCAGCTCATAATAGTGTTATAATTTATATTATAAATAAATAGCGTGAATAATTTCTAAAATATTAACGTTGTTAGTAGTCAATATATGCGATTATGCTTGTTGTGAATGAGCCAAATTTTTGTCGAAATTCCACAGCATATTTTTTTTTGTTTTAATTGAGTAGGTTCTGAGTTCTGTCTGTCAAAGCTAGATTATATAAAAAATATATATTTTAGGACATGGAATCGCAACAAAAAAATGGTGAGTGTAAATAGGTGAAGCAAACGCATAGTAGAGAAAAGAGCTCCTACACCATAATATGTGCGAAAGGGATAAAATATACATACCAATGTGCTTGTTAGTGGATGGATAGATACTACTTTATAAGTTACGTTTTGAGTGAGACGGTTGACTTTTGTACTGTTTTGAAAGTACATTTTTGAAAGGATTTGGACTTGGACCCTTTTTCTGTTAAGTTAATCGCATAAAAAATGACTTATCTACTACTACTACTACTACTACTTATCTACTATTACTAGCGAAGAAGACAATATGGAATATGCGTGTTTTTTTGCAAATGTAAGTTATATTTAGGGCGAAATCTTTTGTATTTTTTTTTTATATCTGTTTATTACGTGTTATTTTTTTTTTTTTTTTTTAGATACAGCGATTATAAAACACATGACGTCATTGCCTACGTTGAAATGGTCGTGCTCACTGCTTAAAATATTATGGCGGCATCTACCTACCACGACGAAGATAAGTCACTTATTTTTTGCCTGTTTTGATTTTTTTTATTTGGAAATTACTGTTATCATGATATAGTGATACATATATGTTATAAAAATATCACCATGAATAGGCGGACGGCATTTCCGTTACATAGTCAACAGTCTCACTAAAAAAGAAAACAAAGTTAATAACAAAGAATGCATAACTCACCAAAAAGAAATTATTTAAATATAGAACGTGATAGAATACGTGTTATCATGTTAAATATAGAATGGGTGACTCACCACTTCGCTAGTAAGACAGTTGATAGTGGTGGGGGGCAGCGCGCGGGGCGGGGGGCGCGGGGAGCGCCGCCCCTCGCTAGGGGTCGCGCCTCGGGCCGGTGTTATTGGGTAGCCTGGTATAAACATCAAAAATTTTAGTTAGTCGTTTTTAGCCGTATAGTATTACACTAAGGCAGTTCACACGCAAAAATATAGATGGCACCACAAGATCCTGTATCGCGCTGAAGTTTTTGGAGGTATCATACACCCTGCACCTCCATAGAGAAAAAAAATTATCCTGTTTTTTTATTTATGTATCGGGTCTATTCCGCACAGATATTATCAAAATAATAATTTTGACTAACTTCGACGTTTCGACAAACGACACAAGTGGCCTGGAAACAGCGGGTATCTGCGTCTTGATGAACGGGAGTTGTTTGTATTTGGGCTTGCAAAACATATAGACTAGGAGGGCACGACAGAAATGGTAACGATAAGGTAAATGGCTAAACTCATGTTCATGGGATAAAGGACACCTCTCTGATGCCAAATATGTCGGTCTGCCTGCGCCAAATGGTTGCGTTATCTAGATATGGCGCCTGAAAAACTGTTTATCGTGACCGAAAAAAAACGATAAGGTAAATGGCTGAACTCGACGTAGAAAGTAAGTGTTAGTTGTACTGATGTCAATTTAAAAAAAACTGACCAAATATTCGGTTGCGTTATCTAGATATGGCGCCTGAAAAACTGTTTATCGTGACCGAAAAAAAACGATAAGGTAAATCCTAAAAAAACCTTATCGTTTTTTTTCGGTCACGATAAACAGTTTTATAATAATAATCCAGCCTGTTTGTGATTTGTGAGTACTTTTGCTAGGGGTACTTTAATAGTGGCTATTTAAAATCTATTGAACTCAATTAATTTAAATTTGATCTTAATCCTTTAAATTATCCACTAGAAAAATATGATATGGAAATGGAGGCGGCACTGTTTATATTAAATAAGTCAGGCAAATCATAGCAACTTATAACCATAATATGGCCGTACCTACTATTGAAACTGGCTCTTCCTGGCCAAAACAATGAATACATAGACGGCAAATAAGAATAAATTAGTAATAAATTAAGTAAAAGTACTTACAGATCAAAAACATATTTAACTTTTTTGTAAGCGGTGACTTTTCTTATTTTATGTAATAAATATGAAATCAAATGTACGTGAATCTCGATCGTCCAAATTAATAAATTTAAAAATCTTTAAAAAAAAATCGAATGTCGTTTTTGATTGACACTGTCCATATTTTATAAAAAAAATAGGAATTTTCGTAGCTAAAAACATTTCTTGAATTCTTGATACCCTTAAATAAAAATATGTTATTTTTTTTTCTTTAGTTCGATTCACATTTTTTTATATTGCTTTTAACTCATCAAGCTTGTCTTTGTCGTTTTAGCGTCATTCTAATATCACTGCCAATTATGTCAAACTTGATTCTGCTCCATGGTTTACTTGAGATAGCTAATATTATAGTAACGTTATGTTAATTTTGACCCTTTTTACATATTAACACGTGTCATATAGAAATACTTTAAAAATCAAAATGAGTATTTGGTTAATGGAGAAGTTATCTAAGCATGCTCAATAAAATACATGTACAGTCTTTTAATATTGTCGTGTTTTTAACATAATTAGTATCTCGTAAAAAAGCAATATAACCCGTTGGTTCTCGCGCGACGCGCGTCCTATAATAACAATTGATGTCATTGTTATTTTTTTAACTGTGAGCCAAAGTAATAAGCAAAAAATAATATCTGTTGATTTTTTTGAATTAAAAACAAAATAAACGCAAAAACTCTCAATTACAAATAACTTTGGAAAGAAATTTGTTTTCATTACTGGTCACCCTTACAAAAACGTTACCTCGTGTGTAATAAAATGTTATGTTACTTGTCGTTGTTACTATTATATAACAATAATGTATATTTTGTTGTTGTTAACTATTTAAGACGATCGAGATGTAGAATAAACATTTGATGATAAAAAAACTACTTTTCCTACAACCTACATTTTATTTTCAATTTTATTATTTACCTCGATGAAATTGAACTTTAAAACTTTTTTGACATACCCTACCCTACCCCAACCTACCCTACCCTACCCCACCCCACCCTACCCTACCCTACCCTAAATGAAGAACCGCTCGACCGATTTTGTGAAAACTTCACATAAACCATCTACTAAATAGTCCGAACAAAGCCTAAACATTTGGTTTGGATAGGTGAGCCCGTTCTTGAGTTAAAAAATGACAACGAAAAGTGGCATTGATTTTATATATATAGATTTATTCATTCATTTATATTTTCAAGGGTGTTTTATTCAAAAGTACATCAATTTATCAAGAAGAAAATCACTTTCATTTCACCAGCCACCGATGTTCACAACCCACGCTATTTTTCAAGCCACATTCCGGTTGCGTTTCGAACCCGCCAGCAGGAGTGAACATTATTTGGAACCGAGAACCCTACCTCGCAAAGATACGTAATACCAAATGGTATCAGCACGTACATAGCTCGGTTGACAAGAAGAGGATAAGCTTGACTCATAGAACACCAAAACTCGCCAAGATCTTTTGCATGAAATTCAGCTTTCAAAACTTGTCGAGTTTACGACACCATTTCCTAATATATTTACAGTCTGACCTTCTGCGGACCCTTGATACACATGCTCCACTTTAAAAATCCCTGGTATAGTACATACTATAAAAATATAATAATGGTAAGATATTACCTTGTTCACTACTACTAGACTCAGTGAAACTGGGAGTTCCTTCCGTCCACGTGGGCGTAGACCCCTCCACAGACGCGGGCGGCGTCCAGCACACGCTGAAACATTACGTACTGATATTTATAAACCGCTTACCATCAGACAAGTACCATCGGCCGCATGCTTGTTTACTGAATTCATCGTATAAAAAATGTTATTATTTCGAACCTAAGACCTG
Source organism: Achlya flavicornis (assembly GCA_947623365.1). Classification (NCBI taxonomy): domain Eukaryota; kingdom Metazoa; phylum Arthropoda; class Insecta; order Lepidoptera; family Drepanidae; genus Achlya; species Achlya flavicornis. Next base: position 5,307,751 of record OX392495.1, on the reverse strand, counting down.
CGATGTGATAGGTAACCTTAAACACGCCAACTGGCCTGTCAATGGTGTGAGATTTTTAAATGGTCGGCTGTAAACAGGTTTGCCACATTATGGCTGTTTCATTGGCCAGATAAGCTATACCAAAAAACATAAAATTAGAACAAGTTTTGTTCTTTTATCGTATCCAAGGAAAATCAGAACTTAATAAATTCAAATTCATCATTTATTTCAGACTCATATTGACAGGCCAGTTGGCGTGTTTGGTTAAGGTTACCTATCACTTCGCCCTCGGGAAGCCCGTATGCTGTTAACTTCGTGAGAAGACCCCTGTGCCAGACCCCATCGAACGCCTTCGCCACATCTAGGCTCACTGCCAATGCCTCTTGACCTTGACTCTCGATGGCGAGTGACCAACGGTGAGATACACAAGGACGTCACCAGCTGAGCGACTGTGGCGGAAGCCATATTGGCGGTCGCTCAACAACTCGTGATCCTCCAGTTATCTCAAAAGTTGCGTGTTGATCACACGCTCCATGACTTTGGAGAGAATGGAGGTGATGGCGATAGGCCTGTAATTCGTCGGGTCTGATCTGTCGCCGGAGACGGGACTTCCTTTTTTGTGTAGGAAAGTGCGAAAAGACGCGTATAACGCCAATACTGGACACAATTCAGGAGCACACCACTTCACTTGAACATGTTTATACGTCCTGGGTCTATCACTTATCTGTTTTCCATAGTACAAGCTCTGCTTAGTTTGGGGTCAGATAGTCGCATGTGAAAAATGTCCTGGGAAACTATGATACTACAAATTACATTTTAAATTCCATAAAAGGTATATGTTACAGTAAGGGGCACGAGTGGTGAGCACAGTTTTTCGGTCTGTTCACGATTGGTTCGTCAGTCGATGCTCCCCGTCTATTGGATTCTCGCGTGTCATTTGGCTACTGTGATTTGGCCAAAAGTGTACATGCGCGAGCTTGCCCCCACTACTGCCTATCTGTGCTCACCATTCGTGCCTCATACTGTACCGGAATACCCAAACCGATTGCAACAATATTAGGCATTCGGCACGGTTAACCACACTTCATAGAATGCCGTTGTCACTACCACGCACACGTCATAAAACAAAAGTAGTTGTATATGATGTTCGTAATACAGTTCTGCAAGGTCGTTAGTGTTAATTTTTGGCACTTTCAAGCACTTACCTAGCTTCATTACTCCGCGCACTGCTCAATGCAGCTGGAGTAAGCGCTAAGGACGAAGCGGACGACGTAGTCATCACGCTTGCAGCGCTTGAAGCGCCTCGACGTCTCCCTGAAGCACTAGACGAGGTGGTAGACGAAGAGTTCGTCCGACTTGTACGCGGCGGTGGAGCTTCTTCGAACGGAGGCGGAGGAGTCGAACAGCATGATAGCGGCGCTGCAGCGGCTGAGTGGATAACTAGCATTACTACTGGTTCCGCTACATTAGCTTATGAAAGTGCTGGGTGGGAAGTTCTATCATGATTTAAATATTTTAAATTGGGTTTCAAATGTCACGTACTTAGCAAAGTTATTGAAATCTTGAAGATAGAAAGACACGTGTCTAACTTTTTAGTTTTTTTTTGTAGAAGTAACATTGGTTATTAAAAAAATACAAATCATGATAGAAACATTATTAACACAGAAGAATATGGTAAGGTCATCCAAAATGCGTCTACATATAGTAAAAATAAATGAAATTCAAATAAATGCATTTGCAATCATACCTATGGCGTAAATCTATTAAATAATTAGCACTCAACAAATAAAATAGAGCATACAATGTAAATGCTAAATATAAAATGGCAGTCAGGTATTAATAGGAACAAATCACAGCACATTCTAAAACATATAGTCTATCAAATTAAGTATATAGAAGATTCTAAAACTACCACAAATAGATGACAAGTACAAAAAGAGAAAAAGTATAAAAATCTAAGTTTTTTCTAAAAAATATTCGTGTGTCAATCAATCTTTTTTCCTTCATCAATTTAATAATTCCTGAGACCTATAAAATTTTGGTCTCTATTATAATTCTAATCAATATTTCATTCCATGTCTGTCATTCCCGTATTTTTACAACACTTCTTCCAAATCTTTTTTCATTTTGAAAATTTTCTTTCGATCAGATCTCTTTTTAAAACTACCCTTCTTTTTCTGTCTAGGCACTTTGTTTGGGGCTTTGGAGTCAGATTCAGATGCTTCAGAGAACTTTTTAATTTTATCATGAACGTTGCCAGTTATGGATTTTGAAACTACTGGACTAACTCCCGTAGTACTAATAGTAAAATGCTTTTGATCAATCGAACTTATACTCCCATGTGTATATTTTATAGGTTCAAAAATCTTCTTCTTTTCATTAACTACAATATAATTCTCTATTTCTGGTCTGTCTGACTTCTTGCTATCCTGCGAAGATGATATAGAACTACGTCTCGAACTTGAGTCGGAATCTGACTGCACTTTCAAAATGTGCTTTTGAAACATGTCGATTTTGGTCCTCGCTTTCTTATGGCATATAACTTCGTCTTTTGTCATGCCTCTAGTGTGTTTATCTATATATGTTCTTATTTCTACTTTGGGTTTAAGCCTTCTGGTATCTTGCACGCGATTTTTATCTCTTTTAGATTGGTTGAAGTTCAATTTCTTTGTTAAACCAGAAATTATGCCAGGTTTTGCATCAGTTTTCGCATCATATTTATCTTTATCGCTTAGATTGTCTTCTTTATCAGATCGAGGAGTTTTCTTTAGTGATTTTGCTGCGGATATTAATTCAGAAGACTTAATGTTATGAACACTGCTTCTTTCAACTGGTTCTGAATGGGTTGGTGATTTTTTTGTTAGTTTACCGCTTATTTGGGTTACAACACCTTTTATAAATTGCGATGGACTTTTAGATTGCCTGCCTTTTACATCTGTTGTTTCATCACTATCTTTTACATCGTATATAACAATTCTTTCTTCACTGCTCGATTCAGTAAGCGAGGTATCATCATAATCTCCAGAGTCTAAATGTTCTCGAAGTACTTTATCAATATTAAACTTGGCCATCATTGAAGTTTGAGCGACCAGATCCTTCCCTGGGTGCGAACGTTCAGTAATGCTGTCTCCTTCTTCTACGTAGGCTAAGAAAGAGTTGGATGCAACCAATTTTGTGACTTTGACAGAGTGCTCGGACACAGATAAAGGTATATTGCATGCAGACGGTTCTTTAAACTTGAAATCATGCCCATAAAACCAAAAATCATCATCGCTACTTGTGATCGGTGTCTGTGGTGGGATGTCGCTGACAGATATGTCTAAGTTTGGATAATCACCTTTTGTATCGAGGCTGGAAGATTGAGAATTGCCTCCACCACGTTTGGCTTTAGGCGATCCTCTGGGAGGTACGGGCGGTGGGACGCGTTGCTTTTGAGAGCCTTTTAATACAACCGGGAACGCTAATTCTGGCTCTGAAGAAGCTGTGGTCGTCTTAGATGACGTCACAGTTACTTTAGCGGCCGTAGACACCGGTGACGTCACCGACGTAGGGGTAATGTGCGCTGTGACGTCAGACAGCGAGACTGATGTTTGAGAAAAACGCTCGGAAAATTTTATAGGTTTATTTAATTTAAATACACGTAAAAACGAAAATTTGGCACGTTTAATAAATAACAATAAAAAGAGTTTGTGTGAAAATTGGAAGCGTTTAGTTACACCGGATGGAGGGAAGACGAAGAGTTTTATATGTCCAAAATGGCATGTTTATATTTATATTTTTTAGATGGGGCTTGACCGCCGAAATTATCGTATTTTTTATTGGTGCATCATTTAGATAAGTTAAGATTCAAATTTATTGTAAAATCAAGAGAAAGAAAGATGCATGCAATATGGGGGAGAAAGGTTTGATAAAATAAATTGTTTCCCGTTATATATACCCAATAGAAAAGTTCCGGAGATCAAGAGCAGCATGAAAAGAAGAGAATATATGAAAATAAGTTTATTGGTCCATTTTTATTGTACATTTATTTATAAAGCTAAAGCGTAGCAAGGGAGCGGTTTTTCTGACAATTTACATAAAATTACAATGAAAAGAACTAGCAACTCTGAAGCCAAACTAAAACAGTACGATACAAGTCATAGCTTCTATACGCCTTATCTTTCGCTTGAATCATAATCAAATTATGCAAGAGTGAGCGATATTTCTTATGGCCCTCCGAATCAAGTGTCATAATGCTGCCGTAGCTGCCGTGGTTGTTGGTTTAGGCATAGAAATGTTTTAGGTTATGTGTGCTTGCCACCTTCTGCCACATTTTCACTGACCATGGTGATAGATAGGAGAAAAACAAAATACTACAACGGCTTGTGTCGTACCTATTTTGATTTTCAAAGCTTTGGGTTTTGGTTTAACGTTTAATCAGTGTTGCCAGTTTTTAATTTTTCAAATTCGATTTTAATATGTGGAGCAAGAATCTTATATATTAGATAAGATTCTTGATGTGGAGGTACAAAATTTAGAAAAAATAGTCAAATTTATTTAGTGATTTTATGTAAACCAGTCTTCAGAATGGAGTTAAAATAATAATAAATACAAATAAAAAAAGGTTAATATATAGATCGCAAGTTCAGATATCTTTGAAATATTTTAATAACTCAAAATTTGAATGATCTATAAATAAGTTTAGTTTAAAGTTATACTCCTTGCTATACTTTGGCATATTTTATCTATCAACTACAAAACATAGTGGCAACATCGAATAAGTGTTGCCATTCCAAGTGTTGTGTAGTGTAGTAAATAGTTTTTAACCTTTCATTTAATTAAAAGCAAATGATTTATTTAAAAATAATTGCTTCTAGAGTTGTTAATATTCTTTAACTTGCAATAATTACCAATTTTTACGTATTTTTATTATTTATTTATACTATTCAGTTATTCGCAGACATATGTAAATAAGTCCCCGAGTTCTCAGCAAAAACAACCTCACATTCCACACCTACCGTTCCCTATCTCATATAAAACTCACAAAGTTATCACACACAAAACACGTAAAGCGTCATTCAGTCTCACCTGCTTTCTGACTGGCGACACCGCTCGAACTGGCCGCGCCTGTCCCGTTAGCGATAGCGTGAAATATTAGTAATTCATATTTTATTAACATTAGTAGGGATTAGTTAATAATGTATACCGTGATTAGTTACTTTTTTGTACCTTAAGATGTGCAAATTTTGTTGCAATCAGATTCACTTTGAGTACGGTTGAATGTAGAAGTTATACAGTCAGTTTCAAAAGTAGCGGAGGGTCTACTTCAAAAAACGACATACTAGTCCCATCATCACGATTTAGATATAATTTACTATTAGAATTGCATCAAAAGTGACAAGACGTAATTTTTTTGTAATTCTATTGGTTTTTTAGCAATATCTATTAGTTAAACTGAGATAGTTCACACTCAGATACTACTACATATACAAGTGTCCAACAATTAAAGACGGACCGCGGGCCCCAGGCACGATGACCCAGCCTGGCGGAAGATCTTCCCTTTTAAAATTTGCATCTCCATCGTATCCAATAAAATGGTTAATTTGGTTTATTAAAAATAGATAATTAATTCTGTGGTTGATTTGTAAACGATTATTGACAATTTGTGATTAAAGTCAAATCAGAATTAGACTTCACGATTACACAGAATAGGTCTGCGATCCCCTATCGGCGGGACCTATATACTTATCTTAACTTTTACAAAACTTTAAAAATAATATGTAATTTTACGAGTATGATTTTATAATTGAATAGTTTTGTATACAAGGTAAATATCGACTTCCGTAAATATAGCGGAAATGCAAAACCACACGCGGTACAGTAACCGGCATCAGTCGTGAGCACAAATTGACACCTGCGCAGTAGTTGATTTTTCGGTCTGTTTGGCGGAGGCGGTCTAGCGGCTGTTTTTCGGATATTCTCTTTGGTCAGTCGATGCTCGTCGTCTATTGAATTCTCGCGTGTCATTTGGCTACTGTAATTTGGCCAAAACTGTACATGCGCGAGCTTGCCCCCACTACTGCCTATCTGTGCTCACGACTCGTTCATGCCTTATACTGTACCTATTTCACGGACTATGGTGTATCGTTTTTCGGAGTAGTCTGATCGCTTTAGTACCGTGACATATTACACAATTAATTTATTGATCATAGAGTAAGAATATTAATAGATTTACAGCGTTAATAACATTACCTTGCACGAAGCGTGAGCAGTTTGCATATAGACGCATTATTAGATATATCGATTTTTAATTCGAGTCACAAAAGTAAACAAAGGTGATACCAGTGAAAAAAATACATACAGTCGAACATAGAACCTCCTCTTTTTTTAAGAGCGTTAAAAATACTTTCTTGGTAGTAGGGTTCTTGGTAGTACATTTCAAAAAATTATTAACTACGATTTATTATATTAGCCTAAACTTATAAAAGAATAAAATGACACAATTTTAGCACATTTTTGCTGTAATATTAATGTTTGTTGCGTAGATATTTTATAAAGAGATATATTTTTGGGTAAGTATTTTATGATACTGGCCACATTTAAGGGTAGTTCAACTTTTTTTTTTTTTTTTATGCAACTTAGTCGGTAAACAAGCATACGGCCCACCTGATGGTAAGCGGTTACCGTAGCCATATGGACGCTTGCAACACAAAAAGCATCGCTCACGCGTTACCGACCTTTCCCCCCTCCCCTATGAGCTCTGGCGACCTTACTCACGCGCAGGAACACAACTTTACATAACATAAAGTTATTTGGCTGCGGTATTCTGTAAGGTGGAGGTACTTCCCCAATCGAGCTGCTCTTTGAGCGAATAAACGCTATGCTCTACCTCTCTCATAATCTACAACTTTTCCGTGGCAGACATTGGCTTTGTAGGCCGCTTTTTAACTGGCAACATATCGCATGGCTAAACATTTGATCCACTCGTTCGTTGACTGTACTCCTCGGAAGGTTTCTCGTGATTCTTGGTTACGTTTCGACTTGTTTATGCGTTTTGTTATGTTTTTTTGGGCACTGTAATTTTGCTGTGTTTTCGTTTTGTTATTGTTGCTGTTGGTTCAATCAACAAGACTGAATGGAACCATTGCCAGATGCAGAGGCGCCAGCCTCAGGGCATCCGGCTCTACCACCAACTCCAGGAACGTCAGGCACCTCGATGGCCAAAACTACAACATGTTGCCAGTTAAAAAGCGGCCTACAAAGCCAATGTCTGCCACGGAAAAGTTAATGGTTATGAATGCCTACAAGCAAGCCTATCTACCTGCCTACGAGCGGGTACTAAAAGATCCAAATGTTTTGCTTGTCTGAAATGTCATGATTTGACACATTGACAGTGACATTTGTTTGTTACCTTTTGTGACGCGAATAAAAAATCAGAGCTTATTTGATTCACTGTCAGAAAAAATTACGATATGATACCGTGTCATTTATTCTCGGTAAAAGTAGTTGGCATTCATTATATGTATTTAGACGTTCAAACTATGAAAGCGCAGTTCGTTTCAATTCAAGGCAGCGTTGCACTTTTTGAAATTCAAAAGCGATTTTCTCGCATTTTTAACATTCAAGTGTTAAAATATTACAAAAATAATAATAGTATATATTAGAAGATTCTACCTACCTGCATAATATCTCATAATTTCAATCAGTAGTTTTAGAGGAAACCATTGTTGAATTTTACTAAGTGTATACATATTTATGTCCTCGACTGTACCCGTGCTCACGGCACTCTAGTACAGTCGCGTAGTCGCTCTATTAATATTATATCTCTATGGTTTTGATACAAAAAGTCAATCATTTTGTTATGATGCTGACTGTACCTATTTTGTTCTGACAGTTGCAATTGCAAACGTCGATTGCAATCGGAATAAAATTAACACTATGTTCTGATAAAACTATTGTTTCAATTAGAAACTGATTGCGACTTATACGTAATCCATACTCATATTGTGTACAAGAACGACAGCTATTTTATGAGGCCGATTATTATTACCAAATTAACAAGTAAAGAAATCTTACTTTTCTGATGAAATATTACAATGTAATGTCACAAAAAAACTTGTGATATTTAAAATACAACACTACTTCAATGTTTTAGGATTTAAATTCAATCGTTTATACTATTAATTTGTCTTTAAAATGAATTAATTTTATTTTTTTTATCGAAGTCTAGATAGTTCTAATTTGAATAATATATTCAACAATCTCTAACATTTCTCACGAAGATCTTCCGTTTTAATTTTAGCGAGAAAACGAAATAAAACATAAAATCCAATCAAAAATCATTTATTCAACATTATATACATAAAAATTTGGTCACAAATAGCTCAAGCAATAAACCACCTTCCTGATCCACAATCACGCAGTTCTATCAAAATTGTACATGCTAATATAACCATTAATACGTACAATGTAAGGGCCTAAATACCTTATCTATATGATGTAATGATTCATTATTATGTTACATAAAATACTTATTGCTTAAAGAATACATTTATAAGAGGACAATATACATTAGAATACATTCATAAGAAACCAAATTACAAAATGTGTTTTTTCAAGTAAAACTAAAACGATTTCGAATTCAAATTAGCATGTGCAATATATACAATTTTGATAGATTTCATAATAAGATAAATAAATTAATAATGTTATTTAAACATACATTGAAGTCACTGATTTGTCAGGAATAAAACTAAAAATGAAATTGCCTCTAAAATACCTTTAAAACCTTTTTGATATTTTAAAAACATGAACATATTAATTCATTGAAAAATACTTTCAGTTACAGTAACAAAAATATTAACATAGTACAGTCGAGATTAAAGATATGTTTACATTTGAAGTTACAAAAATATGTATCCATTTAAATACCTAACCTTATAATGCTATACCTTAAGAGAGGTAGAGCATAGCGTTTATTCGCTCAATGAGCAGCTCGACTGGGGAAGTACCTCCACCTTACAGAATACCGCAGCCAAATAACTTTATGTTGTGTAAAGTTGTGTTCCTGCGCGTGAGTAAGGTCGCCAGAGCTCATAGGGGATTTGTATTTAAAATTCTCATTCCGCCTAAATTTGAAACGTCACTTTGTCCGTTACTTCTTTCACGATAACTACGCAACGTCTTTTTATGTATCGCATCAAATTATAGATTTTCAAACGCATTATTTGTAAAATCGTAATTAATATACATAAATAACTGCCGCAAGAAAGTATTTCATTGAGAACCACCAAACTGAACCACAAAGCTGCTGAGAACGAGATCATCATCGCGCGAGTCACCAATTTCCAACCTGAGCTATCGACATTTGGACATAGCTCATAGGGGGAAAGGTCGGTAACGCGTGAGCGATGCTTCGTGTGTTGCAAGCGTCCATATGGCTACGGTAACCGCTTACCATCAGGTGGGCCGTATGCTTGTTTACCGACTTAGTTGAATAAAAAAAAAACACAAGGTTAGGTATGACGGCGTCGCGTCATCGTTGCACGTGCAGCGCACCGGCCGGGCGGCCGACAGCTGCCATCCCCACTACCAACTTTCTATCGCACGTGCGCTCGGATATATAAAGGCGAGCGAGCGGGCGATTGGGGCATTCTGATCTCGGCGTCCGCCCGAAGCACATGTTGTCGTAGCGCTAGTCGTTAATTATTGTGCGATCATTATCAGTCGTAATAGTCATTTACGTCTACTATTTTCAATTGAAGCAATTTAATTATTGTCAGAGTTTAATTAATTTGATTATATTAAATAAATTATTTAAAAGGATATTATTCTTTTACAATGTCAGACCCTCTGCCTTCATCAGAAGTGACGGATCCAAGCTCACACTAGTCCTCAGCCGATTTGACGAATGGATATCAAAGAGAGTCCGGCTGAAGCTGGTATGAGATTATGGCAACTCATAGAAAAGATTCCGGAAACTGACCTGACTGATAAAGCCATGACTGGTTTTGCTACATCGATTTTATCCCAGTGCGATGGCAAAATTCGCCGCGAGCTCAATTCAGTTGTCATAAGTGACGAAAACCAGCTTTTCCGTACACTGCGCGGATTCACACTGAAGTGAAAAATGGATGAACCAAGTATCTCTGAAATCGAACCGAAGAGATTTCGCAAGGTATCTGTGGCAGAATTGGACATCGTGGACATGAATGCAGGAACAAACAACGAGACCTCTTAAAAAGTCAGCATGTTTCAACAAAATTGGAACAATATAAGTCGGCTGTAACTTGCTATGTATGCGATGAACTTGGACATGTGGCCACTTCCTGCCCTAAGCGCTGGAAGAATGTACTGTACATTACTTCTAGTAGAAGACGTCAAAACGAGCCTCAATAGCAAGCAAGTGAACTTATGTTAACTTATGTTACTCAAGAGCTGCGCGAGATGTATTACAGATTAACGGTATTCAGCTGCCTTTTACATTTGACTCTGGTTCAGATTGTAGCCTTATGCGACAAAGTAATTGTGATGTTCTTACCGGTGGAAGGTTTAATGAACAAGTGATTTTGCGGGGTTTAGGACCCGACAACATAATCTGCTCCTTACAAATAATATGTCCAACTACTGTTCAGGGGTTTCTGTTTGATGTAACTTGTTACTGTTGCCAGATGAATACCTATCTGAAAGAATTCTATTAGGTCGTGATATTTTAGAGGAGGGAATTTCCGTTGAAATAAGTAATGAAAAGTTAACTTTTGCTAAATCGAAAAATCTAAATGTTTGCTCGAAATTAGAACCATTTTTATAGCCTTGTTTGATACAGATCTTACGAGTAGAGAAAAAAAAATACCGATTGATTGAGATACTGTCAAAATACTCTTCGCATTACATACAAAAGCTTCCAATCTCCCGTGTTAAAACTGGGTTAATTAAGATTGGTTTGATAGACTCACATAAGACCATACATATAGACGACCTTACAGATTGTCCCCAGCTGAATTGACTGTTGTAAATGACAAGGTTCAAGAGTTATTAGATGCAAACATAATTCGGGAAAGTTCCCCTCCATTTGTAAGTCCAATTTTACTAGTTAAAAAAAAAAAGAAAAAAAAGAGTTCTGACCGTATTTGTGTCGATTACAGAGAGCTTAACAGCAACACACGTCCGGATAGTTACCCCCTTCCATTAATTAACGATCAAATCAATAAATTGCATGGGGCTCATTACTTCTAGTATAGTTATGGCTTCTGGGTTCCATCAGATCAGGGTATATGAGGATTCAATAGAAAAGACAGCGTTTGTGACACCATCAGGTCAATACGAGTGATTGACTATGCCATTTGGCCTTAGAAATGCTCCTCAGGTATTTCAAAGGTCCATTAATTCTGCACTGAGGCCTCTTAATGACGGCAGGATTCTGGTTTATATGGATGACGTACTTTCTACTTCGGAGACTATGGAAGAAGGCTCTCGTCTCGATGGATTGCTGGATGCCTTGTCTCATGCAGGTTTTTCTTTTAGTTTCAAAAAGTGTTCATTTATGAAAGGGAGGGTTGAATATTTGGGCTTTGTAATATCAGAAAAGAAATCAGACCAAACACTCGTAAAGTTGAAGCTCCGCAAAATGTCCCAGCGCCTAAAACTGTCGCACGGATTCGACAATTTATAGGCTTAGCTGCATACTTTCGGCAATTCATTCCAGCCTTCTCAAAATTAATGAAACCATTGTACCCTTTGGCAACAATTGGAAAGGGTAAAATTTCATGGACTTCTGAACATGGCAATATTCATGGAGAGGTTGTCAGGTATCTTGTAACAGGGCCGGTTTTGAGAATGTTCGACCCCACATTGCCAATAGAACTCCATGCTGATGCGAGTGGTGATGGATATGGAGCTGTTCTCGTTCGAAAGAGCAACAACCTCCCTCATGTTGTAGCTTGTATTAGCCATAAAACAGCTAATGCAGATAGTCGCTATCACTCTTATGAGTTGGAGACGTTAGCAGTCGTCAAATCTGTAGAATATTTTGGGCATTTCCTATATGGACGAAAATTCACTGTTTTTGCTGATTGCAATGCTTTCAAGAGTTCTCATTCAAAAAAAAAAAAGATTTGGCACCTTCAAGGATTCATGGATGGTGGGCTGTCTTACAGTCTTATGACTTAGACATGGTTCGCAAGGAAGGGAAGAGTATGGCTACTGATTTTCTTTCGCGCAACCCGATCGACAGTGAAAGGGTGGATTGTGTTCCAGGGTTGCCGGATATTATTACTAAACAACTTTCAGACGAATTATCTGCCGATGTGGCACATGCCTTTATTGGGCAAGGTGTTCTTTATCGCAAAATTGAACGTGGCAGAATCACTGGGTGGCTGCCAATCATACCTCGATCGTTAGTTTGGTCTCTGATTGATCGCGTGCACAGTGAAGTGAAACATCTTGGCTATGAGAAAACTTTGGACAAACTATATGATCTTTGTTGGGTTCAAAATGTGTCGTGGTTTGTGGAAGGGTTTATTGAATTCTGCGGGATATGTAAAGCATCTAGGGGTCCATCTGGTGCTCAGCAGGTTCGTCTTCGCCCTATCCAAAAACTGGCTGTTCCTTGGCATGCCGTTCGTTTGGATCTTACAGGCAAACTTGGCGGGAAGGGCGAACGAAAAGAGTATTGTTCTGTCTTAATGGACGCATTTACTAGATTTGTCCTCCTGGAACACAGCTTGACTTTGAATTCGGCAGACGCTGTTAAAGCAGTTAAAAACTCCAATGCGAATAATGGCAGATAGGGGACGATCTTACGATGGCATAGATAAAAATATTGACCTGCATCTGGTCGCAACCGGTTCCAGTAGGGCAAATGGACCGGTGGAGCGTGTGATGCGAACTTTAAAGGGTTTGCTCACCATTGTTGAATGTTATTCTGATAGGCCATGGCGAGAACATGGCATGGCAGTTAGGAGACATTCAATTGGCTATTGGTGGTACACGCTGTAGGGTGACAGGTTTCACCCCTATTGAGTTAATGTTCGGCATTCAGGGTCATTCCCTGGAACTATCAAAAATATCTACTAACTCTCACGATACTGACAGACTGGATCTTGATTCCGCTTCATCTAATGCGTCCGGTAATATCCAGAAACTGTCCCAATCTGAAACTATTCGATTCAACAGGGGCAAAGCTACGGTTCGACCTTTTTCTGTAGGAGATGTCGTCTTTGTTAAAGGCAAAGAAAGGCGTCAGGCCAAGTTGGACCGTAAATGTGAGGGCCCTTTTGGATTACTGCGGTTCTGGACAATGTCCGGTATGAGTTGAAACATATTAATGGGACTAATAGAGTTTATGAGTGCTCACATGAAAATTTGCGAAAGGTGCCTCGTGGTCATTTAGATTTGACAGAAATCGCAGAACATTATTGTAGTGATGATGGTGTTGATGATAGCGTGACGGCGAGAAATAGTGATGGTAATCACCTTGTTCATGAAATCAGTCATGATGAAAATAATACTATTAATGTAACTAAAAAAAAAAAAAAAAAAAAAATGATGAAAAAAAAAAAAAAAAAGAGATGAAACATCTGAAGGGTGACATGGTCACTGGACCAGATCAAAATAAATAAAAAAAACGATGAAAAAAAAAAAAAAAAAGAGAGATGAAACATCTGAAGGGTGACATGGTCACTGGTCCAGATCAAAATCAAAAAAAATTATAATAAAAAAAAAATATATCTGAAGGGTGACATAGCACTGGTCCAGATCTGAGATTTGAAACACTAAATTAATGTCAGGATGAGCGAACATTAACCTCTTGCCTTTTTTTATTGGTTTGTCTTAGATACCACCTTGTAAGAGAACGCGTACGAGGACGTACGCACGTCAGCATGGCCGTGACGGCGTCGCGTCATCGTTGCACGTGCAGCGCACCGGCCGGGCGGCCGACAGCTGCCATCCCCACTACCAACTTTCTATCGCACGTGCGCTCGGATATATAAAGGCGAGCGAGCGGGCGATTGGGGCATTCTGATCTCGGCGTCCGCCCGAAGCACATGTTGTCGTAGCGCTAGTCGTTAATTATTGTGCGATCATTATCAGTCGTAATAGTCATTTACGTCTACTATTTTCAATTGAAGCAATTTAATTATTGTCAGAGTTTAATTAATTTGATTATATTAAATAAATTATTTAAAAGGATATTATTCTTTTACAATGTCAGACCCTCTGCCTTCAGGTATTTAAATGGATACATATATTTGTAACTCCAAATGTAAATATATCTTTGACCTCGACTGTACGAGGTATTCCAGGGTAGGTAACGAAGTATTTTATAATACTGTATATTAAAGTTAAGTAAATCAGCTTTTATTGGGATCAGATGGCCATGTAGTGTCAGTAAGAAATGCCTCAGGATATTTATTTATATAAAAAGCCTGATAATGATTATTTTTTTCTACACAAAACTTATTTAAATCGCATCACATCTATTTCTAACAAACATTATTGAAAGGATAGAACATATTAAAAGCTGTCGAATGAATTCTATGATTGTCTATGAAGCGCTCGTGGTGTAGCATGATAGTTAAGCTACCATCGTCGTGGTCGTTACCTGGATGGGTGACCGCCTAGTGGTATATCAAATCGAGTCTTTCCGTGCTTAATATATAAAAATTAGAATACCAAATCAACATCTTCAATATACATTTTATTTATTTATTCTATAGCTAATATTATAACGACATTAATAAACTCGCGAAAAATTTATTAATATCATTAGAATTAATTTAAACATTCCTATTTAAATACTAGGGTGTCCAATACATACATGTTTTAAAGTTGTTAATATTATGTATGGACTATACATATAAAAAAATATCGATACTGAATTGCGACCGTACTTGAGTATCTATATAATAGAGAAATAAATTAATTCAAGAAGTTAATCACTCGTGACTTAGATAAAACCATAAAAAGGAGGATACGGTACACATTGCACTTGGGACCACACAATTACAACTCGATTAGTATGCAGTATAACTCAATCAGCAAAGCTGTTAAATTAACAAAAAAGTATTACATTTTATGTTACAATTAAGTAGTAAGATCGAGATGCGTCCCACAGTGTACTAGGTACCGTAACTTCCCCATTTTGTTTTTATCTAAGCTCATGTGACATTTCGTATATCATGCGTGCAGATGAATCTTTGAGGCAAATTATCTGTGCCTAGATTTCTAGTACAACTTAGGGTCAGTTCACACCGAGACGAGACGCGACGCGGCGCGCACTTTTAAAGATAGTTATACAATATTGAACTTTATTTACTACACAAAAAGGTACCTACACATTTCAGTGAGCGAATTTGAATACGTCACGAATTCTCTTAATTTAAATTATTGTATCGCTATTAAACTGACCCTTAGTGTTCGAATTTTAACGATTCAAGTTTTAATAATCATGATATCTACTCGATACGATGACGCTACGAAGGCGATACGAAAGTGGTTCTTACTAATGCCTCGGCCTCTACAATAAGCAAACATTTTACTGCATACAATCAATCATATAAATAAATATTGAACTTGCTTAGATACAGCCTTTTCTGTCGATTCATCATCGATTTTAGTAAGCATTAAAATCTATTATATTATTGATTCTAAAAATACTATTTTATGTAAAAGTATACATCGATATTCAAAGTATACCAAACATTCGTTTGCCCAGTAATTCGAACAATGAACCCAAAGAAGCGAATTTTGTCAATTCCCGGCAATGCGCTCTGATTGGCTAACTCAAGGCCAGACTAAACATTTAGATGCAGTGATTGGTACTATTTTTTAACAAAAATATTTTTTCATATCCGACCGGCAGTCACAGAGATATGTGCGTTCAATCAAAAAGACAATCTCTTCAGCTTTATTATATTTTGGCGACCGAGCCTTGTTCGAAAACTTGTTCCCAGAGACGAGACCTAGCTTGACCGAATTTTCGCCCCCAAAAACCTCCATAGCAAATTTCCGTAACCAGCATGTAGCAAAGAGCAGTTTTCGAGTTCGAAACGAGTAATAATGCTAGTTTAATAGTATAGATCATCACCTTAAAATCTGTTTGGGAAATATCGACTCTTTGGTTCTAAGAATAAGGCTGTAGGTATACATTTCTTTCAAATAACGTATTGCTCAACAAATTGAAACATTTTAGTAATATTAATTTTTTAATCAGTACAATATTTGTGACATATCGAATACTTTTCTTTATTTATATCACTAAGGGAATGTCATATTTGAACATTGAAACAGTAATATTGAATTTTATAATTAAATAATAATAATTGTGTTACTGCTGTGTCATATAAGATTATTATTGGTTTATAAAATAATCTAGGATAGCAAAATTATTTTATTCTCAATTTGATAATAAATACAATTATTATCATCTATACGTCAAGTCAATGATTTTAAAATTATTTAAGCACATTTGTTGATTATTATTTATTTCTAATAATGATAGGAAGTTTTTAAAGTCTACATCATTTCCAAGACAATTCCCAGTAAAACCATGGACACCACAACGTAATTAATTTCAATAAATAATATTTAAATAAACATCCACACCTCATTAATATCGACCATATTTCAATAGCCATACAGTTCACAATAGTATTGACAGTGCAGACAGAGATTTGCTGTCGTAATCTGCTTCGAACCTCATAACAGAACTGGATACAAAATACTGAACGAGAAATAATTAATTTTAATCGAATAGTGATGTCGTAAAATTATGGTCACATGATTAAAAACATCGATAAATAAATTTTAATTGCCTAAGTTTTAATAAATAAAAAGCACCTAGAAAAAGCATACCTGTCTCTTTCTGCGACATCTAAATGAAAAAAGATGGCAATACATTTGATAATAGGTTGCTATTTCACAAACTGTCCTTTGACTCACTGGTTTTTAAACTGTACTAATGACTACAAATTTACGCGGTTTTCTAGAATATCGTATCGATGAACAAAAACCATTTAAACATTGTTAAAAATACCTTTTAACAAAAAAAAAACATCTACAACTTAACCAACGGAATTTAACGAGAATACGTTAAGCATTTTAAGTCACATCAGTTCATAAGACCATAAATTTAACAACAGTTCTTCAATCGGCTGGTGGTACAATAATAATCGTGCTACCGCTGTCTGTCCCCGTGTAAATCTCTGCTTTATCCAAACTCCTTACATATACAACCTCTTTTATAAACGTCTCTGATTCCGAATCCTTTATGTACTCATCCCCATTAAGTTGGACAACAGACACATGTTCTTTTGTTTGTATCTCTTTGTCTTTTAGTATTGGAGATTCTTGTTTGATATAGACAGTTTGCGTCGACGTCACTCTACGAAATCTCATGTCTTTAGGCAAAGTTGACGCATCTCTAGTCTCTAAACCTCTAGTTGGTGTCGCACTTCTCGTTCTATAACTTGAATTTAGACTTTTTGGTAGAGTATTGGTGTCTCTTTCTGTATCTGTTGCGCTCTCCGTCTTCCCTAAGCCTATATCTGCGAAGAATTTCTTAAATTTATCTACGAATGTTGGTGATTTTGCTCTGTTTAAACTGTTTGATAGTCTTTCGTTCGAATGCTCTTTGGAACTGACTTCGTCTATTCTTTCTGGTATATTCGACATACTTTTATGCTTTTCTATGATATTGGAACGTCGTTTCCACCTGGTCTCTTCGTCTTCTTCATCTATGAACGGTATATCTTGCAGGTTATTTTCGTTTCTAGTATCTACTGCTGCGTCTTTGAGTATTTTGACCACTGGGGCGTAAGTTTGTGATTCGGCTACATATATCTGTGGTACACTGGTACTCGTGTTGTCTGTCTGTATGCCACTGTCTGCTAGACTACCGTTTATATGTGAACTGCCTGCTCCAGTACTAAGAACTTTCGTCAATTGATCGGATAGTGTTTCCATTCTATCCTGTATTGATGTCCTATATATGTTATCAGCGTATGAAGGACCTGGTTCCCTAGCGAGCAAATTTGATGTATCAAAATCTATTCGTCTCGAGAAATTAGGCATTCTGTCTCTGTCTAGTATTTTCAGTCTATCTGATAGCACTGAGGGATATTCGGTAGGCAGTTGTGGATGCCTCTGATTCCAGGTTGAGATAGTAGTGTCAGTGAAATCGCTCATGCTAGATCTCATCGAAGACCTAGGCGATAATCTAGACTGTCTCATCAGAAGATCTGGATTGTAATCTTTGATCGGCCTGCCGATGTATATTCGTCCTGAATGGAAGAGACGGCCGGAGTTAAACATTTGCTTTTGTGGTACATTTCAGTTTATTTTTTATTTTCACTCCCCGTCGAAAACCATGCCAAGGCGACATCTGTTTTGTACACGCGAACCAACACCGTTAGCACATTTAAAACACATCACATAATTTGGTCGTTAAAAACACGGGCACACTAAAATAAAATGCCAATGGGTAAAAGTTCATTTTTTTAATTTTTTCGGCTACTTTATATAGTATAAAGAAAAAACAACAAAAACAGGACGGACCACAACAGCGACAAGGTAACAAACACCGGACAGGATTAGGATGGAGGGTGAAAACAAAATAAACTGAAATGTATAATAATATATAGGTACCAACTAAATAATTTTTCGCATTCAATGTTAGGAATAGGGTTATAGCTAATCATACATAGTAAAATGTTCAGGGAAAAATAAGTTGTTAATTCTTAAATCTAATATTTAGTAAAAATAGAGCATACATCTTTAGGTGACTTGACAACAGAATTTCCACAATAACTCAGTCTGAAACAACTCTAGCATTATTTCTTTTTTATTCCATTGTCAACTCACATAAAAATACCATAAAAAACCATATACAGATCAAAATGCTTACCCGGCGTGTCGATGTCCTCCTGCGGTTTATTCGGCTTCGCGATGCTCTTTCGCTTCGACGGCGAGTGTTTCAGTGCTGTAAATATTTGTCAAAAGTTCACTTACACCGTTATTCCGTGAGGGGGTCAGAGTATTATTGTGATGATTTTAAGTTTTTAATAATTTGATCTTAAATAAGATGCTTTCAACTGATTTAAAAATGGAGATTTTTTTAATGTTCCAATGATAATTTCAGTTTATTTTTTTACATATTTGTCATTTTACACGCAATGAATAGAGAGAGCTTGTCGAATCTTGAGGGTTTTAAAGTCCGAAAATCTAGATTGTTTACAAATCACAATAATACTCCGCATTAAAATTAAATAAAAACAAATTAAAAATTAAATCATCGCAAACTATGCTCCAGTAAAATAAGCACTGCTTGGTTTATAAAATAAAAAGTCAGCGTGTAATATTATTGCAAATTAAAAACAATATTCAAAAGCATTCTAAGTAAGAATGGAAATGAAAGATCGAAAAAAAGTCGGCATTTTTTTACAGCTTATCGCCGTTGTTGCTATAGACGTAAACTTTTTTTAAAATAAATAAAAAATAAGAAGATCGTGCTTGAAAAGTTTCATCGAAAGAAGACAGTATCGAAAATGACAATGTAACAAACAACGAGGTTTCTAGCTACGAAGGTACTAGCATGGTTGTTTTAACGATATCAGTAAATCGACATTGACATAGAGCAAGGAGTCCCGCACGCCTATATAGAGACGAAAAAAATGACGCGTGTGAATTGTTAAAATGGCATAACCAAGTGCGAGCACCGTCAATCTAATATCGACTCTATACACAGCAGTCAACAGTACTAAATGATAAGACAATTTATGTCATCTGTTGGTAAAACGGTGCCGCCCACTGACACGCTTGTATATTATGGAATCTGTTGAGCAAGGCGTCTCTAGGAGGGGGGGATGTTCTGTGGACATTGCTATTATCAACTGGGGGCTTATCATAAATTTTTATAGCTATTCAAGACTACCAGAGAACTGATATTTTTGTCAAACGTAACATTTTGACCTTTGACACAAGAACTATTCGGTTTAGTTGAAGTTGTATTGCAATAAAATTTGATCCGGCCCTGGTTTTATACAACCCCACGTAAGAGGAATAAGCCGACGAGAAGTATTACACAACAAAAATTCGCTTCACAGTTATTTTTACATAGCGATCGGATTAATTCAGTCTAACTAAAAAACGTATTTTTTAAAGATATCGTTAAAATCATTTCAACGTTAGCTATGTATCTTTTTATCGACATATTTGTTCTTTTTTATATCATGTTTAGGAAACGTGATTTTAAATAACGTCACATTGACAAAAAAATCAGTATATTAGTTAAATAACATTTTAGGAGTTACGCCGTTATTGTTTTGATTGCTTGATATTTTTGTTTCTTTGTCGATAAAAAGACACCAAATATTCAGGAATAGAGACATGAAAGTCATGATCGGAAGGTGTACTCTGTAGATGGAGCCACTGAGCGATGAAAGTTGGGGGAGGGAGACAAAAACTACCATACCACAACATTTCTCAAAGAAATGAAATTGTTATAAACAGTTTTTGATTAGCTATATAAAGGGGCATCATATAGGTCACTTTTACGTTTGACAGCCCATATACATCTATGTGCCAAAAAGGGACAGACATAGTTGGGAAAGAAGACACCCTCTTTTTAAAGAGGGCTCTTAGTTTGGCCTTAGTTTAGTAAGATTATTTATAAATAAAATAACTAACAATAAAATTATCAACTATACCAATTTAACAGTATCCTATTTCAAATTCATTAAGATCTGTATTTGCATGAAACTACAGGATTTTTTTAATCCAACCTCATTGTTTATAACAATTTCATGACACACCACGACATCACAAAACTTCAATCAACCAAAAATCACGGGGGCCATAGATGATAAAAAGGTTGCAGATGGGGTAGACATAACATCGTCATGCGTTCACATATTTTTTACACCCACATTAAACGGACTTACTTAGACCTCCACGGACGCGGCAAAGTATCCGATTACGGACAATTGGTTGGTAAGAAAATGGAAAAAAAGAAATAAAGATATTATTTTCCGACGGGGCAATACTTATCGGGATAGGGACGTGCATGAACCACATGCTTTAAACTTTGTTTAAAAAAATGCATCCAATGAAATAAAATTAAAATTAAAAAGTGTAATTTCACTAAATACATGCCTAGAAACTCATCGATTAACGAAAAAAAAAGTATTAATCAAATAAACGAAATCAATCCACCAGCAAAATAATGCTTATGGTTTTTTTAATAGGAGTGGGTGGTGATGAACTTTTCAGCATATTTATTTTGAATTCATCTAGCTTTAAAAAAAAAAAAAAATTGTATTCTCGTCTGACTTACGATGCATTGCTAAAGCGCAATACGCCCTAAGGCAATGTACCATTCGTAAAATTGCAGTGTTATATTTCAACACAAATCCAACTCAGTTTTTGTTATTTTGGATAATTATTTTCAATATAAATTCACCAACACCCCGTCCCCCTTCTACTACCATAAAAAAATAACACGCACACAGTTTGTACAACATAAAATCACTATATCGGTACTAGCACAGATTTTAGTCCAATCGTTAAAACTGACGATCGCTGACAATATAGTAGATTTAGCAATGGACTATTTTGGATTATTGCTTTTTCAAGAACACCGTCTTCGGCCATATTTAATTTATCAGCGAGATTGTGGTGATATAAAAGCATATCTAAACCATAATAAAAAAAACGATGTTTTTTTTTTGTTTTTGGCACGTAACTTGGCCAGCTTTTGGCTTTCACTTTTCAGTATTTTTTGCCAAATGTGCTGGCTTTACGTGTTCTTTTCAATTTAATTGCTTGTTATTATTATACTATGGTCATTGCCATAATAAATTTTTAAATAATATCTGTTTAGAAGTAACAAAATTAAAAAAGATAAATAGTCAAACGAGTCTGGCCAAGTTACGTGCCGGCATCATCATCGTACTTTGTCTCAGCCGCTGCGCAAACGTGTCTTGTGCCGGATACAAGCTACCAACGATTTCTATAGAACCAGTATGAAATCAGCCACTCCCTGAGCAGACGTAAACTGTGTCCGATCGCCGCTACAGGACACAGCAACTACGATTTCCTTCTTTGGTGACCAGTGTCGGTAACAAAAAGTGTCCGACACAAGACACACGTTTGTGCAGCCACTTAATGTCACAAAAAGCAAAATTAAATTAATTATTCTATTATTGTTCTTTTTTTGTTCTAATTAAATTTACTGAATTAAAACTTCTTTAAATTGCATTATTTAAGGCCATTCATAAAATTTACAAGCAATGAATAATTCCAGTTAATAATATTTAACAATAATGATAACTTAATTTATTATCATTATTTAATAATTATCCAACCATCGCTAAACCCGCACTATATACAGGATGGCACATACGATGCGACATTAAATAAAACCAAATAAGTTACTCATAAATACGGACAACTTTTACTATGGGACCAACTTTCCGCGATTTCGAAGTTGGTCCCATAGTAAAAGTTGTTCGTATTTACGAGTACTTTACGTGATTTCATTTATTGTCGTATTGTCGCCACCCTTATAAACACGCTCTGTGCTAGACCATCTATTTAACGTGTTAGTAATGTCATCCCTACTGTACCTATGTAGCTCGTGACTAGGGTTCGGAACTTCCGATGGTTGCCCTTGATCTCGGGTAGGTCCACTGATCGAACACATCGAGACGGTTAAATTTAGCATACTGACCATAGAAAGTTTCACTTCATCACTTGATTTTACATTAACTTAAATACTGTTTAGAAACTCCTCATTTAATCATCGGATAATTATCCCAAAGAATCTGGTTCCCATTGCATCAGATAGCCGTATGTGAGGGCTGTCTCATGGTATTTGAATTATTATTCATTTAAGAAGCCGTTCAGTTTAAATTCCGTCAATTCCCCACCACCAAAAATGCGCAGAATTTTTCAGTTTTCTCTAAATTATTTGAACTGTAAGGGTCATATTTCAGAAGGTCAATCAAAGCTCAAGTTTTCTCTTATTCTGGGATAAATTTAGCACCGGATAGTTGCATTAGTAAGTACAGGCCATTATGACGTCCTCGAATGAGGAAGCGAAACTTTCTTCAATGTTAATTTCTATATCATAGATCGTGGTGTCTGTTATTTTACATTAATTAATGTTTCCTGAGTAAATATTACAATTATGTTTTTTGTATTAAAACTTCTAACAAACATCACAATATTACGTCACGATTTGTTACATATTACACTTATTCAATTATACTTTTAAGATTTGATGGCGACCAGATTAAAACATAGGCCTTATGAAGGATTATAGGGAAGTGTATACAGGGTGGATACGAAAATACGACATTAAATGAAACCACGTAAAGTACTCACGTATACTATCAACTTTTACTATGGGACCAACTTAGAAATCGCAAAAAAATATGTTTTTAACCGACTTCAAAAAAAGGAGGAGGTTCTCAATTCAGCTGTATTTTTTTTTTTTTATGTTTGTTACCTCATAACTCCGTCATTTATTAACCGATTTGGAAAATTCTTTTTTTGTCTCGAAGGGTACACTTCCCGTTTGGTCCCATTGTCATCAGATCAGGATTTGATTACTTTGTAGTGCAGTTTGAAGTCGGTTTAAGTTTTTTGTAAAACAGTCCAATTATATATATTTCATTTAATGTCGTATCCACCCTGTATAGGAGCTTTGAGCTATAATAGTACATTGTGATACATGTGTGCAAAGTCATTACAGACGAGGCGGTATTACGCGCGTGAGCCGTAGAGCGTGGGATGTAAGATTAAAAAAATACCATACAATTTTGATAGTAGCAAGTATTAAGAATTTATGTTTGAAATGGACCACATAAATTAACTTAGAACGTGTACAAAATATTAGTATGTATATATATACAGGAAAGGGTAACTTGAATTTTTATAACGCGTAACCGGGGTTTATAGCCAAAACGTACCGTCACATACAAATCTTAAAAGTATATAATTCACCATACTTATTATAACACACACTTCAAAAAATAGACAAATAACTTATTAGACATTATACACAATGTTAGCTATACTATTGGACGGGAATTCAACCTATGCTACACACAATAAGGTCCAATTTCAATTACACTGGTCGGGGAATAAGCTATATCGGAAATAGCAATGATTTGAGCTCTCAACTAATGAAAAGGGACATCGGATGTTTGACTTCAATGTAGAAGAAGAGAGATTGAGAGAAGAGATTCTTTATAACTTGAAACATAATTTTTTATCTGTTTTTGATATTTGACAGGTGACATTCTCGTTTGTTTTTTTTTTTTTTTTTTTTTTTTTTTCTTTTCTTCGTTTCTTCTAAGTGTTTAAATAAATAAGCAAGAAAATCGTGTACGATCTTTGTGAATTATTAGTTGAAGACAAAAATGCGGTCTTCAAAAATTTACTCATCGAATTATTCCCGCAACTTAGCATTTTTAAAACATTCTATATACTTATATATTTTTAAATAAATATCGAAACTACTATTTTTAATAATTATTCTTATAAATAATAATTTCGAGATGGCATATTTTTAAAACCTAGCTTGGGTTAGTCTGAACAACTTTTGCTATGGGACCAACAGTTTGTGCAATAGTAAAAGTTGTTCAGAATGACTAACCCAACTTAGGTTTCGATAATATGCCATCTCGAAATCTCCACCCGGTATAATTAAGTATGCCTTACAAAAATTTCATTAAATCTGAACTGATCGATTTTTTTATCGAGAATGTCATCCAAAAATATTATGCATCAGCACCGAATACCAGTAATAATTAATAGTATCGATGCATAACATTGTCCGTATCGAACCTGCAGAGAAACGATATAGTTATAATATGTCACAGAGTAATACTCACACGAAGGAATCTTCTTGAAGACTGTCTTGCCCATGAAGTCGAGGAATCTCTGAGCGTAGAAGTTTGGTCTGTGCACTGAAACTGTGTCCTGAAAACGATGGTGGAATCTATTATTAGCTTGATTTCTTTTTTTTCGTGCTGATTCTGTTGTTAACAACTAAATTAATTCAGTCTCACTATATCTCTTTCTAACAAAGAACATAAGAAAAGGATGTAAAAAATTTGATCCTGTCAAATTTGTCAAATAAAATTCAATATAAATTTTGTCGCCATCTATCGCGGTTACGTCTAAATACTCGCAAGTGAAGACGTCAAAGACTAATTTGACAGCTTTAAAAATGTTCTATCCTTTTTCAATCATGTTTGTAAGAAAGAGATGTGATGTGACTAAAATTAGTTTAGTGCAATTTACAACAGAATCGGCATCATTATTATTTTTTTAAATCTACCTCTCCGTTTGTATGGATAATACCTAACGCGCGGTCCGCATAACTTGAAACTAGGTATTAATTCTTTGGACAGAAAATAAAGAATGAAATTTTGGGTTTCACAAAAATCGACCCCCAACGAGACAGAGGCGAGGCGAGAATTTTGGAAATTCCATAAGCTATTTTATTTTTATTTTACGGAGTCGGTAAACAAACATACGGTCTGCCAGCAGGTAAGCGGTTACAGCTCACGCGCAAGAACACAACATAAAGTTATTTGGCTGCGGTATTCTGTAAGGTGGAGGTACTTTCCCAGTCGAGCTGCTCCTTGAGCGAATAAACGATATGCTCTAACTCTGTTCTAACAACTAATATGTATATTTGGCACTCACCCCATCATGTATCATACTCTTCCAGGTGTGTTCCAACTTCTTGCGCAGCCGGTACGACTGCAGGATGTCGATTATTCCGAGGAACACCAGCAGTCGTTCGCCGCGCGCGTTGCGTGCGGGAATACCGCCCGGACTGACCGACACAAACGGGCAATTAAATTAATTACTAGTACACGGCTTTGCCACAGTTTGGCAGAGAGACGTTGAGATTTCAATTTTATTTTCATAAATTCGTGTATTTTGAGTTTTATTGCATATTATCGGTGGTAGTTTATCCAATAAAGTTCAATCCATTTGAACCAGTGAAGTGAAATGAAATTAATTATGTGTATCGTGACTTTTCAAGTTTTCTCAAAAAGTCCGTGAAGAGTTTTAGTACAATGACCTCCATTGTAGTGAAACATAACTTTTATGGACGGTGACTGACTGAGGACTATGTGAAAGTGATTTATTGTGACTAGAAATCATAATATAACTCGACACTGGCAGAAATAAGTCCTAATTTGGATTTAGTTGCCAAACTTAAAACGAAGAAGAAGACTAGTCTCAAACATTTAGACCAAAGAACCACAATGACGTTCATTTTGTTTGAAATCTAATCCGCCAATTTCCCACCGCGACAATGTGGTCTGATAAAGTCTGATTGGCTAAGTCTAGGACACACTAAACATTTTGATGCAGTGATTGGTCGGTATTGTTCTTAATCAGTGCAAAAATACTTACAGTAGTAACCAACTGATAAGGCGCGTCGTGAATCTTCGTTCGCACAGAAAAGAAAGCCCGAAGATTAACGAAAGAATGCATTTCCCGCGCTTTGAAAATGTATCTTCTGCGCAGGTACATCGGTAAGCCATATTAGTTGGGTACTACTGTAATTATTTCTGAGTCTGAATACGAAAGTGGACGGATATACGGAAAGAGTACTGAAATCTTCTGTGACAAATGAAATAAGTAAGAACATTATCTGATATGATGGATTGAAGAATCGAATGGAGGAACGGCCCCAAATGAGAATAAGGCAGGCCATTCTGAACCTAGAATATTAGTCCATAGCTACTCACGGCACGTCTTCCTCCTCGTCTATGGGTTCGCTCTCAGCTTGGATGCTCTCCATCGCAGTGGAGTGAGCCACAAGCCGCTGACGATTTATAGACCTGCAAACGACATCTCATCATTAAAATAAATTGAATTAAATATATACTCTATTTGGTATACCTGTCGGCCATCTTGAAAAAAACATGATTTTAGAAATAAAAATGCCATAATTCTCAAATTTTGTTAAATAGCGCCGAGCTCTGACGCCGCGGTAGGTCGTCAAGTTGTGTTTTACTGTGACCAGTATAAGGGTCAGTTCACACCGAAACAACGAATATAGAACTTTATTTAGTACACAAAAAGGTGCACATTTCAGTGAGAGAATTCGTGACATGTGACTCGCGCCGCCACGAGGCGTACCCGAATTCTTTCCCTGAAATGTGTACCATTTTATTTACTAAAAAGTTCTAAATTCTATTGTTATCTAAGCTAGCCGTCATGTTTCGTCACGTCTCGGTGTGAGGTGAGAGCGGGCGCTAGAACGCGTCCGACTTCACCAAGCCTTTAACCGAGCCGACTTAAGAAGTCACTTTGTCTGTCTCTCTCCGAGACATGGTTGAATATAATTGGGATATTAAAGTGGCCGTAGTTTAAATAATCAATTTTGCCATCGATTGACACAAGTTTGTTTGACCAACCGTGTTTTTTTCGACGACTGTTAAGTATAAAGGGATTTAATACAGATAGATACTTAATAATGTAAGTTAGATGTTAAAATGACTGCTATTACTAAAATTAAACTTGGATATGAAAAAAATATCATATTAGAAACATTCTATAGAAAACGAAAATTGCTGACACATTTAATCAGCTGATATAATGGAAGATTATTTTAAAGAAAACCTTTAAATTACTCGTCGAATTATAGACCTCATTACTTATCTATCACAATACCTTTGACACAACACTGAATTTTATGTCATAAACCAAAGACTTAAGATCCATTTCAGCTCAGATGAGTATAATGTCCATTCGATTTGTGACCGGAGCCATAGTGGACTTTAAGGTCAAAACATAAGGCATAAAATCCACTGTTAATTCAACGGTATACCTTAAATTAAATAGACAAGACAATGCCACTGCAATTTAGTCAGTAAACGCAGCGATGACGTCACATGCATGCTATTAGAATTATTAATACTATTAGACATACAAGGTATCACATGACGTTAACTACACGTTAAAACATGCCCTATTGCTTAGTACGTAAGGTTCTAATTACATCGAAGGATTATTGTAAGTAGTTAGAATAGATGGTATTGATTTGTTATAGTGCAGCCAACGGGATTGCGTTATTTTAAATTGAATTAAAAATAACGGTATCCTATTGGTTGTTTCAGTATGTTAAGAGAAAGGTCGTTTTCGGAGTTACACTAAAGAACTATATTCAATGTATGGAATGAGACCAACTGCTTTTTTGCTGATGTAGACAAAAAAACTGATATTTTCGCCTGACTTAAAAAATACAAATGACTGACTAGAAATAAATATCCTGGGACCTGCTGGCACGTTCAACACATTTACACGTTGCGCTTGTGTAGTGTCTGTGAATAAGTGCGCGGCGTGACGTTGCACTGCACGCGCATCATAAGTCTGTCCGTCTCTCTCGCGCGCGGTCAAGCTTATGAGTATGAAGGAGACAGTAATTTTTTTGCTTTGTAAGTGCTCATAAATATAGAGTGGTATTTTTTTTGCACTCGTCCATTAGAATTGACTTACTAACTAGAAGCAATCTATAGTATATATAAAATTCAAAATCCTGACTGACTGATATATCAACGCACAGCCTAAACCGCTGGTCCTAGAGACAAAATTTAGAGGATATATTCTTTGTGAAGAGTAGGTATCCACTAAAAAAGTTTCTCGAAATTCCACCCCTAAGGGGGTAAAATAGGGGATGAAAGTTTGTATGAAAGTCCGTCAGTTTCGAAGATAGAGTCTTCAAATTACGTGTTTAGGCTGAAGATCGAAAATTAATTTATACGTGTCTCAGCGTTTTTAATAATTCCACCCTCGGAACGGGATACAGTTGTTTTGTTGTAGAAAAATATATCATTTGTTTCCTGTAGGCCACGCGGGCGAAGCCGCGAGCAGAAGCTAGTAATGTAATAAAACACACTGTATTATGAAATTGCATATGTGTGAGTTATGTGAACGTGCCAGCTTTCGTTAACCGACCTGTATGTTAATTGTCCGTCAATTAATAAAAATGTCTTCAAGAATATTAAATTCTTATTTTAACGAGCATAATTGAAGATGATCTTGTAACTCTAAAAACACCTTAAGTTTATCAAATTTATGTCTTATTAATAATTAAAATAAATATTAGATAATTAATAAACATATAAACATTCAAATATATAGAACATAATCGTACTGTGTCCTTTTAACTTGCGCCCCGAAATCTTCCTTGTTTTGCTCCGACCTGAAATGGTTGTAACAAAAAAGAAACAAAATAATAAAGAAATATATCCGCCACCGAAGATACATATCATAAATAGTGAATAAAATAATACACACAATTAATATTGTACAGGGCGGAACTTTCGAGACGGGTCAGTAAGGACAGCTGCCAAAAGGGTTGAAGAAACGCGATTATGGTCTTAGAAGACTATCCCTTCTTCGACAGAAAGAGGATATTCTTGAAAAAAAAAAATGGCATATCCGACCCTGTCTCCGTCAAGGATGAAATAGCTCTATGGGTAGCCCCAGTTAGGTTTGAATACTAGAAATTTAAGAATCGGTCAAGTGCGAATCGGTCTCGCATACTGAGGGTTCCGTACACTATCAACTAACTCAACTTTGCTATGAAAAATATCCAATTTTTAATTATATTTAATTTTTATTATTTGTTGTTATAGCGGCACTAGAAATACATATTCTATGAGAATTTCAGCTGTTTACCTATTACCGTTCATGAGATACAGACCACTGACAGACAGACGGACGGACGGACAGCGAAGTGTTAGTAATAGGGTCCCGTTTGGCGTCCTTCGGGTACGGAACCCTAAAGAGTCTGATCGGTGATTATTTGTTTTCCAGACTTACTCACTTGTCTCAAATTTCCACCTTGTAGATATTTCTTAGTAATAAAACATTGAATATAAAAAAAAAACATAAGACCTCCTTGCTCTGTGGTCTATACAAAACCTTTACTAATTTCAAATTAACAACTAGACACAGCTTATCTGTCCATTGTTATTTTCCATAAATCACATATTTTATTGCGTGGCCAAAAAATACTTCAAAATGCCTAAGTTATTCCTAAAGCACTAAATATCAAAACGTCATTCAAACTCCTCAATCTTTATTTAAATTCTGCCATAATTCATTGTTCCTATAATAAAGGTGGGCTAATGAGACCGACATATGATTATTACCAATCAATTTTAATGGGGAGGGACAGGCAAAGCTAATCTCAGATGGCGCCACCCTCACTGGTAACTGTCATTGATATTGACTTGATGTATTCTAAGGATTTTCATGAGTTTCAATTAATTAAACCAACCAGTATATAGGCTTTCCTCATAAAATCGTTAGGTTTGAAGTGATCACTGCATAATCTTGCCTATATGAGCTTGGTTTCCAACTTTTTTTGTAAGGCTTTGATCCACATCTTTCTTCATTTCAATCGGTGTAAACCTTTATTATTGCATTGAAATGCACTACATAAAGGCATTATAATTATTGAATAACTTAATTGATGACGGATACGTAAAAATGTATGGTGTTTGACAAATGACGGCACCAGCGACTATACGACACCTAGCGGGATAAATTGTCAGTGTGCCTCCTCATTGAGAGGTAACAACTTTAGTTGCTCATATCTTCGAAAACTGACACTTTACGAGTTTTTGTCACTGGTATTGATGTCAGCTATCGATTTTTATATAATTTATCCGTGGACGCCATTTTGAAATAAAATGGCGGAATGCCAGGCTCCATACTAAAATCTTCCAACCCCATTGGGACGTATAAAATAACATTATCTAACTCACCTCGTCCTATTAAGTCCACTCTTCTTGGGTTCTCCATCATCTTCTCCATCGCTCTGTCCGGAATCAGTCCGTTTACGAGCCTCTGACTTCTCCCTCTGAGCCTCGTCGAGATTGTGTATGCCTACTAAGAGGGAGTAGTCCATAATCTGTGGAGTAATAGTTTAAAGCTGAGTACGGGTTTTTCGTATACCGGGTGTAGATTTCGAGATGGCATATTTTCGAAACCTATGTTGGGTTAGTCATGCTGAACAACTTTTACTATGGGACCTATACAGAATTCTCAAAAATAATACTTCATACTAACCTGCCTAGCTACCACCCTTAAGTTGAAAATCTGCCTCCAAGCACCTTTTTCTTTTTTTATACCACTAAGGTGGTAAACAAGCATACGGCCCTCCTGATGGTAAGCAGTTACCGTAGCCTATGGACACTTGCAACAGGGGTATAACTCTCGCGTTGCCGACCCTGAAGAAATCTCTTCACGCCCTTTTTGAAGAACCCCATGCAACTAATATAACAGGCCTCGATATAGATTGGATGCTATTTAATAAATTTGGTTATCCAAAATAAGAATATACTTCGTTTTGTATGGAGCTGGTGGCTCGCAGTCATATCCTCATAAGTATTTTACTTATTTAGTTATATTTGTAGCCAGTAAAAATACCAAAACGACTCATCACATTTTATACATGTATTCCCCATCCTGTACTCCATTGGGAAAACCACGGCGGGGAGCTCATTCCACAGTCCGAGCAAACACACCTAAACCTATCGGTGCAGCTGCACTTGAGAGCCAGTTCCTTCTAAGCTTTGTGTGCTTACCACCTTCGGCCATATCACTTACCATGGTGAGATTGAGATCAAACACAGGCCTATACACAGTAAAAAAAACCGGCCAAGTGCGAGTCAGACTCACGCACCGAGGGTTCCGTACAAACCTGTAGGTATATAAGTAAATGGTAGTATAGACCTGAGTATTTGATATTAATTTCAATTTATGACGTATTAAAAAAAAACTACTTACTAGATCTCGTTCAAACCAATTTTCGGTGGAAGTTTGCACCGTAATGTACATCATATATTTTTTATAGATTTATCATTCTCTTATTTTAGAAGTTACAGGGGGGGGGGACACACATTTTACCACTTTGGAAGTGTCTCTCGCGCAAACTATTCAGTTTAGAAAAAAATGATATTAGAAACCTCTATATCATTTTTGAAGACCTATCCATAGACACCCCACACTTATGGGTTTGATGAAAAAAAAAATTTTGAGTTTCAGTTCTAAGTATGGGGAACCCCCAAAATTTATTGTTTTTTTTTCTATTTTTGTGTGAAAATCTTAATGCGGTTCACAGAATACATCTACTTACCAAGTTTCAACATTATAGTTCTTATAGTTTCGGAAATAAATGGCTGTGACATACGGACAGACAGACAGACAGACAGACATGACGAATCTATAAGGGTTCCGTTTTTTGCCATTTGGCTACGGAACCCTAAAAAGGCGAAGTAGGATTTATGATAAGTATATCGTACCTTAAAACTCTCGAGCACTCGACAGTCTCGCTGCATGGTCTTGATAAGAGCGGTGTAAGTGTCCGCCTCTAGGAATATACCCTCAGGGTGGTACTCCATGAAGTCCAGGTCTTTGTACGTGGGGGACTTCTTGTGTCGCTCCGTTTTACCCGCCTGAGGGAGAAGAAATAAAAATCTTTATGATATATGTGTGCTAAGTTGGTTTCATATAGTCACACTTGCGAGGAAAAAATAAGAGTTTGTATTTTTTTAAATAAATATCCTGGGACATTCCTCACACACGGTCATCTGATCCCAAACTAAGCAGAGCTTGTACTATGGAAACCAGATAACTGATATAATACATATACTACTTTTTGTTTGTAAATACATACTTAATATTTTACACCCAGACTCAGGACATACAGACATGTTCATGCACACAAATGCATGTCCGGTGGGAATCGAACACACGACCAGCGGCGCGATAAGTGGAATCTTGACCCGAGTCTTAACCAACCGCGCCAGCTGGCCCGTCTAAGTTGCTTAAGTCGTATATGTGTGCTAAGTTGGTTTCATATTGCACACTTGCGAGAAAAAAAATAAGACGTGTATTTTTCGAAATGTTAGATAAGTTAGGCCACGGTAACCGCTTACCACCAGGCGGGCCGTACGCTTGTTTGCTATCTAGGTAAGTGGTATAAAAAAAAAGTGAAACCGAATTAAATAAGCATACTTTATACCGGCTATTAGTTGGTACATTACACTTTGATTTACTCAGATATACAGGGTGTTCGGCAGACGGTTCTGCTACGTGCTCAGTCCCAATAATTGGACCTAAACCCCACGGTTTTTTTTATTTTTAATTAAGCCTGATTTCGCCAATGCGCATCAATAATATCAATTTTAACCCAACCTACATTCACTTTAAATACAAATAAAAAGAAAAAGTTCAATTTTACATAAACTTATTTCAGTTAAAAGTTTTGAAAGAGTGGGGCTTAGGTCCAACCGTTGGGGCTGAGCACGTAGGAGAAGGCTCTACCTATCAGCTATTTTCGTTTGTTCAACCGTCTGCCGAACACCCATATACCAAAAAAAATCTTATGCAATTTCAACCAAACTAAATTGTAGAGAAAAGGGCACCAATAATATTCCGGCGGTAACTCATACAATACATGCTAATGGTAATGTGTATATCTACTACCGAATGAAATGAATTGACAATCTATTGACATTGTCAAATAATGTGACATTATTTACGTTACCATTTAAACAGTATATTAGTTAAATAATGTTTCATGAGTAAGGGGGTAAATATTTAAATTAAATCCATGACTTTTACAGTAGGTTATTAGGCCAGACAGATGACAAATAGAAGTACTAACCTTCCTCTTATATGTAGATCCTTTCAAATCGTACTTCTGATGCAGTTTGACGGACGACGGTAGGATATTGTTCATAGCTACCAGCCGGACGTTCTTACTGTTGCACTGGTAGCAGTATAGACCGAAGAACTTCGGTAGTAATGTACGTGGGTTCTGTGGAACGAATAATATAATGGTAATCGAGCCATTGTCAAAAACCTATATACAGGGAAGCCCTAAAGGATTGAAGCTACGCGAATATGACTTTAAGTGACTGTCCTTTAATTTTTGATTTATTTGTTGGCATTTACAGATTTTCAGCGATAAAACGGCGATTTTCGAAAAAAAAATTTGCTTAATCGATCCTGGCTCCGATAAGGATCAAAATGCTCTATATCTAACTTGACGCCAAGTTAGGTTAGGGTACTAACGGATAAAAAGATCACAAATGGAAACAATCATTTTCCCATATATTTTGTTGTGAAAATTAATTATAATGTAACACAGTTAATGCAAACTGCCCGACAACCATGCTACAAATATTAAATTATTAAAGTCCACTCTGGGAATCTCATCTCAAAATGAAAACTTTTCATACAAATTCATCTATTCTAAGGATTATTTTAAAGTATTACAACATAGAACTTTATTTACTACACAAAAAGGTACACAATTCGTGACGACTCGCGACTTCGAATTCTGTCAATGAAATGTGTACCTTTTTGTTACTAAAGAAAGTTCTATATTGTATCGCTCGCTATCTTAAAATGTGCACGTCGCGACTCGATGTGAGCTGATCCTAAGGCATCGGTGGTGAAAATGAGCATCATAGTACCTAACCTCCACGCTAAATGGCCGTCAAACGAAGAGCACTGGTATGTATGTAGAGAAGAGAAAAGAAGAAGAGAAGAGAAAAGAAGAAGACAAGAGACAAGAAGAAGAGAAGAGAAAAAAGAGATGGACTCACCTGATCGAGGTTCAAGTAGTATCCCGGCAGCAATTTCTGCAAAAATTCTCCTTCTTTGTGCTGCACTGTCTTTATAATGAACTCATCGTCGTTTGTCAGGTAAAAGATGCTCCCAGACGCTCCCGGGTTGCTTAGCTCGCGTAGCGGGGCGCTGCACATTGACATCTGAAAGAGAGAGAGAGATATGATAGCGGTTGGGTTGGAGAGGGATGCGTGATCTACTGGAGTTACTGCGTTAGAAGATTTCCACCCACTGGGTCTTTCTCTTCAGCGTAAGGAAATGGGACAAATTATGCTTGCCATCTTCTGTAATTCTTTTATATATGTGGAAGGTGACAGATACTGTGGATGCTCTTCCACCAGATGGGCTGACCTCATCAAATTACCCACACTTCTCCATATTTTTGGATTTAGGACTTTGTGGACCTGTGTTTTTGGGCTGGCGGTTAGATCATTTAACGACCGAGCGTCTACGATAAACGGAAGCTTTTTTGAAACCGGACAATACGAAATCATTTTGGTTTTAATATGTGAGGACGAGGTGCGATGGTGGAAGGTCGAATAAAAAAGGACTACAACTGCTGTGTCAGGGTTCGACTGAAGAAGATGAATTATATTTGTGGACCAAGCGAGTCAATTTAGGTCCCAAATGGGGACAAATATAATAGAATATCAAGAAACAGGAGAATAATTCAAAGCTAATTTTTAACCGACTTCAAAAAAAGGAGGAGGTTCTCAATTCGGTTGTATGTTTTTTAACCGACTTCAAAAAAAGGAGGAGGTACTAAATTCGGGTGCATGTTTTTTTTTTTTTTTTTTTTTTTTTTTTTTATGTTTGTTACCTCATAACTCCGTCATTTATGAACCGATTTGGAAAATTCTTTTTTCGTTTGGAAGGGTACACTTCCCGTTTGGTCCCATTGTCATCAGATCAGGATTTGATTACTTCTTCGTGTACTTTGAAGTCGGTTTAAGTTTTTAACCGACTTCAAAAAAAGAAGGAGGTTCTCAATTCGGTTGTATGTTTGTTACCTAAACTCCGTCATTTATGAACCGATTTGGAAAATTCTTTTTTTGTCTGGAAGGGTACACTTCCCGTTTGGTCCCATTGTCCCAGATCAGGATTTGATTACATCTTAGTGTACTTTGAAGTCGGTTTAAGTTTTTTGTAAAACAGTCCAATTATTTGTGAAACAGTCCAATTATATTATATCTTTTCGCCAATCGAGGAACGGTACCTTAAGGCATGTCTGGTCAATCACATACATTTTATAATTAGTGTAGAATTCACACGTAAAGATGTCGCTACAGACATCGTATGGACGGATTGAAAATTAATTCTTAGTCAAAACGCTATTAAATCACTTTTTATTGAGATTTATTGCAAAGGAATACAATTTGATAATAATAATTTAATTTAATTATTGTTTTAAACTCGTATTTTCAATATTTGCAATTTATTTAATTTTATTTAAATCTTTCGACCTTACATAGATGGCCTTACCGTCGATTATTTTTATTTCTTTTTATCGTCTAGGACCGAAACAATCAAATAATAATAAAGTAAATCTAATATTAACCTGTTTCTAATAAGCAGAGACTTCAACGGTAAATAAATATAGTCTAGATATTTTGAAATCTACAACGATTATTTTTAAAAGTACAATGGGCAGTTTCGTACCAATTGTATTTCATTTGTTTTTATGGGCTTAAGTCTGTATCTAGTGCAGGAAAACGTATAGTGGTTTCATTTATTCAACAAAATATCAAATAAGAACAATTATTAAGTCTTTTGTGGTCAAAAGGATTAAAGCCATTCGTAAATCACCGACCCTGCTCACAAAATTGATGGAGAATCGGATGAGTAATTTGACCTGTAGTGGAGAACAGCCGGTTATCTGGACATAAATACGAAAGCATTTTTGTCCAAGCTGAAACGGAGACTCTTCGCTTGCTCGGTATTAAAGTGATTTTTAAAACATATAGAAGATTAAGAAATTGCTATCTTGACCTATTTTTAATCGTTCCCTAAACAGGGCCGGCAATAGCCTATATAGCGCCGGGTCAGGCCTCTGTCACTTGCCTATATCTACCGCGATAAGCATCTACAGCTCGCTTCGAGCTGGGCTCGACTAAACTGTCGGGGCCGCCACGCGCTTGCGAGCACACTGTACGCAATTGTGCCGGAGCCAAAATCAGAATGCGTGATTATTTGTTTTTTTGTGCTATGTTAACCTAGGAAATATATTTATTTATCAATTATCACTGCACTTTGTTATAATGGAAAACCGTAACACTAATAATTTGAGTTTAACGGCTGTCGCAATAAACAGATTTTATTTAAGTTGTTGGTTTTTAAAATACTGCAAGATTCTGAAGTGCGAAACGACGTTACGAAAACGACGACGACAACAAAACAGTACCGTACAATTTACTCCCAAGTTTTAATACAATAACAGTTTAATGTGAATATAGTCTTATTTTTGTGATAAATCGTGAACAGATCTACCCCAGGACATATTCGTTGGGTTTTCATGGACACTTTTAAGTATCTATATTATATTATTTGTACTAAAACATTTATCGTAAGTGCAAACTAAACATCGCCGCAGTGTTTGTTCCAAACGCGTAACCGACGCCTTTTGCACGGCGCTTATGACTTTCTTACCGCGACCCCACGACGGTCTCGAGCTCCTTACGTGTTTTGCTCTAATCGTTTCATCAGCCCTGCTCGTCTAACGCACTGGATACATTTTTGTCGCTGCAGAGCGCTTCAAATACTGCCTTCTCATTTTTGTACACAGTAACAGCTGACCCGGCTTCCGTAAATTATTTTTATTTACATCTACCTACCATCGGATTTATTATTGTTGCTAACGACAGCGACAATATAATACCAGAATATGGCCTCTAACAAATGTGCCGGATGCCTCAAGAATGTTAAAAAGGTGGAAGCTATGCAATGCACACGATGTGGCGATAATTATCACTATATTTGCTTGAACTTCACTGAAAGTAAATTCAAAAGCCTGACTGTGGTTTTTAAAACTGAATGGATCTGTCCGAAATGCCATTGTAAGGAGCCCAAAAACTTAGATAACAGTAACACGCCGGTACGCTCTACTTCTGGATTACTTACTAAACCATTATCACCAACTAACCAGACTGATAGTAATGTCACATTGCGCAATAAGTCACGTAATCCGTCTACTTGCGGCTGTCCCTCTGCCGATAGTATTCGTGAAATCATACGAGAGGAGTTACAATTAGCCATGAATGCCCAGCTGCGTGAGATAAAAAATCAAGTTACCGCCTTCGAACAGTCTCTTTCGTTTCTAAGCGCTGATTATGACAAACTCAAGACTGAATATGATACCCAGAAGAGTACCCTAGTTAGAGTGGTTAAAGAGAATGAGACTTTGAAGTCCGATACTCAAGAGCTTGCTAATCGCGTGCGTCAGATGGAGCAGCAGTCACGGGCTAATAACATTGAAATTAACTGTGCACCTGAACACAAGAACGAGAATGTTATCAACTTAGTGCAGCAACTCGGCAATGTCATCAAGAGATCCAGTTTCTGACAAAGATATTCACTATTGTACTCGAATTGCAAAAATCAATCAAGCTAGCGATCGGCCTAGATCGATCCTTGTTCGATTCAGTAGCCCAAGATTGAGAGATAGTTTCTTAGCATCTGCCATCAAGTTTAATAGGGAGAACCCAAAGGAAAAACTCAACTCGAGCTATCTAGGCTTGGCTACAGAAAAAGCAACTGCTATATATGTACTCGAGAATCTCACACCAGAGAATAAAGCTCTTCACGCTGCAGCGCGTCACCGCGCAAAGGAATTAAATTACAAATTCGTGTGGGTCCGAGACGGAAAAATGTTCATGAGAAAAATGATTGATTCTAAATTCATCTTTATTCGTAATATGGACACGCTACGCAATATACCAGCCTGATTATCTTGTATTTATTGTCATATTAAGAGAATGGTTTGGTTTTTATATTTTTAAAGTGTATAATTTAAAGGTATATTTTCAAAATGTTAGGGGGCTGAGAACAAAAACAGTTGATGTATTTGGCAATATTATATGTAACAATTATGATTTAATATTTTTTTGTGAAACTTGGTTGAACAGCAGTATCTTCGATTCAGAACTTTTTGACAATCGCTATATTGTTTACAGACGTGACCGCGAATCAAGCGGTTTTCACAATAAAAAGGAAGGTGGTGGAGTTTTGATTGCCGTTTCTAAATCTTTATGTTCCAAGCGTATGTACAACTTAGAATCAAGGTGCGAGGACCTCTGGATCAGTTTAAATATAAAGAATGCTTTCGGTAAAAGTGAACAGATTTTCATTTGCTGTGTTTACCTTCCGCCACCCATTCAAAAACCTATTCTTGATGAATTCATCGGGATTTGCAACAGAATTCTTGATACATGCAACATAAACAATATGCTGCTCGTGGGGGACTTTAATTTGCCTAATATTATTTGGAATAAAGTTAATAACGAATATTTCTGCTGCCCAGAAACTAAAAGCAACAGTCTTTACAATACCATGTTGCTTGACTTTATTACTCTAGTATTATAGTTTATTTATTATTAGTATACAGTTTTATTTTTTATTAAAATCGGCCTTGGGGCTCCTTTCAGCATTTGTCGCTATGCCCTATACTTTAGGATTTAGCCAACCAGGCAAAAAATGGTAAAATGTTAAAGGATATAATTAGGTAAGCATTATTTAAACTTTTTAACTTTCACGCCTTTTAAATTAAAAACTTCAAACAATAAAAAAATGTTTATACCATAGAATTGGAAATGTTAGGAAAAAATAAAAAGTGCCCATCGGTCTTTAAAATACTGTTCAATAAAAAGTGACATCTGTTGTCATTTACTGACAAAACTAACATTGCTGTAGTGACATACGTGGCAAGACTAGCAAATAGTACCTTTGACTCACCACCGGCGCTGTACTTGCGCGAGTTACGGTGGTAACTTTTGAAGTATGGGCGCTGACCCTCTGTTGTACGTAGTATTTATCTACTCTGAGCTTAAGGTTAAGGTTATATGGACATTTTTGGTTCAGATTTTGTGGGTGGAAATCTAAGGGTGTGCAATTACTGCTAATACCGGGATCTATCGATCCCGGTCCCGATCGATGTAGAGTCATTTGTTAACTTTCACAAGTGCCCTATAAGGGCCAAATTTGAATAAATGAATTTTGATTTTGATTTTTGATCAGAATTCATAAAACAGGACACAAATGCTGATTCTCTTATCCTATGCAGTAAGATCGGACATCGGTCATGGATTCTAGAACTTTCTCACAGGGTACTACAACTTTTGCTATGCTCCTTCTTATAGATACTGCTATAATTTTGATATCTACTATAGGCCATAAGTGTTCTAATAAAGACAACAACTATAAATGAAAAATGAATGCACATACATTTTCCATAGTAATTGAACTAGGACTTGGCAATCTTCTATTCCTCTTTTTTGTTGGCCGAGCAAACTAGTGTGAAAGAGAACTTCGCTGTATTTACAAGTATACGACTAAAAATAGGTGTCATCATCATTATTTCGTTATCCACTGCTGGATATAGGACTCCTCCATGGACTTCCACCACCAGCAGGTCAATTGTATAACATTCTTATATCATAACGGGAATCAAAACATACAAGAAGGCTCAGAAAGAGATTTGTTACTCGAAAATAAACTTAAATTCATACCTGTAGAATCTAAATTCAATTGTTTTGATCGGCTCAAAAATTCACACAAGCTTTTTCTGGGGTTTTTATAATAGAAAAATCGATTTGCTGGTTGCCGGCAATGTATTATTATAATTAAAGAGGTAGATAGGTTATCTACACAAGATTCGAACTTCATAAATGGCCCACTGTCATACATGTCGTGTCGTTGACGCTGTGACGCGACTCATAGCTGTGAGCCATCGAGGAACAATCCCTTAGAGTAGTAATACCGCGCAATCCGATTCCGAAACTAGTCAGTGATTTTGAACAGTAAGGACCAATCACTGCGTCGTGAGTTCTTGACTTGGCCAATCAGAGCGCACGTGTCCTTGTCTTAGCCAATCAGAGCGCATTGTCGATGGTGGCAAATTGGCGAAATAGATTGCAAGCAAAATCAACGTCATTACGCTTCTTTGGGTTAATTATTCGATGCTGTGAGCTAACTAGCAGTTCTAACGTACCACTCGCGGAGCGCTTACAACCTACCTACCTCTTTTACTTATAAAATCATTGTCGGTATATTTAGTGGGAGAGTTTCTCAGATTCACTATAAAAATTATGACTCTGAACCTATAACTTGGATCAGTGCTATAAGACTTGTACTAACCCTTTCTATATCTTTATTCCGGATCCCAATAACTACACTGACCAAATTAACACTAAAAATACTTCCTTCACAACACATTTCAACTACAGTATACGCCGAGAAGTCAGATAAAATTACATAACTTCAAAGATAAGATAATTAAGGTGTCAAATTAAAAGTGTAAATAAATAACATACGTGTTCGCAAAGATTGTTTTGTAGAATGTAACTATTGTACAAATAAGGGGTTTTAGCGAACATTTAATTTTGATAAATCAGTGTAAAAATAACTGACTGATAATATTTGACGATATATTTTTTACATTGACATGATCTTTGTACAGTCGCCGATTCCACAGCGAGCGGTCCAGAATTATACGTGCGCTCTCCTTGACCGCCACGGTCGCTGTGTGCAATGAACAAAAGCGCCGCGTAGATACAGTGAACGCGGGACGCAGAACTCAAGACCGCCAGCTGTGGCATCGGCACCATAGGGTTGCCTACAGTGAGAAGAGAATGTATATTGTTATGTAATGTAATGCATCTGTGGCGACTTGCGCGCCTCCTATTTATTGTCTATTTCATGTACATACTGGCCACAGTATTTTAGTACTGGCTGATTTGTAAAATTAAGAATAATATGATTAATTGTTTGTTTGAAAACATGACAGGAAGTCATTCAATGTCTAGAAGCCTAACTCTTCAGTTTTATAAGAGATTTTGTCTTAAGAAGAAGAGATTTATTTAGTTAGCTAAATCAACTATGTAACTAACAAGTTGGGAAATACAGTTTCATGTGATCGAATCCACGCAGTTTCATTTTCAGGTTCTCTCAAGTCCCACACATCTAAGTTTGTTTTAAAATAGTAATTGCTGAGTTTATTGCCGGCTCTTCTCAGCAAATGCAACATTCCGAATCGGTCATGTAACTGTCATTCGATTTCATGACGACGCGCTATTTATGTATGTGCTGGCTGACAGACATTACCACATATGTCAATAAGTACATGTGTAATCTCTGAATTCCGGTACATCGGCTAATTGGAAGGATTTCAACCCATAAATAAATAAATATATGAACGTTTATTTGTCTCTAACTACTACTAACATGAAAGGAACTCAATTTCACCATAGTAAGGGATAAAGATGAATGATTGAGAGTCAGGTAGGTAGATGAGACTATCTTCAGTATGTAAGTAAGTATTGTTCGCAATCCGTGTATTTTTCTTACGATGACATGATATCAAATATTTATTTATTCAGCTGATGACGATATTACTTGGAAATTAGAACGTTAATATCTCTACAAAATTCTATTTGTTTTCCTGTTTAAAGTGTCATACATTAGTTTAAACACTGGTCTTAAAAAAGCCGGTCAAGTGCGTACCTTACTATAACAGGGGCCCAAGTCTGCTATTTCAATTGTTTTCCAATGAACTTTTTATTGTATGAGTGTTTTATGTATAATTTCTATAATCTATAACTTTCACTATTTCTTTTTATAAAATAAAATTAATTGAATTAATTAATTTATTTAGTAAATTAATTTACTATTATATTAATTTGTATTGAATAGATTACTGATTTTACTTTTTATATGAATGTAAATTATTATTATTTGAATGTGTATTTATTGATCTGTTATTTTTTTTATTATTAATATACAATATTGTAAATCATTAATTATGAATGTGGTGTTAGCCTATAAGTAATTTGTTACACTTAATAATGTTAATTTTAAAATCCAAAACTGTAAATGAACTGTGTAAACAATTGTTGGCTGACCTAAAATAAATAAATAAACTTTGAGTGGTGTCAAAATTGTGACATTTTATAGTTTTGGTAGTCTACTTACTAACAGAATAGTGTCATTATGGCACAATTTTGGCACCACTAGAAGATCATTGGAA
Organism: Achlya flavicornis; assembly: GCA_947623365.1. Taxonomy (NCBI): domain Eukaryota; kingdom Metazoa; phylum Arthropoda; class Insecta; order Lepidoptera; family Drepanidae; genus Achlya; species Achlya flavicornis. The sequence continues at coordinate 5,264,874 of OX392495.1, read as the reverse complement.
CACAATTGAAATAGCAGACTCGGGCCCCAGGTGGAGATTTCGAGATGGCATATTTTCGAAACCTATGTTGGGTAAGTCATGCTGAAAAACTTTTACTATGGAACCGATACTGAATTCTCATTTTTTTTTAACTCTCCATAGTAAATATCAACCTTGCTCGATAATAACGTACAAAAAGTTAAAAAAAAAAAATTTTGAATTCAGTTAGTAATATAGTAAAAGTTGTTCAGCATGACTAACCCAACATAGGTTTCGAAACTATGCCATCTCGAAATCTCCACCCAGTATTAGAACTAGCTTAGAATTAATTTTACCCACCCATCCATCTCTGGAATACTTTCTCAAACTATCAGAAGTGACTAGACGTAGACACTTGTAAGTCTCTTTTTAAATAACAAAGACACACGATTACAGTCTTTAGGCTTGGCCATGTCGTGCCTCTCTTTCTTTTCTAATTATTTGATATCTTGACTATTTCCATGTTTATTTACTCCTAAGACCGCCTATTCATAACACTTCTATCTATTTTTGGAATCTCCAATCTCCACCTTACAGAATACCGCAGCCAAATAACTTTATGTTGTGTTGTTGTGCGTGAGTGAGTTCTGTAGTAGGGATGGGGGTAGGGTCGGTAAGACGTCAGTAATGACCAGTGTGTTGCAAGCATCCTACCCATCCTATGGCTACGGCAACCGCTTACCATCAGGCGGGCCGTAAGCTTATTTACCGTACCGTATAAAATTAACGTTTACTTCATCATTTTTGTGTATTATCGATACGTTGAAGAAAGGCGGTCCCCAACAAATGCGCGGGCGCAGTCCGGGTAGAGATAGCTGAATTAGATCGTAGGGTCCGGATGGAAAGTCTCCTAGTTAGTCTGTCACACGACAATTTGCACATTTCACATTTCATTAAAAGAGATACTGGATTCTCCTCACTGTGGTTTCTTTTATATTCTAATCTTAATTGGTTTTTAAAATTGCAAAAAAAACGTCTCTCAAAAAAATTTGTCTACATCAAAAACTCACCAAGAAATCATCAGGCTGTATACCGAACAGATCTCTAAAGTATCTGAACGCTATTGGCGCGTATGTCTTGAACTTGAACTCGGAGTAGTGATGCGCAGGAGTGTGGTTCGAACCTTCGTGGGGGAAGTTCGTCGTTTCGACCGTCATGAAGTCTTGCATTAGGAGATCGCGCTCTGGTTTCGATGCCAAGCCGCCGATTGCGTGTTGTATGCCTGTGGGAAGAGATAATAAGATTAGACTTCGTGTTTTTGGTGAAGGTGGAAACTTTTGTATGTTTTATTATATTTATTTATGAACCTTAACATCGACAAAATTATACATATTCTCTGTATCCCCATTAATCCCCAAGCGGTTTAACGCTGGATACAGGCTATGGATGGATATCTACTTTTTTAATCATCTATTTACATTTTGTAGACTGTATCTTTATAGAGGCTTAACTCAGGGAGACGATCAAGAAATTCCAATCTATCCTGCATCTAGATCTAGATGCCTACTGAGTCAGCATGGTATGTTACGTCACACATAACTAACATAATATTACTATATCAAAAACAATAGCATATTATTAAAAAAGTTGTTTACCTAACGCGTCATACAGTCCACAAAAGGGTGTAAAATCTGTTGCTAGCACCTAGTCCATACAAAACGCGTCATCGGGTCATGTTTATTCAATGATGTATGTAACGTGACGTACGTAATAATTGATTTATGAACTATAAAGAAAATGGCTGCCATACAGCTGAGTTTGTTCTCAGCCGGCGACTTGATTACTACAGTCCATCATTATCATATACAGGCTGGACTGAGTAACTGGCAAGCCAGATGTCCATGGCTTGCCAACTCAGACGAAGCGGAGAGACGGAAGATGGACAAAGGAAATGCACGCAGTGTTAACCAAGTGACGAAAGTCGATTGCCCGTCAGACTAGTCTCGATGGTCAGATTTAATCCAAAGGTCGAGTAAGCTCTGAGACAGGCGCGATTGGAAAGAGTGGCGAGGGCAGAGGATTCACAGTGGGTGAATGTGGATTGATTACTATACAAGTTATCATGATATTCCTGAGTTTGCCAAGGTACTTGAATACCTTCAAGTACCTTTGCAAACTCAGATCGCACTGCATCGAGTATGTTCTTCGAAAAAGGGGCTTTAGATTTCTATACCATAATTCTTACTCGTATAGTGTAAATGTACGCTATACGAGTATGAGGATTGAATGGAATGGAATGGAGGCAATTAAATTGTACATAGCATAATGAACTTTATATCAATTGTATAACATACAAATTAATACATAGCATAAATTCCTCTTTTTTGTCTTGTACTTAGTTTGTGTTTTATACAATTGTCATAAAGTTTATTATGCTAAGTACAATTTCATTCGCTTCCATTCCATTCCACGGTAATGTAAAGAGAGCCGTTGTTGCTAAAAAAAAAACGGAGTGTCGTTTCTATATATAATCCTTATATAAATGAGTTTGTGTGTTTGTCTATCATTCAAGATCAAAACGCAGCAACAGATAGTTTTCACAAGATTTCATCTAGCATAGATGCTATTTTTAACCGACTTCAAAAAAAGGAGGGGGCTCTCAAATTCTTATAACTTTTTTTGTCTGGAAGGGTACACTTCCCGTTTGGTCCCATTGTCATCAGATCAGGATTTCATTACTTCTTAGTGTACTTTGAAGTCGGTTTAAGTTTTTTGTAAAACAGTCCAATTATTCATATTGGTAACGCGTTTTCGTAAGACAGAAGCTGAGTGATAAAAAAATGGGAGTTTAATTGAGTTTTCAGAGATTTATTTAGCTCCGTTTATCGCTATAATGATCCTTGTCGCACAATACATTCATTTGAAGCATTGTGACTATTTAAACGTTAACACATACAGTAAAAATTCAACATTAAATATGACGTGCCTAACCAGTTTCAAGATCAACGATCAAAGGTTACTTTTTACACTGAAGTAAATAATACTGTGATGATAATTAGACAAAAAAGTGTTGGTTGTTTCTACGTTAATTAAACGTGCTTTGAAATTTGTGGAATATTCCTCTGAACGCTGCCCACATCTCACTATAAGTGTGAGAGGCACATGTGCATTTCTTTCTATATGCCGTGAATCCAACACAGGTCCTTTTTTTTTTTTTATTTACGTGGGGAAATCCTCCTAGGATACCCGACCGCCCTGGGGGGAGCGGCCAGGTTATGCCGGACTTTTACCGGCTAAATCCCCACGGTGGCCGCCACCTGCGCTACAGAGGGGGGCGGGCTCTCGTGCAGATCGCGTACCTGCTCGCCCCTCCACGCGCGGCGCTGTGATAGCCCGTCCCGGGGGAAGTGTGATACCTCCCCCCAGCACCCTCGCAGTGCTATCGCACGATGAGTCGTGACTACAACGACCTATCGTCCTCCTCGGGGCCGCTTCTGGGCGTTCAGGGCCCCCGCCCCGATTGCCCACGACCCCGAAGGTCCCCGTTTAGTCGCCTTTTACGACAGGCAGGGGAGCACCGTAGCTGTGATTCTAAGCCCCAGCTACAGGGCAGGAGGGCCGCCACGAGGCACTGCTGCGCCTCGGCGGCGTCGTCTCCGATCGGGATCGGCCCTCTCCCGATCCCGTTCAGCAGCCTCCTTCTGGACCATTACGGTCTCGCAGAAGGAGGCTACGGCCCTCCACGCCGTATCCCCGCTCAGCATCGCCGACACGACTGCTGGCAGGGAGAGATTCCGACCGATCAGGTCGACCAGGATCCGCCGCTCGGGTTCCCACGCGGGGCACACCGCGAGCGTGTGCGATGCGGAGTCCTGGTCACTCCCACCACAATGGAAGCAAGCCGCCGTTGCCTCACGTCCGATCCTACACAGATAATCACCGAAGCACCCATGCCCGGTGAGTATCTGTGTAAGTCTGTAGGTGAGTCGTCCACCTTGTCGCTGCATCCAGGCTTCGAAGACCGGCAGGACTGCTTCGACAACGCGTTTGCGCGCATGCCGCTCCTCGCAGAGCCTTGCGCGCCACGTCGCGAATGCGATACGTCGCTCCTGCCGTCTGATCGCCTCTTCTGGATCACCTCCACCACTCTGGCGGACGATGCGGATCCGGTCATATACCCTCGCATCCATATCCGCCAGAATGTCTAGTGGCGGAAAGCGAGCCAGAACAGTTGCCGCCTCAAACGATATTGTGCGGTATCCCCGTACGATCCGTATGGCCATCTTACGCTGGACGCTGTAGACTTTTGTTCGACAGCGTCGGATGGCCAACCTCTTCGCCCATACGGGCGCCCCGTAAAGGGCTACGGATCGTATGACCCCCGCATAGAGGCGGCGAATTTCCTCTCTCGGTCCCCCGAGATTGGGCAGAAGTCTGTGCATAGCACCCGCTACCCTCTCGATCCGGGGGACTAGGCGATCAAAATGCTCTTCGAAGCCCCAGCGACTGTCCAGGGTGAGGCCCAAGTACTTCATGTACCGCCCCACCCCGACTTCCGACTCACCTACTCGGACGCACGAGTCGGGTGGTTCCCTGCTTCTTGGCAGTTTGTGGAACCATAGCGCCTCGGTCTTGTGAGGCGCTATGGTTGTGGTATGAGGTCCTACCTTTCTCTGTTCTTCCCCGACTCATAACTACGTAGATGTATAAATTCATTAATTAAGAGGAAAAGCTGCAAGAAATTTGGAAAGTAGGTTTTTAACATATCTATTGCTGTCGCGCTGTGCCCGAGCTATTCCGCCCGAAGGCGATAGGGACAACTACAGCTTGGACCGATTATACCTATTTAAATTAGACGAAATCGCTATTTCGTAATCCCGGTGTTCTCCTCCAAAAATGGATCGATTTAAAAAAAAAAACAAAGGCTATGTCTGTCGGTTTTCCTTTGTTTTATATTCGTCAAATTTGTTCGCTGGACGTCTGATAATGGCATTAAAAATGGTAAGTTTTTGTGATTTTAGAAGGCTTCTAATTCTTATTATAATTAATTTATGGAGAAAAACACAACCGAGAGACATACAGTGCTACCTACAGATTGCATGGTAGAATAATTATTGGTCTAGTGTCATTATCCAGAGAGGAAACTGAGGATTACGTTTGTATGGAACAAACGCCACCGGCATTACCTCTTAATCAGATAGACAGATATATGTGAAGAGGAGGCCTGAAAAGATAAAAGGAGAAGAAAGTTTGCATTAGGAATGATATGATCAGTAAGGCAATTCCGAGATGGATAAAAAGGACGAAAGAGATAATATTGCACCGATCCTGAATGATTGTGATCAGATGGGCGATTGTGAAATGATTGCAAATTTGAAGTTGGGATCCGATTTGCGAATAGACTGACAAATTAGGTAACTTCCAAAGAATCTAAACTCCAACAATGACTTACTTATGCCCGGTTTCTATAAAAAAAAACGAATCGTTTTGGTTACCAATGGTAGGTTTTTTTATTGCCAAACTGGGCATATAGATCAAAGTCAAAGTCAAAGCCATTTATTCAATTTAGGCCCTAGAAGGGCACCTATGAAGGTCAAAGCTACTGAAGTTACCGCCAGTTCGTAAGTCGGCCTTCAACTGAGAAGAACAGGCAAGAAACTCAGCAAGGTTACACTTTTTAAATATTTTCTTTTTTTTTTTTTTTAACAATCTGACTATATATTGGCTATTTTTTCCAAAACATTAGTAGGTATACATACATACTTTTTATTTTAAAAAATAAAATACACAATCATCAAAACGAATAAACATAAAAAAAAACAAAAACAAAACCAATATACAAAATAAATAAAAAATGTCATTTCGTAAACTAATTTTACCTGTGATAGCTACTTCCATATGTGAGGGTCTGCTTTGCAAAGCTTTGAGGTCTTTGCTTCATTATTAGTAAAGATATAAGAGACTTAATTTTAACTGATAACGGTCAGTAAATTATAGGAATCGGCCATTAATGGACAACGCTCAGTGTAACCAGGTGAGTTGAGAAGCAATTCCAGACATTCAATCCCTAAGGGGGTAAAACTAGGATTATTTACAAAACCTATTAATTAAATCCTATCTCGCTCCTACTTGGAGGCACAGTCAAAGAGAAAACAACGGTTAGCTATTAAATACAAACCAAACGATTTCTAAATAAAAGTATTACAAAAAATGCAAATAGCATCGACAAAAAACGCAATAACAATAGGTTTCCTGCTCGGATAGAGGAAGCAACAGATACCAAGGTTGTTGGCTACCACACAATGTCAAGTGTAATGTATATTATTTGAGCTTCAGTTTTCATTGATAAAAATACTTATGTGAATGCTGCGGAACGGATCCTGATCGATTGCCACTACTTTAATGAGCAACTTACAATACCATAAGCGACCCGTCACACGACGCCGCCGCAAGAAACAAACAAACTCACTTTCGCATTTATAATATTAGTTAGGATAAGTAAAAGGATAAATATAATATACTAGCTGCCCGGCGCGAATTCGTTCGCGTAGTGCAACCCTACCCTACCCTACCCTGACAGCAAAATCCCCATTAACAAAATGATCCGCCATTTATTGAATTCATTTGTTACAAAAAATGTGATAAATGAAGAACCGCTCGACCGATTTTGTGCAAACTTCACATAAACCATCTACTAAATAGTCCGAACAAAGCCTAAACATTTGGTTTGGATAGGTGAGCCCGTTCTTGAGTTATACAATTACAACGAAAAGTGGCATTGATTTTTATATAATATATATAAATATATAGATATTCGATAGATAGATTCATATAGATATCTCGAATCGGTGCAACTGCACTCGTGTACATCTTGGGAAAATCACAGCGGTGAAATCATGTTTGTCTTCCATCTATGGATATGTCCACACAATTTTCGCTGGATTATAAAATATAATTAAAATAAGTATATGACTAAAATACATGAAGTCTTTGAACCGTAAATGGCTATTAAAATTACTGGTTTTTCACACGTTCACGTTTCAAGTTACTTAAATGCTTAATGTCCTTTTTAGCATGATTGTTCAAGCTGTAAATTCTAACAGTGTTTAAATTTGTTCAGGAAATGAGTAACAGTTTAGACTAACTCAACCTTTTTAATCTACATTGGTATTGATTCTATTGTTTACAACTAAACTAAATTTAGTCTCACTTTATCTCTTTCTAACAAAGAACATAAGAAAAGGATTTAAGAAATTTTGTCCTGACAAATTAGTCCAACCAATGCTTCAACATAAATTTAGTCGCCATCTATCGCTGTTACGTCTAAATACCCGCAAATGAGAACGGATAAACCTAAATTTGACAGCTTTAAATATGTTCTATCCTTTTTCAATAATGTTTGTAAGAAGATGTGACTATAATTAGTTTAGTGCGATTTACAACAGAATCGGCACCATGGTTACCGTAGCCATATAGACGCTTGCAACAGAAGAAGCAACGCTCACGCGTTACCGACCTTTCCCCCCTCCCCAATGAGCTCTGGCTGACTTACTCTCGCGCAGGAACACAACATAAAGTTATTTGGCTGCGGTATTCTGTAAGGTAGGAGGTACTTCCCCCGCCGAGCTGCTCTCTGAGCTTCTAAACGCTGTGCTCTACCTTTCTTTAACCGCTCTTTCTCTAACTCTCTTTATTTACATAATAAAATCTTAGTTATCATTATCAACGTTACAACACAAACAGATGCCGGGAATTATCGATGACTAACGTTGCTCGCTACTAACAAACATGCATACAAAATGAATCATTATTCATTAGTGCTAATTTTATGAATATCAATGGACCTAAATATATGTAGCTAGGTATGTCCCGCGGTTTTACCCATGGGGTCATTCAAGAATTACCTAAGCAGAATTTTTGTATATTATTTTATTTTAAACCCCGTACTTTTGTCAGCAAAAGTTAACAAAGCCCTACTACTCCTCCGCCCCCTACGAACAAATAAAATTTGTTCGTAGCCCGCCCCCTATGCTTACGTTAACATCGCTAAAAGCGCTGTGATAGACGGACGGACAGAGTGGCACCATAAGGGCCCTTTTATACCTTTTGCTTTTGGAACCTTAAACATTACGAAGTAGGTAACAGTCTTTAACACAGCACTTAGATTTTAGGTAAATCTAAATACATAAAATTCAAAATCCTGACTGTCTCACTGACTGACTGATGCGTAGCCTAAACTACTGGTCCTAGAGACATGAATTTTAGAGGGTAAATTCTTTGTGAAGAGTAGGTATCCACTAAGAAAGGGGTTTTTCGAAATTCCACCACGGAGGGGGTAAAATAGGGAATGATAGTTTGTATGAAAGTCCGTCAGTTTCCAAGTTAGGATCTTCAAATTTTGTGTTTAGGCTGAAGATTGAAAATTAATTTATACGTGTCTCGAAGCGGGATGAAGTTGATTTGTTTTGTTTTATTGTTGTAGAAGAATATGTCATTTGTTTCCTGTAGGCCACGCGGGCGACGCTGCGAGCTGAAGCTGTTATTTTATATTTTAATACAGCTCGTTGTATTTTATTAAATTTTGTTACTACCCACCCGCCCACATAGTTTTCCGCCCCTTCTGATTTATTACCACGGATATGCCGCCTACGCGATTGATAGTGCCCCAAGGGGAAATAAATATTTGCCAACAAAAACTCCATGAGAGATTTTTAATACAGGCTTTAGTATGAATTGGTCAACATTTCAAAGCAGTATGAGGTTGTTGGAAGATCTGCTAACATCATGCCCAAGTCTAGTCCATCGTTTTTAAAGGGCGGCTCTCTGGCCTGTAAGGCTAAACAAAAACCGGCCAAGTGCGAGTCAGACTCGCGCACCGAGGGTTCCGTACAAACCTGTAGGTATATAAGTAAATGGTAGTATAGACCTGAGTATTTGATATTAATTTCAATTTATGACCTATTAAAAAAAAACTACTTACTAGATCTCGTTCAAACCAATTTTCAGTGGAAGTTTGCACCGTAATGTACATCATATATTTTTTATAGATTTATCATTCTCTTATTTTAGAAGTTACAGGGGGGGGACACACATTTTACCACTTTGGAAGTGTCTCTCGCGCAAACTATTCAGTTTAGAAAGAAATGATGTTAGAAACCTCAATATCATTTTTGAAGACCTATCCATAGACACCCCACACTTATGGGTTTGATGAAAAAAATAATTTTGAGTTTCAGTTCTAAGTTGGAACCCCAAAAATTTATTGTTTTTTTTTCTATTTTTGTGTAAAAATCTTAATGCGGTTCACAGAATACATCTACTTACCAAGTTTCAACATTATAGTTCTTATAGTTTCGGAAATAAATGGCTGTGACATACGGACAGACAGACAAACAGACAGACAGACAGACAGACAGACAGACAGACATGACGAATCTATAAGGGTTCCGTTTTTTGCCATTTGGCTACGGAACCCTAAAAAGGTTGAGACCCGATGCTCTATATGTTATATATCCTACAGATATAGGATATCACGCTTAGATTTCACTGGATAATTTTATCAGCGTAAACTACACTACGAAGCCACTTAGCCCGACCTTGGTAAAGCATACAGACAGACATATCGTTACCACAACAAACTAACCTATTCATTTAGGTCAGTAGAGTAACCGACAGTACCGTGGAGTTATAAAAACGAAACGTTATGTAATAAAGCGTTGATAAAATCTAATTATGTAGCTAAATATAATTTTGGCTCCATTAGGTGACCTTTGACTGAAAGTTTTCTTACAACAGGTCATATATTGGGCTATTGTCGGAAACGGCTAATCCTATTACGATGGGACTTTCACAGGAAGATTCAGTATTTTCTTACGCATAGCTTAGTGAAAGTCCCATCATTATCAGATTAGCCGTTTCCATGATTTGGCCGATATTAACAGGCGTCAGAAACGACTTCGCGGCGGTCGCACTGTATTTACTACGTAAGGTGCGACAGTCACACACAAGTGCGTACCACCGTATACCATAATTTGTTTTTAGTTAGTGTTTGGATTTAAAAAGCCTTCTTTAGCTGATATCTTCGTTGTATAACCTGTGTTCAAAATTTCAAGTATCTAAGCCTAAGGTTAGATTGACCCTTTCTTGAACTGTGCTGTTCCAAAGAAGCTTCCCACCGCGGACGCTCGGGTTGTGGAATGAGCTCTCGCCTTCAAGGGAGTGAAGAAGTTCTTCAAGAAAGGTACTATGGAGGTGCAAGGTGGAAGACACCTCCATTTAAAAGGGAAGATCTTCCGCCAGGCTGGGACATCGTGCCTGGGGACCGCGGTCCAACTGTACATGTCGGACAGTTGTATATATGCAGATTCTCGAGAAAACTTCGCCAGCGCGATGCAGGATTTAGGCGCGATGCAGGATAATGTGGCGCCACGCCATCTATCTTTCCGTGTGTGAACTATCTCGGTGTTACTGATAGATGGCTGATAGATGTCGCTACATCACTCCCTTCCTAGACCGGAGGTCGATCTGTTGTTGCGTCGTTGCGTTAAGCTTGCAAGTGCCAGTGCTGCTCAAAGTCTACGGTGAGTCGAGACGGAGCGCAGATGCTGCGACAGGTTGAGCCGGCTGGTCCACGTAATGCAGAAACCGCCACGCCGGAGAGAAGATCCGGGCGTGTGCTGCGGTGGACTGTGCGGGCGAGGAGCTTAGTCGCAGTGTTGCCTTGCAGGACCAGGAAGCACGGTGAGTCGGCTGCGATGGACCTGATTGAGGCGAAGTTGGCTTGCTGTGTGACTGCTTGCCGGTGGGGAGTGATGAGCTTGGAGAATCTGCTCAGAAGTGCTACTGCATGTTTCGTGATTTTGGAGGGTTGGAAATATTCCCATCCATCACGTCGGGGTCACCACTATGGAGGTGCAAGGTGGATGACACCTCCATTTAAAAGGGAAGATCTTCCGCCAGGCTGGGACATCGTGCCTGGGGACCGCGGTCCAACTGTACATGTCGGACAGTTGTATATATGCAGATTCTCGAGAAAACTTCGCCAGCGCGATGCAGGATTTAGGCGCGATGCAGGATAATGTGGCGCCACGCCATCTATCTTTCCGTGTGTGAACTATCTCGGTGTTACTGATAGATGGCTGATAGATGTCGCTACATCACATACATAGATCTCGGCAAACTTCTTGGCACAAAGTCGGCGCGGTTGCGTACACACGCACGCATCGACTGAGGAACTTAATCACGCGCCAGCTCCACAGCCTACCACCAAAGAGACCTATGATGGTTTCTGCGCAGTTTACGTGTTACGCCAAGGAGCTTGTCGGGTCGGCAACGCGCGAGTGATACCTCTGGTAGCGGTAAAACCTCAAGCACAAAATCCTCTTCAAGTCAGTATACTTAACCACGATTCACACTTCACAGCATCTGAATTTCCGGCACTTCCCAACAATATTCTCAGAAATAACCGCCGCATCAAATAATTTCCAAGCTCCACGGCGCAGTACGTAGCGTGTGCTAATTTTAAACATTGCACATCCATACTACTACACGCCTGGCTTTGTTTACAAAATAACATCATGTATGCATAACATACGCGTATGAATATTTTAATAGTTCTCGATCTTTGATACGAGCGACTGATATCAGACCATGATTTTATAGTATTTCGAAAACTAGGGAACGGCGCTGTATGACAAAAAGTAGAGCACCTATACCTAGCTGGGTTTCTTTTCGGTTCTTCTCAGTTTAAGTTCGACTTCCCAACAGGTGGTAACTTCAGTACCTGCGTGGTGCCGCCGAGAGAATTCGCTTCTAACTGATGATGATGAATTGTTACGTAGGAATTCTTTGGTAATAGGTGGTAATAGTATGGTAGTGAAGCATTATTAAAGACTAGCTGTTCCCCGCGGTTTCACTAGCGTTTTGGCTAACTTGAATCGTTAACACAGCGACCGAAACGGAAGCCTTCAAATATGAATAATTTTCCCCGTTTTTACAACATTTTTCACTGATGCTTCGCTCCTATTAGTCGCAGCATGATGTTATATAGCCTAAAGCCTTCCTCGATAAATGGACTATCCAACACAAAAATAATTTTTCAATTCTAATCAGTAGTTCCTCAGATTAGCGCGTTCAAACAAACAAACTCTTCAGATTTATAATATTATATAAGTATAGATTTGATTTTTACCATGACTCCTTCCTAAATCTAACCTTTCCATTATCCGATCTCGTTTGAGCATGCAAATCGTGTAGAGACAGAAATAAATAAAATGTTTTATACCCCTGAAAATATTTGTCACACAGTAAAATTCATTGACAACGCCAAGAATTTTCTCTGGGAAACACCGGGGAAAATATTTCATTGATGATTCTTGGAATGCGTTTTATAACATTATCTTTGTAATATATGAATGGATGCGTGATATTTTTCCTTGTATCGAAAAAAACCGTATTCATGCATTGGCATAGGGATTGATGAAGAGCACTTTCGGAGCCCTTTTTGAAGAACCCCTTGTCATAACAGCGAGGGAAAGTGTAATGGGGAACTCGTCACAGTGGTCCTCAATTGAAACATCTGACGGTATCGTTGTGTTGACGATCGAAGCGGCTCGAGGATGAGCGATTGTAAAAAAGTGACGAGGTCGAAACGTCTCTCGCTCTGTGTCAGCCAGCACGAGCCTACATAATTCCGAAAGCTGTAAGGTACGAAACAGGCAGTGAGTAGCCCGCCTTTGCACCGAGGCAACTGGATCAAGCTGGTACAATAGTACCCAACTAATAAGGCGCGTCGTGAATTTTCATTCGCACAGCAAAGAAAGTATGGCCCGAAGATTAACGAAAGAATGATTAAAACTAATAATCAACCTTAGATCACTAGTATAAGGTTCATAATACACCGCAGCTGTTAGTTCCGTCTCACTCGCAAGTCTCGCCCCTCCGTACACATGGCGGCAGTTGCCGACCAATAGCATTTCCCGCGGTTTGAAAATGTACCTTCTGCGCAGGTACATCGGTAAGCCATATTAGTTGGGTACTACTGTAACCGGGTGCGAATACGCCGCAATGTGACCACTCCATTTACTGCCATTCATCATCAGCCTATAATGTCCCACTGTTGAGTACAGGCCTCCTTTCACAAGGTAGAGTGAAAGGGAATGGGCAGGTACTGCACCACGCGTGCCCACTGCGGATCGGTGGAGGTAGGCTAGTGGTCAACCAACTGTTGGGGTTTTCACGCCGCCTAGGAGGCCTCCAACTAGCTTAACGACTATCACAATTAAGTGATAACCGGTACCTGTATGTAAATGCCTTCCAAAGCACGGAAACGATCGATTTGAAATACCACTAGGCGGTCACCCATCCAGGTACCGACCACGTTAAGTGTTAAGTTAAGTTAGGTGGTAGCTTAAGTTTGCCAATCGATTAAGAACGGCTAATCATGCTACACCACGAGCGCGTCAAAGTAATAATATTATAGTAAGTAATGCAATTTTTGTAATAAAATTTTCATCTTCTCCGCATTTTTTATTCGTCTGAGTTCTCCGCATAACAGTACCTTTAAATAATGATTATTATCAAAGAAATTGAGATTCGCTACTTTCGTCAAGCGAATAGCATTTAATATAGCGGCCTTGTCCCACTCGGACCGTTTTGATACCAAAACAGCTAATTAAGACTTGCTTTAAATATGGCACTGGCTGCGGTGTCATTGCGTTTAATTTTCTTTTTAGGGTTCCGTAGCCAAATGGCAAAAAACGGAACCCTTATAGATTCATCATGTCTGTCTGTCTGTCTGTCCGTCCGTATGTCACAGCCACTTTTTTCCGAAACTATAAGAACTATAATGTTGAAACTTGGTAGATGTATTCTATGAACCGCATTAAGATTTTCACACAAAAATAAAAACAAAACAATAAATTTTGGGGGTTCCCCATACTTAGAACTAAACCTAAAAAATGTTTTTCATCATACCCATACGTGTGGGTTGTCTATGGATAGGTCTTCAAAGATATTGAGGTTTCTGGTATATTTTTTTTCTAAACTGAATAGTTTGCGCGAGAGACACTTCCAAAGTGGTAAAATGTGTGTGTCCCCCCCTGTAACTTCTAAAATAAGAGAATGATAAAACTAAAAAAAAATATATGATGTACATTACGATGCAAACTTCCACCGAAAATTGGTTTGAACGAGATCTAGTAAGTAGTTTTTTTTAATACGTCATAAATTGGAATTCATTTCAAATACTCAGGTCTATACTACCTTTTACTTATATACCTACAGGTTTGTAAGGAACCCTCGGTGCGCGAGTCTGACTCGCACTTGGCCGGTTTTTTTTATCTTTTACGGCATGCGCACGCGACATTTACATTTGTTATCTAGCCTAGTAGGAGACTAAAAACCTTATGATTCTTAGTAATCATAAAAGCGAGTTTTGTTTGCCAAGTTTTCAAAACCTCTAAACCGAAAATTTTCGGTCGGGTAACTTGGTACTTACCCCGAGAACCTGAGGCACAGCTAAGTAATATAAGTTAATGCTGCTTTCAAACAAAAGTTATGCATCATTTGACAATATTGCTTTTAAAAGTCCTAGACACACAATATAGGAATCCTTTATCACAAGAAATATTCTTAAGAAAGGAAATTACAGTTCGATATTCCAATATCGATAATGACAAAGCTGTCAATATTCACAAACTTTGCGCGATCCGATCTCGATTCAGGCAAATTATGTCATTTTCAGAGATCATATGGCTTTAGTTCTGTTTTAATCTGCTATGATTTTGATTTTATATTTAACTTTATTATAATTAAAGGCGATGGTAGCTCAGTGGCGTCGGATACCGAGATGAAGGTCCCATCTGGCTGGCTACCAGCTTCAAGTTGAAAATCTGTCGCCAAGCACCTATCGGTGTGTTCCGACAGCTGCACTTGAAAGCCAGTTCCTTCTAGGCTTTGTGTGTGCACCACCACCTTCGGCCACATCATCACTTACCATGGTGAGAGTGTGGTCAAACACAAATTCAAATTCAAAATCATTTATTCAAATAGACCTTCGCAGGCAGTTATGAAAAGTCTGACTCTAATACCGGTTCGGAAGGTTGCATTTGCTGAGAAGAGCCGGCAATAAACTCAGCAATTACTCTTTTCAAAACAGGCTTAGATTCATTACATAATATTTACATTCTAATCGCACTGAAAACAATTGCGTGCCGTTCTATCAAGAAATACAAGGATTTCTTCTCTTGAGGATTAATTTTGAAATAATTAAATAATAATTAACGGGAGTCAGACATTCCACAGCAGCTGTCAGTGGAATGTCTGACTCCCGTTAATTATTATTTAATTATTTATTTATTTATTTAATTAGATAGATTTATTTAATTAAAGAAACTGCTGGAATGGGCTTCTTCTATCAAGAAATACGAGGATTTCTTTTGAAATAATTAAATAAATAAATGATTAAATAATAATTAACGGGAGTCAGACATTCCACTGACAGCTATTAATAATATACAGGCCTCGATATAGATTGGATGCTATTTAATAAATTTGGTTATCCAAAATAAGAATATACTTCGTTTTGTATGGAGCTGGTGGCTCGCAGTCATATCCTCATAAGTATTTTACTTATTTAGTTATATTTGTAGCCAGTAAAAATACCAAAACGACTCATCACATTTTATACATGTATTGAATTATTTCAAAGTGCGCTATCGTTTGTTTTTATTACCATTTTTAGGGTTCCGTAGCCAAATGGCAAAAAACGGAACCCTTATAGATTCGTCATGTCTGTCTGTCTGTCCGTCCGTATCTCACAACCACTTTTTTCCGAAACTATAAGAACTATAATGTAAACTTGGTAAGTAGAGGTATTCTGTGAACCACATTAAGATTTTCAAACAAAAATATAAAAAAACAAAAAATTTTGGGGGTTCCCCATACTTAGAACTGAAACTCAGTTTTATTTTTTAATAAAACCCATAAGTGTGGGGTGTCTATGGATAGGTCTTCAATAATGATATTGAGGTTTCTAATATCATTTTTTTCTAAACTGAATAGTTTGCGCGAGAGACACTTCCAAAGTGGTAAAATGTGTGTCCCCCCCCCCCCCGCCCCTGTAACTTATAAAATAAGGGAATGATAAAACTAAAAAAAATATATGATGTACATTACGATGCAAACTTCCACCGAAAATTGGTTTGAACGAGATCTAGTAAGTAGTTTTTTTTTTATATGTCATAAATTGAAATTCATATCAAATACTCAAGTCTATACTACCATTTACTTATATAACTACAGGTTTGTACGGAACCCTCGGTGCGCGAGTCTGACTCGCACTTGGCTGGTTTTTGCATAATTTTACGTGACTTTGTAATAAGCGAGGCGAATTGTACTCGTTATCGTTTTCGAAGCTCTTTATCGAGAATTGTAATTCATGTAATTCCATGTTGTTCCAATTAACGTTTTGAATAACATTTGCAACGCGCGAGTGACACCCCTGGTGTTGCAAGCGTCCATAGGCTACGATGACCGCTTACCATCAGGCGGGCCGTATGCTTGTTTGCTGCATTAGTGGAATAAAATGAAGGGCCAGTTGGTTAAGAGTCTGGTAAAGGTTCCACCTATTGCGCCGCAGGTCGTCGGTTCGATTCCCGCACAGGACATGCATTTGTGTGCATGATGGTGTCTGTATATATATCTGTACCTGAGTCTGGGTGTAATTATGTATATTAAGTATGTTTTCACAAACAAAAAGTAGTATATGTATTATATCAGTTATCTGGTTTCCATAGTACAAGCTCTGCTTAGGTTGGGATCAGATGACCGTGTGTGAGGAATGTCCCAGGTTATTTATTTATTTAAAAGAAATAACTTATATTGATACATGGCAAACAATACCACTCTGTTCTCTCTGTGTATCCCACGATGGATATTCTGTAAGTGCGAAAGCTTACTTACCCAGCTGTATGGATCCCATAATCTGCGAAGACTGTATCTTCTTGTATGTGATCTCGCCCCCTTCTCCAACCCTCCTGTGGCCGATCTTCCGATCCGATTTGTGGACCTTGCTGATGGCGCCCAGAGGGCCCACTGCCGGCTGCAAAATAAATATTAATGTGTTTTTAAAGGTTGATAAACAGTGGGTAAGGGGTCGTCCATTAACCACGTGAAGATTTTAGACCCCTTTAATTTTTTGTGTTCAATGGGACTAGGTTAGACGGTCGGGAGACCCCAGGAGTCACAAGGCTGAAGATGTCGCACTTTTACCCAGAAAACGCCTGTTCCCTCTAGCCTTGAAAACTATCTACATCTAGGTTACAGGTTTCAAGAAACACAGACCCCTGAAGTGAGTTCCACACCTTTGGCAAGTAAGTGCAATTTTCGATTTTATAGAGTGGTTAGAATTGCGCTGGCGCTTCAAAAAAAATACACGTGATATGTCTCAAGACCCCCTCTCGCCGTCGAGATATTATCCGAACCCCCTATCCCTATTCGGGACTCACATGATTAATGGAACACCCCTAATAGGAAATTTGAAACCGCCAGTGACTGAAAAATTGAGACGGAACCCTTTATGGACATGTTATAAGAGGGAATGAAAGCCACGTGACTAAAAAAGTTCTGAATATGAAAGAGGATGGAACGGGAGGAGGAAGACCGAAAAAGAGATGGATGGATTCTGTGAAAGGTGACATGGGTTAGAAAGGAGTGGATGCTGATATGACGGATGGAAGAGACGAATGGAAGAAGCTTACATATTTCGCCGACCACAAAAGATTGGGAACAGGACAGGTGATGACCAACAGTGCGTCTGTTGTTCTGATGGTATTGACAATGTATTGGACAAAACCCATTCATTCAGTTTAGGGACTTTGCACAGTTGCGGGAGGAGGAAGACCGAAAAAGAGATGGATGGATTCTGTGAAAGGTGACATGGGTTAGAAAGGAGTGGATGCTGATATGACGGATGGAAGAGACGAATGGAAGAAGCTTACATATTTCGCCGACCACAAAAGATTGGGAACAGGACAGGTGATGACCAACAGTGCGTCTGTTGTTCTGATGGTATTGACAATTTATTGGACAAAACCCATTCATTCAGTTTAGGGACTTTGCACAGAGCAACTGCCATTTGAGTTGATGCCTTAAACATCACCACATGAGCCCCACATAAGACTAAATATAGTCTCATGCTAGAGAGGGTACAAAATAAATTTGTTAGATTTTTATACATGAGACAGTATGGGGTATACCCTTTTTATCCACATATGTATCCGACCTTATTCATTTTGGGTATGGTCGGATACAACGATTTAAGGGTTAGGAGGGAGCTGGTCTTGATAGGCAGGGTAGATAACGGTGACATATTAGAGCAGATAGGATTATGTGCCCCGGACAAGTACGTCTGGCGGCGACGGCGACCGCAGCTGGTGGCAGTGCCCCGCGCGCGTACCAACCTACTGAAAGAGGCGCCGCTGACGCGCGCTCTTCGCACCCTCAATCCCATTGCTGCGGAAACCGACATATTCCACTGTACTCTGAGTGAATTCACAAGGATAGCAATCCAAATTTTGTGCTACACGGAAATGTAATTATAATTTTGAACTTAGTTCTACACTACTGTATTAGGGTATTCCTGTAAAAGTAGATTGTAAGTAGGTAAATAAATAAATAAATAACCAAATGTAGTGAGCTCGAGTCTTACAATTGGGCTTAGTTTTCACTAAAGGAAAACATCACGAGGAAACCGTATCCAGGTGGTAATGGTCATGGGGTAATGGTCAGCTAGTGGATAAAGGTGTAGCCTGTCATGCGTGGTGGAGCTGCCCAAGCCCATTCCATTCTACCTTCATTTGTGAAACTTCTTTCACCGCCCGTGCTCAGCAGTGGGACATTATGGGCTAGTTCGTCTACCACGTTGTCCCGACAAAGCTACCAAACCGATTTTGACGAAAATTTACAGAAGAAGCTCGGAATATGGACATTGGATAGTCTAAGCGAGGGAAACTCGCGTTGGACAGTTATTAACAATTACATAATGTTTCCAAATTCTAAAATAGTATACTCTAGACTAAATCCTCTTGTCTACAGAGCCTACGCTACAAATCTAATAATAGACAATGTGGGCGTGAAATGGGCGTTTAAAATTGGTCCATACAACTTTACATTTGAGTAGATAGCGATTTTACTTTAGTCTCGCTTATTGAAAAGTCGCAAAAAATCATACCCGCCTCAAAAAAATTCTACAAAATTCAAAATTCAAAATCATTTATTCAAATAGACCTTCGCAGGCACTTATGAAAAGTCTGACTCTAATACTCTAATACCGGTTCGGAAGGTTGCATTTGCTGTGAAGAGCCGGCAATAAACTCAGCAATTACTCTTTTCAAAACAGGCTTAGATTCATTACATAATATTTACATTCTAATCCCACTGAAAACAATTGCGTGCCCCGGCGCGGCGGCAAAATTACAAAGTAGACTGAATAAATATTTAATAAGTAAATAAATAGCAAACTTAAGCAGACCAGCCCCCACAAGCAGCACCTGTTCACAAGTATGACGCGTGTGGCAGCCATCGCCCTCCTCGCCATATTGGAGGGAAGTGAGCGACCCAAGCAGGAGCGACAAAAGCAAATAACCAGAAAAATTAAGTAGGTATAACAATCCTACTTTTATTAAACATGAGAAAGTGAGTTTGTTTGTTCTTTACGTCGAAATGTAGGACCGAATGGTCATGATTTTTTGGAGGCATTGGACATCTCGACCTTTTATCATGGTCCATCCATAGATTTAGCTCCTCAGACACTTTTTGGCATGGGTAAGTCGACTCGTAAGTAGAGTCGAGTCGAACTATTGTGATGAGTGGTGAAAATGTGTGCTTATTCCAAATAAGGGTGTAATTTAAATCGAGAATTTTGAGCGCGATTGTTACCCCTAATGTTGCAAACGGTACGGTACGGTAACCGCTTCCAGCAAGCGAGCCGAATGCTTGTATACCCCAGGGTTGTGTCAAACCTAGGGCGGGAGCTAGTCTAATTATAGATCTCATATTATAATCACAGGAGAAGGAAGGGAAGAGATAACAGAATGAAGAACAAGACCAAGTGAAGGATGAGGATTAGGTAAATAAATAGATAAAAAAGTTACATTAAAAGCTCAAGTCAAAGTTACCAAAGTCAAAGAAGTTACCGCCAGTTCGTAAGTCGGCCTTCAACTGAGAAGAACAGGCAAGAAACTCAGCAAGGTTACACTTTTTAAATATTTTCTTTTTTTTTTTTTTACAATCTGACTATATATTGGCTATTTTTTCCAAAACATTAGTAGGTATACATACATACTTTTTATTTTACAAAATAAAATACACAATCATCGAAACGAAAGCTCTAAATGCAATAGCATTAATATTACAAGAGAGACCTGGAATGTCAATCTTGAAAAAATAGTACCATGTTTAATTAACAGGGCACTACCAGCATACCCATCATCCCTGTCATCCCGCAGGCAATGGTAGCCAGGCATAAAATGGGAACCCGGCACCAACCATGTCTCCGAGATGGCAGCAATGGCCGGTATATATTTATTTAACAAATACTTAAATAAGTTCAGGTTTTTTGCGACGAATACTATTAGTGTTCCATTAGAGGATTTGTATTGGATCCATTGGAGTTGAAGATGGAAATAATTAGAGTAATTTTATCAGCAACGTGGGACGGTAGATTGGCTAAGCAGATTTATTATTATAGATAAAAGTGATTCAAATTTTTTTTCGTTTGGAGAAGAAGTGGGGGTTATTGAGGTGGATTGGGGCACAACCATCATAACAATAATGACACAAATAGCAAGACACGTTTTCTGACCTAAAATACCTACAAATCTTCAGTACCATAAACACCCACCCTAAGGGAATATTAAATGCGTCTGACTGATTCCCTTCAGCAGCTTCGTCTTTGTTCAACTATTCATATAAATCACCTACGCCTACCGAATAAGTTTGACCAAAATTTGCGAGGTCATTGTCCTGGATTTGTTCAGTCGCGGTCGAATCCCGGGCGAAAATATAAGTTTTTGTCCTTTTACTTATGTTACCAACAAATGACACCTCGATAAGTTGTCTCAAATATGATCTATGTTATCTACATAAGATTTACATTGGTTTTTTACAAAAATACAGGTCACTGGATGTAACCATTTACATTCTGTCAGAGTAAGCATTTCTGATGATATCCGAATAAGCCAAAAAACCTATCTAAGGAATCACACTTGACCTTTTTGTGTATCTTGTTCATAGACATAAGAAAAAATCAAGACGGAGTGTCAAGCAAAAATGAAGTGAAGCCGAAAATTTCCTGCGTATGCGTGACTAAAAGTACTGGCCTGGCCCAAGCAGGCACAAATGATACTGAGCCTTATTGTCACTGTCAACGTCTCAATTTGGAATGACAACCGATCGGCTTCCTATGGTGTATATGTGAGGCCATGTATTTACAATAACGCTGGCTTCCTTTTGGTGCTTCACTCGTTTATAGGGCGACAATACGTCCTGATTTTTTTATACGTCCATGATCTCTATATAAAAAAGTGCGCGCCGTGATGCCTCGCGTCTCTTTGTGAACTAACCCTAGTTAATTTTTAGGGTTCCGTACCCAAAGGGTGCCAAACGGGACCCTATTCATAAGACTGCGCTGTCCGTCCGTCCATCTGTCTGTCTGTCAGTGGGCTGTATTTCATGAACGGTAATAGGTAGACAGCTGAATTATCAGAGAATATACATATTTCTATTGCCGCTCAAAAAAAAAACAAAAAAAAAAAAAAAAAACCTAATATAAAAAATTTAAGGGGGCGCCCATACAACAAACGTCTTTTTTTGGTATTTTTTATTCATAGCAGTATTTAGTATTCATATCTATCAGTTAGTTCATACTGTACGAACTCCTTCGTTTGCAAGTCCGCCTCGTACTTGGGCGGTTTTTTTTTTCTAATGTCACCGTCATCCTTCACACAACAGCTCTTTCATCGCTATCGAATGAATGGAAAATAACGCATAGGTATGTACGTTACAAACAAGCAAACAAACAGACCAACTGTGCTTTTTATATACTACCCACTCGCATAGTATAGATAAAATTATCCCGTTACACATGTTGTCGTTCGCAATTAACTTTATTCACATAATTAATTATAAAACAAATAATTATTTTAATTAATGAAAAAGAAAATGTTGAGAATCACGCGTCTCAGAATTAAATATGCATGGAATAAAACACTTTATGCACCTTTGAATAATGTACATTTTACAGCCGTTGCCCGCGGTGTACGCCGGAAATGATACTGTTACTGCTGCTTACTTTGGACTAATCCTTACATATTTTAACAAAACCGGCCAAGTGCGAGTCAGACTCGCGCACCGAGGGTTCCGTACAAACCTGTAGGTATATAAGTAAATGGTAGTATAGACCTGAGTATTTGATATGAATTTCAATTGATGACGTATTAAAAATTACTACTTACTAGATCTCGTTCAAACCAATTTTCGGTGGAAGTTTGCAACGTAATGTACATCATATATATTTTTTAGTTTTATCATTCTCTTATTTTAGAAGTTACAGGGACCTATACAGACCTATCCATAGACACCCCCACTCCCACACGTATGGGTTTGATGAAAAAAAATGTTTGAGTTTCAGTTCCAAGTATGGGGTACCCCCAAATTTTTTTGTTCTTTTTTTTCTATTTGTGTGTGAAAATCTTAATGCGGTTCACAGAATAGGCATCTACTTACCAAGTTTCAACAGTATAGTTCTTATAGTTTCGGAAAAAAGTGGCTATGACATACGGACGGACAGACAGACAGACAGACATGACGAATCCATAAGGGTTTCGTTTTTTGCCATTTGGCTACGGAACGCTAAAAAACCCTTCTGAACGTCATGTATTTATGTCTACATATTTTAACACTTGAAAATCGGTTAGGGAATTTTCAACCATATATATCTAGAAATACGGAAAATTTAACTGGGTTCGAGGTTTATTTGCTAACTAGCTTCTGCCCGCAGTTTCACCTGCGTTCCCGGGATAAAAATTAAGCCTGTCATACTTCTCCTCCACTCACGTATATAGGTTATCTTTGAGCCAAATATTATTACGATCGGCCTACGAGGAAATATCCTTTCAGAGTAGTAATACTGAGCAATCAAATTCCGCAACTAGTCAGTGATTTTGCACTGATTTTGAACAGTAAAGAACAATCACTGTATCGTGTGTTCTTGACTTGGCCAATCAGAGCGCATGTGCCCTTGACTTAGCCAATCAGAGCGCATTGTCGATGGTAGGAAATTGGCGGAATAGATTCAAGCAAAATTAACTTCATTGCGCTTCTTTGGGCGCTTAGGCCGTCCCTGGGAAAGTGTGATACCTCCCCTAGCACCCTCGCTGTGCTATCAACAACAACTCAACTCTATAAAATGTCAACCCCGACAATTCAATACCGTCAAACTCGACCCTATGACAGTGCGAGACAATGCACAGCCCTGACCACTAGACCCTATATAATGAATGTCTATGTTATTTATGTAATTTTTCATAAGGCAAACACGTGTTGACACGTGTAGGTAATTACAATAGACAAAAGCAATGCAGCTGTTTACGAACTCTGACCAGCCAGCTCTCGACAACAAAAGGTCATAATTTAAAGTTATAAGGAAAAGCTAATAATAATATAGTAACTATGCTGTTAGGATTATAAAATTTCCCAGTCTAGATAACATTCTTAGAGGCTCATATTTTTTATATAAATGTTAAAAACAATAGATATGTGTACTGTATGAGGCACGAATGGTGAGCACAGATAGGCAGTAGCCAAGTGACACGCAAGAATCCAATAGACAACGAGCATCGATTGACGAACCAATCGTGGGCAGCTCGGCGCTCCCCCCTGCTTCATTCCCCCAAACAGACCGAAAATTAACTACTGCGCAGGTTTCACACTGTGCTCACAACTCGTGCCCCTTACAATACTATTATATGTAATTCTCAGAAATTCAAAACAACAACAAAATCCTTAAAACCGTTGTTATAGGGTCGGGGACGAAATGTGGGGGTCTAGTTGTCGGGGTGAAGTTGTCTCGGGGTCAATTTGACATGATACAAGTATTGGGATACACTACTCGCCGTATAATTGTGACATGCATTGTTTGGTGGCCGCCACACGATGCATACGAGGTCATTCCATCAGATTCAAGGGCCGCATTACTAACTCTTATTTCGATCCAACTTAGGATATGCTGAACCGCTTTTGTGTCGAAGGTGAGACAGAATGTATGGAAAAAGTGACATTTGACAAAAAAGCTGTTAAATTGAGGTAAAGTTGAATCGCTCTTTTGTAGAGTCGAATCCTTTGGATCGCGGTAAACAAAATAACAATGACATCAATTGTTATTATAGGACTTGCGTTTCTCACGGAACCAACGTGTTAAGGTGGATATTCAGCATGAGGCGGGAAATATGAATTTCTTCATGTTTTATTGTTTTTTACCTTCGTAGAACAATATGGTTAAATATTTAAATGATTAGCGATCGTAGTAGTTCATTTGGCATATTGTGTAATTGATACCTTTGTTTATAATGAACTATTTTTTACATTCAGTAAAATAGACAGTTTTACGTTTTTTAGAGGAAACGTTCAAATATGGCTCATATTATACAAAAAAACATACATAACAGAATGTGCCAAGTGAACCAATACAGTCGCGAATCTCTGAATTATTTAGCCATATTTTTCTACGAGGGTAAAAAACAATAAAAACATGACAAAAAAAACAAATTTCCCGTCTCATGCTGGACATCCAACTTAAAGTCGATAAAAGGCCTCTTGGTACCTCAACAGGCAAAAAATCGCATTGAATCGCAGACAAAATTTTCATCAAATATTGTACAGACGTGATTTGAAGTCAATGTTTTATTAACAAGTAGATAAAATACCCAACATTTGGAAAAACGCGATAATTCTGATATTAACAATAAATAGCGTTACAGCTGCTTTCATTACGCTGCGTTATGTGTGAGTCACACCACACATACACAAGTTTTATCTCTGTGGTTATGCAATATACTATTATTTATGTACGTATAAGGGTCGATCCACATCATCGGGTACGCTTCGGTCAAATATTCTGGCATAAATATTTTATAAGGGATATGTTCATGGGAGCCTCTATGCAAGTTTGAGAGCTTTTGACAAGCCATGTGGGAAGGTTTAGTTAGTTTCTTTTATTGGGAAATACTTAGACGACCCCAAAAAGGTCGTCGGGTCAAACTGGATTAGAGCGACGATTGAAAGGGCCTAAGTGACCTACCAAATGATGATGATAAGTACCTACCTATGCTACATCATAAATCAAGTAATTAGCACTCTTAACTAATTCTTGTTTGAAGCAAATTAGACCTTAATATATGGTTATTTATATCCATTATTTATTCAAAGCATGGATACTTAACTTACTACTACTGTGCAATTGTTCCACAGAGTAAAGGGAAGGGGCTTGGGGGTCACTAAGCATAAATTTGTAAGTGAGAAATATCCCCGAACTAAAATAACCATAAGTCCTTACGTCAAGTTGTTAGCTTTTCGAATAATAATTGGACTGTTTTACAAAAAACTTTATCAATAGTAAATTACAACAAAAACCAAAGTTGCCGGTTGAACTAACCGAAACAAGAGAGTCCAACATGTCAACCAATGGAGCCAAACAGTGGGAATTTCCGGGCTTAAAATGGCGTGTAAAAATACTTTTTGCCGTCAGCTCTAGCGTATTAGAACCTTAAGGGTTACCCTACTGGCCTTTTGCCAGCTGTTTGCTGGATTCTACGACACAATGATCATGGCAAGGATTTTTTGTTACATGATAAATAAGGTCTATAAAACGTTAATGGCATAACGTCTGGGGTATGGAGACTAGACGTCGATCGATAGGATAATAATCTTGCTAGAGGATATAGGCCAAAGATCTGTCGGATAAAACGTACTTTGGACTGTGTTACTCGCAGACTAGAATACTTCGTGGAACTGACATCAGATAACAGGAACGGAGCATTATTGTATAGGCTACTTGCGTGCTTTGGAACACCTTGTTTTTGTCAGAAATCTTCCCGGGCTTGCACATAGCGTTGCCAGGCTTCCGGATAAAGCCGGACATAGGTAGGCTTTTTGATTGCGTGTCCGGCCAAAATAAACGGTGTCCGGCTTTTGTTAGGCTTTTTACATTTCGCAAACGAGCGAGCGCCGAGCGCAGAATAAATGTTTAAGTATCTAGAATTTAATTTTGAATGATGACTATTTGACTGATTAATAATAAAGTAGTAGGTACCTACCTAAGACTGATTTGGAATTCGATTTTATTTATTAATTCACTAGAATTTAACAAGATTTATGATAATAATCAAAAAAGCTTGTATTTACATACAATTTTTTTTACCGAGACAAAATCCTCAATAATGTAGGGTGTCCGGCTATTAGGTTTGGCAACCTGGCAACCCTACTTGCACACAGCTCAGCAAACTTTAATCGCAATCGGATGAATATTATAGGAACAAAAAATATACAAACATAAATCTTATACAGGGTCAGTTTGCGTGGTCGGTTAAGATTCCACCCAGGAATGCAGAACTTGAACATGCAGTCCTGAATCTGTGTGTATGTATAGTAGTAAAGTATATATCAGTTATCTGGTTTCCATAGTATAGCTCTGCTTAGTTTGGGATCAGATGACCGTGTGTGAGGACTGTCCCAGGATATTATTTATTTTATCCCACGATTTTGTGACAAGCGGAAGTCCAGTCCAGTTGTCTTAACAAACCGGTAGATGCTTGGCGACAGATTTTCAACTCATGGGTGGCCAGCAAGTTGGGTACTACAAAGTACCCTACCACCTTTTATTTTCCCAATGAGCTAATCACCTAAAAAATAACTTTATTGTACTGCATTATGGTTTATTTTCCATTGACAATCTTTGAGAGAAAGAGACAAAGAATTATACAATGCTTTATGGGCAGCTGTGACAAAGAGAAAATACTTGGGATGCTAAATACAGCAAACAGAGTTACCTAAACATTTATCACGCGTTTCTGTATTAATTTTAAACTAGAATGCATTGGTATATCAACAATGTGTTGTGTTTGTGTGCGTAATGTATTGTTTGATTCTGAAACCAATTTATTTTGTCATCACCATTTTTAGTATTATACTAACACCAATAAGACTGTTTACTAATATTATAATAGTGTGTTTATGTCTTTTTGTTGCATTGCCACTGAAAAGGGATCCAACTAATTCGATGGAAATTAAGGGTCAGCTCACACCGAGACGTGACTCGACGCGACGCATCGCGCACTTTGTAAAATAACAAAGTAAGGGGCTTTAGAGATGGAAGCCAATTTTTCATAGCTATTAATTTACTCATCTGGTTATTAAGAGAGTTAATAATCTTTATATAATTAAAAAGATAAATCAAGACACAGACTTAACAAGAATTTAGGGCGACCATCAAAAAAATAGCAAGAAGTAAGCCTTAGTGTTTTCTATAGCTTTATAAATTGTTAAGACAATAAATTTGGCATTACACTTCCATGGTTAGCCACTGGTTGGTGGAAATGGTGTTGTGTTTGTTATTGTCAGGAGAAGGTTCTGACATTAATAAACATTAAGAAAATTGCTCATAAACTTAGAAAATTTAAGAAAACTTAACGGCAATATAAACTTTTCTAAAGCAGGGTAGGGTAGGGTAGGGTAGTTAGTAGGGTAGCTAGTAAAATATAGAAATATATGTAATAAAATATAGGTTACAAACCAGTAGCAATGAACTTTTAACACAATAAAATAAATATTATAATATGGTCTTACTACAATGTTAACATTACATACACTGATATATAATACAGGATATCCTATTGAAAATAATAATAGTGTTTCATGTCATATTATTTGATGAGGAAAATTCTGCATAACTTTAGGTTTGCGATATCGTTATGTATTTTTATTTGCGAATAATCAGGAGAGGTATAGCTAGGGCTGCCACACGTCCTGTATATACGGGACTGTCACCGTATTTTACCATCGTTTCCCATATTACTACACATCCCATATTTCAACGATTTCGACACTGACTTGTCCAAAAAATAATGAATTTAAATTAAACAAAGGTTAGTAACTACTACTTCGAATAAACACCTGTATTAAGATAATATTTTATTTTATTTTATTTATTTGATAATTTTGATGCTGTTGAGGTAAGATGGTAACTGTTGACAAAATTTGTTGTTATAAACATTCATACTTTGGTGTAGTTGAAATCCGTGTAAGGATGAAAAGGCTCCAAGAGCTAATTAATACCTTTGGTCAGTTGAAAAAATATATATAACTAGCTGCCGGCGCGACTTCGTGCGCGGGGTGCTACCTTAACCTATCTAAACCATCCAGGGAGTTAATTCTACTGCACGTGTGTTTGTCACTGAAATCCTCCTAGACGGCTGGACCGATTTGAATGAATTTTATTGTATGCGTTTGGGTGGCGCCCGGGATGGTTTAGATTCACAAATCAGCCCGGCAGATGGCGCTGCAGTCGGTATCTAGGTAATATTATCGACTGCAGCTCCATCTGCCGGGTTCTAAGGCTCAATTTACATTGCCGCGGAACGGAAGGGAAGCAAATTTTTGCATCGAAATTGTACATATAATGAACTTTATGTCAATACTAAATACGAGCTAGTCGCTAGGGGAATGCTCGAGAATGCGCGAGAATTCGCCGGAACACGCGCGACTATTTTATGGCTCGTATCTAGTTTGTATGTTACACAATAGGGATATTTCCTGGGTAAAAAAATATTATTCTAATCAGTCCGTCAGATAGATTATCAAAATATATTGGACACGTTTCTGCTTTACCAAATCATTAACAATTGACGAAGATAAAGCGCGACTAAGTTCGGTAGTGGGGGCTCGTGACGTCACTTGTTACTAGAAAGTGTACCACACCGTGACGTCACGCGGAACTTCAACAAACCATATCCTCGTATTTTTTTTGTTTAATTGACAAAAGAAAAAATACGTGACTAATATTTTTTGATAATGTATAAGACGGGCTAAATAGTTTTTTTCAGGAAAGTAGCCTATTGACATAAAGTTCATTATGCTATGTACAATCAGGGGTCATTCAGAAGACTAATGATGTCACAGCTTCCCATTCATGATCAACACAGCACTCCATTATCTATAGTTCAATGTACAAACACACAACTATCTCTTGTTGAGATGTTATTGTTAAGCTTCTATAATTACGGCATAAGGCTTCAAATTGCTTGTATGCAGTATTGTTACAAATTGAAATGTAAATAAATAAGGATGTATGCACTTGTAGTAAGTACACCGATTCAAACACAAAAATATGGTACCTTTGCGTTTATTTAAAATGTTTTTTTTATGACTAATTTGACGTGACTCAAATACAGGCTATTTTAGTCAATCAGTAAGGGCAATCTAACTTAACGGTTAAAGCCATATGAATTTGGTCTTAGTTGAATATCCCTTACTTTATGAGTAATTGTTATCGCATTTACAGAATGCATGCCACTGGCACATAGATACCTATATACATAATATGTATTGTAGAATAACTTGTAAGCACATACATAAATCTATATAGATGATGCGAGTGTATGTAATGTGTAAAAATCTGTGCCAAAAGAGAGACCAATGCTCTTCTTTTGAAACTGTTTTGCATGGACAGGGAACTCGCGTAAGGTTGCATCTAGGGTCTGCAACGCGCGAGTTATCCCTTGTGTTGCAAGCATCCATAGACTACGGTAACTGCTTACCATCAGGCGGGCCGTATGCTTATATGCCACCTTAGTGGTAAAAAAAAAAATACAGAATACACTGAATTAGAGAAAATCATGATTTAACTGTTTGTTATCAAAGTTCAAAATGATTCAGATCAAAGTGGTTCAACTGTTTATCATGTAACAAGATTGTTTTTATTTTATGTTTTGATAAACTAAAACCTTCTTGTTGGTATAACCTGGTATTGTTATTTATGTCAAATTAAAATTTAAAATAGGACAATGTCATCATTGCAAAAAATAATACTTATATTCCCCAAATGCCATAAATTGTGTTTGATGTGATATAAAAACAAGTAAAACTTTATTAGATAGCAAACGTAACATTTCTGTAAATGTTAGCAGCACAATTTCTTCCTGTTAGGAACCTCACTGGTAATATGTTGGTACATATAATAAAATTGATTCTTGCAATCTGGTGCAAGCAAAAACCAACTCTAAGGTGATGAACCTTTTCATTCCACAACTGTACAATAAAAGTGACACGCTTGGTTTTCAGACAGATGGAGAGGACTTGCGTTATCTATATTTGTCTATGCTTGTAAGGTACTTTTATCCTGATAAAACAAGATCTTTGGGCATGAAGGTAAAACCACTATGTTAATGTTT
Organism: Achlya flavicornis; assembly: GCA_947623365.1. Lineage (NCBI taxonomy): Eukaryota > Metazoa > Arthropoda > Insecta > Lepidoptera > Drepanidae > Achlya > Achlya flavicornis. The sequence goes on along the minus strand of OX392495.1, from coordinate 5,234,413 downwards.
TATCCTATTACATGACCCTTTTTATATGATAACTATGCTACGGGATAAATAAATATTAATGTTGTCATAGTTACAATTATATGCAGTAATGTGCAGTTAAGAATTAGCATTAGTATTTTCTACAACAGTTGTTTGGAATGTAGGAAAAATAAGCATTTAGATTACTTGTAGTATTATATTATTTTTGGGTGGCACATTTAAAGCATTTCCTTAGTGGTTATCTATGTTAAATAAAGAACCTGTGTGCAAAATTCCAAGCTAATAGACCCTGCAGTTTGACCCATACCTTGATATGTTAGTCAGATTCTCAGTTTTTCTGTTACAGTACAAAAAACACAACTCATTGAAAAAACAATGAAGATAGAGAAGTTATATGGTAATAATATTCATTGAAATTAATTATGCAGTGGTTTTACACAATCTCAGTTACACAGCATCCCATCATTTAATTATTGTTAATGAATAGTTAATACTTATTGATAATAGTGTGAAGCGATTATAGTTACGACCACTTTCTCTAGGCGTCGTATTTCAATAATTATTGCGTATAAAAATAACAAAAACAATACAAATAGCATATAAATGAGCAACTCACGTCGTATGGTACATTTTTCTCGGCGATCGAAACTTTGTCGCGATCTGTAAAATGAAAAATTAACACAAAATAAGGATGGTGAAAATCGGTCATACAACAAGTGTTACAACGTCTTAAAATCGGATTACAACAATGGAATGCGTTCTTGTATTATTGGATTTAGGTTTGCATTACCATCGTCCTCCGAGCCCGACGGTCCGGTAGCGCTATCCGTTTTTCTAGAAGTAGCACTGTCCATCACTTCTATGTGATCAGTATCTCCTGAAGCCATTTTTGTTTTCGTGTTACACCCCCTATTTTGAAGTCTTTTGATTATATGTTTGCACAAAAATAATTCTCATGGCTCACATCACACTTGCATTGCTAACACAATGATTCACTATAATTTAATTAGAAGAAATCAATTAGTTTACGCGAAAAATGCTCGCCCGAAGCATCCGTCTGACACGACCGCTCATAGTAACTGTGTTGCTATTAGAAAATTTATCAATCATTCCATAAACTATAGAGCTGAGTGGTGAGTGATAAAATGAACGATAAATTAAATAAATACATTTCAATTAAAATATTTTAAGAAACCTCCGAAGATGTCAGGGCTATTTTCCGACTTATGACAAGTGGCTCAAATTAATTCTAACAGTAGTATCATAGTAGTATCTTGAGTAGTATCAAATCAGTTTGAAAGGTATTATCAACCAAACTATAAAACCATACTTTGAGTATTAAACCAACAAATCCTATGGAAAGAAAACGTCGCATTGTCCACATAAAAAAAAACAAATCCATCTTTTTTCGTGTTCCTAATTTTCCGCATTATTATATTTCCAAATTGTTACTATTATTAATCCCTATTATTCCACATTATATATTTTCTTTAGGCAGTATAATCGTGATAAAAAACATTTGGAATTAATTCAAAAATTGAATTGGTCGCACCATTTTATTGTACTGATATCCGAACAACCAAAGATTTTCATAGGGCATCGTGCCTCTACCCAGATGGATAATCCGCCTTACTAAAGCATGACATTTAATTTCACTCCGCTTGAGGGGCTCCCTGAGCAAATCGCTCTCAGTTCGTACTGCGCACGGCTGTCAAATACTGTCAATTCTGGCTTGTTTATTTCATGTTCCCATAGAGGCGACTATCCTTCTGGACGTTTTAAATTCTTTGCGAACAACATTATTGCAAAGTTTTAAATCGATACGATGAAAGAAAGGGAAGAGATAAAAATAACAACGGTCGTATTTCGCAACGCGCTCGTGCGGCGACGTCGTCGCGTCGTCCGCCGCATCGCATTGCCTTTCAACTAGTTTCAACGCAACGAGTGTTTTGTGCGTAGATTGAGGATTCGGTAGATATGCTGTCAGCGAATGGCGACATACAATTAATACTGCCATATTTACACTTTTACCCCATTATGTGGGTAAACTGGTATTGGGTATATTGGTTTTACTATAGAATGGGTGTGGCAGGTGTCAATCCCATACAAAGGTTGATCGTTTACTAACGATGACGATTGTCGACAACCATCTTGTCTAGGGGGGCAGATGATACTGTTATAACTTCATAGAAGTCAAAATAAAACACGGGATTGATGGAGTATACCACGGAAAAGAGAATACACTGGAAGGGCGATGCGTTAGAATTTGTATCGGAACCAGCGTCGCCAAACTCACACAAATAAATGTTAAATCATATATTGTACTACAAATAAACAATCCTTTTGATTGGTCGTTTCTATTTTACTCAAAAATAGCTTTAATCACACAGGTCATACATATGAAAATATACCTTTTTACGTTAACATAAAATTTATTTTTCAATAGCGTACAAAGTATTTACGTCGTTTTGTAATCTACAAACTAACTAGATTCAATCGACGAAAAAGTTCTGCCACTCGGCACTAGATGGCCTTATTTTCATGGAACGCAATTTTAAACTCAAACGCATTAGACATAATGTTAATAATTGCGTAATAGCTGCGTCGACTGGCGTCGAGTAGCAACACTTATTGCTATTCGCTTAATGCAGCGAAAGTTATCGATAAAATATCAATAAAATTATCGATATTTTAATTTCGTCGATATATTTTTAGAAATTCCGTAAGAAAATTCACGTTCGATAAGAATAATTTTAACATGATGAAGTACATTAAAAAAAAAGTTATTTTTACACGGTTTATTGCCCTTGAAATAAAATTTATTTGTTTCGAAATTCTCGTTTTGAAAGCTTAATTTTAACAGATGAATGCGGATATTGATATAACTTTCAACTATTGCCTTAATCAAATCAGTGATAAAAAGATGTATTTTATCGATATTGATCGAACAAAACTATCGATGCACGTGTTTTGGGGTCACGACAGGTCACGACTCACGACGAATGTGAAAGAACGCAATACATTACGTGCGGAGTTGCGCTCGCTACCTTGCGTACAAATAAAGTGAGTACATTGCCTTCAATGTATAATTTTGCAGTAGTATCAGAGTTTATCGTTTACACCTAAAATGATCATAATCTCGAATACATTTTTATAAATATCACAATTAAATAAAGGTTTGTAGACTCATCGATGAAAGGAAATCCCTCCTTGAGTTACACTCCGACTCCTCACTTCGTTTCCTACAGGAAATAATAGCGCATCACGACATAATTAATATTTTTCGCGGAGCTACGCACCTCTGCTAAGTATGGCGGATACTACGAAGCGTTGACGCGTGTTTTGGTTGATATATGCCCATTTGATGTCATGTGTGGCGCGCGGGCTCCGCTAGCATAGCGTCTCTATTTATATTTCTTTTCTCTGTGGAGTATACTTTAATTAAGACCTTAAGAGACATAAGGACTAGAAGACTTTTTTTATGAGTTGTTGTGACGTTGTGACTTATCACGTTTTGACCGCAACCTGCTCAGGTATTGATTGTATAAGATTAAATATTTGGTCGGGGCGTGGTTAATAAATAGTTATTTTAATACTTTATATGTTAATGTTAATAATGTCTTCGTACGTACAATAGCATTGCCGAAAGTTGACGCTTATTGAAAGGACTCAATAATCAACGATGTTAACGCTCTACTGTGGTTTTGCGTAAAATTACGGATTTGGGTTGAAGGTAGTGCGAAAAGCAATATCCGAATTCGGTCCGAGTTTTCTAGATCTGTATTTTCGCGGATTCGTATCGGACGTTAGGCGGAACCGCTCTAAGGCCTGTTACATATTATAGAAAATCGTAGTTTAGAAGGAGTTAGTGAACAAACAGACGGAAAGCAACATCATTTTATAATATGTGGTGAAGACTGATTAGACAACTGATAGGTGAGACAATTATACCAAACTATCCTTTGCTTCCATATAAACTCCCGAAGTTTCATATTTAGAGTTACTCGGTTGAGCCTGTCGGATCTGAAAGAGAAAAAAATTTATTTACCTATATATCTGTTTTCTATTTATTTTATCTGAAATAGAAAATATGTATGCATATTATTATCCTCTTTATTATGTTTGGTGGTTTAAAAATTAGGCACATGCCTACATATATTGCTTCCATGTACAGGTCGGTTAACGAAAGCTGGCACGTTCACAGTACTCATAAATTTGCAATCAGTCAAGTCTAATAGACGAATGCAAAAATAGACCACTCTATATTTATGAGCAGTAGCAAAAGCAAAACAATAGCTGTCTCCTTCATACTCATAAGCTTGACTTTGCGCGAGAGAGACGGTGTAAATGTGTTGAAACGTGCCAGCTTTAGTTAACCGACCTGTATCATCGTCGTTATTTATAAGTTATTATTTCCAAAGTAATTATTTTTAAATTTATTTGTGATACAAACATTAAAAATAATTACTTTGGAAATATAAATATAATAACTTACGTATAAATATATAAAACAAATTACTAATGTAACTTATGTGGATTAAAACAACAAAAATAAAACACGCTATTTAAAGTGGTAAAAATAATAAAATGCTGGTATCCCCATCAACTTATAATCCGACTATTTACGAATGACAGGTAGTACCATAGTTAACCACCCACAATAATAAGCCTCACACTTTGGTCGGTTAGAAAATTGCTTGCCATCAACGATTTCAACGACACTGATTTTGACACTGATGTCAAGAATAGAAACCTATACGCGAGATAGGGACAACAAAATATGCTTCGTCCTGCTCACACATATACGTTTTGACATATACGTATCTCGCTTTCGTAATTATTATTATTTTAGTGGCGAATCTACCGAATCCTCTATCTACGGTTTTTTGTGCACGCGCTTTGAAAAAAGCGGCTGACGCATTATTATCGGTAAAATGTACAAAAATATACACCAAAAAAATACCCGGCGATTCACCCTCTAACGGAGGAGAAAATGCTTCTTCTTATATGTCTGTGTTCCAAGCGTATTTTTACTATAAGAGTTGATACTTATAAGCTATGAGATAGTGCTGATTTAGAGTGAAAATAATCTTGCGCCCGTATACCGGACGCAGTACTACTATAGGATTTTTTGGGGGTGGACGCAATAAGTCTAGCAGTATAACTCAGGTGTCCTGTAATTAAAGGTCCAAATGATGACCATTGCAAGTTGATATTATTTATTTATTTAGCCTGTTAAACTGGGTGAGATTAATCTTTATGACTGTATTGTTTGGTTTGTTTGGCTATAGGATGTCTCTCAACTCAGTGTGCCTTTTGGCCAGTATTTACTAAAGGAGTAAGCAAGCACCACTTCTAGTACTGAATTCTTTCTGCCAGTTTTTGCGGGAGGCGAGGTAAACACGCACAGCACACATTTACTTACTCACGCACACTCATGCAGAAAGTGGAGTCATCTCTATAAACGCACACGCAAATAAAAGCTGACACACAAACACAAAACAAGCACACAAATAAAGAATGACTGTGTTACGCCATGGTTTCGCCTTTGGTTAGTTGCACACTAATGCACGCACACTAGCTCTAAAAACTAGTGACGGGGTGTTATTAAGGACCGATAAAATGAATTATACTAAATGAATGGAATAGATATTGTTCGTTATTTATACATTAAATAGCTTATAATCCTATAATAATAAACGAAAGTAGTATTATTATTTTTTTGTTTGTTTAAACGCGCTATATAAAAAAGTCATTTATTCAGTTTAGGCCCTGGTAAGGCACTTATGAACGTTAAATTGGTACATACAGTTGAATTTACCACCGGTTCGGATTACGCTTAAACTGAGAAGACTCCGGCCAGAAACTCAGCAAGGCTCTTTTTTTTTTGTGGAAGATCTTTTCATATTACAGCTTTTTTCCAAATACTTATCTTATACTTATCTGGAACTAGCAGTCGGATTCGAAAACATATTTCTATACTAGGAGGCTACATTATCCCCGATTGTTATATAGGCTACGTCTACGTTATCCCAGGAACGCGGGTGAAACCGTAGCTCTCACTCTCATTCCCGGAGTAAAAAGTCGCATATGTACTTCTCCACATCCTAAGCTATCTGTTTGCCAAATTAAATCGTGATCGGTTCAGAGGTTAAGACCACGCATTTCTCCGTAACTATTTATCGAATTGTGACCATTCTTTTTTTATTGGCTTACATTAATTTACTTCAACTTAGGGAACAGTGCAAGTTTCAATAAAATCAGTTGAGTAGTTTTTAAAATATGGACTAATATGTAAGTATGACTGCATGGCATATTGATATGAGCTACGGGTGTGGTGTTAAATGGAAAACATCTCATAATCTAGGGCAAATTCTAGTACATGTAAATTCGATGCGAGCTACTGCAGTGGACTATGATTACTCAATGGTAAACTAGATGGAGTTACACTACACTTATCAATTAAGTAAAATACAAAAATATCCAAATTTATTAAAAAAAACGATTACTTTTTAATAAATGAAATGAAATAAATTTATTTACAAGAATATGGTAGTAGTGTATGTAATGTCTTGGAGTAGTAAGTATATACCACTATGATTGCAAACAAGTATTGCAACAACAATAATTGAAAACTTTTATACAAAAAACTTAAACCGACTTCAAAGTACACTAAGAAGTCATCAAATCCTGATCTGATGACAATGGGACCAAACGGGAAGTGACAGTGTGAAAAAAACAACCGAATTGAGAACCTGCTCTTTTTTTTAAGTTGGTTAAAAGTAAGTCAATAAATGCTTACGACAAAATCTTTAAATATTTACAACTTCCTCCTATTTTTTAATTTGGGTAGGAATTCAAAACTACAAGGGTCAAAATGATCGTAACAAATTACACTAGTTCTTGTGGGAACCCAATCATCACTCCTGTGGCAAGAAGCGACCCATTCTTTTCTTAAGACCCCTTCCTTCGGAAATCTGTTAAACAAGTAATTTATTTTAATATTAATTTGAAGAAACAAATAATTTGTTTTATGTAGTAGGGGTATTTACGTACACATTAAGTAGTTACTACTTACAGGTCGGTTAACGAAAGCTGGCACGTTCACAGTACTCATAAATTTGCAATCAGTCAAGTCTAATGGACGAATGCAAAAATAGACCACTCTATATTTATGAGCAGTAGCAAAAGCAAAACAATAACTGTCTCCTTCATACTCATAAGCTTGAGTTTGCGCGAGAGAGACGGTGTAAATGTGTTGAAACGTGCCAGCTTTAGTTAACCGACCTGTACTACTTATTACTCTATGATCTTAATCATTCACTCAAATGGTCCCCGTGATGTCCCCGCACTACTCAAATCACTATGGTGTCAGCTAACTCCGTACCACCGTATTTTCTGTCGTTTACTTGTCGTAATTTATGTTATTTTATTTCGAAATAACGAATTAATTAAATTAATTGACGTGGCAGATCGCGTTTTGCATGAGTGAACAGCAGTCAATTTACCATTTTTTTTGGAGCTCAATCTTACCACTACTAACGATACCAAATGGTAGTGGATGTCGTTCGAACTAGTTTTTATAAACGCATATGGCCATATGGCTAATCTCTTTGTGGCCAATATACTTTGGCAGAGGGGGTCGCCTGTGTTTGGCGACTCCCTATATATTAGATACTCAAAGTTTGTAGCTTATATTATGCCCTTTGAAAAAGAAAGAGTAAAATATTAGTTAAAAAAACGCTGCTAATAAATATTTAATTTCTATTATCATCTCAGAATTTATTTATTTTGGCTTTATGTATCAGACTGTACATACAAAAATTGAATTAAGTATGCTCCCGAAAATTAAAAATAAACCGGATGGAGCCGTGGAATGGAGAAAATGAATATGCTATGAGTTTCGTATATTTATTGAGAAGGATTAATGTACTAATATGAATGATAATGTTTTTATTTTGGAATTCTGATTTTATTGATTGATCGATTCTTGATCGATTAGTACTTTTTCATCGAAATTAACGTAACCCGCAATTTTATCTGTTAGGTTCACAGACATTAGTTAGGTTGAATCCAAATTTAATCCTAAGCAAAATGTTGCGTACGATATTCCAGGGGCTCTACCGCGTAACTTTGGTGGTAATCGTAACGAACACCATTACTGAATTTCATCCAATCAGGGCCCACGAATGGTCATCGTCGCGTCATACCGCGTGCGCGTCATTGGATGAAATAATTAATGGTGTTCGTTACGATTACCACCAAAGTTACGCAATAGAATAGCCCGGCTGGTACAGTCAGCGGCAATACTGAAACATTCCCTTGCCTTGATCTAAATAGTAAATTATTTGAATTGGCAACACCAAAGAAAGAACGCCATGTTTATTATTTCTTTTCCGTCATTTCGTTACCGCGGTAAGAATTTTAAGGTTATTTCTTATCTTGGCGTCTTTATGATTTTATCATTATTTACTGTTAAATTCCATATAAGTAGTGTCAAACGTACATAATACACGTTGAACATAAAACGCTGTTAAATTTCAGTCGGTGAGATCACGGCTTCGATTTATCTGCAGACTGTATTGTGCTAGCGGCAGTCGTTGAAAATGGGTAAAAAAGTGAGAGAATACAAATCAGGCGACTTTATATTCGCTAAAGTTAAAGGATATCCAGCATGGCCTGCCCGGGTGAGTACATAAAACATTGTAACACCTTTGCCTTAGCTTTAAAAATCGAATGATGTCGGTGGAGTTTTCTAATAGGATGCTTGCGCGGGAGACATATTGCCTGACGCCTATGCTCTCTCCTCAAGGCTTTCAGAAGTCAATATTGCAGTAATATTTGTAGACATTCGCAGGCATTTTCATTATGTATGATAGCCAGAGAGATCTAGGAGATGAGTGCTATTTTCAATGTAAATGCTTGAATCTGTAATGCATAATTGAATTTGGATAATTGTGTGTCTATTGTAAGACAAAAGTATAATGGAATTGGGTCAAGCATATTTTAGCATCTATTCTTTATTTTAAATAAAATATGTTACATATAATTTGATTGTTATTGTATTTATATCAATTTATTGGTTTTTGCCCAACCAAATTTATTTCAAATTTTGTTTTAGGTGCAAAGGTTGAATGGAAAGAAATATTTTGTATATTTCTATGGAACAGGAGAAACGTAAGTTAAATGATTATAATACAAATCTTGTATATTTAAGAGCTTCCTTCACTATTCTGTGGTTTGTAATTTCCTGAAAATCCTTATATGACAAAAAAATTGGGCAATATTTTATTGGGAACATACATACTGCTGTTAATTTGGGAAATATCAAATTTCATATGAAGGGCTGAGAACAGGGAATGTCATAATTAATTGATTACGAGAAATATGCAGTTTAAAGTTATATGTATGCAGTAATTTACTTTTAACTAATACCCCTTTATTACAAACATGGTTTAGTAAACTCCAGGTATTAAGATAAGCCTCATCTCTTTTTATTATATGACTTTAGAAAGTGACTGATATATTTGAAACCTGGGTTTTACTGAACTTGCTTTAAATCATCTTTTGTGATAATGTTTTTAAGTGTAATCTGTTGAGTTTTGTGAAAACTTATGGTTGAAACAGAAATTACACATTATGTATTATCACTGTAAAAAAATAAGCTAAAGTAGGTACCCATTATAATGTTGGATAATAATCAGATTATCAGATAACTATTTTCAACCCTTCTTTTTTGACAAACAGTCTCATAATTCCAATTTCAGAGCTAATCTACCACCAAACATGATATTTGACTATGCTGAGAACAAGGACAAGTTTCTGACTAAGACAGTGAAGAGACGGGACTTCAACGATGGTGTGAAGCAGATTGAACATGATTTCGCTAATAATGTGCCCTTGGAACAAGTTATTGGAGTAGCTGAGCCGGTAAGATTCATATTTCACACATACACTTTTCAATATAATGTTGGTTTACTGTAAATTAAACTCAGTAAAGTAAAGGTTCAGAAAATACTTGATGTAGTACAAGGAACTAAGCTTCTGGAATGTCACAGAGAAGTCCATGGTGCTTATAAATGGAGTGTGAATGTGAAAAAAAAAAACATGTCTCATATTGCAACTCATATATATAATATTGCAAAAATACTAGGCAGAGCTGTCATTAAAATTGTGCATGATAGAGGAAATTTAAAACAGACAAGCCTTTGGGCACACAGAAAAGATCATCAAGAGATGTTATTGGGAAATTGTTTATTTACATACAGTTATTTGCAAGGGGTTTTAAAATGCTTAAGTGAACACACAGTATGGTATCTGCCGCAGCAAGGAAATCTATGTATCGCAACTTCTTATTTTGTTGTTATACTCTTGGGTTTTCTTAAAAAAAAATGACAAGTTTTTGATATTTTTTGCTGTCATTTGGGGTTGGCATCGCATAGGGTTCTTCAAAAAGATTGTGAAGAGATTTCTTCAGGGTCGGCGTCGCGCGATACCTCTCGTGTTGCAAGCGTTCATAGGCTACGGTAACTGCTTACCTTCAGGCAGGCCGTATGCTTGTTTGCCACATTAGTGGTATAAAAGATTTTTTTGTCCTTATTGAAACTGACAGATAAGGTCAGAGTGAATAGGCATTATTTGGATAAGCATGCTACATGTTCAGCCTCATAACTCCTGGGGTCAGTACAGGCAAAACTACACAAAAAACCAAAAGTATTTGCACACTGGTCCCTGGTAAAACTGTATTCTGACATATATTTTTGTAAATAAAATAATTTGGACATACAGACTCCGGAAGAAATGTTGGTCGACACGGCAAACGAGACGGCGAACGACACGATGGACGACACAGTCACAGACACAACAGCCAATGACGATACAGTTGCCGATGAGGTAATAAATAGCTTTTATATCATCAAAAAGATCTTTGTAGCTGTTAAAACACATTTATACAGCTTATTGCTTCCCCTGGGCTTTCACCTGCATTCCCGGTATGAAAAGTAGCATATTAATAAGTAAATATCCTGGGACATTCCTCACACAAGGTCATCTGATCCCAAACTAAGCAGAGCTTGTACTATGGAAACCAGATAACTGATATAATACATATACTACTTTTTTTTGTTTGTAAATACATACTTAATATACATAATTACACTCAGACTCAGGACATACAGACATGTTCATGCACACAAATGCATGTCCTGAGTGGGAATCGAACCCACGACCTGCGGCGCGTAAGGTGAATCTTAACCAACTGCACCAACTGGCCCGTCAATAGCATATTGCATAAATAAGTATATTGTATTTATATGAAGACAATATTGTGTGTAATTTATTTACCGAATTTTATTAAATAGTACCTACACCACCGTCTAGTAACGTGTTTTAATTCCTCTCCTTAATCCAATGGTTGTCTGGAAGAAATCGCTTCTCAGGATGAGACCGCCCATTGTACAGTATTTTTAATGCTAAGCAGTTATTTTTGTTTTTATACTTGTTGGTGTACAATAAAAAGTTATCTATCTATCTATCATGTGTATTTGTTAATGGTACAGAGTGCATGGATTCATATAATTAGCAAAAGAACACAAAATCTAAACATATTTTTGTGTTCTAAATTGAATCCATAGATAAAAAAGTCTATGCCAAAGTTAATACTTCTAGATTTAGTGTTAATTTGTCGAGGAGACTGATATTTCTTTGCAGCTGAAGGCTGACTTTCAATTCTGTAAAGTATCTGATTTCTTAGAAGACTAAAACGCATTAGAATGAAATGTTAGGCTATTGATATATGTCATCATCAGCCAATAATGTCCCACTGCTGAGCTCAGGCCTCCTTTCACAATTAAGGGTTAAAGGGAAAGGGCAGGTACTCCACCACGCGTGCCCACTGCGGATTGGTACTCGGTAGGCTAGTGGTCAACCTACTGTTGGAGTTGTCAATCTGCTTAGGGGTCCTCCAACTAGCTAGGTAAATAATAGGTGATAAATGTAACCAACGACTTTACGTGCCTTCCAAAACACGGAAAGGAGGTCATCTGGATACCGTCCACACCGGTGCTTTCTTAACTTTGCCGATCGATTAAGAACGGCTAATCAATCTAAAACACGAGTGCTTCTTAAAAATAAATAATTAATGTTAATTTGTTACAGACATTAGCAAACACAACTCAAAATGACACTGCAGTGGATGACTCCGACGAAACTGGCGCTTTGGTCATTGATGAAGGAAAGGTTTGTTACAAATATAAAAGGAGAATCCCTTTAGAGTAATACCAAGCAATCCAATTCCACTACAAGTCAGTGAGTTTGCACTGATTTTCAGCAGTAAGGTCCAATCAATGCATCTAAATGTTCAGTGTGTCCTTGACTTAGCCAATCAGAGCGCATTATCGATTGTGTGAAAGATGATATGGGTAAGAGAGAAGATTCGAAGAAGCGCATATATTATTGGCCCAATATAGCCCCAAATTATTGGGAACAGGGCAGGCGGTAGAGCTTAGCGTTTATTCGCTCAAAGAGCAGCTCGACTGGGGAAGTACCTCCACCTTAAAGAATACCGCAGCCAAATAACTTTATGTTGTGTAAAGTTGTGTTCCTGCGCGTGAGTAAGGTCGCCAGAGCTCATTGGGGAGGGGGGAAAGGTCGGTAACGCATGAGCGATGCTTCGTGTGTTGCAAGCGTCCATATGGCTACGGTAACCGCTTACCATCAGGCGGGCCGTATGCTTGTTTATCGAGTAGGTTGTATAAAAAAAAAAAAGATATGATATTGTCAACAAAAACACTAATGTTATTTATAATATTGTCTACAGAAAGGCCGTAAAGCCAAGATGGAAGCGGCCAAGCCCCCAGCTACACCTAAATCAGTGAAAGAACCGAAGACACCACGAGGTAAAGCCAAGAAAGACGAAGTCAAGGATGATGATGATGATAAGAAAGAAGAGGAACTCGTCAGTAGGAGCGGTCGGAAGATCAGGCCTAAGAGGTATGATGGGCAAATTACTGCTTACCATCAGATGGGTCGGATGCTTGTTTTTCACCTTAGTATACAAAAATACTACATATTTAAAAGAACACGACGGGTTACGTAAAGACGTTTTTTGTATGATTTTAGGGTTCCGTACCTTTAAAGGTAAAAAAAGGAACCCTTATAATTATCACTCTCTTGTTCGTCTGTCTGTCCGTGTGTCACCACCGACTTTCTCAGGAACGGGTGGAACTAGCAAGTTGAAATTTATACCAGATACTGAGGTCTATGGTTCCTATTAGGTGTATAAAAATGACACGATAAAAAGTTTTTTTTATACGACTAATTCGGTATACGAGTATCCATACGGCCCGCCTGATGGTATGTGGACACACGAAGCATCGCTCACGCGTCACCGACCCTTCCCCCTCCCCTATGAGCTCTGGCGACCTTACCCACGCGCAGGAACACAACTTTACACAACATAAAGTTATGGGTAAATTTAGATTTAGTATCAAAATTTACGTTAATTTTCAACTTTTTTTATTTGGCGCCTACTATTCATTTCACTTCACAGTCAATTTGAGTTTGAGGTTACATTATTATTATTATTGTACGGAACACTCCGTGGGCGAGTCCGATTCGTACTTGGCTGTTTTATTTTATTATAGTGACAAAAGACATTTCAACTGTCTACCTATTATGGTTCATGAGATATAGCCCACTGACGGACAGATGGATGAACGGACAGCGGAGGCTAAGTAATACTTAACCAGCATACGCCCCGTCTGATGTTAAGCGGTTTAATGGTATAATTTAGTTTTATATTTTTTATATATTGGGGCAAACTGAAAATCAGCGCTTGTGTGGACAAAAGTTCACCCTAGCATAATGCTGAGTTTGCTACTATTTGTCAGACATGTTTTTATTATTTTTGCTTTTATATTTTTGTATTATGTAATGGGTTTGACAATAGATTTATTCTTATTCTAAATTGGTAGTTAATTGGATTCAACCTAAGATGATGGCTGTAGTTTTAGCCATTGTTTACAGCGGTAATCCTGACAGTAACTGTCACTAGCCGAAACTCGGTTATTAAGTCGTGAACCATGTTTGCGATTATGACATACAATACGTTCCAAATCAAAAAGTATTTATTCAATTTAGGCCCTGATAAGGCACTTATGAATGTTAGTAAAATGACTCTACACCCGTTCCAAATACAACTTGAACTGAGAAAACACCGGCAAGAAACTCAGCAAGTCCTTTTTAATGTGTACTTAGAAGTACTACAATTTACAAAAGATATATATGTCACCGTATTTTTGTGAAAACTGTTAGCGTATAATCTACCGAGCGAGATTATAAAATCCCCGATTTATTGTGAACTGTACCTTACTGCTTACAATATAACGCATTCATTCGATAGTTTATAATCTAACGTTGTCAAACCGTCTTACTTAAACAATTGCTCATAAACTAATTATTAAATTAACAACAGATACATAGATGAACAAACAGAAGATAACGCGACACTACCGTCACCAGCGCCGAAGAAACGCCGCGGCGCGTCACCGCCACTAGAGAAGGAAAAGGAGAAGGAGAAAGAAAAGGAGAAGGAGAAAGAAAAGGAGAAAGAGAAAGACAAGCCGGAGTCCAAGGAGAAAGCGGCTGATAAAAATATGAAGCACTTTAATGCCGTTACACAGGTAGGAAAAGAGTTCTCCGTGCCAAAAAAATGACTAATTTTGTACTATAGACACAATATATGAAGTTTTTATTTTATTTCAGTCGGAACTGGAAGATTTGAAGGAACCTTTTAAGCCAGGTAAGCATTAAAATCTCTATATATTCGAGTCGGACTCGCAAACGGAGTGTTCCGTACCATATTAACTAACTCATTGTGCTATGAAAACAAAATACCAAAAGACGATTGTTGTATGGGCGCCCCCTATAATTTTTAATATTATTTCATTTTTATTAAATTAAGAAAATTGCGTAGAAAATTAGACAATTTAAGAAAATTTCACGGTAGGTTAGGATAGGAAGGACGCCATGCAAACGAAGTCGCGCCGGGCAGTTAGTTTAAGATAAATTACAAAGCGAACAGAATTATAAAAATTTCTATGACTGCTCTAAAATCCTCAAGGAACATCTGCGCGTTCAGCTACCGATGAATGAAATACATCCATCCTCCTATTTTCCAAGACCATACAGTTAAGTAAAGTTCTCAAAGCGCGAGTTTGCATTAAATTGGTCCTGGCAAAGGATACTGCAGAAAATACGATTAATTCCGCCAACAACACATTTATTAGTTCTACATTTCGCCCCAAATCTAAGGTGTTATAGTCTGTCATACATACCCAATTTAAAAATATTACTGTGTAGTTAATTAAATTAATGTGATAATTTCCATTACATAAAAATTGTATTTAAAATTAAAACCAAATTACTATCATAGGCTGAATACACATGATACCTTTATCTTCTAAAAATAAAAAGCTGAGCATATTTTTCGTGTTCTACATTCAAATTTTTCAATGACAGCGAAATAGCGCGCGTAACATAAAAATTGTCCTTAGGTTTCAATTTACGTAATAATATGGACGAAGTAAAACAATATAAATTTTTGGCCAGTTCTGAAGAAATTTTCAGTCAGTACGATGATAATTTCGCTTTAGAAGACAGCGTACAGATATATGAGAGTTATTTGCGAAGTACTCAGAATTATACTAGAAATGGTAAGAATTTGTTTACTAGACGAAATTATAAACATTTTCTCTCGTAGAATTGTCACAGAATTTAACTTTTGAATTAATTTCTGTGAAAAGTTAAAAAAAATCTATTCAATTATTAAGTTTAAAAGTAGCGTTAACAATGTATAACATTTTCCAGATTTAACTAATAAGCAATTAGCAACAAAACCTAACACTTTAGAACAAATACCAAACGATGCCAGCAAAAAGATAATTCCTAAGTTTGGTAAAAAACAAAACACCAATAAACAATCTGAAGGAGTCAAGAAGAAAAAGTTTGTTCCACCAACGAAAAATACAGTTGGAAACGTTCCTCGAAGTCCAAAAAGTATAGAAATAAATAATAAAAATACTTTTGACCAAATATTTGGCAATCACAGCCAATGTATTCCACCAACAAACCAACAACAAGAAACAGAATGTCAGTCTCAAAATATTGAAAAAACCAACACAAGTCATAAAAAAAAATCTAAAAATGAATCCATAATTGGCGGGCTAATATTGGGTTCTTTAAATGTACTTAACGATGAAGATGTTATTCTTCCGCAAAGTCAAGAATCACAATCCGATCGGTCAAGTGTAAAAGACCTAATGCAAAGTCGCCATGAATCTTTCTGTTCTGTCGCTTCATTGAAAACTTACAAAAACTTGGACTCGAAGAGTTTCGAAATACCCAAAAATAACCATAAAATATACACGGGAGATGAATATTTAAAACTATTTGAAAATAAAACCAATGATAAAAGTTTAAAACCTGTCGCGATGTCTACGATTTTTGGCGATATAGGATTCAATGTGAAATATTCGGAATACGTCAAAAATGGCGGCCTGAATAATGATGAATTGGTTGACGAAGAGAGAGACGCGTATATGAAAATATTGGCTATGTATCCGGAAGAAAATAAATGTTTAATTAACATGAAAATTAATTATTAATTGTTACTTAGATATGTCGATTATTTTTAATAAATTTTGCTGATCACATTTAATATTTTAATTTGTAGGTAATGTTAAAAGGTTATTTATTAAAAACATGGTTTAAAGCAATCCCAGGTTTTAAAGTAGCCTCGTCTCTTTTTGTCATATGACATTAGAAAGTGACTGAGCGACTGATTTTACTAAACTTGCTGCTCATAACTTAATGCTACCAAACTGGGATGTAGACCAAAAATGTAATGGAATCCGAATAGAACCAGACTTTCCAGTCTTGTCAGTTAATGTAGAGCAAACCAATATGATGTTTTATTTATTTATTTTATTTCAAAAAAAAAAAAACCTTACATTTTTTCTTAATTTTAAGTCGCCAAACTAATATTGCAGTTTGTAGGCGTGCACTCTTTCACAGTTTTGTTGGTTTTGTTCGTACATACATATACCATATGTTACGCACCGCTGTCTATCGCCCTACAAAATGGATATATATAATCTGTGGAGAGTGGAGAGTGCCGGACCGAGATGGAGCTACGGCTGAACTGAAAATACTGGCGGGAATACTGTGACGTTTTATAAAAAAACAATAAAATTAATTATTGTTTCGAAAAGTAATAAATTGCATTAAAATATCTTTAATTCTGTAAAATTCTGTTTTTAATTGTTATATTCAGAAGTGGGATTGTGAATAAAGCCCCAAAATGAAGAGATCGGTAATACCTGACAAAAACAGTGCTTACACTCGTTCTACAAAAAAATCGAGACTGTCTTCGAAACCGGCAACGAGTGCTGGTATGTTACACGTAGATCATATTATGAACAATGTGTTGACTCAAAGCGATTCAGATGAGGACATTCATCCTAATGTGTTGCTTGAACAACTTCTAACACAGAAATTGGAAAAAATGGTTGAGAAATGTTGTGCTGCATCAAGACCATTACGGAATGTTTCGGGTGAGAAAATTATACCTACATTTGATCCTGATAACCATGAATGTAATGTAAAAAACTGGCTGGCTAAAATTGATCAACTAGGATTAGTTCATAAATGGGATGACTATTCTAAAATTGTCATAATGCAAACTCGACTGGCCGGACAGGCGCAGCAGTGGTTCAATCGACTAGAAGAGTATGATAATACTTGGGATCAGTGGAAGTCTTTACTTATCAAAGCCTTTCCAAGGAGCTTTGAATATGCCGATATGCTGGAAGAGTTAGTGGCTCGGAAAAAGTTAAGTACCGAAACAATTACGCATTACTATCATGAAAAATTAGCAATGTGTCGTCGCTGTCGATTAGACGACACGGCATCTCTTTCTTGTTTGATTAAAGGCCTACCGACAGATCTACAAAATAATGCCAAAGCATTTAAATGTGAATCGCCCGAAGAGTTTTACACGGGATATTTATCTGCGTTTGAGAATTACCGTAATAAACCGGAATTAAGAAAAGTAGATACTACGAGTTCATATACAAATTACTCACGGTTCACGAAACCTGAAATAGAGAAAAGACGAATTTCTGACATATCGATTCCGTCAACATCACGGCCGTTTCCCACTTCGACGCCCCGTCGCATGAATTGCTTTAGGTGTAATTCTACCGATCATATCGTTAAAGATTGCCCAGTACCGGATCGAAGAATCTGTAAATTTTGTTCTGAAATTGGGCACAATATAAACCGATGTCCTAAAATTGAAAATTTAATGAAAAAGGGAAAAGGCGAAACAGCACCGATAAACATCATTCAAAATTTGAATGATATTTATAAAAAAGATGTATGTGTCGGAGACAGAAAATTTCGTGGTTACTTGGACACTGGAGCACAGTTAAATGTGATATCATTTAAAATGTCCAATTCATTAAATTACTCAGTGAAACAAACTAATGCTATATTAAAAGGATTTACTGGTGATACTGTACCAGCTATGGGTGAAATAAATCTATCAATGACAGTAGACGGCCTCACATTCGATACTACAGCAGTGGTTACTCACATGAAATTGCCAGCTGACGTTGATGTAGTTATAGGACAACCCGTGATTAATTCTGAAGGAATTTCGTTAGTAACAACTCAGAGATCAGCAATATTAAAAAAAGATACATTGTACGATATTGGCGATTCAGATAGTAAGTATAAGGTGACCACTTGCTCTGATATTTGCATTGGACCACGGGAATCTAAATTTATTGAAGTAAATATCATTGGAAACAATTCAGACTGTGATGTATGTACTTCGCCAAAATTTTATGATTTTGATAATAAATATTTTGTCATACCTGCAACGTTGCTCACTGGGCAGAGAGGTTATATGCAAATTTATAATATGGGGAAAGAAGAAGTGTTTTGGCGAAAAGACGATCTCATTACGCGTGCTGTACCGTGTGAATTGGTGAGCAATGAAACAGCAAAGATACCCAATGTTGAGAGCAATCTGTTGACGATAGAAGACGGAAATTCATGTCAACTTCCAACTGTTAATAAATCTAAGGATAATCTTGAGGTGCGTAAATAATTTTAAATATTTAATCTGTCTGTTTAATCTGTTCTGATTCTGGTCTGATTCTGTTCTGATTCTGTTCTGATGCTATTATGATTTTGTATCTGTATCCGTTCTGATTCTGTACAGGACCTGTTTTATTTATGTCCAGGATTCTACTTATTCTGCTCTGATTTGGTTTCAAACTACTGAATATTTATTTGGATTACTGATTCATTAGTCTCGTCAAGCTGGTGGGTTCGATTCCTACTCAGAACAAACATAATTTAACATAAAAACTAATCTATTTGGTCTGTTTGGCTGTAGAATTTGTATTAATACAATGTATTTTCAAAGTAATGTATGTATAGTATTGCTGTGTTTAACTTGGAATCTGATGGCGGAGTAAATTATTACTTTATGTGTTCTGTTTTAACATTTTATTATTTCTGTTGTGCATTGCGAATTTACTTAGATTTGAAGATGATGACTGTTTCTGGTCAATTTACATTAAATACAGTGTAATTAAAACTGAAATAATTTTACTGCTTTAACAAGAAATCTTTAAAACTATATAATAATATAATATGCTACTACGCAGCAACTTACCTATTTGCTACATTGTCCCTCTGTATTTCTATTTCTTTGTTATAAATTATAATACTGGATTGACTGTACCAGATCGGTCTGCAGTACTCGAAACCTGAATGTCATCTTCGAAATGCAAAGAATATGAATAGCGTACTGTACCCTACACAGCGACACACTTTCGAATACTTACGTACCTGTAAAGTTGCTAACATGCCACTTTCTGATATTGAGGTAGGAGATTTGACAGAGAAGGATAAATGCAGATTGTTTGAACTTCTTCTTAAGTATCAAGACTGTTTTGCTGCGGGTACGAAAGATCTCGGAAAGACTAATTTATCTGAGATGAAAATTGAACTAGATTCAACTACTCCTGTCTTCCATAAGCCATATAGACTCGCGCAAAGAGAGTTGGATGTTGTGAGATCAAAGGTTAAAGATTTATTGGAAGCAGGTATTATCAAGGAATCACAATCTAACTATGCATCACCAGTAGTATTAGTTAAGAAGAAAAATGGTGATAGCAGACTCTGCGTGGATTACAGAGCTTTAAATGCTAAAACTGTAAAGGATAGGTTTCCCCTACCGCATATTGATGATCAATTGAACAAATTATCCGGGAAGTGCTTGTATACCAGTTTAGATTTAGCACAGGGCTATCATCAAATCCCTCTTTCGGCAGATTCTACAAAGTATACCTCATTTATAACTCCTGACGGACAATGGGAATATTTGCGAGTTCCTTTTGGTTTGGCCAACGCTCCCGCAGTATTTCAGCGAACAATATATAAATTGCTTGGAACTTTACGTTACGAAGAGGTGCTAACATTTATGGATGACTTATTATTACCGTCAATAGATGTTACTACTGGACTTCAAATATTAGAAAAGGTTTTGCTGCTTATGAGGAAATCTAATTTCAAGTTAAATTTGCAAAAATGCACTTTTCTGAAGTCTGAGGTTAACTATTTGGGACATGTTGTCACACCGAATGGTATACGTCCTGGTGATAGAAAATTGGATGCGGTTAATAATTTCCCTACACCACTAAATGTTCACCAGGTAAGACAATTTATTGGCTTATGCTCCTATTTTCGGAAATATATACAAACATTTGCCATCATAGCAAAGCCACTAACAGAATTAACCAAGAAAAACATTAAATGGATCTGGACTGAGAAACAGGAAGAGGCTTTTACAAAACTGAAATCATTACTTGCGAATAAACCGATCTTAGCGCTATATAATCGGCAGAATGAAACGGAAATTCACACAGACGCATGTAAAATTGGAATAGCAGGCATTCTTCTTCAGAAGCAAACCGATGGCGAATTAAAACCAGTTATATACTTCAGCAGGGTGACAACTAAAGAGGAAATGGTTTATCACAGCTATGAATTGGAAACTCTTGCGGTGGTGGAGTCATTAAAGCGCTTTAAAATATATATAACTGGCATTCACTTCAAAGTTATAACGGATTGTTCAGCTGTACGAAGCACATTTACCAAGCGAGATTTAGTTCCTAGGATCGCTCGCTGGTGGCTTCAAATTCAAGATTTTGACATGGAAATTGTGTACAGACCAGGCACTAGTATGCGGCATGTGGACGCTCTGAGTCGCAATCCGGTTCCCGCAGTTTTGAGTATTACTAGTGCTGATGATTGGTTCTTGTCTGCTCAGCTTCAGGATGAGAAACTACAAGCAATTTACAAACAATTAACAAGTGGGAATCCTGATAATGACACGAAAAATAATTATTGCATTAGGGATCAGCGTATATATCGAATAACACTAAATGGTGAACGTTTAGCCGTACCCAAAACCGCTCGATGGCGTATTATGAAGATGTTTCATGATGACATCGGACATATAGGATTGAAAAGATGTGAAGATGCTATTAAGTCTGATTACTGGTTTCCCCGAATGACACGTTTTATTAAGAAGTATGTCAGTGCATGTTTGGAGTGTTTATTCAAGAAAGGTAATTATGGTAAATCAGCAGGCCGAATATATCCAATAACTAAACCAGAACAGCCAATGCACACGGTGCATATAGACCATATGGGACCTTTCCCAAAATCTGCAAAAGGCTACCAACATGTGTTAGTAATAATAGATGCTTTTACAAAATTCGTAGCAGTTAAGTTAACAAAAAGTCTTCGATCCACCGAGACTGTTATAGCATTGCGAGAAGTGTTTGCAATTTTAGGATATCCGAACCGGATAGTTTCTGATAGAGGATTGTCCTTTACTAGTCGTTACTTTAAGGACTTCTGTACTACTCATAAGATCCACCATACTTTAAATGCGATAGCTGTACCGCGTGCCAACGGTCAAGTTGAACGGGTAAACAGGACATTACTCGACTCTTTGAGGACAAGTACTCAGGAATCAAATACATGGGATTGTTCAGTGCCTGAAATAGTTATGGGTATAAACCACACCGTTCATGATACGACAAAATTTAGCCCGTACGAGCTTATGTTTGCTCACAAGAAAAATTTGGTACCTGAAATGATAGGAAATAGCACTGAACTTGATTGCAATGAGAAACGTAAACAGGCAACTGAAAATATTAAAAGAAAACAACAGTACATGGAGACTAAATGTAATGAAAATAGAAATGAAGCACGAAAGTATAAAAAAGGAGAATTAGTATTATGGAACAATGCATTTAGAAATTCAGAGACTGGAGTTAATCGAAAGGTTGATCAGATTTATGCGGGTCCGTACAAAATAACGCAAGTATTTCAAAACGACCGTTACAAAATTCGAAGTATTAAAGGAATGAAAGGTTACAAAAACTTTATTGCAATGGTACCAGCTGATGCATTGCGACCATATACGAGTTCTGTTAACTATGATACTGATTCTGACAGCGATGGAGAAATTGTAGATACACAGGACCTGATAGATCTGCTGGAAAGTTAATTTTGTCTGTAAATATTTACTCTCACTCATCTGATCTGGTAGAGTCAATTTAGATGTTTCTAAACTTAAGTATGAGTATTATTGTCCACTAATACTTAGTTTTGTGAATACCTGGTGGTATTCACTTTGTAGGATGGCCGATGTTACGCACCGCTGTCTATCGCCCTACAAAATGGATATATATAATCTGTGGAGAGTGGAGAGTGCCGGACCGAGATGGAGCTACGGCTGAACTGAAAATACTGGCGGGAATACTGTGACGTTTTATAAAAAAACAATAAAATTAATTATTGTTTCGAAAAGTAATAAATTGCATTAAAATATCTTTAATTCTGTAAAATTCTGTTTTTAATTGTTATACATTATTACTTAACAATCACATGCACTATACATATATTCTAGGTACTAGTCCAGTAACTTATGAAAGAATCATAATAGGTATATCATTGCTTTCTTAAGCAACTAGACTGCTTCTCTAATAAATTCTCTTTTATTTTTCTTTTTAAAGTTATTATTATTATGTAGTAGTCTTTTATGTTCATAAGTGCATTACCAAAGCCTAAGGTGCAGCGCAGACTATCCGTGCACTTTTTAGTCTGAGAAAATATAACAATTATAAGCAGTAATGTACACGACGCGCACAATGTCCGGCGCACAAACCTTTTTGCCACACAGACTTTGTGTGCCGTAGACTCGTTCGCATAAAAAGTCTGTCGTCTGTCCTGCACCTAATTTGAATAAATGAGATTTTGGTTTTATTCTCAACCAGTACATATTATAGTAGAACCACGAGTTTTTCTACCATGAAGATTTCAATTAGCATGTGTTCGGTGACACATGGTGGTTTATAAGATTTCTGTAATGATTAGTGATAGTCATAGAAATAAATATACCTAGAAAGAACGTTGCCATACTACACGAATATATAAAACAGGCCAACTTTTATAGGCTGCTGCGCGTAACAGCTACGTTTTATGCTCCCTCTGCGTCATTCTGCTTGTCATAGTGACGTTCATAATGATAATAGTTGTTGAAATATTCTAATTAAAATCGGGAGAAAGTTAAATATTGAACATAATTTTGCATTTTTATTAATTTTTATTTGATTTAATGGGTAGGGTAGGGTAAGCGAAAACCACGCGAACGAAGTCGCGCCGGGCCAGCTAGTTATATAATAAAGTGGAAGAGGTATTTTTGTTTGTTTAAACGGGCTAATCTCAGGAACTACCAGTCGTATTCGAAAAATTCATTCACCATTAGTAAGCTACATTATTTCCCGAGTATTTAGGCTACTTTTTATCACGGGAACGCGGGTGAAACCGCGGGAAACAGCTAGTAAAATATATAGAGCAATGTGTATCGCAGAGTAATTATGTGGAACGTCACAAGATTTGAGTTAAACCTCGTCACAATGGTGCTAATTCTGTTGTTTACAACTAAACAAATTTTAGTATCACTATGTCTCTTTCTAAAAAAGAACATAAGAAAAGGATGTAAGAAATGTAGTCCTGTCAAATTAGCCCAATGCTTGTTTTCAATATAAATTTAGTCGCCATATATCGCGGTTACGTCTGAATGCCCGCAAATGAAGACGGCAAAGACTAATTTGACAGCTTTAAGTATGTTCTATCCTTTTCCAATAATGTTTGTAAAAAAGAGACGTGATGTGACTAAAATTTGTATAGTGCGATTAACAACAGAATCGGCACCAATAACTTACAAACAATTATGTTTTGAACAGAAGATCCAGAGAAAGAGAACATTCTCATAGCGTACCTACCGGCGGGCCAGTACGTAGGCATCAAGTTGTTCCAATCACGACCAACCAGCTTCAAGAACGAAGCGAGTCGACTACAGTGGGACAAACAAGCTGCCGCCAATGCTATCACACTTAAGATGCAGCTGGGTGAGTGGAATTTGAAATTTATTTTCTTTTTTTTAGAAACTGTTATCTATAGTTGATTTTTTTTATGTCAAAATGCTGGTGGGCCAGTGTAGCTTATGGACAATACGATGATACCTGGGTAACAAAAAAAATCACTATTACTGTCATAGTTGGTAATAAAAATAAAATGTTGAGCTCTGATTGAACCAACGCGTTCAGCTTGCGTCCGTGGTAGCGTAAACAGTGGCGATCAGATGTGTACGATCTTGTAGCCACGTGTTCATGGCGGAGCGTCTGCACGCGGCGGTGGCGATCTGGGGCTCTACCGCGTAACTTTAGTAGTAATCGTTACGAACACCATTAATGAATTTCATCCAATCCAGGGCCCACGAATGGTCATCGTCGCGTCTAACCGCGTGCGCGTCATTGGATGAAATAATTAATGGTGTTTGTTACGATTACCACCAAAGATACGCAATAGCCCGGCTGATCGAGCATGCTACATTAGGAGGACACTGCACATGGTTATTCTCTTGAGTTAAAACTGTGTTTTTATGAATATAAGTATGGTGGAAGTAGAATAGCTAATAGAAGTACATCGTCTTCAATTTCACTATCTGTCGCTAAGCATAGTAATGTAGTGACGCCTTGTGAACGTCTGGCGAACACGTTCAGTATGAATAACTTTTTCACGCGCAGTGGACGCCACCGTGCACGCTACCGCGGACGCAGGCTGAACGCATTGGTTTGATCAGACCTTTAGAATTATATCACAAAACTTAAATCCTGAGCTACTATGAAAAATAACAAAATATCTCTATAAATACTTACAATAATACTTTTCAACAGAAAAGGCTCATATCACAGCACAGTCGGTGTTGGCTCAACTCATAATGTATCTACACCTCACTGATGAAGAGAAAGCTATGTTGGATAAGGAGAGAGAAACTGGTTAGTAATCTGTAATTGCATTCTAACTTGGCCTAAACCGAGTTGTTTTTGTGTCAAAGAATGTATGGAAAAATTACATTTGACAGAAAAAAAAATTGAATTGCATTTAGAGAGTAGGCCCCCAAAGTGAGAATTGAAAATACGACCTGTGGCGTGACTAGTAAGGCATCATAACCACTATAATAGATTGAGAATATTATTAACTAGCCGTCTCGAAGGGTTTCACCCGCGTTCCCGTGATAAAAAGTAGCCTATGTCACCCGGGGATAGTATAGCTTCCCAACAGTGAAAGACTTTTTCAAATCGGTTCAGTACTTTCGGAGCCTATTCAATGCAAACAAACAAACAATCAAATCTTTCCTCTTTATAATATTAGTATAGATTGAAGCGCTCGTGGTGTAGCATGCTCTTTATCGATCGGCAAGTTAAGCTGCCACCGTCGTGGTCGGTACCTGGATGGGTGACCGCCTAGTGGTATTTCAAATCGAGCGTTTCCGTGCTTCGCAAGGCACGTAAAGCCGTTGGTCCCGGTTATCATATAATTGTGATAGTCGTAAAGCTAGTTGGAGGCCTTCTAAGAAAACTCCAACAGTAGGTTGTCCACTAGCCTACCCCCACCGTTCCGCAGTGGGCACGCGTGGTGCAGTATCTGCCCATTCCCTTTCACCCTGATTAGTGAAAGGGGTCCTGTGCTCAGCAGTGGCATTATAGGCTGATGATGATGATAATAGAATAGAGATGATTCCGGGTTTTTTTTTTTTATTCCAATTTGTGCCTCAGTTAGTCCCTCAAAAAGTATTGGACACGTACTTTTTGCTTTATCAAATCATTAGAAATGTACAAAGAGAAAGCGCGTCAAAGTTTGGGAGTGGGACCTTGTGACTTTAGAGTAAAAACAGAACTTCAACACAAAAAAGTTTAATTGACATAATTGGACTGTTTTACAAAAAACTTAAACCGACTTCAAAGTACACGAAGAAGTAATCAAATCCTGATCTGATGACAATGGGACCAAACGGGAAGTGTATCCTTCCAGACAAAAAAAAATTCCAAATCGGTTCATAAATGACGGAGTTATGAGGTAACAAACAAAAAAAAAAAACATACAACCGAATTGAGAACCTCCTCCTTATTTTGAAGTCGGTTAAAAAGTTTACGAACTGGAGGTAACTTCAGTAGCTTTGACCTTCATAGGTGCCCTTCTAGGGCCTAAATTGAATAAATGGCTTTGACTTTGACTTTGACTTTGAAATACGTGTATGTATTTTTTGATAATGTAAATGATGGACTAAATATATTGTCATCTAGGCTGTTGGACAAATAAAACTTGAATCACTTTTCTGTGTATGCTTGTCACAGCCGACTTTCTCTGGAACCATACTGACTCATTATTGTATTGCAGAAGAGAAGAAATCCCGAGTACAGTTCCTGAAGACTGAGATGAAACTTATAGAGCTGGATGCAAAGATCAAAACATGCTTATCATTAGAAAAAGCCAACACGGAACTATGTCTGAAACTGTTGGATGAACTTACGGGTAAGATATATTGTTTTATCTTTTTAACCGACTTTAAATAATTGGACTGTTTTACAAAAAACTTAAGCCGACTTCAAAGTACACTAAGAAGTAATCGAATGCTGATCTGATGATAATGGGACCAATCGGGAAGTGTACCCTTCCAGACAAAAAAAGAATTTTCCAAATCGGTTAATATATGACGGAGTTATGAGGTAACAGTCGCAATATTTTGTAAATTTTAGACTTTTTATTTTTTTTTACTAGTTAAACCATCAAGACTAGATCAGTTGACGCTGTAAAATGATGACTGCCTGTATTTCATACACAACTCCATGACTAACGTTTTTGACATATATTAATTACCCACGGGCAGTGATCTAAAATCGATATTTTATTTATATTATCGAGTTTAGAAAAATATATAATAGAATAGGAATTGTAAAATTTGTATATATTTTTATTTTGTTACATATTTATAACAGGTGGAGATTTCGAGATGGCATGTATTCGAAACCTATGTTGGGTTAATCATGCTGAACAACTTTTATTGTGGGACCAATAGTGAATCCTCAAAATAAATTTTAATTTTCCATAGTAAATGGAAGTCGGCTTCTCTGGCGTCCCCAGCGGGGATTGAGTCCGCAAGCACCCTAGGGTGTGCTTGTGCTAGTGCTTGCGCTTGCGTAAGTACTGGCACAGACGCAGCTAGTGGGGTGCGCGTGGCGAGCGACTTTTAACTGCTCCGGTACCGTTCTGGACAAATGGTAGTGAGCGATTACGGTACGACTCACATTTTCTCAAGAGTACCAGGGGCGAGTACTCTGGCGGCGTGACCTACCGCAGAGGGTCTCTGACGCTTCGTAAGGGGTTATAGTGTGCCGTCTTTTATGACCGACAGGTTTGTAGAGGTGGCCACTATAGAAAATCTCAGTAGATTGATAAGGGTTTCCATAGTAAACGTCAACCTTGCTAGATCATAATGTGTGAAAAAAAAAAAAAATCGAGAGTGTTGGTCCCATAGTAAAAGTTGTTCAACATGACTAACCCAACACAGGTTTCGAAAATATGCCATCTCGAAATCTCCACCCGGTATATTATTTCATCTGTTTTAGTTGTTATTATTATTAGTGTGAATATTATTGCTTCTGTCGATATGAATAAATGACATAGTATACTAATGTGGTGGTATTATGTGGTGGTTAGAGTTGGAGGTGAAGGCGCTGATGCTGCTGAAGCACCCGACGTGCCTGGAGACGGTGAAGCGGCTGCGCGCGTACGTGGGCAACACGCCCTCGTGGGACCTCAGCGAGGCCGCCGCGCTGCGCTTCGGCAAGCAGGCGCACCGCATCAGGAAACAAGCCGACACGCTCTACACTAATATGAAGGTACATATTAGTGCCGTACGTGGGCAACACGCCCTCGTGGGACCTCAGCGAGGCCGCCGCGCTGCGCTTCGGCAAGCAGGCGCACCGCATCAGGAAACAAGCCGACACGCTCTACACTAATATGAAGGTACATATTAGTGCCGTACGTGGGCAACACGCCCTCGTGGGACCTCAGCGAGGCCGCCGCGCTGCGCTTCGGCAAGCAGGCGCACCGCATCAGGAAACAAGCCGACACGCTCTACACTAATATGAAGGTACATATTAGTGCCGTGCGTGGGCAACACGCCCTCGTGGGACCTCAGCGAGGCCGCCGCGCTGCGCTTCGGCAAGCAGGCGCACCGCATCAGGAAACAAGCCGACACGCTCTACACTAATATGAAGGTACATATTAGTGCCGTACGTGGGCAACACGCCCTCGTGGGACCTCAGCGAGGCCGCCGCGCTGCGCTTCGGCAAGCAGGCGCACCGCATCAGGAAACAAGCCGACACGCTCTACACTAATATGAAGGTACATATTAGTGCCGTACGTGGGCAACACGCCCTCGTGGGACCTCAGCGAGGCCGCCGCGCTGCGCTTCGGCAAGCAGGCGCACCGCATCAGGAAACAAGCCGACACGCTCTACACTAATATGAAGGTACATATTAGTGCCGTACGTGGGCAACACGCCCTCGTGGGACCTCAGCGAGGCCGCCGCGCTGCGCTTCGGCAAGCAGGCGCACCGCATCAGGAAACAAGCCGACACGCTCTACACTAATATGAAGGTACATATTAGTGCCGTACGTGGGCAACACGCCCTCGTGGGACCTCAGCGAGGCCGCCGCGCTGCGCTTCGGCAAGCAGGCGCACCGCATCAGGAAACAAGCCGACACGCTCTACACTAATATGAAGGTACATATTAGTGCCGTACGTGGGCAACACGCCCTCGTGGGACCTCAGCGAGGCCGCCGCGCTGCGCTTCGGCAAGCAGGCGCACCGCAT
This sequence comes from Achlya flavicornis, assembly GCA_947623365.1. Classification (NCBI taxonomy): domain Eukaryota; kingdom Metazoa; phylum Arthropoda; class Insecta; order Lepidoptera; family Drepanidae; genus Achlya; species Achlya flavicornis. Next base: position 5,205,058 of record OX392495.1, on the reverse strand, counting down.
CAGGAAACAAGCCGACACGCTCTACACTAATATGAAGGTACATATTAGTGCCGTACGTGGGCAACACGCCCTCGTGGGACCTCAGCGAGGCCGCCGCGCTGCGCTTCGGCAAGCAGGCGCACCGCATCAGGAAACAAGCCGACACGCTCTACACTAATATGAAGGTACATATTAGTGCCGTACGTGGGCAACACGCCCTCGTGGGACCTCAGCGAGGCCGCCGCGCTGCGCTTCGGCAAGCAGGCGCACCGCATCAGGAAACAAGCCGACACGCTCTACACTAATATGAAGGTACATATTAGTGCCGTACGTGGGCAACACGCCCTCGTGGGACCTCAGCGAGGCCGCCGCGCTGCGCTTCGGCAAGCAGGCGCACCGCATCAGGAAACAAGCCGACACGCTCTACACTAATATGAAGGTACATATTAGTGCCGTACGTGGGCAACACGCCCTCGTGGGACCTCAGCGAGGCCGCCGCGCTGCGCTTCGGCAAGCAGGCGCACCGCATCAGGAAACAAGCCGACACGCTCTACACTAATATGAAGGTACATATTAGTGCCGTACGTGGGCAACACGCCCTCGTGGGACCTCAGCGAGGCCGCCGCGCTGCGCTTCGGCAAGCAGGCGCACCGCATCAGGAAACAAGCCGACACGCTCTACACTAATATGAAGGTACATATTAGTGCCGTACGTGGGCAACACGCCCTCGTGGGACCTCAGCGAGGCCGCCGCGCTGCGCTTCGGCAAGCAGGCGCACCGCATCAGGAAACAAGCCGACACGCTCTACACTAATATGAAGGTACATATTAGTGCCGTACGTGGGCAACACGCCCTCGTGGGACCTCAGCGAGGCCGCCGCGCTGCGCTTCGGCAAGCAGGCGCACCGCATCAGGAAACAAGCCGACACGCTCTACACTAATATGAAGGTACATATTAGTGCCGTACGTGGGCAACACGCCCTCGTGGGACCTCAGCGAGGCCGCCGCGCTGCGCTTCGGCAAGCAGGCGCACCGCATCAGGAAACAAGCCGACACGCTCTACACTAATATGAAGGTACATATTAGTGCCGTACGTGGGCAACACGCCCTCGTGGGACCTCAGCGAGGCCGCCGCGCTGCGCTTCGGCAAGCAGGCGCACCGCATCAGGAAACAAGCCGACACGCTCTACACTAATATGAAGGTACATATTAGTGCCGTACGTGGGCAACACGCCCTCGTGGGACCTCAGCGAGGCCGCCGCGCTGCGCTTCGGCAAGCAGGCGCACCGCATCAGGAAACAAGCCGACACGCTCTACACTAATATGAAGGTACATATTAGTGCCGTACGTGGGCAACACGCCCTCGTGGGACCTCAGCGAGGCCGCCGCGCTGCGCTTCGGCAAGCAGGCGCACCGCATACGGAAACAAGCCGACACGCTCTACACTAATATGAAGGTACAGTAGTACCCAACTGATATGGCGCGTCGTGAATCTTCATTCGCACAGAAAATAAAGTATGGCCCGAAGATCAACGAAAGAATGCTTAAAACTTACAATCAACTAGATTAGATCACTACTATAAGGTTCATAATACAGTACAGCTGTTAGTTCCGTCTCACTCGCAAGTCACGCCCCTCCGCACACATGGCGGCAGCTGCCGACCAAAAAAACGCCCCGCGCTTTGAAAATGTATCTTCTGCGCAGGTAAATCGGTAAGCCATATTAGTTGGTACTACTATACAGTCGATTACAATGAGATTTATCCATTTTGTGACTAAATTATGACTCTTGGATGTAATAGTTAACTATCGTTGTATGTGAGACACAATTCAACTAGTCAGTGTTTTTGCACTGATTTTGAACAGTAAGACAGTCCAATCAGAATGCATTGTCGGTGGTGGGAAATTAGCGGAATAGATTTCAAGTTAAATTAGCGCTTTGGGATAATTGTTCGATGCAGCACAGCAATGAGGTTATTGGAGCACCTACAGTGAGGAGTGAAGTCTGATACTTGCTAAAATTTCAGGAGCTGTTCACAACACCTGAAGGCCTGTCGTTCTGGGAGTTCTTCTCGGAACGAGTGCTGCAGTTCAAGAAGGTGACGGCCAAGCTCAATGCTGATGAACTGCTCGAAATGGTTCACGAACCTTTAGGTAACATATAACAGGTCGAGATTTCGAGATGGCATATTTTCGAAACCAACCTATGTTGGGTTAACTTTTATTATCGGACCAATACTGAATTCTCGATTTTTTTTTTAACTTTCCATACTAAATTTCAACTTTGCTCCATCATAATGTATGAAAAGTTAAAAAAAAATGAGAATTCAGTGTTGGTCCCAAAGTAAAAGTTGCTCAGCATGACTTGGGTTAGGAGACATAGGTTTCGTAAATATGCCATCTCGAAATCTCTACCCAGTATATTAAATTAATCATACCAAAAAAATTACAGTTGAAATACCATAAATTCGGTTATTACTTAAACGTGAAATGATTTTCGAACTTAGACCGTATATTAATAACTAGCTGTCCTCCGTGGTTTCACCCGCGTTCCCGGAATAAATAGTACCCTATGTCCTTCTCCATACCATAGGCTATCTGCATGCCAAATTTCATGATGATCCGTTGAGTAGTTGAGGCGTGAAGGCGTAACAATCAAACAAACACGCATTTATAATATTACTACAACCCCAATTTAAAATATTTTATACCTTTGGTTACATCATTGGAGTTTTAGTAAGGATCCCAATTTTTTTTGAAAATATGAAATAGCCTATGTTACCCGGGGATAGTGTAGCTTCCCAACAGTGAAATAATTTTTCATATCGGTTCAGTATTTTCGGAGCCTATTCAATGCAAACAAACAAACAATCAAAGGCTGCATTCCGAATTAATGATATAATCGCTGTAATCGATTTGAGCGTGCTTAAACCCGTACCGAATTGAGTAATGACAGATTACGTTGTCCCGTGAAACGTCATAGATGACGTCATGATATCCGCCATATTGCGCTCACACCGACCATGCCCTAAACTGATATCACCGTGAGCGCTGTCAAAAGTGACGGTTAATTATTGTGTTTTCGGCAGAAATTCTAATAAGATTCTTGGTTTTCTATTTGGCAAAGATACTTTTTATGATTTTATGAGAGAAAAATAATAAAGAACGCGACTATTCCTTTTTGCGAGTCAAATTAAAAAAGATCTAAGGAGTTCTAGCGCATTGTTAAATCAGATTTTAATTAAATTCTCAAATGTTCTTTTTTGAATACTGTGAGCGCGATAACGGGCGTTCCGAATTGTTAACAGTTCTTAGCTGTCAATATCGTGATATCTAACTCGGTACGAAAATTATTGCTGTGAGCACTGTGAGCGATATTATTTAATTCGGAATATAGCCAAACAAATCTTTCCTCTTAATATAAGTGTATATGTATTATTTGTTTGTATAGAAATGACAGTGCCGACATCTCACACGATGAAGGCGGCCATTGAAGCGGCAAATGAGGAAGAGCCTCTTGAAGACGAAGAAGTAGCATCCAAGAAGAAAAACACATCAGGTATTAAATTTTATACAATGTATAAGCCTGTGTTTGACCACAATCTCACCATGGTAAGTGATGATGTGGCCGAAGGTGGTGCACACACAAAGCCTAGAAGGAACTGGCTCTCAAGTGCAGCCGTCGGAACACACCGATAGGTGCTTGGTGGTGGATTTTCAACTCGAGGGTGGTAGCCAGTCAGGTGGATACTGTGAACCTCCTTAGGGGTTGAATGTTGAACACTTACCCTAAGCCTACGTTTATACCCTACGTTTGTACATTATGCCTACGTTTTATAAAGAACCTGTGCAAAATGCAATTTTCTGGACACTGCGGCTTGAGCCTTTATGTTATTATTGCACATCCATACTTGAAATCCAGTCCCCTTTTAGGCTTACCTCCTGCCATACCCTGCAATAGGTTTCCAAAAAAACTTTGTAATTTTTGTATCTCACATGAACATTTTGATTACAGCAAAAACAAAAAAAACTCCAAACAACACTCCATCAAAACCACAAGTTAAACGACAATCCTCTAGGAAACAACAGCAGGAAGAGAAAGAAAAAGAGGCAAACAAAATAAACGAGGATACTGCAGAAGAGGCAGAAGATAATGTAGCAACTCCTGAAAAAGATGGTGATACAGAAAAACCGAAAGAAAAGGACATAGAAGAAGAGAAAGAAAAAGAGACACAAGATATTGAAATGACGGAAGATAAGGAACCAGAGAGTGAACAGAATGAAAATGAAGGAGAAAGTACATCAACTGATAACAAAGGCGAGTCTAGAGAGAGTGAAAAGAATTCGAAAGACAATGACAAGAGCTCGAAAGAAGATAAAAGTTCGAAATCTACTGAAAAGAATTCGAAAGAGAGTGAAAAGAGCTTGAAGGATACAGAAAAGAATTTGAAAGAAAGTGAAAAGAGCACGAAAGATACTGTAAAGAATTTGAAGGCTAGTGAGAAAAATTCTAAAGATAATGAAAAGAGTTCGAAAGCTAGTGAGAAGAATTCGAAGGATAACGAGAAGAGCTCGAAGGACAGTGAAAAAAATTCTAAAGATGAAAAAAGTTCAAAAGATGGTGATAAGAATTCGAAAACAAGCGAAAAGAATTCCAAAGAAAACAGTAAGAGTTCAAAAGAGGATAAAACTAAAGACAAGAAGGAGAAGGAAAGTGAGGAAGTGAAGGAAGACAAACCAGAAGAAAAAGAGAAGGAGAAACAAGAAATGGGAGAGCCTAGAGCGAAACGGTCGAGAGAGGTCAGTTTAGAAATTATAGTTTCAACTCCATTACAATTGGTCATTTGTGTAACTCTTTCTTATTCAATATTGAAGCTTATTCTTTAATACTTTGCCAGCTATCTCTCAAGGCGCGTGTGAACATTTTCAATAAATCATCAATATAATATCGCTAGCCGAGGTTATTTTTCACTTTGAAGTACCCACCTGTCTGGCTACCACCCTCAAGTTGAAAATCTGTCGCCAAGCACATATCGGTGTGTTCCGATAGCTGCACTTGAGAGCCAGTTCCTTCTAGGCTTTGTGTGTTTCGGCCATTGCATAAATACAGTAAAAAAATATAGGATAATTATATTACAATATTTTAAAAAGATAGAATATAGCTACGTTTAGTGAATTATGACAGGCCAGCTGACGCGGTTGGTTAAGACTGGTCAAGATTCCACCTATCGCACCGCTGGTCGTGGGTTTGATTCCCACACAGGACATGCATTTGTGTGCATGAACATGTCTGTATGTCCTGAGTCTGGGTGTAATTATGTATATTAAGTATGTATTTACAAACAAAAAGTAGTATATGTATTATATCAGTTATCTGGTTTCCATTGTACAAGCTCTGCTTAGTTTGGGAGCAGATGACCGTGTGTGAGGAATGTACCAGGATATTTTTATTTATTTAATTTACGTTCTACTCAGTGGCATCCCTGTAATGTTACCCAGCCAAAATATTAATGCAATTATGTTTTAAATTTCCAGAGTAAGAAGACTGAACCACCGCCGCCACGGTCGCCGGCAAAGAGAAAGTCTAAATTCTAAACAATTGTTCGATAAATATTGGATTTTATTTTTATACCTATTACGCTATACGAGAGTACTTTGGAGTACGTGATAACGCGCAAGATTCCGTTATTAATAAAATTATTGTCGTTGATAATATCAATCTTAGTGTTGCAAACTCTGGAACAGTTATACCACTCTGGTAGAAAAGTAAGCATGCACTATCAATTGCAACACTTTTAGCAGTTTTTCCGTTCCGCCACACGTTTCAGAGATACTTTTTTTACGTAAAAAGTAAGTCGGAATTTCTGACTACTATTTTATAGAAATGAAGTAATTTTTAATAAGTTTGAAACTTTTAAATATTATTTGCAGGTCATACAAATTAAATTTTTAACAAGATATGTTGAAACACTATTCTACGAAGAATAATATTGTTTAGAAAAATTTGATCTGCATCTTTCGTTCAGTTACTAGATTTCATTAAAACTTGTGAACTGCCAACAACTTTATTTTACAATTTTTATTTTATAGTTTATATTATTTACTTACATTTGACATTTTTATACTGTATTTGATCTGTTGAATAATTACGTTTATTAAAATGCCCACTTTTTCGGTAAAAATATATTAGTTTGAAAATAAGTACATTACACTATAACTTAATTATTTCTCTCTAAAATTTTGAAGTTCAAAGATTTCGGAACTTAAGTGGGGCTCATAAAAATTGATCTTATTTTTTATTATGTATAAAGAGATAATTCCCTGTTGTAAGCAAATTAAAACAATGAAAGCCATCTTGAATCTATTTATTCTCTCCCTCACACATTTACCATAGACTACTAATAATAATATGAACCTTACATGCCCTTTAAATTTTCAAAATTTAATAACAATTTTAATTTTAAAATTTACTACCTGTACCTTACGTGCCCTTAGTCGAAACAAATTTCAAGTTTACAATTTTACTCTATTTTACTATTTGAAATTTTACCTTTATCTTTAAACATAACTCTTTTGGTATACTTTTACAAATGAACACATGCATTTTACATTAGTTTATATGCTTATAAAAACAAACTGTTCTTAAAAAAAAACAATACAAAAGTAAATTTGAAATTAAACATCTACTTATTATATTATACATTAATTGCATGTAGTACTTAAACGATTTATGTTAAGTTATACAGAATTAGTTAGAAAACAATATAACATAAATACAACATAACACATAGTTTTCATGAAAAAATTATGGCTTGCTTGAAGTTTACAAAAAAAAATTGAATCTCTTGCCATCATATAAGTGTGAAAACACTACTTATTATGCATCTAGGACTACGAGTACGAAATCTTTAGTTAAACTTAAATATCATATGAACGCGGTTTGCGTGTCTTCCGCCCTCTGTTGGTCACGAATGGTATCTTCCCGTCATCATTATTGATGATTGAGTCATCATATGGGATTTGGTCATTATCCGGGGTTTGGTCATCGTATGGAATTTGGTCATCATCCGGGCTTTGGTCATCGTATGGAATTTGGTCATCATAAAAGTGATTATCATCATGAAACTGGTTATCTGAAATTGAATCTAAATTATGAGGATTATACAATTGTTTTAAAAATTGAACGTGGACGATCTTCTTTTTTGTAGGCTTGTTGACATCTTCAATTTCGTAACATACAGCTCCTATCTTTTTCATAATTTTATATGGGCCTTTATATTTTGGTGTCAATTTTGTGTCAGTAGGTTTACTCCATTGGTATAAAACATAGTCTCCTGGTTTGAAATTATGTTGAAATCTTTTTAAATTATATCTTCTTTTATTTTCTAAATGTACTTTCATAATGTTTGCTTCTGCTGATTTTCTAGCTTGCAATAGTAAATCTATTTGATTTTCTCTTTCCATGTCCTCTAGTATGGTACCAAAATGTATTTCATTTGGGGGTATTCTAGGTTCAAATCCATGTAATAAGTAAAATGGTGAATATCCTGTTGATTTCTGCTTTGAAGTGTTTATTGCTAAGAGTACTTTAGGTAACAATTTATCCCAGTCATTCTTATTTTCCATGGCAAACTTTGTTAAGGTGGATACTATTGTAGCATTTGCTCTTTCTACTAAACCATTGCTACTCGGTGTATATGGGGTTGTAGGTATGTGTTCAATTCCGTATTTTGAAAAAAATTTCTGTGTAGACTGGCTTGTGAAACATGGTGCACTATCTGTAATATAAGTAAGTGGTGGTCCATACATATATATTATGTCATTTTCGATGGTGTCAATAACATTTTGTGCTGATAAAGTACAAGTTGGTTTGGCCAATATGTACCTTGTTGCATGGTCAATTTGCACAAACATATACATATTTCCGGCTTCAGATAATGGTAAGGGTCAGTTCCCACCAAGACGCGACGCGACGCGACGTAGCGCAATAGCCGTACAATATACAACTTTGTGTACTACACAAAAAGGTACACATTTTAATGAGAGAATTCGTGACAAGTGACTCGCGACGCCCGAGGCATAATCGAATTCACTCACTAAATGTGAGCCTTTTTGGTTACTAAATAAAGTTCTATATTGTATTGCTATCATAAAAAGTGCGCGCCGCGTCGCGTCTCGTTGTGAGCTGGCCCTAATGCAACAATGTGGTCTGATGATATGACTTGCATTGGAGTATTTGGTATTGGTCTACTACATAATTCTCCATATGTTAACTTGGTACGTCTGTTTGTTTTTGCACAGATTAAACATGAATATGTATAGGCTTTTACATCTTTCCTCATTGATTTCCACCAATATTTTGTTCTTAGTTTATGTAGTGTTGTTTCAAAATCCAAATGACCATTGTCATCATGTCCTATTTTAATCACTGAAGAACATAAACTTTTTGGTATAACAATTTTTTCTTTATTGTATATTTCTTCGTTATTTATATGTAATAATATTCCATCAGACATTTTAAATGTTTTATGTATTTGTTTCAAGTGCTGAGTATCTGGTTCCTTATTTAATTTTGAGCATACTTGTTGTACAAATGAATCCTTCTCTTGAGCTAATTTTAATCTTTCTGAATTTGTGCATACTACAATCATACACATTTCATTCAGTGGGTATCTTGATAAATGGTCAGCGATGACATTTTGTTTTCCTGGTCTATGTATTGGAATAAACTCGAATGGAGCTAAATCAATTACATAACGTGCAAACTTCCTATTTAACTTGGCTTTGTCAATAATATATGCGGTTGAATAACTGTCAGTTATTAGTGTAAACTTTGTTCCCAGTAAATAAATTCTAAATTTACTCACAATTGCCCAATGAACAGCTGTTACTTCAAGCTCATTAATATGATATCTTGTTTCTGCATCTTTAAGACATCTGCTTGCATATTCTATTACTCTTTTTTCTCCATTTTGTATTTGTATCAAACAGGCACCTAAACCTTGGTGGCTACTGTCAGTTTCGACAATTGTTTCTACATCTTGTTGAAAATTTGATAAAATAGGTGAAGATGTTATTGATTTTTTTAAGCTTAAAAATGATTTATGTTGTTCCTGAGACAAAATTACCTTCTTTCTTTTGTATTTATCTTCTGTTATTTCTTCTTTATCATTCTTTGTTTTTTTCAAAATATCCTGTAAAGGTTTAGCTAGCATAGCATAGTTTTTAATGTATTTTCTGAATGTTCCAGCAAATCCTAAAAATGAACGTACTTCTTTGATTGTTGATAATGTTTCATATTGATCAACTGCAGCAATACGCTTTGGATCTACTTTTTCTTGTTTATAACCAACAATTTTTCCAAATAAAGGTATCTCTTTCTCTAAAAATAAACATTTTTCCTTATTTAATTTTAATTTTTTCTCTCTTGTCAACTGAAAAAGTTTTCTCAATATTTCTATCAGTTTACCTACAGTATTTGCTCCTCCGGAAATATCATCATAATATTCTCGTACACCTTCGTCATACAGTGATCCATATGTATATTTAATAACCTTTGACATAATTGATGGTCCTCCTACTAATCCAAACATAACTCTCATAAATTCTATATGATGATCTTGAGTTATTACTGCTGTTTTATAAATGTCTTCTTCTCTAATGCAAATATTATGATATGCATGATAAATGTCTAATTTAAATTTATAAACAAATTGTGAAATAGTTGTTATTATATCTTCCATTCGTTCTATAGGTTGTGGCTCTAAAATAGTAATTGGATTAATAGTTCTCGAGTAATCAACAACTGGTCTATATGGAGTAGTATCATGGTATGGTTGTTCTACCACAAACATTGGTGCAGCATATGGTGAATTTGATAAACGACAAACTTTCTGTTCTATCCATTTTTCTACTGTTTCTTTTAAGAATAATCTCTCTGGTTGTGGTAATCTATATGGTTTGCAACTGATGGGCTTATCATGTTTTAAATTTATTTCTAACTCAAAATCTGGAAACTTTCCTACATCATTTAAATCATTTTTAAATATATCATCATATTCCTCAACAAGGTTAATTACTAACTCTCTCGATTCTTGAGTAATAGGCATATTAATTTCTTGTGAGTTTACACAGCATGATACAGATTTATCATCTACTGTAACTGAAGAAAAATACTCAGTATGAGTTGGTGTCATAATACAAACTTTACCATCAGGGTCATGAATTATTCGTGCATAAACTGCTAATTGCCAATCTTTTCCTAATATCATGGGTACTGGTAGGTTTTCACAAATAGCTATCTGAGGCATAATATAATCAATTTTTCCCACCTGTAGTTGTGCCGTTATCCATCCTATGGGTGTTATTACATCACCAGCAGCTCTAAAACTTCCTTTTTGCCATGGGTAGACTTGTGTGTCCTCTGGTAACTTGCTTTTATCAATAATTGTTAATACAGAGCCTGAATCTGGAAGTGCAGTAAGATGTATAGTTTTATTTAAAGTAATAGGTATCAATGTTAAATTTGGTTCCAGTGTTTGGATGCAGTTTACCTGTTTCTTATTATAGTTAGTTTCTGATTGAGATTTAAAATGATTGCTAGTGTCTGAGTTATTTTTAGATATTTTCTGTTCCTTACTACTTGTACTAGTTCCTGGCATAGTACAATTATATGAAATGTGCCCTTTTTTCTTGCATCTATAACATGTCTGATCTTCTTCCTTTTCCATTTCACGATTGAATTTTGGTATATATTTACTATTTAATTTCTTATTTTCATTATCTGTGTTGTTAATAGACTTATTAAGCTTTTCTGAAAAATATTTATCTCTAGTTGCTACTTTTCTAATCTGATCTAAAGCTGAAGCATGGTTGAGCAAATTGTCTACAGTTTGACAGCAATGCGAAGCTAAAGGAATTGCCCAACGTGTATCTGTAATACCTTCCAAAAGTAAAGAAACTTTATCTAAATCCGATAAACTTGTAGGACTTTTTTCAAAAAGTGCATTTTTATTATAAATATACTCGGTTAACGTTTCTGTCGAGTATAACGTTCTTTTGGCCTGAAATACAATGAACTCTGCAAATGACATCTTCATACTGAACCTATCTATGAACTTACTTTTCCAATCTTGCCATTTTTCTATGTATTTACCTATAGCCTTATGCCAATCGCTTGCAGGACCCCTTAATCTCATTGTGACATTAATTAAAGTTAAATCCTCCGTCCAGTTTGCCAACTTACTAATTCTTTCCACTTGACTTAACCAATTCTTAGCGTTGTCCACTTTATTACCAGCAAATATAGGAATAGCGTTACTTGTATCACTAGTTGAGAATACTTGGAAAGTTGGTTGTGATTGACTTGCCAATTTATTTTGAGTTGCCACTACTTGTGATAAAATCTGAATCATTAAAGACTGATTATTATCATTGTTACACGTACCTTGATCATTTTTACCTTGAGTTCCAACATTTACCTCATCATCCATTTGACTTATTGACTGACCTTGATTTTCTTTTTTAAATTGTAACAGTTGTTTTTGCAAAAGTTCAATTTCCAAATCTTTTGACTGACGACGATCTCTTTCTTCTTTCAAAATTTGAAATGAATCGTTTTGATTTCGTAATGCATTATCCTTCAAAAGTCGCAGCACTAAATCCTTTTTTATTCCTTGCATGCTTAAACATCGCAGCCTTAATTCATCCTTCAATTGCGTCACTGTGAATTTATCCAATTCGTCTTCTTCAAGTGACTCCATTTTCTTTTCTTGTTAACTGCGTAGAACGTGCAGTAAATAAAAAAAAAAAAACCTTTTTCCTTGGAATGTAGTAATTTTCGACACTGAAAAGAAATATATCCGTGCTGTGTAACGTACAGCGCTATATTTTGTTGGTTTACTTGGTATTATGCACTAAACGTGTGCTTTGATTGTTACACGTACAATCAAAAAAAATGTAGCCAACAAAATCTTCGTTAATTCCGAACTTTTTGGTCTAATTATTACACAATCATTTGGAAATTACGTTATATATTGTAATCACGACATATTTTGAACAACTTATTGCATAATGCAATTATTAATCAATTGTTTTGGCCCAGCGCCATGTAAGCAAATTAAAACAATGAAAGCCATCTTGAATCTATTTATTCTCTCCCTCACACATTTACCATAGACTACTAATAATAATATGAACCTTACACTGTTATATTTTATTCTCTCAAAAATGTCGGATATTGCGATATTATTTTCTTAAAGTGCTACATTAGGCTAACATACAAAATATCTGAACATTTTGTTATAGAAAAATTCATTGTAAGTTATAAAAGTACATTTTTTAATATCATAGGTTAAATTGTAGTTCGTAATACATTGTAAATATTTACAATAAACTTATATTGACGTATGTTTTCTTTGATTTGACTCTTCGACATGGGTCTTTTTCACAGGATGAGTATCAAATGATTATCGGTCATAGCCCCTTTGAGCACCCAGGGTATGATCTATCTATCTACGATATAATAGTCATTCATTTCAAACAGGGCGGATGAAATTTTCAGAAAATCCTAATAATTCCATACTTATTTTAGAAATAAGAAAGTAAAACTATCTGTCTGTTACCTCTTCACGACTAAACCGATTGACGAACGGGCGCGGGCAAGTCAATTTTGATCATTTGTCCCGGCGCGGATGTGGTCAGTAAAAGTGCGACAACAGAGCTTCTTTTGCAGCAAATAGAAGGTCTATTTGCTGCAAAAAATTATGTGCTGTTATATATTATATAATCCACTTTTTTGGTACATACTAGGCGCACAGATCTTGGAATAGAAAATTTTATAATAATATTAGCTGAGATATTAGCAAGGGACGCAAAATGATAATGATCCTCATTGACCGGTGTCATGTTGGCGATGATTCTAATTCAATAAACTAGAATACAATAATTTGGTATGAATTTTTGAGTAGGTACTTAATTTATCCTGAGCTGAAACTTTTTATAGGTATTCCGAAAACGGTGAACGGTGATATTGTCTTTTCATATATATTATGACCCTTTTAGTTACACCCAGTAGGTATATATCTATATACCTAGGCACGACATCAAAATGATGATGTCGGGGGTTTGAACACCTATATCACCCTCCTGTATACGGACGGGCCTGTACGGCACTGATTAGGACCAAAGCTGATGTTACTAGTTCCGAAGTCAGCAAAAGCACTCCGGCAATAGGTGCAAGTAATTAAATATATAAATAAATAAAATAAAATTAAGTTTAATTTGTTTCATAAATAATCGACATAAACAATATAAAACCATAAAAAGTCAAATTAGAATCTACGTCTGCGCTTTCTATTTTCTCCAGGATACATTTTTAGTATTTTCTTTATGCTTTCTTGGACTTCTTCTTTAACTAGAAAAAAGAGAATAGTTACAAAATGATTGATTTCAAACCAAGTGATTAGTTAGGTAAATGTAGGTAGATATAGTACTAAAGATACATTGGTCTTGGACCAAGGAAAACTAGTAGGTATATCTGCTTTACGAGTACCATTTTCATTCAAGTGTTTATTATAGGTGTGTTGTAGTGTAGTTTCTCATAAGCTAATTATGGCATATATAAACAAAGACTAACAATTTGGTCGGTCAAAAAATTTAAGGTCAGCTTTTGGGGTAATAAACCAATAAACAGAGTAAGGAACACAAAGGTAATAGGCAACGGGAATTTTAGAAAGCGGACGTGGCGGGACTCTAGGAAGCGGAACAAAGGAGTTACTCCAGAGGATCGAAAATAATGTTCTAAAACTTACATTCATCATCAGAATCATCAAGGCGTCGCCTTTCCGCCATTTGTCGATCAAATCCCAGACCTTCAAATTCCACATGCATCGCTCTTACCCTTACAGATTTATTCTCCAGGAAAAATATTACTGAATTTGGCAACACAGGGTTGTAGATCCCTTGGAATAAATTGACATAATTGTCACCTTCAGGTATTTCATAGATTTGTGGTGCTTCTCGTATATTTTCCTGTGCATTTCCTCCGTTAGAAAGATTACTAGGTCCAGGTAATTCTTTATTAGAACTCCTGATGATATTGGGCCGTTCAAATCTTGATACTGGCTTGTCCACTTTTGGTGCAACAAAGTTTATAATAAACCCATCCAATTTGGCTTCTCTTTCGCTTATAAATTCAAAATCCGATGAGTGGTAACCACAGCAATCAGAATCTGAAGATGTTAATGAAATTGTGTCTATATTGTTTTCATCGTTAAGATCATTTTGCAATTCAATTTGTTCGTCAGAACTGATCGATATGACATCATCTTTTAGATCTTCGTCAAATTGATTAGGTTTTATGGGTTGACTGTGACTACACTGTTCATTATTCTCAAACGCTCTAGGTGTATCCATTTCTATTACATCCTTAGGTTTCGTTATAAATTGTTGTGTTTCATTCAAATTTCTGATAAAATCGTCAATTTCTTCAATACTTAGTGGTTCTATTACATTTTTATCAATGTTTTTATAATCTTTAGGATCCCAATGTGTATCTTTTTCTTTATCATTATTGTACCTTTGTAAAATTCTATCAAATTCTTCTAAACTTACTAGCATTTCTGAATTAGGAACATTTTTATCGTCATTATCAATATTGTCTGGTTCAACAACCAAATATGATTCCTTATTTATTTTAGGTGGATCGTTGCAGGATTCAGAGATATCAGTTTCAATAAATGTATTTTCCGACTCAGTTTTATAATTATCTATAGATTTGGAGTCTTCAGAATCTTTGATATTATCAGAACCATTTTCAGTATCAAGATAATATTCCTCATCAAGGTGTATGCCTATAAATATTGAATCAGATGTTACAGATTCATTATCTACGTCTATAATATCAGTGCTATCAGTAAATTCAATAGCAATTTTCAATACAGCATAAGATTCATTTATGTCTTTTGTTTTATCTATACAAACACTTATTTTGTTTAAATTAATTTCAGAAGCAATACATTCTTCATTCAAAATGTTTTTATCAATAGTTTTAGAACAGTCCACATCTGGTGTTTTAGGAGCTGAGTTAGTGTTTGACTCAGAAACCAATTCATTTTCAAAATTGTTTACTTTATCGACTTCATTGAGATCGCTTTTGTTTACAGCATAGTTACAATTTGAAGAATCGATAATGTCTTCAGTTTTATTAGCTATATTAAGTTTATCAATAAACTCCAATTCAGTTTTAATAACATCCTCAAAATCTTTAACTTCTGATTGAGAGCTTGGGCTTTCTAATACATCCTTTTGCATTGCATTTGAGTGATTATCGACTCTAGAATGCTTACATTTCTTTTGTATGTTTGAAAATACACTTTTGGTGAAATCCATTGCTGGAAGTGCGTTAAAATAGGTAGTAAGTATGTTAGGCAAGATAAGTAGTACCTAGTCTATTATTGCATTTTAAACCTACCTAAGTTCACGAGGTCACACATGCTTTGTCACACATTTTGCCTACTTAAAACAATATTAAGCAAGTAACTTTATTATTCTATTCTAACTAGGTAGATAAGTTTGATATGTTATGGAGTGTAAGAGACAACCCTATATTTGTCTATAAAATCAAATCTAAGTCCTCTGGGACTTAGGAACAGCGTATTGTATTCGAGAACGTCAATTCAAGTTGTCGAGATTAAAACAATTGAATTTGGAACTTGCGAGGTCTATTTTTGAATAACACGATTTATTTTGAGACTTGTTCCGAGTAGGTAATATCTATCTATCTATCTATCTGAGTTTGATATTGTACCTATCTAAGTAGCGTTTTAGTATTTGCTCAAGTCTCAAGTATATGACAGTGAAATGCTTTTGTCGAAACTGTAGGATGTTTGAATACGGATCCCAAAAAATGAATAATAAAGATTTACCTGTCTTGGCACTAACGTCCCTGTATTTTATTGAACTTTTGTATTTAAATTAGCAAAGTACGTAGGTATAGTTTTCTTATTTTGAATTCACAACTTTTCGTTTGTCGCACAGTAAGGCGGGAAAAAAAATATCAGCTTTCGGTTTACAATAGGCAAAAGTAATAACTCATTCAGCCAGGTAAAAATAAAAATCGGAATTTGATTTAATAACTTTTATTTCAAAAATCAAAATGCATATTAGACGATTACATCTCTACATAATATTATTTTGGAAAAGTAGGTAGGTATAAGTTGCAGAACAGTCATCATTTTGTTTTTATTGAATAAGTCCTGTACGAAACCCACATTATTTTATTGTAATGGCATTAGGTATTTATTGATGCAGCCAAATAAAAAATAACAAAGATCTTCCATATTCCTTACAGTAGAATTTACAGTCTACATATTATGATTAAAATTAAATAGTCGAGTAATATTATATCTTGGTCACTTTTTCCCAGACTTTTTTATTCCACCTTGAGTTAAGGGACCTTTTTGGGTTGCCTTAGCTTTCGCCTCCTGTAAAAGATAATATAGGTTATAGTAGATTTCAAATAGCATGAGCTTGGTGACACATGGTATTTTATTAGATTTCTCAATGGTTAATGTTCATTTCGATATTATAAAGGAATACCATGATAGAGCGACGTTTCATGTAATATTGTAAGTAGTATTTCAGAGTAATCTAATGGAATTTCACTAGATATTGGTAAATTAAATTATTAAAAGAAACAAAAAACCCGACTGCGTAAAACAAAAATTAACTGAAAAGAGAAAAACAAGCTCTTTAATCTGTAGAATTTGGAATATAACTTGAATGTTGGGTATATTAAGGTGTGGGACAAACCAATAACCTAAGTATGCGTTTTTTTTGTAATATTTGTTCGACGCCATATCTGTAGACGCCATATAAAAATAATATACCCTATGACACTCCCACAGTAAAGACGAATCTAACGACACCTCATATGCTTAAATCCATCAAGCCGTTTAGGCTGCATAGCGTGCCAAAGAAATAGACATACATACACTCGAAAAACATAACCCTCCTTCCGGGTCAGTCGAGTAAAAACCCTTGAACTTGATGACTCTTCCTATGTGAAATAGAGAATAGTTGCCATATTTTTGCAGGAGATTGAATCACAAGTAATCACTAAATGATGAACTTCTTCTGCATGTGTCTATTTATGTTGTTATTTACTGAATATATTTAATTGAGTTATGAGCACACAGACACAGAGCCAGATTCTTGAGGATTAGGAACTAACACTCTTACTAAGTTTCAAATATACCCTTGACAGAAATATTAAATTGGAAAAAATGCCAAACGAGCTCTGGCAACCTTACTATCATGCAGGAACACAACATTAAGTTATTTGGCTGCAGTATTCTGTAAGGTGGAGGTACTTCTCCAGTCAAGCTGCTCTTGGAGGGAATAAAAGCTATGCTCTACCTCTCTTAACTCTTATTAATACGCTATATTCTTAAAACAACTTTAACTCGGGATTGAGATGAGAGTGGATGTTGATTAAAATGTACATAGAAGTGTTGTTCACATACCTGCAAAGCCTTTTGTTGCTCCTTAAGTTTTTGCTTATGTGCTAGGTCATCGTCGTCTAGTTCCCTGGATTCCTTCTTAGGTGCTTTCAGGGGCTTCTTCTTACCACCCTCTCGGCCTGACATCTTTAAAAATAAGCATACAATTTTTATTAATAAACTTTCTGACTGCTGCTAGTGGTATACACCACTAAGCTGGCAAACATGCATATGGCCCATCTGATGGTAAGTGGTTACGGTAGGCAGGGGTATCACTTGCACATTTCCAACACTAAAATTACATAGTCACAGGGTTAGTAAAGTCCTTCAGAAAACGACAGGTCTTTCTCAAAATTTTGTGATGAAACGTGGAAATTATAAATTTGATTGGGGTGTGAACATGAAATAAAGTGATGTAGTCTAACAAAATGCTTCTATTGTGGTGCCTTCAAGAGAATGCATTTCTGACTCCTGTTTGGGCTATTCTCGATAACGGCTGATCCTATAGCAATATGACTTTTACATGAGTGAAAGTACCCTCATAATCAGATTAGCCAGTGATTTGGCTAGTGTCAGAAACACATTCTCTTGATGGCCACACTGGTAATTAAAAAAGCTACCTTTTTGATGTAATAAAATGTTTTTCTTAATAATATAAAATAAATCTTCTAAAACTACCACAAATAACTGAAAAAGTGATTGGAGTCAGAATGTAACAACACAACAAGCCAAGATAAACTATTAAGAGTTCACTTTATCACTGTTTCCAGTTGAATGGTAAATCCTGTGATCTGTGACGAATCAGAATATACTAGACATTTATTCTATTGTGCAATAAAATTTATTGTGACCTACCTAATCACATCAATAAATAATTGTGAGTAACAAATTAGCAGATACCCAGCGTGAAGGATTTGATAACATTGAGAAAAATTATCTGGCGGTAAATACGGAAATAAAATAAACAGCAAATAAAATATTTTATAAATTAATGTGTGCACGATGTCGTGAATCATACGTTCAATACAAATTGTAATAAACGTGATATAAATCGTGTCTTAATTTAGCACTAGGCATTAATCGACGGATAAATGCTTTAAATACGTCGCTCTGAACAAGTGCGTAAAAAAACAAATTGGTTTCTTTTTGATAACCTCACCTGCCAGTCTGCAGGGTTTGATTGACCACGAAAGCGTTTCGCCGATATTGCGAACAACAGAAGTTTTTAAGCGTTTAGTTATTAAATTTAACTACTTACGTTTAATTTAAGATAAGAATGTGTTTTCACGATGAAATTGGAGTGAAAAACCACGCTTATTGGCAGTTTTCGTTGGCGGTGACGAAAAATTTGTTATAGTTGACAGTTGGTTGACTGACACTTTTTTGACAGTTTGAATGAAATGACTTCCTGCCTTTTTTTATTTGTTCATGACCATGGATATAAAGTCCTTCAGTCGCATACATTTTATTTATAGTATCACTTTCAATTTTCAATTTCAATTTTAATTATCTTTTACATAGTCCGCAATTCCGCATTATCATTCACCGTCCAGTCATGTTTTAGTAAAATGGTGATCATTACTAAAGCTTTTCAAGGAGCTTTTTGAGACAAATTGTATGTATGGTCACGAAAAATGACTTCCACTTGCTTAGGGTTTCCAGATTGCGTATTAAAAACTACCCCAAATATGTAAAAAAAAGCTCCCCGCCCGCTGGTTTCCGGAGGCCTCGAACAATTTCAATTTTGACAGTGTCGATTTATGTCATAATTTCCAGTAATAATACAATAAATCACTTTCACATATAGTCCTCAACTCCTCAGTCAGTCACCGTCCATAAGTCATGTTTTACCACTGTTTTACATGATGGTCATTGTACTAAAACTTTTCACGGACTTTTTGAGACTACTTGAAAATAATAAACATCAATCCATGTGCACCAGGGAAGTGAAATGAATGAATGAAAAAATGAATTATGTATATCGTGAATATACTTAATTCTACTTAATAATATACTTATATTATACTTAATTCATTTCATTTCACTTCCTTGGTGCACATTGATTGATGTTTATTGGATAAAATACCACCGATAATATGTAATAAAACTCAAAATACACGAATTTATGAAAATAAAAACGAAAACGCAACTTCACTCTGCAAGTTCCCGCCAAAAAGTCCATTATCCCTTTATAACCTCTGTCTGGCTTGGTTTAAGTAAAAAATCTGTCACCAAGCACCTTGCTTACTTTAGAGCCAGTTAGTTTCTTAGCCATGTGGGTTAGTAAAATCTAAAGTGACGATCATACTTACAATTTTCATGAAGACATTGGTATTCGTACTACGTTAGTATTATTGCTCCAAATGTAAAAGTACCTCATAGTTTCGATACTAAAAAAATAGCCATGTGCTGTAAATGAAAAATTATTCAGAATAAAAACATAACCTTATAAAAAAAAACTTTTTTAATAATTGAGTAGGTAATCATAGCGAAAAAGGTTGTTTCTGATCCTCACAAAACACATTGTCCAACAACAACAATCTTTCCTTTGCTCCAATCTGTGGAATGAGCTCCCTGCCGTGGTTTTCCCAATGGAGTACAGCATGGGGTTCTTCAAGAAGGGTGCGAAGCGATTTCTGCAGGGTCGGCAACACGGAAAAGAGAATACTAATAATATTTTTATTTTATTTCTTTTCTCTGTGGTCGGCAACGCGTGAGTTATACCCTTGGTGTTGCAAGTGTCCATAGGCTACGGTAACCGCTTACCATCAGGCGGGACGTATGCCAGTTTGCCACGTTAGTGGTATAAAACAAAAAAAAAACAAGAAACACTGCATGTATTTTGATGCAGGTTTCACTGTTACCAGCTCCGGCCCCAGGGTAGAGCAAGAGGAGCGTTCACTATTGGCCCCAGGTGGCCAGGGGACGCCAAAATTGCCATTGCCAAAATATGCCTCCCCAAAAAGGCCTAAGGACGGCGCTGACTGTCACCTAGGGGGGCATCTTAAGGAAGGTGGCCTGTACTTCCGCAATCTCAGCATGGTAAGTAAGATGTGCTATGGTTATCTCACTATGTTTTCTTCACCGAAAGCTCAAGCTCATTATGGGATTCGAACCCGGGACTTTGGTCTCGGCGTTCGACGTCACTACCACTGAGCTATCATCGCCTTATGATAGGTTTCAATAGGACTTAAGGGAGATGATCAGTGACGTATTAAGTAAAACAAGTCCCTTTTCACAAAGGGTACCTACCTTGAATAAAACAGAGGATGAAAACGAATACAAGTACTAATATCCTCATATTAATACACTTCCGACACAACTGTTAAGAAGATTTTCCAAGTTCAGCCAAGTTGCATCTAGAAACAGGTAAATGGTTATAGCTTGGGTATTTTTGAAGAGTGATTCTTACGACCAGTTCATTCTTTACCATAAGGGAACACTGGGCCCGTGCCCAGAGCTCATCACCTTGTAAGTATATCATCATAAGGATCCCTGTAGTAATTTCGCAATATTTTGTATGATAATCCAGTCACTAAGTATAAAAAAAAAAAATGGGTGATCAAATGCTGCGGTAGCCTAGCGGAATGCCTAGGCAAACGTGAAAAGACCTAAGTAGCAGGATCGGTCTTAAGGGCCCGGGTGGCTCCAAAAGTCCAAGAAAAGTTTTAGGTTTAGACTCTGCCCAGGGTCCACCATTTTTCGATTTTTTCTTTTTAATTTCTTTTATTATAGGTATATGATTTATCTAAGTACATGTAGGTTACAGGAGCCGAGCCCTAGCCTGCGAGGGCCCCGTACCTTACCTACAGTGGCCGGCCGTGAACTGAGGCCCGGGGGGGGCGGGGGGGCCACTTTGGTTACATGGCCAGTCCGATGCTGGCACATAGGTACTTAGTAGTACATACTCGGCTGGCTGGCTCCCACCCTCAAATTTCAAATTCAACAGCATTTCAAATTGAAATTCTGTTGAAACAAGCATCCACCGATAGCTGCACATGAGAGCCAGATTCATTGTGGGTGATGCCACGGTGAGATTGTGGTCAAACATTGGCATATAACCAGTAAATGAGATGACGCCCAAACTGCTGACGTAGAAACTCAATATTTGTAGGGTAGGTATGTTTATTGATAGATCAAAACGTTTACTAATATAGAGACAGATGACCGAACCTGATCCGGCCGAACCATAACAAAAAAAAACATTATTAAAAATAGAAATAAATAAAATTTTAATAAATACCCTGACATAGAAGAGAAAGCAACACGATCACGATCACGTAAAACACGAGCGAAATAAGAAAAACTTATTAGCCTCGCGACAGCAACAAACTGAACGTTTCCTGAACAACTGCCGTACAAAAAGATTGTTAGAAAATGAGTGCTTATATAAAATTATTATTCTAATCACCAAAATGTTAGTTGGGTAAAACGAGTAATATTATTGCGTCAATGCTTTTTGTATCAATAAGGAAAACTGTATCTTTATTAGGAAATTATTAACCATAATAATTTCACAGTCATTTGTAATGTGGCTAAATGTGGTCATGATATATAGGTACCTAAATATAAATAACTAAGCTGTCCCCTGCGGTTTCACCTGCGTTCCTGTGATAAAACGTCTCGCCTATTTCCTTCTCCACTCCATACCATAGGCTATCTGCATGCCAAATTTCATGATGATCCGTTGAGTAGTTGAGGCGTGAAGGCGTTACAAAGAAACAAACTCTACAAACTGCATGTTATGACCTATCCGCGTGCCACATTTCATCACGATCGGTTGTGTCCAAGCGCGGATCCATCTTTCGGACACGGTATTACCATCTCTTTCGGGATTGGGGGGTCACACACTTATATCCAGCTTAGATGTGTTTCAAAATACACAATAGGTACTAAAGCTATTACCCGCAGATTCACACGACAATAGAGTAGGTTGTAAGAATTTTCAAAATCGGTCCATTCGTTCTTTTGATTATGAAAAGAGGGGCGCCCAGCACAGTGAAAAAATCATACATCGAATGGCAGATGAAAGAACTTATGTCTAATATTCTTATGGCATGAGATGGAGATAGCGTGTTCGCGGATCAAAAATGAACTAAGCGCTTCTAATCTAAATAACTCGTATATTCTATATTTTTATTTATCGAATTTGAAAATGCGGAAAAAATAAATTCGGTCAAATTAAACTCAATCTTCAATCATACATAATATTTTATTATTGATTATTAATTACATGAAAAATACCTACATCATATAAAAGAATCATTACTGCAAAAAATAACAAGCTTAAAATCGATCAATGGTTTTCTGCTCAGCAATTTTTCGAATAACCTTTTTCGTATTATAGTCTTCGTTTATCCTCCTTACGTCTCGGTGTTTCCATTTGCTAAAGAAAGAAAAACGTCAATTAGTAGAAATATGCCTTGGAAATATGTGACTAAAATAAAGTTTCTGCAAGCATCAATGGTAACTGTTTACCATCAAGCGGGCCGTATGCTGATTTACCACCCCAAATGACCTACTACGGTCGCTAATTATTGAAATAATAATATAAAGAAATAATATAAACATCGTGAGGAAACCATAGGGTAATTAGGGTTACTGTGTAGTACCCATCTGACTGGTTACCACTCTCAAGTTGAAAATCTATCGCCAAGCACTTATCGGTACCGGTGTTTCGACAGCTGCTCTTGAGGGCCAGTTCCTTCTAGGTGTCGTGTGCTTAACATGTTCGGCCACATCATCACCATGGTGAGATTACGGTCAAACACAGGTCTATACACAGTATAAAAAAACATTGCAGTTGTGCAAAATGCAAAATTCCGATTATTTTATCTTTACGTTCCGAAATTTGACACACGGTACCTGGCAACACTAGACGAATGGCGCGCAAAAATAAAAATATTTTTCATTTCATTTCATTTTCTAATACTTAGCCATATTGTTCTATGAAGGTAAAAATCAATAAAACCTTGAAAAAAAAACCCGCCTCATTCTGATACATCCACCGTAACTACAATAACACCTTTATTTAACGAAAGAAAAAAAAACTAGTCACTAACAACAATGTGTAGGTATGGCTATGGGATAAGTTTTTATTTCAATTTGTGGCTTTAGTATAGTACTCTAATCTAACTTGACCCCATAGATCCTTGTGTCCGGCCTAACACATCCCTCACTACATAGGTAGGACATGCAGTCTTATGTGAGATCCCTATCCGCGTAAAACAGTTTCAAAACAACAGCATTGCTCTCCCTTTTTGCACAGCTTTTGGCACGCGAGGTACATACACTCGCGTCATCTATTTAGATTCATATCTATGGTAGTTGTCTCTAATTTCCTATACTATCCTCGGGAACAATCAGGCTACAGAATTGATTTAAAAAAAAATACAATACAAACATACCTTTTCGTCGTTAGGTTTCATCAAAGAAAAATTCCCACATATTTTTTTCGTACTGTCCATATTGTACTATTATGTTCATCCGGTTGTCCTTGTTTTTCTTGATAATATTTTCGTAGGCTTGTAGCTGACAGGAAATAAATGGCTGAAACAAATAAGAAATAATTAGTCTATAGCCAAAATTAAAATCATTATAACAAAAAAGAAAAGTTTTATTAGTAGAGCGTAGCGTTTATTCGCTCATAGTAGCTCGACTGGGGAAGTACAGTCTTATGGAGCGTCCATGCTACGAGAATCGAGCACGAGCCGAGCCACGAAGGAACCTACAATGAGCCTACAACGAGCACGATGCGAATCCCTATGTATGTGAAAAAACTGACAATCGCGCTCGTTCGAGGCTCGCAAGCCCGTCCACGCTACACGAATCGTGCTCGCAGTGTGCTCGTTCGTGGCTCGGCTCGTGCTCGGTTCGCCAAACATGGACGCACCATTACAGAATACCGCAGCATAATAACTTTGTGCCCGTATATACTTATAAAAAAAAGAAAAAGAAAGTACCATGCAAAATAATAAAGGTGTAGTACGAAATATTCGAAAATGTGAAAGCGAATTTCATGAAAATATTCGGTCACAATACAACTGATAGAAAACTTTTTATTCTATTTTATTTCCAACAAGAGCAAACTCGATTAACAACTACAGTATTTTCCTCTTAAATGAATACACATTTCTTAATCCACATATTTATATAGCTGCCAACGAAAAAGTTGTGCAATAGGATTGCACTAATGACGCATCCAATTTGCATCATTTAATACCACAGGCCACAATTTGGTACGTCAGACCCCCCCCCCTCCTCTAAGGGACCGTTCAAGTATTACGTAAGCACTATAGGGGGGCGGGGGTCTGTGCTTTGCTCATTTTTGATGACGTTGGTCTAGATGGTAATTACGTCAGAAGAAATTATTTACTTTTTTACACAAATACCAACACATTGTCTATGCTTGAAAACGAAACGCATATTCGGGGATTCCCAAAAATAATTATAACTGCTGCTCATGAATCAATAAAAAAACAGACTACTTACATTAAAAGGAAAATGCATATACAAATGTTTACGTAAGCATACCTTAGGTAGGGGTACCCAAGAGCTTTGCTTTCTTTTGCTGACAAGGGGGGGGGGGAAGGAAATAATTTTAATAAATCTGCTTACGTAATACTTGAACGGTCCCTAGACATTAATATTATGAATTTTAACATGTCAAGTCTTCCTAACCATTTTTAACCGACTTCAAAAAAAGGAGGAGGTTCTCAATTCGGCTCACAAACATATGAAGATTCGGCTGTATTTTTTTTTTGTTTTTTATGTTTGTTACCGTCATTTACTAACCGATTTGGAAAAGGATTTTATTACTTCTTAGATTACTTTGAAGTGGTTTAAGTTTTTTGTAAAACAGTCCAATTATTGACGTCTAAGACTCCCATGAGGAATGACGTCATGATCCTATTGATCCAGCTAATCAAAATAAACAAAGACTGTAGGTGCAGTCGGTGCACTCGGCTTGCAAATCTTGCAAACAGTTAATATTGGGACAATCTCGGAAAAGCTAATCCTATTGTGATTTGACATTCACAGGGTCCCATCAAAGGTCAGCATTTTCTTAGGCAAAGTTTAGTGAAAGTGATCATCACCCATCATGATCAATTTAGCCGTTTCCATGATTTGGCCAATAGACAGGTTATAGAAACGCATAGGTACCTACCTACTCTCGGCGCGTCAATGGTACGTATGAAATGAATTCTAGGAACTGTTATTGTATTGTTGTTGTATTACTATAATATGCTTGCGTCATTGTGCTGTATTACAAAGGATCATGGCGAGATTTGTACAAAAAAATAAAGATTTTTAGAGACGTTGGAATGACGTTATAATTGATCCTTGGTGCCTAAGGAACAACTAGAGCCATTTAAAATATTTTTAGAACCCCGGGATAAAAATGATAATTTCTGTGTTGTTGTTATGTTTTGCGGGGTTTATAAAATATTTCAAGTATAAAGGCTCGTGAGGGCCATTATCAGAATCAGACATTGTAGATAGATGGTTGTGGAACTCCAAATTAACACTCAAAATAAACTCTAATTTTATTTAAGCAAGGATCGACTTCACTACTTGTAATTAACAAAATAACAATTACTTCAATTAAAAGAACAAATCGTAATCACAAACGTATTCTAATTAACCATTAACATAATTAGATTAGGTGGAACATTAGCGATTCGTCGAGGAGATGGTGCGCGAGCCAATGTTGCACGATGAGTGCCCGTCAACATGGCCGCCGCAACCACAGACACGACGCTCCGCTAGACTGACATTGCCAGCTCTCAATGTCAATCTTGTTCCGATATATTTTCGCGTATGGGAGTAACCAATGCGCCGTCACGGCCAGACTGACAATCGACCGTCCTCGGTCGTATGTCGTCGTTTATTTTCGGTCCTGCAAAATGACACAAATATCAATCGTTCAGCGAATCAATCGATCCGCTCGCCCAGCCTGACATAATATCTAAACATCGTAAATCAACTCAATGAAAGTGTGTGTCCCTTCGACCAATTTTTGAAATGGACCGGACGTCACCTTTCCTTCCAGCTGCGGATACTATTCACTTGGACCGGACGGGTGTGTCCTTTCGACCAACCACAGGGGTATGGACCGGACGGCACTGTCCTTTCGACCAAACTGCATGGACCGGACGGGTGTATCCTTTCGACCAACCACAAGGGTATGGACCGGATGGCACTGTCCTTTCGACCAAACCACATGGACCGGACGGGTGTATCCTTTCGACCAACCACAAGGGTGTGGACCGGATGGCACTGTCCTTTCGACCAAACTGCATGGACCGGACGGGTGTATCCTTTCGACCAACCACAAGGGTATGGACCGGATGGCACTGTCCTTTCGACCAAACCACATGGACCGGACGGGTGTATCCTTTCGACCAACCACAAGGGTGTGGACCGGATGGCACTGTCCTTTCGACCAAACTGCATGGACCGGACGGGTGTATCCTTTCGACCAACCACAAGGGTATGGACCGGATGGCACTGTCCTTTCGACCAATTTTATCAGATGAACACTACTTGGACCGGACGGGTGTATCCTTTCGACCAACCACAAGGGTATGGACCGGATGACACTGTCCTTTCGACCAATTTTATCAGATGAACATACAAATTATCTCATAAAGCAGGTACTTTTCTCATGACATGATGAATTTGAGCTACGTGCTGCCCAGTTTCATGGCCAGAATAATCAGAGTGGACGCCAAGTGTGTCTGAGTCTGTTGATTAGGTGTCTGAATACCTGCCATCTAACTTCCATTTTAATGCTGCTTTGTTGTGTATGTATACTAACCTAGTTTCTTAATCTTATTTTTATATTTCAAGTGCTGTCAATTAAATCTTTTTTTCTTTCTTTTTTTTTTTTTTTTTTTTCTTTCTTTCTTTCTGAATAACCGATTACGGTAACGGAGTTAGCTGCTCAGCGATAGCATGCCATGATCACTCGTCTGTACATCTTCCGGCGCCGTCTCGGCCTCCGATTCTAGCATTAAACTTGACATTATTTCAACCAAATCGTCATGTCCCCGTGTTACCGACCGAACGCAAGTTTTCGAGCGCGTATTTATAAGTAAGGTGAGATCTACTAACAGTTCTAAGTTTGGAACCTTGATAGGGTCACTTTGTTGTGCGTCTGTTCGTCTGTAAATACCATTTTACTCAAGAACGCGTGGATGTATCAAGCTGAAATTAATATCAAATACTCAGATTGCAATCCTTTGGAGCTTTGAGAAAAATCAGTTTCCCAAGTCAACGAAATCAAAAGATAAAGCCCCTTATGCCGCATATTTTGACGCTCGCAAGGGAAACAAAACCTATACGGTATGTCCCGTTAACCCAGAATCATGAAATCTGGCAAGAAGCATCGTTATGAACCACAAGTAAAGGAAGAGATTCGAAAACCGTAAATTTGTAGTTACATCCAAACAAAATAACATAATCGGAAATAAGGTGAACAATCTTCGAGAAAGGTTCCCGTGATGAACGAACTATTTACATACCTACAATTACGTACGGGACCATCGATGCGCGAGTCCGACTCGCACTTGGCCGGCCGGTATTTGTTTGATGTTACGTGAGGCCCCTTCTCGCATAGAATTTAGGTCCAATTGATCTTTTTGATCGGGATCTTCTGAGCTAATCCTAGACATTCCCAGTGTCTGGGCATTAAGTCCGTTTGAATGTACTTAGTACCTACTCGTAGTTTTAACTGGACGTTACTCAACTCGTCACGTAATTTTATTATTGTCAATAAGCTTTTGAGGGTACGCATAACGCGTTCGACTTGCCCATTTACCCTACTCATCGAACTATGAACCCAAAGCAGCCTAATTACGTCCATTTTGTCTGAAATCCTCTCCGCCAATTTCCCACCACCGACAATGCGCTCCGATTGGCCAATCAAGACAAGACACACACGATGCAGTAACTGGTCTCCACCGCTCAAAATCAGCTGAAAAGCACCGACCAGTTGCGGAATTTGATTGCTCGGCACTACTACTCTAAAGGAATCCTACCTCGATGAACTATGGATATTATTCCGACAATAGCTACACTTATCTCGTTAACTTTGTAAAGGTAATATCGTTACCGTTCGAGGTATACCAAAGTAAGTCCAGGCAAGAAGAAATAATTTACAGTTAAGGCAACCCAAATGTAAAGATTACTAAGATCAACAGCCAAAAGCTAACCATCTCAGCCGCTTAAGTGCTATCCCTCACAAAGGGTATACTGCGCATAAAAAGCAGTCCACGTGCACCTCGTACATGCTCCGGTGCAATTGGAGTGGTCACACAGAGAACACCCAGTCCATCGGGTAGATGTGCATGTATCACCCCGACTATCGGGTTATCTATTCCAATCGCAAATATTTACTTAGAAGTATCATCTCATTATCACCACTCAAAATGTCTAAATCAGGAGGAACCTGCTAATCGAAAATCAGTGACTCTGCACCTGACCAATGTCCTATAAACTACCAGTTACCACCGTTTACACTAAATACGAAATTAATATTAAAAGGAATTATTATTATAATTTGAAAATTACTACTAAGTTTTATTAAGCTATGACCATCTTTTGGAACTTCACGAGAGGCTCTCTAAGGCACTACTCTTACAGCAGAGAAACAATCGAATTATCAAAATAATTGAAAACTAAGCAAAGGCATTGGCAATAAGGTTGTGAACCTTCGCTGTTGACTTTCTTTTTATTTTCTTAACAAGTAGTAAAAATTACCAAAACTTAACGTAGGTAGTCTGACACTAACGTAAGTCAGATTAGTTTGGGGCCTGTTAAGGCACGTAAGAACGTTAACTAGGTACATTCAGTTGAATCTACCACACCTGTACTACACTATCTTTCACTTTAGGTAAATAATAACGCTTAACCAGCGCTACTAATAGCGCTGGTTAAGCGTTACCATTAAGCCCAACTAGCCATAGCAGCGTAAAAGAGAGACAAGTCAAATAACAATCATTACAGTAGTGAACTAATCGATTCTTTCACGGACTACCTTAGCCCACTCAAGAAGATACCGATTTCCATAAAACTACGTCTACCTAATATACGGCTGATAGAATTTCACTTCAAAATGACCAACAGTTTCATCTAGTGTTTCTGAAACTACCTAATTGGTATTAGTCTAAACCTATCGTGAGACTATAAGACGTAGGAGATTAAAACATTGTGTCATTTAAACATCCTGGAAATATTGAGACATTACATAACTTTGCATGACCCTCACTATGTAAAGAATTGTTAAGAAAACCGAGAAAAACAAAGGGCATTGCCAACTGCACATTGTACCAGCGCAGTAAATCACTATCAAGGAACTCACCAAACTCCTGGTTAGTTGCTTACACTATAATTTTAACCGTCATAATTTCCTTCAACCTTCATTTTCCAAATCTGTAATCATCATGAAATCAAAACGCAATTTCACAATAATATGATCAATTACAATCATCTAGCTAAAACATTATTGATGAGCACCACATCGTCGAATCTCGTTTGCTTACCAACTACAACAAGGGTATAAGCAAGGGTAAAAGCATACCGTCACGTTATACCAAAATCTCATCTCGTTAACGCTCCAACACAAACCATGATATTAAAACACGAAACCTAGATGCGGCTCATCTTATTAAGTATCACGCTAGCTTCTTATTAAGCAAAATCTCAAATCTTTTGTGGGTACCTATTTTATCTGACTATCCCTGTAGCCCATAATCTCTGTGACTATGACTATGCTAAACACTGCCATTTCCGTGAAGATTCATTATTATAAAATGCAAAATAATAATTTGAGACTCCAGAGGACACGCACATAATTTTAATGAAATCGCTAACCGACTATATTCTTCACAACAATGGGTACTTTCACCTGAGGTACCATCGTAATCTATTAGCAAACAACATGAAATCGACTCACCGGAGACAGTCATCCCGGAGGGCCACTGATGCAGCACAGATCAACCCGTCACTGGTTGCTGATGCTGCTCGATGCACCGGTGTTTTTCGTCAACCGCGCTGCCGTTGCCAGTAGCGCCTCTGACTGCAATGGCGTTGGAGGCACGAGGGCAGTTATTTTCAAAGTGGCCAGCAGTACCAAACCTGTTGGAAACGCATTCGGCGCTGCGATGTCCCAATTTTCTACCATCGAAGCACCGCATGGGGCTTTAGGGTGCAGCAGGTCTGTTTCACTTCAATCCAATTCAATCATCATTCCAATTCAATCCGCCACTCGTAGAAGCTTCGTTCCTCCTTTTCAGGAAGGGGCAGGCATGAAGTTCACGTTTGCATTTGCTCTCGTCTCTTGATTTCAGTAGTAAAGGCGATGTACTGCAATATTCCACTAAATTGTGGCACGTGGCAGTACCATAGCTAAAATTATATCTTCTGTAGATATTTTCTTGAATTGGGCCGTCAAGGTCGTCGAATACATCATCTTTGTGGGCATGCCTTCGAATCCCACTTCTGATAAAGGCTCGTGAGGGCCATTATCAGAATCAGACATTGTAGATAGATGGTTGTGGAACTCCAAATTAACACTCAAAATAAACTCTAATTTTATTTAAGCAAGGATCGACTTCACTACTTGTAATTAACAAAATAACAATTACTTCAATTAAAAGAACAAATCGTAATCACAAACGTATTCTAATTAACCATTAACATAATTAGATTAGGTGGAACATTAGCGATTCGTCGAGGAGATGGTGCGCGAGCCAATGTTGCACGATGAGTGCCCGTCAACATGGCCGCCGCAACCACAGACACGACGCTCCGCTAGACTGACATTGCCAGCTCTCAATGTCAATCTTGTTCCGATATATTTTCGCGTATGGGAGTAACCAATGCGCCGTCAAGTATATTAATATGTTGCTGGTAATGTAATCTCAACATTGGAAGTGATTCAATACCCTCTAAAATGTTTTACTTTTTTGTACAAATCAATGTATGGAGCTCGCCATGATTCTTTAAAAGGTAAGGTCTGTGGTACGGGACACACCATTATGATGCGTTAGCATTATCTAAGTGGGTTTCCGTGGTTATTCATCGTACTAAAATGTCCTTCGAGGTATCACCGCGCGTTTCTGTTGCGTTTATTCTGTCCTAAAAGGAGCAATGGTAGTAGAAGAATTTTTGAAATAAACCCCACTTAGACTCAAGCCTGCGCTTTCACCGCTAAGAAAACCCCATGGTCTGTGGCTCCACAATTCCAGAACACTTCCTTGAACATCAGCCAAAGCATCGGGATCCTTGGCGTCACTTGGAAGACAAGGTTAACCTGGCATCTAAAAATCTTGGAGTGCTCAATAGTGCGAGGCAGTACTTCACATCAGGGTAAAAGCAGCAACTTTCACAATGGAGTACAGCATGGGGTTCTTCAAAAAGGGTGTTAAGAGATTTCTTCAGGGCAACGCGCGAGTGATACCCCTGGTGTTGCAAGCGTCCATAGCCTACGGTAACTGCTTACCATCAGGCAGGCCGTATGCTTGTTTACCACTAAGTGGTACAAAAAAAATATGGCCATTTAATATGGAGGCATGCCTATTAATGTATGGTGCATTATACATTATAAAGCATACGATACTAGCATTTTGAATTTGTTCTTCATTTTTCATTTAAAGCTGCAGATTTTTATATAATAATCATTTAAAATCATGAATCGGTTGAGTTAAGATATAGGAGGTGACGTGATGATTGACTTAAAGATCGTGACAAAAGTGATAAAATCAGTGTTTCCAGATAGATGTAGATTTCTTCCACTATATTCTACCGAAATCTTTTCAAAAATTGGCACAGGAAAATATGGCATATGGCACTGATCACTAGGCATGGAAATTATTGCTACTTTAAAGGAATTCTCATTTGATGATATTATTATTTTTTATAGCATGATTTCACTAGCGATATATGATTTGCAATGATTTGTAACCTACGTCATCGATCTGGCATTTTTCATTGGAAAACAAAATCATGTGCGAGTATCGCACATCATATCAGCCTAGGGATGTCCACTGCTGAACATAGGCCTCCCCCATTAACTTCCACTTCGAACGGTTTTGGGCCGCTTGCATCCAGCGGTGCCCAGCGATCTTGACCAGATCGTCGGTCCACCTGGTTGGAGGTCGTCCCGCTCGGCGCTTTTCAGTACGTGGTCGCCACTCGAGAACCTTCCTTCCCCATCGGCTATCAGTTCTTCGAGCGATGTGGCCTGCCCATTGCCACTTCAGCTTACTAACTCTATCGCACGCAAGTGTCAAATTATCACTGATGCAAATTATATATACTTTCGTAGCAAAAAAATATTTTTCTATCCTGCTACATAACATGCTAAAGAAGTTAGCACTTGATTTAAGGTTTATTTTTGAATACTCTTAAAAGCTAATCAATGATAAAGTTTTTTTTTTTTTTAATTTGTTCATGACCATGGATACAAAGTCCTTCAGTCGCATAAATTTTATTTATTTCCTTAAATATTCTTTATAACATGTAACAGGCTATGTCATGGACTGTAGCAGAGGTGACACATGAAAACAGAATCATATTATTTATCACCTGCTACTTGTGATTTATGCCATGCCTACTGATCACATTGACATATGCCATAAACTGACCGCCATTTGACAGCTAAATAAAAAAAATACTAATCCGGATATGCAACCGGAATTGCAAATAATATATAAATTTCGCAAATTTAACTGCAGCTTTAATTAGTTTTAGATTGTTATCAAAAATCGAATTTTAATTAATGTAAGTTACTTCAAAATGTGAAATTGCTGGTCATGCTAATTAGGGTGAGGGCAAAGACGGTCATCGTCCTTTCCTTCTTATTTTATTTTTTGTATGGAGAATTTTTTAATATGCATTGGTTTGGAAAATAATTTTCTTTCCATTAATTATTCAATTTTGATTTTAATGTAAAACATGATTACTTGTAATATTTTAAATTATTAATATTTTGTTTTTCTGTATCTATTTTCGTTGTCTTATTTTAGAAAAAAACATTACTTTCGGCAAATCTTGTTAGCTGCTGACGTCCACTTAAATAGGAACCCTTTAGGTGATGAAGCGATACTGTTAATGACAGTAGACCGTATACTTGAAAAGAAAATTCTAACGTAGAAGCTATACTTAATAAAGAGTAATCTTCCTCTTGAACCTTGGCCTCATCATCATCGTCACTTAGTATAAAGCGATTGTGGTTAATTAATTATTTATACAGCTCTGATTTCCTTGTCCTTATTGACATGACAAGGATCAATTCAGTGAATAGTTGTTTGTATAATGCAAATGATTAATAACTATCTACGTCACAAGTTAACTACAAAATATCAATAATTCTACTAATATGAAATAAGGCCTGGCCCATAGAGCAAGCCTAAGGCGGCTGTGAAAAACGCGAAATATCAAATCAATGATTCTATAAGCTCAGCTATAAGTAACAAACTCTCGTTGCAGCCACATTGCAGCCTACGCAGGAGTCGACGTATATGCCAGACGATTAATACCTCTAAGCGCTCTACGTAGCTCACGCTACTATTGCTCCGAATCGTCGAGACCATCTTACCCGTCGCCGCACGTCAATATGATACACATTTTAGTTATATACCTACAGATACGTGCCATATTGTTTATGTGAAACAATAAACAGTTTTAGAAAAGTATAGACGTGCATATTAAAATGAATATGATATTTCTTGTTTTATTTGTACCTCTGTGTGCTAGTGACATGAATGAAACAAACAATGATTCAGCGTTCATAGGTAAGTTTTGAGTAACTTTAGATGATTAATTGAATAGTGACGTCGAGGCACTTGAGCTTTCGGCGGAGGAAGAAATCGTGAGGACTCCATGTCACTGCTGCTGATTCCGTTGTTTACTTTCTATTATTATCATATTCAACACACTTGGTCATATTCATAAGCTCTTTTTAATATCTTAATGCAGCTAATTTCGCACTAGTGCTTTTTACTTTACATTACCGCACAGTTTTATGATAGGTATAATCCCGATTATGTTAAGTTTGTACCTCACTGCAAGTGATATTAGAGTCTACACACATATCACGTCTACACTGTAGACGAAGCATTCTTAATTTAAACGGGTAAAACCACATAAAATATCCAATTTCTTTGGGTAAAACGGATTGACAGCGCATCGCTGTCAAAAAAAAAACCTGCGCGCCATATTTGCTAACGTTCTCATTCCGGCATCTAAACTCAACGACCAGTTATCTATATTTTGTATATCAACTGGTGGTTCCACTTAGGTCATATCTTCATTTACATTTGGTCAAACAAGCCCATCCATACAAAAAAACAAAATGTTCGATTTTTCTATCAGTTATCTGGTTCCCAAAGAATTGAAAACATGGAATAAACAAGCCAGAATTGACAGTATTTGACAGCCGTGCGCAGTACGAACTGAGAGCGATTTGCTCAGGGAGCCCCTCAAGCGGAGTGAAATTAAATGTCATGCTTTAGTAAGGCGGATTATCCATCTGGGTAGAGGCACGATGCCCTATGAAAATCTTTGCTGGTTCCATAGCACAAGCTTAGTTTGGGATCAGATGATAGTGTGTAAAGAAATATTCCAGGGTAACCATTGTGTTAATTATTTTTACAGATGACAGATTTCAGAACGTGGATTTCCTTCGGAAATTTTATAACGGCTCATCTAAAACTCAAATATCAACCATGCGGCTCAATAATGACCAGAAAAATGGTAAATCTTCGACTTCCTCGTACTTAAGTTCCCCTGCCTATCTGAATATTGTACTGTTTTTAGTGACAATGTTTACTCGAATTTAAATAATTATAAAAGAATGAGATGTAATTTTATAGGTATTGAAATAAACATAACTATTATTTTCACAATTTTATTTTATTAATGGTGTGTTGTTTATATTGCTGTCTGGTTTTTCGTGACGACACAAAGTGTTCTACTAGGAATGAATTCAGAGAAAAAATTTGCTGTAATCCTTTTCTACATCACACTTTATTAGAAAGAGTGTGTGTGTGGTTTATTTCTTTCTATAATTGGACAGTTTTACAAAAAACTTAAACCGACTTCAAAGTACACTAAGAAGTAATCAAATCCTGATCTGATGACAATGGGACCAAACGGGAAGTGTACCCTTCCAGACAAAAAAAAGAATTTTCCAAATCGGTTCATAAATAAAGGAGTTATGAGGTAACAAACATAAAAAAAACACAACCGCATTGAGAACCTCCTCCTTTTTTTGAAGTCGGTTAAATATAATATTTAAGTATTTGTTTATTAGATTTTAAACTACAATTATCATATTATTCCATATTGTCGTCGTTGCAAAATTGTTTCAACAAATTTTTTGACAATCAGCCAGGGTAGAGAACTGGTTTTCATTCCCCTGGCATCCACCATATATGAACTCCTTACATCTTCCTCCAGTTGTATCGAAACCATATCTAGAAAAAAAGTAAATTTTTTAAATAACAAAAATACTTTGCCAATTAGATACCTACGTCTTGTCGGAGCATTTCACAAACTTTGTAATACGATCCGATTTTTTACAAAAGTCATGGCCCAAACTAAGAAATATACGTCTAAGGCAGAGTCTGACACAGACTGCCACTTGGCCGGTTCTTATTGTTTATGCATGGCCTAATGCTCGCATATCAAGTCGTAAACGGAACGTAACCGTATCAACTCGAGGCATTCAGTGTTCTTTGTCTGAAACTCCCTATTTCAACACACTAATCGGAATCGTAACATAGTCCCCTAGCCGTCAACCAGAGCGGTTGGCGAGCCGTAAGCGCTGCGTCGCCCAAGCTGTAGCCGAGTCGACGTACCTACCAGCTGCTGATCCGTTTTTGTTGACGCCTGGTTGACGGCGAGGCCAAAGGCGATACGGTGACGATCCCGTTCCGAGTTGATATGTGTGCTATGACCATTAAACGTATGCAATGATGATAATTTCTTTTGATTTGCAACAAAGTCACAAAGTGTTGATCCGTAAGCTAGCGGTCTGGTGTTTTGCGTTCAGGTTCTTAAGTCCAGAGATCAGAAAAATACTGAAAAACTGAATGCTCAGGGGGGAAAGGTCGGCAACGCGTGAGCGATGCTTCGTGTGTTGCAAGCGTCCATATGGCTACGGTAACCGCTTACCATCAGGTGGGCCGTACGCTTGTTTGCCGACTTAGTCGTA
Organism: Achlya flavicornis; assembly: GCA_947623365.1. Taxonomy (NCBI): domain Eukaryota; kingdom Metazoa; phylum Arthropoda; class Insecta; order Lepidoptera; family Drepanidae; genus Achlya; species Achlya flavicornis. The sequence goes on along the minus strand of OX392495.1, from coordinate 5,168,357 downwards.
TAAAAAAAAAATGCATGAATGCACCCCATGGAGACAAATTGTTTTTATTTATTTCGCATTTATTTATAAGCTTGGCTTAATCGAAACTCACGTGATTTTTAACAATCTCTTATGTCAATACCATACAAAGGTTGATAGTTTACTAACGATAACGATTGTCGACAACCATCTTGTCTAGGGGGGCAGATCAATTAGTAAATAGAATATCATTATAGCTACCTTGGCATGTACGCTAGGCATGGTCCAGGTTCAATAGGCAGGGAGCATCTTGGGTCTGGAAAAAAGTATTATCTAGGTAAGACAAGTCCTTTGCCATAAACTCTAGGGCTCTAGTTTACAGGTCTTATACAACCGGAATACCTTTCTGAATTCATATTATTAAGTCAGTGTCGTAAACGCAAACGTCAATTCTTTACACTCGGGTCGGGACGGGTTGTCATGAATCAAAATCAGAAAGCAATTTATTCAGTTTAGGCTTTGGTAAGGCACTTTTGAACGTTAAGTTAGTACATACAGTTGAATTTACCACACGGATAGATGTATCTTTTATTAACAACAAATATGTACAAAATACAATCTAATTTACACAATATAATCTATATATAGAAAATTTCCTCAAGCCTGCCGCTGCTTCCGATTAACGGCAAGGTTCCCAGAAGGCTGGCAGCGTTTCCTCTTTGGATAGCCAAGCTGACGCGTTGGCGGAAAAAGCTCCCCGCCCGCTGGTCTCCGGAGGTCTCGATCAATTTTGAAGACAAGGTGCGAGCAAAACGGCGAGCATCTGACCCCCATGGTCCCAAGGTCTCGACCGCAAAAGGCATAAAAATATAATTGGGTCCAATCGATGCATATTTTTTGAATTTTGAATTTTCCGCACTGGCCGGATATATTACACATATATTTATAAACTGTCGAAAATGCGTTACCTATAGTATAAGCAGTATAGTGCAGTTCACAATATATCGACATAGGTTATAAACTAACGGTGTTCACAAAATTACGGTGAAAAATCAACCTTAAATATTACTTACAAATTATTTGGTTTATTAGGAACACTTACCGGCTGTAGTACTTGTCATAATTATTGAAACTAGTAAAAAAACAAAGAAATATATTTTCATGTTGATACAAACGCTCTGACACGAGTTCTGTTGAAATAATTGTTGCTGAGTGAATCAAAACTTGACTTTATATTAACGATAAGGACAGGGTCGGATTCAAGTCAGGTTTGGGGCAATATTTTTTGCCGCCGTGCTGGGCAAGCAATTGTTGTCAGTGCGATTACAATGTAAATATTATGTTATGAGTCTAAGCTTGTTTGAAAAGAGTAATTGCTGAGTTTATTGCCGGCTCTTCTCAGCAAATGCAACCTTCCGACCGGTATTAGAGTATTAGAGTCAGACTTTTCATAAGTGCCTGCGAAGGTCTATTTGAATAAATGATTATGAATTTTGAAAAGCCTTCCTTCCTTTTGGAGAACACAAGCATAGATCCTTATTCTACGCTTGTGTTCTCCAACCAACATTCATAAGTTTTTTGTTAGCTTTTTTTAGCATATTACAAAATTAATTGAGAACGGAGGGGCTATTTCTGTGGAACTCGTAAAAGTCAGGTAATTGCAATTATTATTCTCTCTATCCTCATATTTAAAAAAGTTAATAATGTATCAAAGCCAACTTGCGCTGACCGTTATCAGTTTGTGGCATAAGCTAGCTAACTTATTGCTTACAAATCTGGTCATATTTATACCCAAGCTGAGTCAAAATACGTGTATAAGACTAACAGACGCTGAAAGAGTTCACCTGTAGCGACATCTATCAGCCATCTATCAGTAACACTGAGATAGTTCACACACGGAAAGATAGATGGCGTGGCGCCACATTATCCTGCATCGCGCCTACATCCTGCATCGCGCTTGCGAAGTTTTCTCGAGAATCTGCATAATATGTATAAACAACTGTCCGACATGTACGGTTGGACCTGGCGGAAGATCTTCCCTTTTAAATGGAGGTGTCATCCACCTTGCACCTCCATACACCCACCATGTTTTTCTTTGCCGCAACCTTAATATGGCCCCTGCAATAATCTCTGAGGTTATATAAATAGATAGTATCGGCAAGAAACAACAGTGAATTAAAATAAGTATGCAGATAAATTTAGATCTTTGACCTATTACTTGGAACCTGGTCTGTGGCCTGGGTTATTAGGATATCATAATAATAATAAATCTACGTGCAATGCGGTACAGTTCTCAAAACATTTGGTATTTATTTATTTTACATGAATAATTTTTACCTCTTTTAACTATTTATATATTACTAATTTTGGCCCGCAGGTTTACTCGTGGTCCCGAGGGATTAAATGTTTATCCGGGATAAACAATTACATGTTATAATATACCTACTCGTGTGATTTGATTCACTCAGTTTCATTCAGTATATCCTGAGTCTGGAACGTCTGGGTGTATAAGTATCAGTTATCTGGTTTCCATAGTACAAGCTCTGCTTAGTTTGGGATCAGATAACCGTGTGTGAGGAATGTCCCAGGATATTTATTCAATATTTCCAGGAAGGATTCTGCTATTAGACTTGTGTATAGTTTGAGTGCCACTTGTGTATTGAGTGCTGCGCATGATCTGGGTGAACACCAGACACCAGTTACACCCAGATAAAATAAAAGTTAATGTAAGTTATTTTTTTATTGATTTATCTGTTGGGAATAGTTGGGATATACATTAACAAAAAGTCTGTTACTGTTATAAAAATAACTATATTTTTAATTATTACAAATTTGTTATACTCTTCATAATTAAGATAAAAACAAGTATAAAACGTTTCTTATATTGTGGGAAGTGACCTTGAGAAGTGAGTTTTTTATGTATTAAGGTTATAAATGGTATGACATAACCTATTTATTTTTGGCATGTGTCTTGACATTCTTTCTTTGTCTCAAAGTTGTTGCCGTTGCCGCCGCACCCACTATAGTAGAACCTCTTACATAAACCTGTCGCTGAATCGTAGTAGAATCTGAAATAATTTAAATTCATAATTATGTAGCTTGTCGTAGTAGTGTCTTCGTAAAAAAAAAAAAAGGTATATGACTTACTTAGGTATATCGGCGCGGCATCTTTCCGTCTCTCCTCCCTCCACCATTGGTAGTTTACAAACTGAATCTATAGTAAGAAAAAGAAATTGGTAAGAAAAACCTCTAAACTGGGGGGTTTTCGCCAAATAAGCAACTTCATATTATGTATCAATAAATAAGGGGCAGCTTTTCTTTATAATTTCGTTTGAAGTTGATTAAAAAAATGGTATATTTTTGCCACAAAACTACAATTGACTACAAATAGCCAACAATTTGGGTTTGAAGGGATGAAATCGCATAAAAATCATTCCAAAATTACTGGACTGAAAAATCAGTATAATATAGGTACATATAACAAAATATAAGATTAAGGCGAAATAAAAAGGTCAAATAAAGAAGAAAAAAATTAGAATATAACCGAGATAAAATCTATTAAAGTAAAAAAGTATCTCAAAGATTAAATTTGGAATAACAATCTCTAAACATGAATTTCATATATTATGAATATGGAAGAGATTACCTTACATTTTTTTCTGAATTGTAGTTTTAATAATATTTTAATGAAAATGTACTTTATTCGTATTGAAAAACTGATTTCTTCAAATAATGCAATTAATTCGAAATATGTTAATCAATATAACTTGATAGTAATATATAAGTTAATAAATTATTAAAAATACTTACCATCAGCTGTAGTAATGTTAATTACTACAGCTAATAAATACAGAAAAATAAAGAAGTATTTATTCATTTTTATGTACAATTGAACTTGACTTTAATAAAATGTGATTGCATCGAAATTAAGTTATCTACTTCTTTTATATTCGTGTTTAAAGGCAGGGATGGATTTGGTTTGGGGCATTTTGGGCAATTAGGAATAAGCCCATGCGACAACTTACGGCAAGAACTTTTATATAATTAATCCTATACTACTTCTGTCATAAATGCGAATGTTTGTTTCTTCTCAGCTTCGTAACGGCTGAGTGGATTGAAACTTTTCTCTTAGAACATACCCTGGAAGAAAGAATATATATAGGATACTGCATTTTCATAAAAAACCTTGACAACGCGGGTGAAACAGCGAGGCTGAATATACAGGGTGGATACGACAATTAATGAAACCACGTAAGTACTCATAAATAGGATCAATAAGTTTTTGTCAAAAAAATATTTTTAAAAACAAGCTGCTTTTTGGAGACTGTCCTTTTTGTTGATTGTGCTTTTGTTGACCTTACTTGCATTTTCTTCCAATATACTAATAGTTTACAATATATCAAGCCAATCCGACCACTGGAAGTGGGTAAAATTCGACTTGCAAGATTTGACCCGAACATACATTGCAAGTTAATAAAAGCTTTTTGTGCGATTACTACCATATTCTCGTGGTTAAAGGGCAACTCTGTATAGACTTTGCGATTAAACGTTAGTAGGTACCGAGGCGGAAAATTTCAACACCTCAGTCAAGAGTATTTTACTACCAATTAATATCAAAGGATTCAATTTGTATTCTCATTGCACCTAAGCCTACAGTAGAAGCGGCTATATAAAAGGTACAAATAATAAAGAAGCGCGTACTTGGGAGTATTTTGATTCAATACGAGCGCGGCAACGGTCGGTAGGTGATTATAACGAAAGTCGCATCGACGCGTGCGAAGTATTGTGAACGTAACCGACCTTGTAACTAGGCTTAAACTCGCATGTTTGCTATCAGAAAGTTATACTTCTGTACGTTAGTACTGTTATTTATTCTGTGGTTTAACCTTAATGCGGTTCTGTTTAAGTTCAATTATTTTTAGATATCTTGACCTAATTCTTGGAAACTGATATGTTTTGTTTTTTATTTTCATATAAACGCATAACACCTTTATCATTACTCTTCAAGAGCTCATCGTTAGGAATATCAAGTCATAGGTCATGGATCAACAGCAATATAAAGATTTTATTTGCGACTAGCTGCCCGGCGCGACTTCGCCGCGTTACCGACCTTTCCACCCTCCCCTATGAGCTCTGGCGATTACTCACGCGCAGGAATACAACATAAAGTTATTTGGCTGCGATATACTGTAAGGTGGAGGTACTTCCCCAGTCAAGCTGCTCTTTGAGCGAATAAACGCTACGCTATCTAACTCTCTAAAAAGTGTATTCGTTGTTTGAAATCGTGATCAGTTGCATAGTATATGGAAGGAAATCAGAATAGATAAGAATTTATTAATGTCATGGCATGTTCATGCATAATAAGACACAATAGTTTTTTAGAAAAAAAAAATATAAAATCATTGATATTCGTTTTATTTTCACCACCTTGTGTATAGTTGAGTGCTATCACTTATGCCTAAAAGAAATACTTATCTGGGGAAACACCCAGATGAAGAGTAAATATTAGCATTTTTATTTATTTATCTGTTGGATATAAATAAATAGAAAGTCTGTTAAATAATAAACTGCATTTAAATTTATTTTTAAATTTTTACAATCTGTTATACTTTTTATAATTAAGATAAAAATAAGTAACAAGTTTCTTCTGTTTTGTAACCTTTGATTTTTATGTATTTATTAGCTTATAAATGGTGTGACATAATCAATTTATTTTTTGCATGCTTCTTGACATGCTGTCTCTGTCTTAAAGTTGTTGCCGTTGCCGCCGCACCCACCATAGATGAAACTCGTACATAAACCTGTTACTGGATCGTAGTAGAATCTGAAATAATTTATATTCATATAAGCTACAAGTAGTTCAAAGTAGTGTCTACGTGTACGTTTGCTACGATACTAAAAATATTATTGCTTATTTTTTAACTAGTTTCCACCCCGTGGTTTCACCCGCGTTTCCGCCGTTATTTTTGTATGAAAGTCTGATGAATCCTCATCCTCACCATCCAGTCCATCCTCACATATTGGAACCTAAATAGTTTCGTACTGTGCGGTCTCAAAGGAGCTTCCTTCGCTCAGACTGTAGAATGAGCTCCCTGTAGAGTTTTCCCAAGGGAGTACAGCATGGGGTTTTTCAAAAAGGGTGTGAAGAGATTTCTGCGGGGTCGCAAACGCGCGAGAGATACCCCTGGTGTTGCAAGCTTCTATAGGCTACGGTAACCGCTTATCATCAGGCGAGCCGTATGTTTGTTTGCTAGTTTAGTAGTTGTATAAAAAAAAGAAAAAAACCGGCCAAGTGCGAGTCAGACTCGCGCACCGAGGGTTCCGTACAAACCTGTAGGTATATAAGTAAATGGTAGTATAGACCTGAGTATTTGATATTAATTTCAATTTATGACCTATTAAAAAAAAACTACTTACTAGATCTCGTTCAAACCAATTTTCAGTGGAAGTTTGCACCGTAATGTACATCATATATTTTTTATAGATTTATCATTCTCTTATTTTAGAAGTTACAGGGGGGGGGACACACATTTTACCACTTTGGAAGTGTCTCTCGCGCAAACTATTCAGTTTAGAAAAAAATGATATTAGAAACCTCAATATCATTTTTGAAGACCTATCCATAGACACCCCACACTTATGTGTTTGATGAAAAAAAAAAATTGAGTTTCAGTTCTAAGTATGGGGAACCCCCAAAATTTATTGTTAGGGTTCCGTAGCCAAATGGCAAAAAACGGAACCCTTATAGATTCGTCATGTCTGTCTGTCTGTCTGTCTGTCTGTCTGTCTGTCTGTCTGTCTGTCCGTGTATGTCACAGCCATTTATTTCCGAAACTATAAGAACTATAATGTTGAAACTTGGTAAGTAGATGTATTCTGTGAACCGCATTAAGATTTTTACACAAAAATAGAAAAAAAAAAAAACCGGCCAAGTGCGAGTCAGACTCGCGCACCGAGGGTTCCGTACAAACCTGTAGGTATATAAGTAAATGGTAGTATAGACCTGAGTATTTGATATTAATTTCAATTTATGACCTATTAAAAAAATATATATTGGCAAAAACCCCCAGGTTAAAGGTTTTTAATTTGTAGCTGCACCACATGCTTGATTTTGGTCCTTGTAGATCCCACCCCTATGACATTTCCTTTCATAGGTTGTCGTTCGAGTTTCAGCAGTTGAGTCGCCTTCTCGCTGATGAATGTTGCTTGGGAACCTTGGTCTATTAGCGCTAGTAGTGGAAGCAACAAACGACCAAGGACATATCATTCCACTACGAGCGCTAATAGACCAAGGTTCCCAAGCAACATTCATCAGCGAGAAGGCGACTCAACTGCTGAAACTCGAACGACAACCTATGAAAGGAAATGTCATAGGGGTGGGATCTACAAGGACCAAAATCAAGCATGTGGTGCAGCTACAAATTAGATCAACGTGGGACTCAAACTTTAACTTACCGATACAAGCCTACGTGATGTCAAAACAACTGACCACAATGATACCTACCAAAACCATTAAAACCCAACAATGGCCTCACCTTAAAGGACTCAACCTGGCTGATCCATCCTACTTCACGCCAGGGTCTATAGACCTACTCCTCGGGGTGAAGGAATATGCACACATTCTGAAAGAAAATCATTACATCAAAGGTCCACCAGGCACACCATGCGCACAGAACACCAGCCTGGGGTGGATACTTTTTGGAGAAATAAGTACTAAACCTGAAGAAGATACATACTTTGTAATGCACCATCAAGTCGACGTAGAAGACATGTTAAAATCAATTTGGGAAATAGAAGTAGACACAAGAAGACACTTAACAAAAGAAGAGAAACTCTGTGAAAAAATATATGAAGAAACAACAACTAGAAATAAAGAGGGTCAATATATCGTCAAATTACCATTTAAAACAGAAAACCTAAAATCACCAGATGGTAAGACAAAAGAAATAGCTACGCGAAGATTCTTATATCTGGAAAGGAAATTTAAGAAATCGCCTGACCTGAAAAGAGAATACACAAAGGTTATTGAAGAATACATAGAACATGGTCACATGGAAAGAGTACCTGAAAAGGAAAAAGAAACTAAAAGATCAGTCTACTTACCTCACCACGCCGTAGTCCGCGACGACAAAGAGACCACTCGAACGCGCGTCGTATTTGATGCTTCCTGTAAAGGAACAAACAATGTATCACTTAATGACGAATTACTCGTTGGGCCGCAGCTACAAGAAGATTTAAGATTTCTTCTTATGAGATGGCGTACGAAACCTGTTTGCTTTTTGGCCGATATTCAAAAAATGTATCGACAGATACTAGTAACCCCAGATGATGCAGACTTCCAAAGAGTACTCTGGAGAGCAGAAGAGTCTGATGATTTGCAAGAATATCGACTTCTCAGAGTAACATTTGGCACAGCCTCCGCTCCATATTTGGCTGTCAAAACACTTCAACAAGTGGCTAATGATGAAGGTCAACTCCACGCATTGGCTGCTAAAACAATCAAGCAAGATTTTTTCGTTGATGACCTTCTTTCTGGAGCTGATACTCCTGAAGATGCTATAGCTCTCGCTAAAGAAATAATAGAAATCCTACAAAAAGGGGGGTTCCAACTTACCAAATGGTCATCAAACAATATGCAATTTATACAGTCCATTGAAGAAGGCAAAAGATCTGCTAATGTTAACATCAATATGAATCTTGAGGGAACAATCAAGGCATTAGGCTTTACATGGAACCTAAAAAACTACAACTTTCAATATAATATGAGCTTACCTCCAATGTCAAGGCTCATTACAAAACGCAACATTTTATCTGACCTACAAAAACTATTCGACCCACTAGGTTGGATAGCACCAAGTACAGTCATGGCAAAAATCCTAATACAAAAGTTATGGCTAGAAAAAGTTAACTGGGATGAAAAGGTCAGTGAAACATTAGAAGAAGAATGGAAACATATCCGATCAGACTTTGCAAATGTGAATAAAATTAAAGTACAGAGATGGCTTGGTACAACTATGACGAACCTAGATAAGATAGAAATACATGGATTCAGCGACGCTTCAATGAAAGCATATGCAGCAGTTGTTTACTTAAGAATTGAAACTAAAGAGGGTGACATCGATACAAAAATTATCGCTGCTAGAACCAGAGTAGCACCACTTAAAACGATTTCTTTACCTCGTCTAGAGTTATGCGGTGCACTACTTTTATCGAAGCTAATGAAACAAATTGGGCAAGCAATGAAGATACCAACATCTCAAATGTCTGCATGGACAGACTCGTCAATAGTTATTGCATGGCTTTGTGGCGAACCCAACAGATGGAAGCCCTTCGTCGCAAACCGTGTAGTAGAAATCGTAGAAAACCTCAACAATAAACACTGGTACCACGTACAGTCACATGAAAATCCCGCTGACTTAGCTTCTCGAGGAATTTTGCTCTCAGCACTGAAGGAATGTGACTTATGGTGGAAAGGCCCGAGGTGGTTATCTGAAACAGAAATAAAGATTAGTCTACAAGAAGTTACAGAAACAGATATGGAAATGAAAACAACAAAAGTTAATACTTACCTTACCGTAGAACCTGAAAATAAAGAAAAAACATTAGTATCTCAATTTGAAAATTTTGATAACTTATTAGAATTGCTAATGGCTATTACTTACTGTAAAAGATTTTTGAACTTCAAAAAGTATTCAAACAACATAGATGATGATCTGAAAACACAAGAGTTAGATGATGCATTAGCCATTTGCATAAAAAAGGTACAAGAAGAAGAGTTTAAAGATGAAATAGAAAGATTAGATTTAAAGAAACAAGTGAAGAATAAAAGCATTTTGAGATCACTTAACCCTTATATAGATGAGAAACATATACTCAGGGTGGGCGGTCGCCTTAGAAATACAAACTTAACTCATGATAGAAAAAATCCAATAATTTTGGGTACTAAAAACTCACTTACTTCTTTAATTATTGCTGATGCACACAAAACAACACTACATGGCGGTGTACTGTTGATGTTATGCCACTTACGCTCTAAGTACTGGATTCTGAAATTAAAATCAATAGTAAAGAAATACATTCATAAATGCCTAATATGTGCTAAGGTAAAGGCAATTGCCAAGACTATAATAATAGGAGACTTACCATAACAAAGAGTGACTCCTTCAAGACATACAATATGTTTGTAACCTATTCATATGTAGAATGTTTCATATATTTTGTATAAAAATTGTAAAATTTAATTTCATAACATAATGAATTGTAAACATTAAGTCTTTAAAAAAGGACCTATTGTCCTTTTGGTGGGCGGTATGTTATATATAATACGTAAACATTTGTAACAGCAGTCGTCAAATAAAAATTGTGAAGCACGCACGTCTTTTGCTAGTTAACAAATCACTGCAAACCAATTTGAACCTTAACGCAGTTATCATATAAGTAATATTTGTTAAATTTAATGTTTGTCTAAAAAGGAAGCTAAGCAATATTGCTAACGCAATTCATTTCTTCGATTTTAAAGCTAGGGCTCTACCGCGTAACTTTGGTGGTAATCGTAACGAACACCATTAATTATTGCATCCAATATAACGCACGCGGTATGTCGCGACGATGACCATTCGTGGGCCCTGATTGGAAGTAATTCATAAATGGTGTTCGTTACGATTAACACCAAAGTTACGCGGTAGAGCCCCCGGTCCCATAGTAAAAGTTGATCGTATACATGAGTACTTTACGTGGTTTCATTTAATGTCGTATTGTCGTAATAGCTTATGTTATTGGTTTGTCCCCGACTGCAAAACCTTATAAAATTCAAGTTATATTCAAAATTATTTTTTGCTTTTTAGTTTTTCGGTGGTTTATTTTTTGTTAAAAAGTTTTTATTTTATAATTTTTTGTGGCTATACTCTACTAATTACTACATGCTTAATTTTTGATTTCTTTTGATGTAATACACAACTCAGCATTAAAATCTGTGAGTGAACAATAAATCATCCCTATTTTCCCACCCTTAGGGTAGGTATTTTTTATCCATATTTATATGGGACCACCTTCGAGGTATACCCTATCCAATAAAAAAAGAATTATCAAAATCGGACTACTCTGTCAAAAGTTATGAGTGATCATACATAAAAAAAAAAAATATATATATATACGCGTCGACTTGTAAACCTCCTCCGTTTTTTCGTCGGTTAAAAATACTTACCAGCTGTAGTAACGTTAATTACTGCTAAACACAGAAAAATAAAGAAATATTTATTCATTTTTATACACAATTGAACTTCGATAAATTAATGTGAATATCAAAATTAAGTAAACCACTTATTTTATATTCATCTTAAGGCAGGGATGGATTTGGTTCGGGGCATTTTGGGCAATTAAGAGTAAGCCCATTCGAGAGGGGTATGGTTACGACAAAAACTTCTATATATTTCATCCTATACTACTTCTGTGATAAATGCGAATGTTTTTTGAGTGTATGTTTGTTTCTTTTCAGCTCCGTAACGGCTGAGTGGATTCAAACTTTGCTCTTAGATCATACCATGGACGATTATATAGGATACTGTATTTCATAAGAACCCTTTACAACGCGAGTGAAACCGCGGGGCTGAATATACAGCCACGTAAAGTACTCATAAATACGATCGAGTTTTACTATGGGACCAACTTCAAAATCGCAAAAGAAAAATACAGCTTTTCATACAAAAGTCTCCTCGGCTAAAATGTATGAAATACTGTATTTTTTTTTGTGATTTCGAGCGTGTTCTCTTGGCCAATTTGTGTCTCAGGCAGGACTAGGAACCTGAGACTTAGCAGCACATTACGCTCTACCCCATTATTACCCCATATACGCGCTTTGCCCCATTCTTAATGCCGTTCTGGTTAAGTTCAGTTATTTTTAGATAACTTGGAACTTGACCTATTTCTTGGTAACTGATATTTTTTGTTTTTTGTTTTCATTTAAAACACATAACTCCTTATCATTACTCTTCATGAGCGCATCTGAATATCACGTAATAGGTCACAGGTCCCAATTTATCTACCTGGGTAGCTAAAAACACTTTTTAACAAAAAAAAAACACAAAAAAAATGAAAAGCAAAAAATCTTGACTGTTTGACGACCCGCGCGGGCGAGGAAAACAATAGCGATCAATTTTCAGTTATAGCGCGTCAAAGTTCGGGACTGTGGCCACTGGGGCTCGTGACGTCAATTTAGAGTAAAAACTATACCATAACGTGACGTCACGCGGAATCACACGATATCTGTTTAATTGACAAAAGAAAAAATACGTGTCTAATATGCCCTAAATAGATGTTTTCATTCATCTAGCCTATTTATTAAAAGATTCAGAATTGATGAAATGGATAAGATCTGACGTAAATTCGAAAAAAATACAATTTGCATTTTTTTTTGTTTAATCTACTTACTACAGACATGTGGTCCATACTCTTTTTAGATAATATTTTACAAATTTTATGCTTTAAGATTTTCACAATTTGGACATCTTGGTCCGCGCAATAAATAAATTATTCTAATACATTTATATTCATTATACATATTTATACTATTATATATGTTAATTTATACTATTTGCAATATTGCTGTAGCTTCCTTTTTAGTGGGTTTGGCTGGGGGGCTAAAAAGAATGATATTTTTTTTCGAATTTTCGGCACATCCAATTCATTTCATTCATTCCATAAATGATCAGCTGTGAATTCGAAACAAAACGACAAAACCCCATTAGCAATATTGCAAAATGTCTCAGATTTGACTTTATTCTTGGATATTTTATACATAAATAAAAAAAACGCAATTTTTTATTTGGATCGATTTATTCATGGGTGCAATTACTCAAATGAAAAAAAGAGGGCGCCACTATTGTGGTAGGTATATGTGGTGTTATTAAAATAAGTATCAACTTCATTTTCTTCTTTTACTATTTCTTTTGATAGGTGTTATTGTTCTGGATTCTCGCCATTGGAATTAATTGAATAAGAAGGGATATGTTATTAAATTTTTGATACAGATAAGTAAGCTGAAAGTTATCATTGCAAAACCACACGTATTATCATATATTCTTAAGTTAATATTTGGTTTTGCACTTGGATTTCTGTCTACATGCTTTTTCGCATTCTTCCTTAGTGTCAAATCTGTTGCCGTTGCCCCAGCATCCGCCGTAGATAAAAGTTCTGCATGTCTGAGTTCTTGAATCATAATAATATCTGTAAAAAATATCTTATAAAGTTAACAATGTATAAGATAAGTGTTATTGTAATACGAAATTATTTGTCCAAGACGTGGGCAAACGGTTGGTCTTGGATTCTGGGGAACTTTTTTTTTTTTTTTAATTAAATTAGCTTGCGTTTGGCCACTGACCCGCCCATAAGGGGCGATGACGAAGCCTAAGATGAAACACGCTTACCCAGAAGAAACCTATTCACTCTGGCCTTGAAAGTTCCTAGATTGTAAATGTCAGGAAACACAGACGCCGGAAGCAAGTTCCACTCCCTTGCTGTCCGCATTATAAATGAGGATGCAAAACGCTGTGTCCGTATTTTCGGTATGCCAACAACGTACGGCTGAAAATTTTCCCGGCGTCTTGGGCGTGTCGGCGGTTCGGTGTAAAAATGGGGATGGTGGAATTAGGTTGAACAATTCCCTGAGAGCTAGTGACTTTTTCGCCCAGAGGTTAAGCCTAACCATTGAGCGTGGAAACGCCGCCATTGTCATGGGGACCATGGAGCATTTGGATGACCTTTTATTTTAGGAAATAGTATTGCTTTTGATAATTTTAATAGTTTAATTAGATCGCCAATAGACTTTGCAAATTAATAAAAAGTTATACAAGTATAAATTGTATAAGTTTATAGTTCATGGTATGTAACTATAGATCTGTAGGATGAAACGCATTTCTTTCCAACCACAATCTCGGCCACAATTAAGCACACAATTAAGGCGATGATAGCTCAGTGGTAGTGACGTCGGATACCGAGACGAAGGTCCCGGGTTCGAATCCTACAATGAGCTTGAGCTTTCGGTGAAGGAAAATATCGTGAGGAAACCATAGCACGGTGGTAGGGTACTTTGTAGTACCCATCTGGCTGGCTACCACCCTCAAGTTGAAAATCTGTCGCCAAGCACCTATCGGTGTGTTCCGACAGCTGCACTTGAGAGCCAGTTCCTTCTATGCTTTGTGTGTGCACCACCTTCGGCCACATCATCACTTACCATGGTGAGATTGTGGTCAAACACAGACCTATACATAATAAAAAATAAAAAAAATCTCAATGTTTAATGATGATGTGGCCGAAGATGATAAGCACACAAAGTGAACTGGCTCTCAAGTGTAGGTGTCTGATTACACCAGCAGGTCCTAGGCAGCTTTAAAAGTTGAGGGTGTTAGCCAGTTAGGGGGGTACTACATCCTGGGGACCGCGGTCCAACTTTACGTGCTCTGTACTGACATGATCTAGTAGCGACATATATCCAGTTGTGTGTAAACTTCTTTGTAACACTGATAGGTGGTCAATAAAATCATGGAGTACTTTCTCACATCTCGTTTGTTAAATTAGATAATAATAATAAATAAAATAGTACGTACTTTATAAAGTAGGCTTTACATGGTCCTGTCTCAGGTTTTAGGTCGCATTTAGATCCTGTAACAAAACAAGAGTGTGAAGAGATTATGCTGAGAGTCGAGTATTGTCAGCACCACTGAGTGTTGTCAATGAATGGGTTTTTTTAACTCGTTTGATATTGGAATTTTAGAAAAAGGAAGACCATTTTAATGATGTACATGAAGACTGACTTACGCAGTGGCCCCGCTGGTGTTGAAACTCAAGCAGTACGCAAGCATATTCAACATCTATACCATAACCAGCCCATTTAGAACTTGAGTTCTTTTAGAGACTTACAAGTGTCAAGAAAGGTTTTTATATAATACATTTTTTTTATACGACTGTGTCGGTAAACAAGCATCCGGCCCGCCTGATGGTAAGCGGTTGCCGTATCCATATGGACGCTTGCAACACAAGAAGCATCGCTCACGCGTTACCGACCTTTCCCCTCTCCTCAATGAGCTCTGGCGACCTTACTCACGCGCAGGAACACAACTTTACACAACATAAAGTCATTTGGCTGCGGTATTCTGTAAGGTGGAGGTACTTCCCCAGTCGAGCTGCTCATTGAGCGAATAAACGCTACGCTCTACCTCTCTTATACACATACAGCGTTAAGTATTTTCTGACACTTCAAGCTGGTTTTATCGTTAAAGCTGTATACAGGCTGTATTTTGCATGTGTTTACTTACTAAATACAGCAATAAGTTTTAATATAGTACACCCTTCAAAATATCGTTTAGGCTGTTTAGCAAATTGTCGACATTTCCCCAAGTAATAAAAATATTCTATTATAAAACTGATTAAAAACCAATAGCTGTATAATATACTCCAAAACATACTTACTACAGCTACTAAGCCTCCAAATATCGTTTAGGCTGTTTAGCAAATTGTTGAAATTTTCCTAAGTACTTATATAAAAATATTTTATTATAAAACCGATTTAAAACCAATAGCTGTATAATATACTCCATTACTTACTTTAGTTACTAAGACTATAACACTCTCCAAATATCGTCTAGGCTGTTATAAAACCTATTTAAAACCAATAGCTGTATAATACTCCATAACTTACTTAGTACAGCCACTAAGACTATAAAACCCTCCAAATATCGTCTAGGCAGTTTAGCAAATGGTCGTCATATTGAATTTCATAAAAACCACATTTTAATTACAAATAAGGGAATATTTGATAATAACTATAGCCGTATCATGGTTATCAGCTTGAATATTGATCATATGTACTCATATCTATTATTAAAAAAAAAATTTTTTATTCTAACCTTAAAAACAAACACTTATTTACTGTATTTAGTATGATTTCTTTATTTTAGCTTGATTATTTTGTTGGCTTATACATTAAAATCTGCACATGGAATTCATCAATTAACACCATCAGATATCCATGTCCAAGATTTTATCCTTTACTTTACAATTCCATTTATTAAATATTATGTCGCCATTCAGTATGGCATTGAAAATAGTTTATTTTATTTTATACTTTTTTTATACATCTTAGTCGATAAACAAGCATACGGACCGCCTGATGGTAAGCGGTTACCGTAGCCATATATATGCTTGCAACCCACGAAGCATCGCTCACGCGTTATCGACCTATCCCCCTTCCCCTATGAGCTCTGGCAACCTTACTCACGCGCAGTATTCTCTTATAATAAGTAGCAGTAGTATTCTCTTATAATTCTCTTCAAAAACCAATTTAGAACTATCTGTAGTGTATAGGTTTCTCTGTACACCAAATAACAGCCCTTATGCAGCTATTAAACAGCTTCTCGGATGCTTCTACAGCTACCATGCAGCTCCAATAAGTCAATAAGCTGTATAATATGGGCCCTTTTTACACTTATAAGGGCTTATACAGCCTTTGTACAGCTTGAATATTCAGAATGAACTTTAATAGAGCCTGTATACAGCTTGTTATGCTACTTGGGAAGCGGCTACGGTAACACCGTAAAAGATGGACCGTAAGCTAGTTTTCTACCTTTTTAGTTAAAGAAAAGATAGAAAGAAATGGAGCTCAAAAATATCAAGAAGTTATTACATACCCTTACTGTCAGAGAAGCATACGTTGACACAGAATATTAAAACAATAAAGAGTAACGACTTATACATTTTATGTTATTTCTTTAACACGATACGTGAAAAACTGTAATGACGCTTTTATACAGTTTTGAATCCTTGAAATTTGAATACTTATCTTACTGATGTTTGCCAATGGATTTACTTACTACATTACATTAATTAATTAACGGAAACGGAAATTATTGCGTCTTTTTTTATCATATTCAGCCTCAGGTTAAGGTATTATGATAACATCGAACAATAACCTAAAGAAGTTATTCCGCAGGGCTCTTGTTGTCGCTTCCGCAGGGCTCTTGTTGTCGCTAACGTGCCTTCCGTACTGGAACCAGTCGGATGGTATGTCTTTGATTGATCCCTTGGAGTGTCGGCAAGTCGCTGGTGTGGGATGCCACATGTGTCGATACACTCGCGCCATCTCACTTACCGGCGACTTGTAAAGTAGGGGCAGCTGCGGCCAGTGCGGAAAATTCAAAATTCAAAAAATATGCATCGATTGGACCCAATTATATTTTTATGCGTTTTGCGGTCGAGACCTTGGGACCGTGGGGGTCCGAAGCTCGCCGTTTCGCTCGCGAGACCAGCGGGCGGGGAGCCAACGCGTCAGCTGGGCTATCCAAAGAGGAAACGCTGCCAGCCTTCTGGGAACCTTGCCGTTAATCGGAAGCAGGGGCAGGCTTGAGGAAATTTTCTATATATAGATTGTATTTTGTACATATTTGTTGTAAATAAAGCTATTAAAAAACAAAAAAAAACCTAAAGAAGTGCAGATGTTGATTTTGTTTGAAATCTAATCCGCCAATTTCCCACCGCCGATAATGCACCCTGATTGGCTAAGTCAAGGACACACTAAACAATTGGATGCAGTGATTGGTCCTTACTGTTCAAAATCAGTCCAAAGTTACTGACAGTTGCGGTTTGGATTGTTAGGTATTTACAGTATTTCACAGCCCATTTGAACAACGGGGCAAAAATATTACACTTTTATAGAACAAATAGTAATATTAGTATATGTAAGTGTAAATTGTTTGTTATGCCAAATAAACGAAAAAAAAAAATTGCTTGTTTATTAAAAGATTCTTGGTTTTCCATTTGGCAAAGATACTTTTTATGATTTTATGAGAGAAAAATTATAAAAAAAGCGGATAGTGCATTTTGCGAGTCAACTTATAAAAGATATAAGGAGCCCTAGCGATTGCTAATTCAGATTTGAATTAAATTCTCAAATGTTCTGTTTTGAATACTGTGAGCGCGTTCACGATCGTTCCGAATTGTTAACAGTTATCAGCTGTCATTCACGTGATATCTAACTCGGTACGCAAATTATTGCTGTGAGCACTGTTAGCGATATTATCCAATTCGGAATGTAGCCTGAAATACATTTATACGTTCGCTTTTGTCGTCGGCTCGTTATTAGAGTTTATAGCTCAAGTCGCTTCCCGCTAAACGTCGGCGATGGGACAAGTGCCTTACTAACAATTCGCAGCGCTCAAAATTCAAAACACTTTTCCTCACTGAGTGAGCAAAATAGAGTTTTAGTTTTGCTCTGGTTTTGGAGAAAAATGGTGCGCTTTTCATGTGCTACTTGTATGCTATTTACTTATTAAATATCGGTTCAGCCGGGCTATTGCGTATCTTTGGTGGTAATCGTATCAATGACGAGCACGCGGTATGACCCAACGATGACCATCCGTGGGGCCTGATTGAATGAAATTCATTAATGGTGTTCATTATAATTACCACCAAAGTTACGCGGTAGAGTCCAGTTCTAATTTGTAGTTTTGCCGCCCGGAGCACTCAGTTGTTGTCAGTGCGATTAGAATGCAAATATTATGTAATAAATCTAAGCTTGTTTTGAAAAGAATAATTGCTGAATTCATTGCCGGCATCTCATCAAATGCAACCTTCCGAACCGGTATTAGAGTATTAGAGTCAGACTCTGTTCATAAGTGCCGGCGATGGATAACGTGAAATATACGATTAGAATTTTGAATTTTTTCGAGCTAGAGAGGTGAAAACGCTGTTTATTTTTTGATCGATTTCATCTGATTCGTGTGCATGTTCGCCTCACTCATTTGGAAAAAAGAGGGCGCCACTATTGTGGTATATGTGATGTAATAAAAATAAGTTTTAACTTTATTTATAGTCTTTTAATATTATATTTATAATGTAATTGTTTTGGATTCTCACTGGAATTAATTGAATAAAAAGTGACATGTTTTTTTCATTTTTGATACAGATAAGAAAACTGAAAGTATGACATTGCAAAAGTTAGTTATTATGTTATATGCAATTCGATTGCTGTCCACATGCTTTTTCACATTCTTCTATAGTATCAAAATTGTTGTCGTTGCCGCCGCATCCGCCGTAGACGAACTTTTCGCAAGTCTGAGTTTCCGAATCATAATAATATCTGTAAAAAAAAAGAAATTTAATTAGGTATAAGTCTTAGGGTCATCGCTCACTATGTCAGCACCGCTACATCGCAGCAAAGGCCCGGCACCGCCTCAACTCAATCCAACCACTAGCTGCCAGCTACTTACCACCTGAAGACATGGTGAGATTGCAGTCAAACAGGCATATACACAGTACTTATATTATCATTACTCCAGATCGAACAAATTTAAGCGAGATAAAAAGTCATTCTCTAAATCAATGAAATAATAATAATAGTAATTAATAAATTAGTACGAACTTTTGAAAATAGCCCCGACATAATCCTGTATTACGTGGTAGGTCACATATAGGTTCTGCAACAAAACAGAAGGTTGTGAAGACATTTTACAGGGTTGGCGACGCGCGAGTGATAGGGTGATATCGCGAGCGTCCAAAGGCTATGGTACCTACCACCATCGGGCAGACCTTATGCTTGATTACTGCCTCTCTAGTTATAGCAGGTTATGGTGTTTTATCCACAGATATAGATATAGCTAAAGCAAGTATCACGATCTGTATGAAAACCAAGCGTGGCATTTTTTTAATAGGTAACCTACAATTTCGTCACGAAATATCGTCTATTTAGTGACGAAAAACCAACTGAACAATCGTGACAATTTTGGACTTCCTACTATGACGTCACTAGCAATCAAGTGAACCGATGCAATGTGAGCGCGATGTCGGGCACGCGAAATAGGTGCTCTTGCGTTATCTAGGTATATTTATATCTGTGATATTATATGATTAGTATGAAAAATTAGCATAGAAAGGAAGAGAGAGAGGTGCACCTACATATTCTCAATTTTGACTTCCTTTGACAGATCTTTTTTTATACGACCACGTCGGTAAACAAGCATACGGCGCGCCTGATGGTAACGGTGGGCGGTTACCATAGCCATATGCCCTTCCCCGCTCCCCAATGAGCTCTGACGACCTCACTCACGCGCAAGAACACAACATAAAGACAATTATTTGGCTGTGGTATTCTGTAAGTCCACAGAGACACTGTAAGACACTGTAAGTCTGGGGGTACTTCCCCAGTCGAGCTGCTCTTTGAGCGAATTAACACTATGCTCTACATATTTTAATTTACACGCCATCATGGCAAAACATTCCATAAAAAATTAATATTTTTATATTTTATGGAATGGCGTTCCAAAACTCTACGTCTTGTGGTTATCGGGTGAAAAGCTAGTCAATACTCTACTCTGGGGCCCAAGTCTGCTATTTCAATTGTGTTCCGATGAACTTTCAGTGGTTTCAAATGGTGCTATAATGGCGCCATTATGACGCTGTTGTGTTGTAGACTAGGTACCAAAACTGTAAAACGTCACAATTTTGACACCACTGAAAGTTCATTGGAACACAATTGAAATAGCAGACTTGGGCCCCTGTTATGCATACAAAGACCATGTGACGTAGTTAAGTAATAAAGGCATATTTTTGAAATGTTTGTATTCAGCCCCATACAAAAAATCTAATCCTGTAAGGCCTTAACATTGCGCCAAGGCATCCTATCCACCTATCGGAATCATCATCAGCCCATGATGTCCCACTGCTGAGCAAGGGCCTGGGTCTCTCGCTATAAAATAAGCAATGTGTAATAATCTATTTTATGAAATGAGAAGTGTCAAGTGAACCTTTTAAATCTTCATAAATTATTTATTCATTTATTGAATCTT
The DNA here is from genome assembly GCA_947623365.1 of Achlya flavicornis. Classification (NCBI taxonomy): domain Eukaryota; kingdom Metazoa; phylum Arthropoda; class Insecta; order Lepidoptera; family Drepanidae; genus Achlya; species Achlya flavicornis. Next base: position 5,147,568 of record OX392495.1, on the reverse strand, counting down.
CATATTATATCTTTTGATACTTTTACCTACCTTCTTTTTATTACGACGTGTCAAAGTTAGCTGGTATTATTTTTCTAAACCATGAATCAACTAAATATATTTTTTTACCAAATTAACAATATTCTTTATTTCATTTGTATCTGCGATTGATACCAAGGTAATTTAGGATAAAAAATTTAAAAAAAAAATTCAATTAATTTTAACGTTAATTAAAAACTAAAAACTGAAAAATAGGGAAAGTTGTGATTGCCCAAATTTATGGATATAAGGCCTACAAGGGTGTCGATTTACAACATTTTCAAAAATATGCCTTTTAATATACAATGTGTAACAGATTTAGATGCAAAACCGGTAAATGGTTTGTTCAGAATCGTTTTCTGAATCGATTATTATCTTTTATCTTTTTTTTTTTTTTTTTTTATGATCTTTTAATAAAGTTATTTCTAAGGTTACATAAATCGATTCAGTAGGCGCTTCTGAACAACCGTTCAATGATATAGCATCCAAATCTATTACACGTTGTATATTAAAAGGCACGTTGTATAACTGCGTGGCATCTGCGTGGCTAGCCTTTGACCCGGTATCCACTTGACGTTGAGTTTTGGGACATCCAGGGGCTCTACCGCGTAACTTTGGTGGTAATCGTAGCGAACACCATAAATTTTTTCATCCAATGACGTGCACGCAGTATGACGCGACGATGACCATTTGTGGGCCCTGATTGGATGAAATTCATTAATGGTGTTCGTTACGATTACAACCAAAGTTACGCGGTAGAGCCCCTGTATAGATTAAATATTAAGAAGTACTATTACGAACCATTTTCCTCCGAGGAACAAATGTTCACAAAGACTAATAAAACAATAAAGATAAACGACTTATACATTTTATGTTATTTCTTATACTCGTCACATGAAAAACTGAAACGGCGCATTTATATAGTTTTTGCGAAGTATTCCCATTTGAGCACCGATTATTTCGCACCGATGCTATTCACTTTTGAGCACACACTTTATTCGCTCTCTGTAAATACCACCAAAAACATTTGAAATGTTGTACCAGGATAACATAAGCTTGAAGGAGCTCTCTCTAGTAAAAAAACAATATAACTATTATATATTCTTTAAACTTATGAGAAATGGTACCAGGTTTTATTTTTAAACTTTTTTTTAGTTATTAGAGATAGTTCCTTCGAGCTTATGTCATCGTGGTACTCTAAAAATGGGTGTTCTAGCTAATACTTACTTTCATTATAAAACTGTAATTTTTTATCGATATGTTTCATTAAACACCAAAACACTAAAGACTACATAACCGTCGGTACTCAAAAGGGAATGATTTCGGATTTAAGTGTTCCCATTTGATCATCGATCCAAAATATAGATCGGTGCTCAAAAGGAAATGGCATCGGTGCTCAAATGGGAATACTTTGTTTTTGCAACCTTGAAATTGTTATATATATCGAGCTAATGTTTGCCGATGGATTTACTTACTACATTACAATAATTAATGTCATGTCATTAATTAATATGGTGCATATATGCTAAGCGAACCGAGCACGAGCCGAGCCGCTCTTCATTCGTCGCTCGCGATGTCAAGTGTGGACGTACAAGGAGCGAACACGAGCGCGATGCGAATCCCGGAGTGCAGTCAAGCGCCGAATGCTCGTTCGAGGCTCGTAATTCAGTCTACACTACGCGAATTCGTGCTCCGCGTGTGTTCGGCTCGCACCCGTCTTTCTTTATCTTATTCGGAATTTTGATATAGACAAATGGTATTGGGCAAATCAGTCATAGAGTAGTTATGGTGAAAAAAAAAATGGCAACCAATTTTCAAGATACATAATGTAGATAAAGATTTTTGGTGGAAAATATATTTATTGTTTTCTGTGTTATGTATAGGCCATTGTCTGACCACAATCTGGTACGTGATGATCCCGGCCGAAAGTGGCACACAAAGCCTAGAAGGAACTGGCTCTCAAGTGCAGCTGTCGGAACACACCGATAGGGGTTTGGTGACCGATTTTCAATATGAGGGTAGTAGCCCGCCGGGTACTACAAAGTACGCTACCTTGCTTTCTTGGCTAATAAAATTGGCGTATTATGTTAAAAACTTTATAATTACGTAAAGACAAATTAGCAATTCCTTTATTAGTAGATACTCTGGTAGATACATATAAAGGTCACAGCTGGTTTACTGTAAATATTTGTCTGTCTGTAGACTATATCATTCTTTAGAATACATTGTATTGAAGGTCAGGAATGAAATGAACAATATGTTGTTATTCCATATTTTATTAAAGTTACTGATCCATCCATAATAGGGCATTTTAGTGAAATAATTGCAGTTGATAAACAGTGATGTAAACATTACAGGAAAAATAGAATAGTTTCTTCTTTCAACAGTTTTGGCCCAAATCTAAAAATTACGTCCCTTGCAAGGCCGGATTAGGTTAGTCTATGCGTAAAAGTTTGGGACTTTAGGACTAAGAATAGAATCTTTATTCTCAAATCTCAGGATGTTGAGCAACCGTGACATTTAGTATTAGCATATCATGGCCAATGTGTGTCATACGGCGACTGTCTGTCTTGAGCTTGTCTTGAGGCGTAGAGAAGTCAAGGTTTATTAAAGAAGAGAAGAAAAAAATGCTCACAGTAATCATCACCTAGTCAATTCAAAATTTAAAATAATTTATTCAAATAGATCTTCGCAGGCACTTATGAAAAGTATGACTCTAATTCTCTAATACCGGTTCGGAAGGTTGCATTTGCTGAGAAGAGCCGGCAATAAATAGCAATTACTCTTTTCAAACCAGTTTAGACTAATTCATTACATAATATATTAGAGTACTAGCTGCCCGGCGCGACTTCGTTCGCGTAATACCCTACCCTACATTTAAACCTTCCCCGGACTTCCACAAATATTTCAAACCCAAAATTAGCCAAATCGGTCCAGCCGTTCTCGAGTTTTAGCGAGACTAACGAACAGCAATTCATTTTTATATATATAGATTAGAGTCAGACTTTTCATAAGTGCCTGCGAAGGTCTATTTAATTAAATGATTTTGAATTTTGAATTATATTTACATTCTAATCGCACTGACAACAATAACGTGCGCGTGTCGTGCGCGGCAAAACTACAAAGAAGTCTGAATCGATAAATTCAAATTCAAATTCAAAAAGCATTTATTCAATTTGGGCCCTGATAAGGCACTTATGAACGTTAACAAATGACTCTACACCGGTTCCAAATACAACTTGAACTGAGAAGACTCCGGCAAGAAACTCAGCAAGTCTTTTTTTTTAATGTGTACTTATAAGTATTACAATTTACAAAATATTTATAACAATAGCCTGCGAAGCGAACAATGCATTCAAATGCATTCTTGTCATCTACAAAATCAGAAACTTAAGTGCGTTTTCACACGAGACGATAACGACACATTTTTGTCGCGACGATAAACGACCGACGATAATTGGCAAACGGTCATGTCGTCGTTCGTTTTCACACGAGGAACGATAACCGCACCGTAACGACAGTTACAGCTAGGTGACAAGAAGTGTCGTTATCGTTATCGTGCTGTTCGCCGTGTGAAAGTCCTGACGTTTTTCAATACATTTCGAAGGTCCGCTAAATCGCACAGTAAAAAAATCGTCACGATCTAGCCGAACCAACGACATAGCCGAATTATCGTTCCTGTGTCGTGCAGTGCTGTGTCGTTATCGTTGCGTGTGAAAACGGTACATAGAAATGTATGGTCGGCTAAATCGTCACAGTTTTTTTACTGTGTGGTTACGGTGTCGTTATCGTCTCGTGTGAAAACGCACTTATAGTACCCTTTCTTGCACAACTTCTGTTTTACTATCTTTTTGAATCTATGTATAGGTAGCTCTTGGATTTCTTTGGGTACTTTATTATAGAAACGTATACATTGCCCCTTGAAAGAGTTAAGGACTTTGCTGAGCCGAGTTAAAGGTACTGCAAGTTTGTGCTTATTTCTAGTGTTCAAACTATGAGTGTCGCTATTCTTAGGTAAGTTATTTATGTTTTTCCTCACATGAATAAGATTTTCATATATGTACAGCCCCCTTAGACAAGATGGTTGTCGACAATCGTCATCGTTAGTAAACGATCGACCTTTGTATGGGATTGACATAAGAGATTGTTAAAAATCACGTGATATTTCGATTTGAAATGTCAATCCCATACAAAGGTTGATCGTTTACTATCAATGACGATTGTCGATAACCACCTTGTCTACTGGCCCTGTGACGACACTGTCATTATATTAATAGATTTAAACTTGTCTCTCAAAGAATCTAGGCCTTATTTTATATATTGCGCGGATAGCCTTCTTCTGCAGTATAAAAATTCTATTGATTTCGGCACCACTACCCCAGAGGAGGATACCGTAAGACATCAAACTGTGAAAGTAACTGAAACAAACAAATGTTGCCGTAGATTCGTCAGTGAGAGCGCGAATTTTTCGCACTGCATAAGCTGCAGAACTAAGTCTATCCACAAATTTACAAATGTGAGGGCTCCATTGTAACTTATTATCTAAAGTGATACCTACCTAAAAATACAGTTGTCTCAACAAGATCCAGTTTTTCGCCTTTAATTACAATATTTGTGTCCGAATGTCTCACATTGGGTAGACTGAATCTGATACATTTTGTTTTTTTCTCATTTAGCAATAAATTATTTATGGTAAACCAATCAACAACTACAAAAAGAGCATTGTTCACATCGTCAGAATTAAAATCATGTCTATTCACTTTGTAAAGAAGTGAAGTGTCATCAGCAAACAATACTATCTCATGTTTTTTTTCTACAAGATATCTATATTTAGGGCCTATTATATTTAGTACCTTTTTAAATACAGCCAGCACCAAGTCGGAATTATATACACGATCAATAAAACCTTACACATAGAAAACTTGTCCCAAATCGCTGCCCTGTGCAAACGTACCAAGAAGGCTTTCGTTGTCGGAATTAAATTATGGCGGTAGTCTTAATGACCGACGTATTTAAAATATATAGGGGTTTTGTAAATCTGGATGTGATCTTCGACATTTGATGTTGACATTACCTAGTAACAGCTAGAGCCAACTGGGGCCGACTGTACCTAAGTACAGTTACCTACATGGCGTCGACAAATTGCATTTTGCTGGCTCCCACTCACTTCCTGCATGCACTTAGTTGCATCACATACCTACCTCGCGGCTGTGTGTTACACCGTGGTGTAACGTGGACGAAGTAAAATAAATGGGCTTATGTTTGGCCGTCGACTGAACACAGAAGTAGAAAGTTAAGACGAGGTCGTAGATAAATCACATTTCCCAGAAAATTACTCCTCTAAATGAATGAATCCTCTGGCACAGTATTACTATCTAAGTAAAACTGTGCCTCTGGCCTTGAAGAGTTTGCAATTAATGTTCTTGATTATAAATACGTATTGTAATCATTTGTTAACGTTCATAAGTGCCTTATCAGGGCCTAAATTGAATAAATGCTTGTGGTTTTTTTTTTTTTTTTTTGAATTTTGAATTTGATTTAAAGTTTAGGGTTTCCTAATAGAAATACAGAAAAAAAATCTTCGGTACTTTCATTTTAATTGTGTTACAGTTTGCTCTCCCTGCTTTCATCCACGTTCCTGGGATAAGTAAAAGTAGCCTATGTTTTTCTCTATGCCCTAGACTACCTGCGTGCCAAATTTCATCGAAAATCGTGCCGTGCGTCGTCAAATAGTAACAAACAATACTAACTCATTTTCGCATTTATACTTTTGTAGGATAGTAGCATTTGACGCAATGACGCAGATGACTAATATGGTACAAAATAATGAAAAAAAAAAAGATTTTGAATGTGGTCTAAGCATTGAGCTATTATACTACGTATAGAGAAGCTATCATAAGCAAAGGTTATGTCCCATTATTGAGAGTCAACTAAAGTTATCTTTAGTGCTGAAACAATAATTAGTCATCTAAGCAGACAGTAGAAACACGTAGCGCTATCAGAACGCTTGTAGGAGTATTTTCACGGTGCTTACGCGTTTCGTACTTCAACGGAAAATAGTTGTGATGTGTGGCGTCTTCTCTATACATAGTAATAATAGGGTCTAAGTTTTAAATAATTTTCTAAATAATATTAATATATTTTTTTCTATAGACTTGTGTTCATGTCATGGTGATGACGTGGTAAAAGCTGCAGCACACAAAGCCTAGAAGGGAACTGAACCTCAAAATAACAAAAAAATAAACAGAGGGTTCCTTACAATATTAAATGACACATCTTTGCTCAAAAAAAAAAAAACGCTAAAAAAGGACGTTTTATTCTAGGTTGTTATAGCGGCAATAGGTAATCTGTGAAAATTTCAGCGGTCTACCTATTACTATTCATGAGATACAGTCATGAGACAGATGGACGGACGGACGGACTGACGGACAGCGGAGACTTAGTAATAGGGTCCCGTTTGGCACCCTTTGGGTACTGAACCCAAAAAAGAGGAGAAAAATTATTCAAGCGCGCCCTGTAATTACAATTACGAAAATAATAAAGAATTTCAGGAACTGCGAGTCAACTAAGCTACGCCCCGTCCGGAATCAAATAGTCAATCGGTGTGACTAAGGAATCGCCTTTGTGTGGCATAAGTGTTCACTGTTTATGCACGCCAGTGTACTCCTAGTTTTTGTTCTACGACACTTTTCCACGGCACTGTATCGGAAGTTGTGATCTATCCTGACAATATAAAATGTAACTTACATTTATTTACAACAAATATGTTTTGAAGCTCGCCGTTTTGCTCGCACTTTGTCATCAAAATTGATCGAGGCCTCCGGAGACTAGCGGGCGGGGAGCTTTTTCCGTCAACGCATCAGCTTGGCTATCCAAAGAGGAAACGCTGCCAGCCTTCTGGGAACCTTGCCGTTAATCGGAAGCAGCGGCAGACTTGAGGAAATTTTTGTAACTTGTCTGTTTGCTACAATTTAAAGGCTGATCAAACATTTTATGAAAATTGAAAATGCAAAGGCTTGAAATCCGAAGATGGACCGAAGAAAATATGATACACATTGTATCCTGAGAAAGCGAGTGTAACCGCGGGCGACGGCTAGTAATATCATTATATTCTAACGCCCACATCATAATTTTACATAACTCATGTTAACACACACTGTATACCTACGCTTAGATTATAAAAGGACACTCACACGCCGACGGCTTTGATACGCACTTTACAAGACTGGGGTGCGTTTCCGTTATATCACGACTTTTATCTAAAACAACTGGCTACAAGAAAATATAACTAACAGTCTCTCACAGTTTCACCTGCGTTTATGGGATTGGGATGATAACTGAAACTAACCGTTCAATCTTGGAATGGGAGTCAATGGGGAGGCCTATATACAGCGGTAACCTGATATGATGATGTAGATGATGAAATTAGAACAGATTTTGTGTATACTAAATACTAAGGGCAATTTTTTCAATGTCCAGATAAGCGGCTGGAGGTTGTCAGGAAACACAGACACCGAAAGTAAATTCCACTCCTTTGGTGTCCACATAAATATTGAAGAAGCTAAGCGTTTTGGTCTGTAGAGGCGGGATGTCAACGTGTGGGTGGAAATTCTACCAGTGCGGGCGGCGTTTTGTGGTTCGATGGAGAGATGGCGATGGAGGATGAATTTAATATAAGCGAGGTCAAAGGTGAAGCGCTCGTGGTGTAGCATGATAAGCCGTTCTTAATCGATCGGCAAGTTAAGCTACTACCGTCGTGGTCGGTACCTGGATGGGTGACCGCCTAGTGGTATTTCAAATCGAGCGTTTTCGTGCTTCGGAAGGCACGCAAAGTCGTTGGTCCCGGTTATCACTTAATTGTGATAATCGTTAAGCTAGTTGGAGGCCTTCTAGGTGGTTTGAAAACTCCAACAATAGGTTGACCACTAGCCTACCTCCACCGATCCGCAGTGGGCACGCGCGGTGGAGTATCTGCCTATTCCCTTTCACCCTGATTTGTGAAAGGAGGCCTGTGCTCAGCAGTGGGACATTATAGGCTGATGATGATGATGATGAGGTCAAAGGTCAAATATTTATGGGTGTAAAGAAGTTCATACGCAGATGGAAGGATGGCGCATACGCATCGCGCTCTGACAAAGTTTACACAACGATTTGCATATAATGTACAACTGTCCAACATTAACAGCTGAATCATGGTCCACAGGCAGGCACGTTGAGTCAGCCTGGCCGAAGATCTTCCCTTTCAAACGGAAGAGGCTTCTAACCTACTTCTTCATACCCTTTTCTTTAGGTGTAATTGCTGGCCCGAATTTAGTACCTACTAGTACTCTGCGTGATATTGTTACGACATCGCGACATCAGGAATAAATTGCTACCAGTAACGCCATCTGTTATTGAATAGCGGTACTATCTGTAACGCTGTTATTGTATAGGAGTAAACATCTATCAAGCAACGCCATCTATCGCCGAATAGCTACCGGCTTCTGGAATATTCCCGATAGCACTGTAGGCATGTAGAATACGCGGGTAAATTGTGGAATGTTCCAGATGCCGTTTATGAAGTATAAATACGGGACAATGCACAGAGGAGTTGGAGTTTGATTTAGTGAATCAGTGAGTAAACATAGAAGTGAAATACAGTTAAGTGCTAGTGAACTATTTAATTTCTGAGTGTTTTAATTAGAGTTTTAATAAAAGTGTGACCAGTGTTTTGGTAAATTCGTGTACCATTATTTATCCTGAACCCCAGCTCGTAACAATTGGTGTCAGAAGTAGTAGGATAAATAATGCCGGTTATGCCAAAGGAAGTCACTGAGGGTGTCCGTACAAGGGGCCAGCGGCAGCAGGAGATGGATGAAAGGAGGTTTGGAGGTTCTCCGTCGCAGACTTCGGGTGGCCAGCAGCCAACTGGCTCTTTGCCAGTTGCCGACCCACCTGAAGTCAGAGCAGTACCTGCAACCCCAGATCTTGGCGCTTTGATGGTAATGCTACAGGAGCAGGCTCGCCGTCAGGAGGAGCAGGCTCGCCGTCAGGAGGAGCAGGCTCACCGTCAGGAGGAGCAGGCTCGCCGACTGGAGGAACAGCTACAGCGGGATAAGGAGGAGCAGGCTCGCCGCCAAGAATACCAGATGGTTTTATTAGAAAATTTACAAGTAACTCTTGGCAAGGATCTCAAGGTGGTGAAGGAACAGCTTCAGCATCATGAGTCCCGTATCTCGGAATCCGAAAATCGTATGTCCAAGGCCGAAGTACAGATAGAAGACGTGAAGAAGGCCCTCGTTGGACTCAAGGTTGGAACTGCTACTTCTTTACCTGTGGCTTCTTCACGTGGTTTCAAGGTACCGCCATTTGATGGTACCTCGTCATGGTCAGCCTATAGAATCCAGTTCGAAGCTGTCATGAAGGCGAATGGTTGGACTAGTGCACAGGCGATGACAGCACTCACTTTGGGTCTTCGCGACCAGGCCCTCACTATACTGGAGACCCTCGGGAAGGACGTGACGTATGAGCAACTGTTGGAAGCTCTAGAATCTAGATACGGGGACGCACACCTGGAACACGTATTCCGTGCCCAACTCAAGGACCGTGTGCAACGGAGCGCTGAAACTATACAACAGTGGGCTCTAGAGATAGAAAAGCTGGTCCGTAAAGCATACCAGTCTGCACCAGCGATGATCAACGGTAATCTAGTGCAAGCGTTCGTGGATGGTATACGCGACTTGGAAGTTAGAGCTGCCGTGAGATTAGGGCACCACGAGTCGCTGAAAGACGCTTTAGCTCATGCCTTAGAAGTGGAGGCTGTGCGACGCGATGACCGACCTCACCGCATCAGGGAAGTGGCCTCGCCCCGTTGCTACAACTGTGGAGAAAAGGGCCACCTTCGGATGAGTTGCCCGAAGTGGAGAAACTATAGAAAAGAAGAAAATCGACCCCGGGAAGAAAATGCAGTGGTGACTGGTGGCACTGCTCAGCAACAGGGAAACGAGTAAACGCCAGGACCGCGGGGCGGGTGCTGGCTGGTGTTCGAAGAGCCCCAAGGATCTCGATCTCACAAGCCCATAACGGGAACAGTCTGATCATTATAGGTGAAATTAATGGCAAGCCATGTAACGTAACGTTGGATACTGGAGCATCTCGCACGATCGTCAGTTCCCAACTAGCAAGTCGGTTTCTTGGGGACTACTTCAAAGACTACAAGCAAATTGAATTGGTAACAGCTACCGGCCAGCAGATAACCGTCGAAGGCGAGAAGGAGGTAGAATTAAAATTGGGCAACCAAAGCTACCGTCACAAAGTAATCGTGGCCGACATTATGGATGACTGTATCCTGGGATTAGACTTCATGAGGAAACATCACTGTGAGATCGACGTCAATCACGGAGTATTAAAATGTGCTTCGGAAGAAGCCTTCATAGAAGGCGCATCGTCGGGCCAAGTGTATTGCTTGAAGAAGAGTGTTCTCTCTCCCATGTCTGAAACAATCGTGCCGGTAATCTTACCAGAGAATTCAGGTCATAGAAATCGTTGCATCCTTATAGAGAAACTGGACAGTGATCTTCCATGGAAGATGGCACGAACTTTAGTTAAAGCTAACAACGTCTCGGCAGTACGTGTACTAAATTTAAGTGAGCATGAACAAGTACTCAAGAAGGGGACATTGATGGGCACTTGTGAAGAAGTTGCTTGGATGCGTAGATGTCAAGACCAGCCTACGGGGTCTGTTGGGGGAAATGTTCAGTTCAACGTGACAACGCTATTGGAAGACTGTAGTGATAATCTGTCGAAGGAAGAGATGGATAAGGCTAAGATGATGTTGCTCCGTTACGCTGATATTTTCAGTTGGTGATACTGACATAGGGAAGACTGGATTAGTTCAGCACAAAATAAATACGGGTGATGAGTTACCAATCCGCCAACGACCAAGAAGGTTACCCATAGCACGGGAACAGGAAGTAGATGCCATGATTCAGGGAATGGTAAAAGGTGGTGTTATAGAGCCCTCATCTAGTCCATGGTGTTCTCCCGTGGTATTGGTGAAAAAGAAGGATGGTAGCATGCGCTTTTGTGTTGACTATCGTCGGTTGAATGACATTACGAAGAAGGACAGTTACCCACTACCAAGGATTGACGACACGCTAGATACGCTGACAAGAACGAAGTGGTTTACCACGCTGGACCTGAAAAGTGGCTACTGGCAAGTTGAAATAGACCCAAAGGACAAGGAAAAGACTGCATTCTCTACAGGAAAAGGACTATGGCAATTTAACGTCATGCCATTTGGACTATGCAATGCGCCTGCTACTTTTGAACGGCTAATGGAGCTAGTACTAAGTGGTTTAATAGGAGACGCCTGCCTTGTTTATTTGGATGACATCATTATCGTGGGACGAACATTCGAAAATCATCTCCAAAACTTGGAACAAGTACTCGCGAAAATACGTGGAGCCAACCTTAAATTGAGCCCAAAGAAGTGCTCATTTTTTAGACGACAAGCAAACTTTTTAGGACACATAGTCTCAGAAGAAGGAGTTCAGACAGATCCTGAGAAAATAGCTGCTGTCAACGATTGGCCAGTTCCAAGAGATAAAACGCAGGTCAGGGCATTCTTGGGCTTGTGCTCCTATTATCGACGTTTTGTGAAAAATTTTGCTGACCTTGCTAGACCTCTACATAAGTTGACAGAGGAAAAATCACAATTCTTTTGGGACAAAGCATGTGATGTGGCATTCCAAGAATTAAAGAAACGGCTGTGTAGCTCACCTATTTTGGGTTATCCTGATACTGAAAAAGAATTCATAGTAGATACTGATGCGAGTAATAATGGAATTGGTGGCGTGTTATCCCAAAGAAAAGGAGATCAAGAGGTTGTGATAGCTTATTTTAGCAAGTCCTTGTCGAAACCGGAGAGAAATTACTGTGTTACAAGAAAAGAATTACTTGCTGTTGTGAAAACGTTGCAGCATTTTAGCAAGTATTTGATAGGGAGGAAATTTCATCTCCGCACTGACCATGCCGCATTGAAGTGGCTATTGCAATTCAAAAATCCAGAAGGACAAGTCGCTAGATGGATTGAACTGTTACAAGAGTTTGACTTTGTAACTGAACATCGCAGTGGGAGGTTGCATGGCAACGCAGATGCCTTATCAAGAAGACCTTGTCCTGAAAATTGTAAGCACTGTGTTAGGCAAGAAGATAAGGAAGTAATAACCGTAAAGATGCTAAGGACTGACCTAAGTGAAGAGTGGATAGAAACCCTAAAGCAGGCTCAGCAAGATGACACGGACATCAAGCCGATTCGCGACTGGATTCAGGCTAGTGCCACTAAACCTAAGTGGTGTGACGTGGCAACGACGAGTTCAGTCACAAAAAGTTATTGGGCACAGTGGGAGAGCCTAGCTATACAGGATGGAATTTTATGCCGTAAATGGGAAAATGCCCGAGGGGACAGCTCTCACCTACAAATGGTTGTTCCGAAGGCAAGGATACCAGATATCTTGAAATTCTATCACAATGGATGTTCAGGAGGTCACATGGGAGTAAAACGAACCCTTTTAAAGATTCGTGAGCGATTTTACTGGATCCACTGCAGGGACGATGTGGAAGACTGGATACGAAAGTGCGTCAGTTGCGCAGCTGTAAAAGGACCACAAACACGCAGTAGAGGTGCGCTGAAGCTGTACAATGTTGGAGCTCCCTGGGAACGGATAGCGTTGGATGTCGCGGGGCCGTTTCCTGAAAGTGATAGTGGAAACAAGTACTTCCTGGTCGTCATGGACTACTTCACAAAGTGGCCAGAGGTCTTCGCGATACCGAATCAGGAAGCTTCTACTGTGGCAGATAAATTAGTCCATGAAGTCTTCTGTCGGTTTGGTGTACCACTAGAAATTCACAGCGATCAAGGAAGAAATTTCGAGTCTCAAATATTTCAGGAGGCATGTCGAGTAATGGGTATACACAAAACCAGGACCACATCTTATCACCCGCAATCGGACGGAATGGTTGAACGGTTCAACCAAACGTTGGAGAGATATCTGGCAAAAGTTGTGGACAGCCGGCAGAAGGATTGGGACAAACACATACAACCCTTTCTCCTGTCATATCGAAGTGCAACTCATGAAAGTACGACGGTGACGCCTGCTTTTGCAAACTTCGGTAGAGAATTGCGATTGCCTGCAGATTTGCTCACCGGTATTCCGCCTGACGATCCACGTAGTGTTACAGATTATGCGAACGACTTACGAAACAAAATGAATGACGTATATGAGCACGTCAGGCAGTATGGCCAACAAATGTCTGAACGAATGAAGACCCGTTACGATCGGAAAGCGAACAATAGAGTATTCGAGATGGGGTCCCTAGTATGGCTACATAACCCAGTGCGCAGGAAAGGAAAGTCCCCGAAACTGCAAGCAAAATGGGATGGACCATATCGTGTTGTTACGAAAATCAATGATGTCACCTACCGTATCCAGAAGGGGGCTCGAGGTAAACCGAAGATTGTCCATATAGACCGTTTGGCGCAATACCATGGAACTCACATTGCTCGGGACGAGCATGTCTAAGGAGGGGGTAGTGTTACGACATCGCGACATCAGGAATAAATTGCTACCAGTAACGCCATCTGTTATTGAATAGCGGTACTATCTGTAACGCTGTTATTGTATAGGAGTAAACATCTATCAAGCAACGCCATCTATCGCCGAATAGCTACCGGCTTCTGGAATATTCCCGATAGCACTGTAGGCATGTAGAATACGCGGGTAAATTGTGGAATGTTCCAGATGCCGTTTATGAAGTATAAATACGGGACAATGCACAGAGGAGTTGGAGTTTGATTTAGTGAATCAGTGAGTAAACATAGAAGTGAAATACAGTTAAGTGCTAGTGAACTATTTAATTTCTGAGTGTTTTAATTAGAGTTTTAATAAAAGTGTGACCAGTGTTTTGGTAAATTCGTGTACCATTATTTATCCTGAACCCCAGCTCGTAACAATATTATATACTATCCCCCTTATTCATAATAAAGTTATCTAACGTTGATTAGCTACAATTCTGAAGTCTTTATCTGACACGTGACATTTGGTGATCGAAAGAGTGAGACGGAGGACACTATTACACTGATTTAGTTAAAAAGCGATTATGAATAAGGGGGTTAATGTTTAGGCACCGATTCCACAGCGGGCGGCTTTAAAGTGAAAAGAGAGTATGATCGGTATGAAATACTGCAGAAATCTAGAACTGCTATATGCATATAGTGACCGCGGAACGCAGAACTATGATCGCAGAACTCTAGACCGCACACTGAGGGACCGGCGCCTTAGAAACAAAACGTATCGTAAACAACAATGGTAACACACAGCTATTCTTAACGAGCTACCTACGCACCCCTCACATACACACAGAACCACTCCGCAGACGTCTTTACGCACTTTTACGGGTTTGCACTCGCGCGTATGTAGACTTAGCGGGTGTTTCAGACTTAGCATATATACGGCCTAGTTGTTCAGGCAGGCATTTATCCTTGGCTAGATCCTTCCATTGGTTGGGTTTTAAATTTCTCACCAGCAATATGTAAATATACAAGAAGTCATTTCTAAACCCCGTAGAAAAAATATATTTAATATCTATTCGTTCATGATTTAATAAATACAGTGCGGCCACCGAGAAGATGCGTTTCTGACACTCGTTAATATTGGTCAAATCACGGAAGCTTACATGGAACAAGACGCGCCAAGCTCAATCTACGTAACTCTGCAACGTTACCCGCAACATTTTATGGTGCATCCATGCTTGCATGCGAACCGAGCACGAACCGGGCCTCGAACGAGCACACTGCGAGCACGATTCGCGTAGCGTAGACGGGCTTGCGAGCCTCGAACGAGCGCGATTGACAGTTTTTTCACGAACAATGGAATTAGCATCGTGCTCGTTATAGGCTCGTTCGAGGCTCGGCTCGTGCTCGGTTACGTTCGCCAATACCTATATGACGCGGGACGCTGCTTCGTCCCGCTCCGAGTATTGTTGCGTGCAAAATGTACCGCGACATTTGGTCTTGGGACATTCCATGTTCCGCAACTGTTTTGTTAAAGTGTATCTATATAAATTTACATAAAAATGTCAAGGTCATGGATAATTTTAGCATACACTACATCTCTTTAAACATTAATATTTATACTCTCACTTGTCGTTTTTTGAATTTGTATGTCTTACGCCCCCATAGCAGAATAGCCATAGCCAAGCAAGCTTTTCAAAATAATAAAAAAACATATATTCAGGGCAAAAATATCAAGTAAAGTTAAAAAGAAATGTATTAAAACATATGTTTGGAGCATAGCACTATATGGGTGTGAGACGTGGACAAGCCTTTGAAATGTAGTGTTGGAGGAGAATGGAGAGGATTAGCTGGACGGAGATGGTGACGAATGAGGAAGTATTGAGTCGAGTAAAAGAGAAAAGGAAAATTATGGAGACCATAGAGAATAGGAGGGGAAATATGTTTGGCCACCTTATACGACACGACGAATTTATCAAAAACATAATAGAAGGAAAGATAGAGGAAAAGCGAGGAAGAGGAAGACCAAGAATAAGTTACACATATCAAATGAAGGCGTCGTGTCATATAAGGAGGTGCAAAATGTGGCTAATGATAGAGCAGAGTGGAAGAAGCTACACCGACAAGAGCACAGCTCTTAAATACAGAAGAGAGAAGCCCCCATGCCTTCAGCCTCCATAATATCACAGTGCTAAACGAGGTGTCCAAAGGTAGTTACCATATAAGTCTTTTAGAAGTGGATACACAGGTAGGTAGTTCAATTTGTGCTCCACCTTTATTTTCGACAATCCATCGAGGGCATCGAGGAAAGATCCCTTTAGAGTAGTAATAGTGAACAATCAAATTCCGAAACTCGTCAGTGATTTGTCACTGAATTTGAACAGTAAGGACCAATCACTGCATCGTGTGTTTTTGACTTGGCCAATCAGAGTGCATGCGTCCTTGACTTAACCAATCAGAGCGCGTTGTCGGCGGTGGGAAATTGGCGGAATATATTTCAACCAAAATGAACGTCATTGCGCTTCTTTGGGTTAATTGTTCGATGATCGAGGGAAAGGCCAAAAATTTGGTATCGATTGTGGAGAGACGGTAAGGAACAGGTTCTAAGTTTATACAAAGCTCAAGTTCGACCATGCATGGGGTACTGTTCTCATCTGTGGCATGGCTCAGCCAAATATCAACATGCCACTTTGAATTCGTAAGATAGACCTGCTCGAAAGATAATTGAACATAGCAACCTAATGAGCAAGAAACTGCAAAACCTAGATCATTAGCGTCAGGCTGCAAGTTTGTCGATTTTCTACAGATTGTTTCACGGAGAATGCGAGTCAAGAACTACATACCCTTGTCCCTCCATCCGCGGTCTTCTATCGGACCACCAGGCGTCAGGAAGAGGAGGTCTAAATTCATTTTTCGGTCTGTTTGGCGGAATGAAGAAGGGGGGAGCGTCAAGCTGCACACAATTGGTTCGTCAGTCGATGCTCGTCGTCTTGGGTTCTCGCGTGTCATTTGGCTACTGTGATTTGGCCAAAAGTGTACATGCGCGAGCTTGCTCCCACTACTGCCTATCTGTGCTCACCATTCGTGCCTCGTGCTGTAGCAAGCAGGGTGCAAGGAATAGTGTTCCAGTTTTGATAATCGGACGGTCGGAAAATGGCGACTAAAATAAATCTTATCCACTGTAATAGCGATTCCGCATTAGGTAACTAAATAGACTAGGAAGGTAGGGATGAAAAGGGAGCTGCTTATACTCGTATCTGTAAAAAAACGTGTGGCACTCGGAGACTGCCGCGGTAAAGCTATTGCATCAATGCCACCTAGAGGCGGGTTGCTGAACTAAAGAGACAAGCGTGATATTTCAAAACTTCATTAAAAGTTCTGCTATTCAACGATATATGGCAAAACTAAAAAGTATCACCGCTGTGCCGGTCAGAGTGGGGGGTGTTAGGTTATTTTCGTTACGGAATTTCTGGATTCGGTCTCCACGCTCAAGGCCCGCGATAGAAGCTATGCAAAACTCGCTTGTATGTAACTCAGTGATTTTTAATGCACGCAACCACTAGAATATTTAATTACTTACGGACTTACCTATTAATGTACGCAGTACTCACGTACACACGCATAAGTTCAATACGTACGTACTCACAACTACATGGGTGGCCATGCATTGAGTGGGAAGCGTGAAAATTCTCGCCCTTGCACGGGTTTTCGCGTTTTTTTTAATTACAACCCCATGGCGCTATTGTTGCGCAGCCCTAGTGGGAGGGGAACTAGTTTTAGGGCTGTCGAGTGATGATTAGAGATTTGAAAAATCTTTCTTATCTAACAGTGCAACAAATTTAAGAAATACCAAGTAAATGAGTCCTTATTTCTTTACAATATTATTATATAAATAACCATAGAGCAGATAAACCTTTTTTTTACGCATTAAGGTTATTTTTGGTTTGACATACTTAAACGTCAAAAGGTATTTCTTAGATTTGTTGCACTGTATATTAACTGTTCTTATGCATAATAAATTCTCCGTAACCCATTTTATAATATAACTACAAAGATTTTCATAGGGCATCGTGCCTCAACCCAGATGGATAATCCGTCTTACTAAAGCATGACATTTAATTTCACTCCGCTTGAGGGGCTCCCTGAGCAAATCGCTCTCAGTTCGTACTGCGCACGGCTGTCAAATACTGTCAATTCTGGCTTGTTTATTTCATGTTGCCATAGAGGCGACTATCCTTCTGGGGGCCTACCACAAGCTCTTAAAACAAGGTTAAAATAACCTTATTTGTCTTTTGTCCCTCTTTGACATCCGGCGTCAAAACAAGACAAAACACAAATAAGGTTATTTTAACCTTGTTTTAAGAGCTTGTGGTAGGCCCCCTGGACGTTTTAAATTCTTTGCATAACTATTAAAAAAAACATGAATCTTAAATGTAAACTATTTATCTAATATCGAAATGAAAAATTCTCTGTCAGAAGGCAACGCACCCAGAATTGAATGCAAAAAAAAAATGCAACAAAACTACAACATTTTAATTAAAACCATTTTTGTTAGAAAGAACATAAATTCTATATAGTAATCGATCCAATCGTTGGCACTCAACCAATTATTGGCACTTATGCATTTTAACCATAATAATAAGGTGTCTTTTGATCCAAGATAATGTTGACAACAACTAAATTCTAGTAAAAATATTGCGTTATTAAATTGGCAACACTGAATCTTTTATGTCATTGTACTTCATTCAAAAGTGGCCGTTTAAAATTTCGCTGTTAACGAAAACTGGTTTTGTTGTAGTTTTGATAAGGTAAGTCAATTGCTAAAACATTTCTAATCATATTAGTTTAATTAGGAACCTGATTATTGTACTTTCATAATATTATATGATGCTTAAAGCATGGTTTGGTAACGATTATAAGTGATAAGAAGTTATGATTTCGCTATTAATAGGGGGTGCCAATTACTGGATGCCAAATAGCTCACAGTCCTATTATTGGCACAATATGCCAATAATTAGTCGTCTTATAAATATTTTAATCCCGATTTTTTTATTTCATTACCTTTTAACATCATTAACTTTACATTTTCTTTGAATGAATAACATTAAATTATTTGGTTATCCTATAATTGGCATAGTGCCAATAAGTCTTATCCTCATTATGGACACTATGCCAATAATTAGGCCGGTAATATGCCAATAAATGGTTTATTACAGATAAACAAATGAAGACAAAAATGAAGACCAAAAGTAAAGCAAAACCTAAAGAAAAGAGAATGAAATATGACCCTGAGAATTTAAAAAAGGCCTTAAATGCAGTCAAATGTGGAATGAGCAAGAAACAAGCTGCAAAAGAGTTTCAGGTACCTAGATCCACCATACAGTTTAGGTTGAATAACCCTGACAAAACAAATCTTCGCCCTGGACCTTCCACAGTACTAACAGACGCTGAAGAAAACGTTCTGGTCAACTGGATATTACAAAGTTCCAAAAAAGGTTTTCCTCGCCGGAAAGAAGATATACAATGTAGTGTCTCTGAGTTTTTAAAAAAGAGTAATAGGCCAAATCCTTTTAAAAATAACCTCCCAGGTGATAAATGGTTAAAACTATTTTTGCATAGGCATCCTGAGATTGCTGTTCGTACCCCCGAATCTGTCACAGCTGCTAGCTCCGTGGTATCAGAAAATGATATTAGAGGATGGTTTAATGGAATAGAAAATTATTTGAAAGATAATGAACTATTCGACATTCTTTCAGACCCTAGTAGAGTCCTTAATGGGGATGAAACCAATTTTTTGTTGTGTCCTAAGACAGGTGTGGTCTTAGCATTAAAGGGCGACAAAAACGTCTATGAAATAGACAGAGGACAAGCAAAATCTGCTATTACAGTTATGTTCACTTTTTGTGCCAATGGCGAGTTAACACCCCCTATGGTAATTCTACCCTATAAGCGTCTTCCTGGAGAAATTGCATCCAAAGTCCCTGAAGAATGGGGCATTGGATTAAGTGACAATGGCTGGATGAAGGCGGACTTGTTTTATGAATATATAAAAAATGTCCTGCATCCATACCTTAAAAAGCAGGGTAAATTATTTCCTGTCATATTATTTGTTGATGGACACAAGACTCATCTAACACTGCAAGTCAGTGAGCTGTGCTCTAATTTGAAAATTATCCTAATTGCCCTCTACCCTAATTGCACGAGACTTTTGCAACCTGCTGATGTAGCAGCATTTTTTCCATTAAAATGCGCATGGAAGCAAAGTGTTCTTCGATGGAGGCGAGAACATCCAGCACAAGCACTTAGTAAAGCAGAATTTGTACCAATTCTCAAATCCGCCATGGAGGTTTCTTTGAAACCTGATACCATCAAAAATGGTTTTAGGGCTTGCGGTCTGCAACCATGGAATGCTGATGCATTGGACTATACCAAATGCTTAGGTAATTCCCAAAGAAAAGACCCTGATGAAAATGATTTCAACGCTCGACGAATGACGAAGACTGATTTTATTAATGTTGTTGGGCCAGAAAATATAGAGGTATTAAAGAGGAAAGACCTAGGCACGATAGAAAATGCATCTAAACTTCTTCAGAATCTTTGGTATTTTTTTTGTCCTAATGAAACAGAAAATATTGAAGCTCCTGCTATACCCATGGATTCTTTATTCCAAGAACAATTAGATACTAATAACATGATAATTTTGGACAATAATCTGAACGAATCAAATAATGAAATTTCCTTTATCACAGTTTCCCACGAAGTCGAAATTGAAAATACTTCCGAAACTAACTTGCTTTCCTTACAGTGTAAAATTTTCTCGCCACCTAAACAAAACAATGATTATGAGCTAATTGTACCCGGTGAACATCCGCGTAGTAAAATATATGTCGGAGTCAGCGACAGCCAAGCGATACAAAGACCACAATTAGGGTTCAGTGGTATCAGGATTCAGTGGTATCAGGATTCAGTGGGCGCAGTGCAGGCAATAAAACAACCTTATACCATCGCTTCGTAAAAGTCCCGTATGAGGAGAAGAAGCGACGCAACAAACTCCTCACGGGCCCAATGTGTTTATTGTCGTAATATTACAATTACATAATCACTCCACTTCACTTCACACAATTGTACATTCTTAAATAAGTATAGGCTTAAGAACCGGGTGTAACAACGATTGCACTGAGATGTGTACAGCTCGAGAGCTTGTGATAAACTAATTGTCCCAAAAGCAATATGCATCCCCTTATTAACTTTGTTATTCACGTTATAGTCAACTCAGTATTCTTACTTTTTACAAATACCCTCATTAAGTCTGTTATTTACGTTAAAGTCAAATCAGTGTTGCTACTATTTCACCCAACCCTTGTACCACGATAATATCATAATCCAACTGAGTTCGACTAACTATCTCATTCTCCGACACGGCCATCCTGCGAATCACACGTCCTCGTGTGAAAAACTCTACCAGATGTACCTGAAACCAAAGAAGTTCAGCACAGTAACTGATAATTTCGCTCGGCCATTCCTGCCTAAACTTGATAGCCATTTTTGCTATTAATCGCTTCAGTTTAATCATTATACTAACGCTTACTCATACTAACCAATGATACAGTTCCAATCTCTTAACTTATCTTATCAATTCAAGACACACTAAAGTCAACACAGGTAAAAGATCAACAGCCCTACTGCTCCACCAAGCACGTTTGTTACCTACGCACTTACCTAAGGGAGACAGTTTTAACTTTATAGTCTTCTAGGCAAGAATAGACTGTACTACATCACCCAAAGCCATTGCTTATAGAATATTCACGGACTACTAACGAAAATCTATGATCTCCGCACTGTATCGTGTTGTGGAAACAGCCACCGCGCCGTTTATAGTCTAAGTCGCCTCCAATGGCCTCCACGCCTTCCAGATAACCACCACGCCTTCTGGACAACTCCGTCTAAATGACCACCTCGCTTCATTTAGACAGGCCTTCACGCCATCTAGATTACTACTAAATCTGGCAAAGAGCATACGGCCTCCCGGATGGTAGCCGGTTACCGCAGCCCTTAGACGCGTGTAACACCAGGGGTATCACACGCGTGCGTACCGACTCTGCAGAAATCTCTTCTAGATCACCACAAATTCTGGCAAAAAGCATACGGTCTCCCGGATGCTAGCCGGTTACCGCAGCCTTTGGACACTTGCAACACCAGGGGTATCACTCGCATCTGCCGACTCTGCGTAAATCTCTTCACCTATCCTTCCAGATGGCCACCTAGCCTAGTCAGATAACACCGTCTAAATGGCCACCTCGCCTCATTTAGACAACACCGTGTAAATGGCCAACTCACCGTTCAGACCCCTAACAGAACCATAAGTCATTTTAGCCTTCTTTTTCTTTTTAATCTTGCTTTATCGAGTTTGCGTTAGCACTTTGCACTATCTATCAATAGACCAGTGACAGCAAAATAGAATAGTGAAAGAGAGACAAGTTAAATAACGAACACTATTTTGTAGCGAACTAATCGATTCACTTCACGGACAACTTAAGTTTACTTAAGAGATACCAATTTCTATCAGGCTATGTCTACATAATAGCTAATAGTAAGGTCAACTTTACACCGGCTGATAGAATTTCACTCCAAAATTAACTACACTACCTAATTGGCATTAGTTTAAACCTATCGTGAGATTATATGACGTAAGAGATTTAAATATTGTGTGATTTTAACGACCTAGAAACATTGAGGCATTACATAGCCTTACATGACCTTCACTATGAGAATAAAATGTCAGGGACATAAACAAAGGACATTGCTAACCGCATATGGAACCAGCACAGTACATCGCTATCAAGGGACTCACTCAACTCCTAGTTAGTTGCTTACACTATTCTTTCAACCATCATAGTTTATTTCTACCTACATTTTTCAATTCCGAAATCGTCACGAAATCAAAACGCAATTTCACGATAATAAAATCAATTACAATAATCTTGCTAAAACAATATTGATGAGTACCGCATCAAAGTCTAGTCTCATTTGCGTAACAACTTAAACAAGGGTAATAATAAAGCATACCGTCACGTCACACTAACAACACATCTTGTTAAAGCTTCAACACAAACTGGGATATTAAACTACGCAGCCTAGGTGCGGCTCATCTTATTAAGTATCACGCTAGTATTTTAATAAGCAAGTACAACTCAAATCATTAGGTGCCTATTTTATCTGACTATCCGATTATGACTATAATCTAGCTCCCATAATCTCTATGACTGCTAAACACTAATAGTACCGTAACGATAACTATACCCGTGATTATTTCCGTGACCTAAGCGCAAAATAATAATTTGAGACTCAAGAGGACACGCACTTAAATCCAATTAAAACGCTAACCAACTATATTCTCAACAACAATGGGTACTTGTACCTCAGGTACCTTCGTAATCCATTAGTAAACAACATGAAATCGACTCACAGAAAATAGCCATCTATCCAGTAGGGTTGCCGAATGCAGCACAGGTCAACCCGACGCTGGTTGTTGCTGTTGCTCACTGCACCGGTGTTGCTACCAACCGCGCTGCCGTTGCCACGACTGCTTTTGACTGCAGTGAAGTTGCAGACACGAGGGCAGTTATTCGCAAAGTAGCCAGCATCACCATATCTGTAACATTTAACACAACACAGCATTTGGTTCCAGCTTAGACAATAAAATAATGTTAGAAGTAAAGGAACGATCACATGATCTGTTTTTCCCACACTCGAAGCACTGCAGACAACCGCGCAGCATGGAATGACCACCATCTAACTATTATCATGTCGCGTATAAGTACGCGCATCTCATGATTCATTTAGTTACACGATTACTTGGCTGTTTCTGGCTATAGAAACGATGCCACCAAACTTTATGCAGTCTTCATTCTTGACGTCATCCCTCGCTTGTCACAAGCCACTATTTGACACGTGTTCGGGGTTCTGAAGCACGTGGCAGTCCTCAAAGTATGTAGAAACAATTCAAGTATGGTTTTTATTGCCTGTCTTTATCCCACGCCTGATGTCGGAGTCAGCGACAGCCAAGCGATACAAAGACCACAATTAGGGTTCAGTGGTATCAGGATTCAGTGGTATCAGGATTCAGTGGGCGCAGTGCAGGCAATAAAACAACCTTATACCATCGCTTCGTAAAAGTCCCGTATGAGGAGAAGAAGCGACGCAACAAACTCCTCACGGGCCCAATGTGTTTATTGTCGTAATATTACAATTACATAATCACTCCACTTCACTTCACACAATTGTACATTCTTAAATAAGTATAGGCTTAAGAACCGGGTGTAACAACGATTGCACTGAGATGTGTACAGCTCGAGAGCTTGTGATAAACTAATTGTCCCAAAAGCAATATGCATCCCCTTATTAACTTTGTTATTCACGTTATAGTCAACTCAGTATTCTTACTTTTTACAAATACCCTCATTAAGTCTGTTATTTACGTTAAAGTCAAATCAGTGTTGCTACTATTTCACCCAACCCTTGTACCACGATAATATCATAATCCAACTGAGTTCGACTATCTCATTCTCCGACATATATAATATACAAGATATAAAATTACCAGCAGATATTATACCTACTTCACCTCCCAAAACTCCGCTCAAGCTAAATTTAACACCTATCAATCTTAATGACATTCTTGTACTGCCCAAAACACCAAAACGAAAAGGTACCAAAAATTCCGAAAAGACACCATTTGTCTTAACTTCAGAAGAATGGCAAAGAATCAACATAGAAAAGAAAAAGGCAAAAGAGTGAAAAGAAGAAGGTATTAAAAAAAGAAAATTAGAACGAGAACAAAAAAAAATACTTACACAGACAAACAAAAAGCAAAACACGGGTAAGGGCAAAGGGAAAGGAAAAAGAGGTAATGCACAGGAGGATAAGAAAAGCTTACTCAACAAGCAGTTTTACTTGCCAGATCCTGTAAATATTCAAGAAGCAGAAAAAGAGAATGTTTATGAAAACGTCGAAAAAACCGTAGAGTTAAAGTCAAATGAAGAAGAAACTGTTTACGAACCATATGAGGATGATGATGTTGTTGCTTCTACTTCAAGTGGGGTAGTTAGAAAAGCTTACACAGCAACAGAAATTTTTAAAATGCTTGCAGATTCAGACGATGATGATATGTAAAAATCCGTTAGGGGTGGATAAGCAGCCCTTTGAGAATGAGCCTATTTTTGAGCTATTTTAAGAGAATTGTTCCTAGTATAAAGTTCCTACTTATCTATTAAAATATAATTTACATAATACCTATCGTTTTATTTAATCACAAAGGAGAATTAATTAACAAATTTAAAAGTGCCAATAATTAGCATTAACTCTGTCAATAATTGGGATTAAATGTGCCAGTAATTGGTATTTCAAAAAAAAATACAAAATATTATTTTTTTATTTTATCCGACATAATAGGTTCTCTTTTGCATATTATCTTAAAATTATATTGTATGGGGAATACTAAAACATAATAAACATCGACATAAATACTTTACATATAACACTACATTCATTTGTTTATTACCGATGTCTTAAAGTGCCAATATTTGGGTCACTTACACTTACCTACATTCTTTATTTACAACATATATGTACAAATTACAATCTATGTATAGAAAAATTCCTCAAGTCTGCCGCTGCTTCCGATTAACGGCAAGGTTCCCAGAAGGCTGGCAGCGTTTCCTCTTTGGATAGCCAGCTGATGCGTCGGCGGAAAAAGCTCCCCGCCTCGAGGAGGCCTCGATTAATTTTGATGACATAAATTAATATAACAAAATATTCATTAATCAATGGCTTGCATTCTTTAATTATTCTTTATTCAATGGCTTGCATTCTTTGAAAATAATGGAGCATACTATAATTCAAAACAGAGGTTTTACATCTTTCTTCACCTCTTTTCAAACTTAATTACCTACTTCAAAATACCACTTTTGATAAAACAAATAGGATACGTTTCGGATTCTTGAACGTGGACTGCTACAATTTGTGCGCTTACATTGTGGGTAGTAGTCTGTACGTGTACGTAGTATTTATATACTCTGAGGTAGTAGCCAACCAGGTGGGTACTACTAAGTACCCTTCCACCGTGCTATGGTTTCCTTACGATGTTTTCAACTGAGCCATCATCACTTATCACCTAGCTAGGTATCAGAATTATGTGTTTATATTATTAAATGCGTGTGGTAACCCTAGGCTGCATTTTATCGAACTGGGGGTGCGTCAAAGAGCAGGCCCTAGTACCACGGTAATATAGAAATACACGTTGTGGCCGTATTCATAGTCTTTACTAAAATCTGTCGACTAGACAATAATAAAAATTTATGTAAGGATAAAAAGGCCAGATTAACGCAGTGTAACTACATATTGCTCCGACCAACCCCAAATAACTAATTAGAAAAAAGGTTGATGATGATTTTAATAAAATTAAGGAACACCAACATTAGGCTAAATGGCTGCAAAATTATATTGTCCGTCATATACATTATCAAAAAATATTAGGCACGTATTTTTTGTATTGTCTATCAAACAAAAAATTACGAAGATATGGTGTGTTGAAGGACCACGTGACGTCGGGCCATGGTACACTTTTTACATAGAAGTGAGGACACGAGCCTGCACTCCCGAACTTTGATGCGCTTTATCTTTGTATTTTTTTACTGATTCATCATAATCAGCCTATAATGGCCCACTGCTGATCACAGGCCTCCTTTCACAAATTACGGTACACCATCACGCGTGCCCATTGCGGATCGGTGTAGGTAGGCTAGTGGTCAACCTACTGTTGGAATTTCAAGCCGCCTAGAAGGCCTCCAACTAACCTAACGACTATCACAATTAAGTGATAACCGGGACCAACGGCTTTACGTGCCTTCCGAAGCTCGGAAACGCTCGATTTGAAATACCACTAGGCGGTCACCGCCTAAATTGATTAGATACACATACAAATACTTGTCCAATATTTTTTGATAATCTAACTTTTTTTTTATACAACTATGTCGGTAAACAAGCATACGGCCCGCCTGATGGTAAGCGGTTACCGTAGGCATATGGACGCTTGCAACACAAAACGCATTGCTCACGCGTTACCGACCTTTCCCTCCTCCCCAATGATCTCTGACGGACTTATTAGAATTATTAGTGTTTTACCCAGAAAACCATATTGAACAAAATCCACATTAAGTTTTGCTTCTAATTCTGATTTCAAGTTTGTTGTTTTTTTCCTATTTTTAAACCAACTAAATAATACATAGCACTATTCTCCGTCTACACTATAAATACGTGTCGTCACCACATCACACTTCACAGGTCCATAATTAGAAACGCAACAATCACAAGTGTTAGCAACGGGAACTCATTGCATTACTTACGTCATTAATTTGAACATGTCCTCACTGAGCTGGCAGTAGCATGAGCTGATAAATATGGAGCTCTTGAACCTTCAGCTAACTATGTAATGCAAATAAAACAGGATTCTAAATTGGTATTCAGGAGACCGCGGAATTTTAATATTTTATGATTTTTAAGGAAAACTTACAGCTAATATTCATCGTCATCAGCCTATAATGTCCCACTGCTGAGCACAGGTCTTCACAAATAAGGGTGAAAGGGAA
Source organism: Achlya flavicornis (assembly GCA_947623365.1). Taxonomy (NCBI): domain Eukaryota; kingdom Metazoa; phylum Arthropoda; class Insecta; order Lepidoptera; family Drepanidae; genus Achlya; species Achlya flavicornis. The sequence continues at coordinate 5,120,352 of OX392495.1, read as the reverse complement.
TGGGCAGATAATCCACTACGCGTGCCCACTGCGGATTGGTGGAGGTAGGCTAGTGGTCAACCTACTGTTGGAGTTTTTCAAGCCGCTTAGGAGGCATCCAACTAGCTTAACGACTATAACAATTAAGTTATAACCGGGACCAACGGCTTAACGTGCCTTCCGAATCACGGAAATGCCACTAGACGGTCACTCATCCAGGTTACCGACCACGACAGACGTAGCTTAACTTTGCCGATCGATTTAGAACGGCTAATTATGCTACACCACGAGCGCTTCTAATATTACAATAATGATATACAAGTTTCCTCGAATAGCATGTTTAATTTGATTAATTTAGAACTTGCTAGTTAGGGTGCAGAGTACGAAACTTACAAAAACAAACCTTAAAATCGAAATTCACAAGAACCATGTACTTAATTTACCACAAAACTAGCAAGAAACTCCAAAACCTGGATCATCGGCGTCAGGTTGCAAGTTTGACGGTATTCTACAGATTGTTCCACGGAGAATGCGATAAAGAACTCCATAATCTTGTCCCTCCATCCCCGTTCTTCTATCGGACCACTGGGCGTCGGGGTGGTCTCCATCGCTTCGTCGTCGACATTCCGTCTTGCCGTACCAAGCGTTTGCTTCCTCTTAACTTATACGCACGGCAAAGTTGTGGAATGCTCTCCCGGACAACGTGTTTCCAGATACTTATAACATGGGTTTATTCAAGGCCAGAGTGAACAGGCATCTTCTGGGTACGCGCGGTCCACCCTAGACTACATCTTCGCTTACCATCAGGATTGCGGTCAAGCGCAAACCATTAAATATTAAATAATTGAAAACTGTTTAAAAAAATCTTAAACGACTTGTAAGGTCGCCGGTTTCAGTACCATATGACCCTACTTTGTCTCGTCCACCGAAACAGCACCTCCTTACTCACCGCAGGAACACAACCACATTAAATTAATCTTATTTGTCTGCGATCTTCTGTTAAGGTTACTTCGGTTACTTCTCCAGACTCCTTTGAGGGAAACTATAAACCAAAGTATCCCTCAAAGATAATCACAGGGCGTTAGCAAATACTTTTCATGGTTTCTAATATGCAAAAGTATGTTTGTCGGTCTATACTATGTCTTCACGGCTAAATTATTCACGAAAATTGCCAGTAAAACAGCTTATAACCAACTTAGGAGAAGTCACGAGTCACGGCTAGTGTGTATGTTAGCATACAGATTTTTTTGGTCTTTAAGTGGTGCGTGAACGGCGGTATCAACTCATTGAAACGAACACAAGATGGCGTCTTAAGGCTCTCCCTACCCTCCGGGTGGCTATATTTTTCCCACTCAGTATAAAATACATAATATTCCCTGTGCTCCGAATTTCACTAGGAATCATATTTTATTTGGATACGCTAGAGGTACAAAGCCATGTATTCACTGAGAAATATTTATTTATTTATTTAACATGATATTACACAGCATTTAACAAAAAATTATAAAAAAATAGAACTTACATTACTAATACATTTGCCAATAATGAATATCTACTCTGTAAAATTATTTAACAAAATTACTGGTGGGTAGGAAACTATATTACTTTAAAGAAACTACAAACTAAAGCAAACGGTCGTCGCATCATGTGGGGGTGTGTGTGAGAAGCGTTGAGTGTAGAGTAGCAGTAACACGTTCCAGATGCAACGTTTCTGGAACAACACGTAGATGTTTACAGAAACAATGTTTCGGGGTATTGGCCGTCCACATCTCAGCTGTTTCAAATATGTCGCCTGAGGAGGTAGTGTTGCTGGGTGCCGCGTCCCATCCTACCGCCATGTTTATAAACAACTGAAACACACTTCCACACTTGTATACAGCTGTTGCGAAACTGATTTGTTTCGATGCTCTCCAATTCCATCGGGGAGCACAGAAACACGTAGTGTTTACCGGAAAAGTTTCACATGTTTCTGAAACATACTTATTAGTTTGTTTCTGAAACACGTAGATTTTGTTAATGAAACAGTGTTTATAAACAATTTTTTCTCAGTGCCACTCAGCAGTTTTCAGGGTGTGCAGTACAATCGGGAAGGAAGTCCTGTGTGATGCCATCCCGCTGCTAATTTTCATTACGATTAGTTCTGCTGCTGAGGAGTCAAGACCAATGTTTGATCAACTCAAGAGCAATTCAACGTTGGTGTTGTTGCTGGTGTTGGTGAAACGAGATCAATTTCGGGATGTTTATAATGGCAGTATGATCATAGATAAATTGAACTTTAGGTCATTGGTACAAGGTATAATAGAATTCGTCCACTCAAAGCAACCGTAGTAGTAGTTCCAACTGGACAATAAGAAGGGACCATGATTCTAATATCTTCGACATTAGAATTGTGTGAACAATATGGCGGCATGTATAAAATTCAATATATTTTGACAGATTTATTAGACACCGATGTTGGTTGAAAGGGCGAAAATTGGGCCTACTATAAACAGATCATGCAAGGAACTACAAATTAAACATAATATCCTGGAAATTCTTCACACATTGTCATCTGATGGTCAGTGATATATTTATTTACTTAAAGTGTTGTAGTGTATATAATTATTAATCCTGCCGTGTTATCACGTACCGGCCCCAACGGAAGACCAGCGTTGGTTATAAGTATATTCCTACGTATAGCCAACAACATGCTGAGTTGGAGGACCGTTTTGTGGCATTATTTAATTCTTTTGTTTTTTCTTAAACTGTTTTTTTGTGTATTTTTTTTACGTGTCACAAATAAATTTATTTCATTTCATTGATACAATTACCCCAAAACAAGCAGAGTTTGAACTATGGGTTCCAAACATTAAAAAAGTTATAGGTCCCTTTTTTCACTTTGTGATATGAGCTGGAAGACGCAAGACCGCTTTAAAACTTAAAAGTCCAGGGTATTTCCAAGAAAACTTAATATAAGTACCACATCCACCGAAAAACGTGCATCTGTATTCGGACATCCACAAAGGAAAATCTTCAAGTTTTTTCGTGAAGAACTCTTTATATTTTTTTTAATGTTTATGGAGAGGACAAGCCCTATAAAAAGGTCGCGATAGGGATCTCTCAGAGTTGGAATGAGTCGGGGAGTGATTTGGGAAGGGCATAAAAAAACATCTTTAAAAAGTAAAAATTTCTTGAAGACTGTTCATTTTAATTAATAATTATAATATTGTCTTCATTGGTGCGGATAAAACGTTGTCATTAATTTAACACTAGTTTCCGCCTCGTGGTTTCACTCTCGTTCCCGGGATAAAAATAACATTTGTTTTTCCATGCCAAATGCTATTTGCGTACAAAATTCCACCACAAAGAGGCATAAGAGGTAACAAACAAAAAACTATTTATAAACGATTTCAGAAAAAGAAGGAGGTTCTCAATTCGGTTGTATGTTTTTTTATGTTTGTTACCCCATAACTCCGTCATTTATTAACCGATTTAGAAAATTATTTTTTTGTTTGAATATGTACACTTCCGGTTTGATTCCATTGTCATCAGGTCAGGATTTGATTATTTTTTAGTGTACTTTGAAGTCGGTTTAAGTTTTTTGTAAAACAGTTTTTATTGTAAAATAACCTATTAGCATTTATGACGATGGTTGTACTTTCTAGTACCCATCTGGCTCCTACCACTAACTTATCTGTCGTCCAGCAAAGCTAGCACATCAAGCTAGCCGCTTCTAAACTGTTTTCTTAGCAAAATTGGTTTGAATAGTAAAAATATAAGTTTAGGAAAGTAATGTTTAAATTTCGAATTCATATCAAATGAGGAGTTTTCTTATGATACCTCTATTCTCAAAATACCTGTCAAACTGTTGATAATTCGAGACCAATTTGAACCTTAAGTACACGATTTGACAAGTATTTTGACCATAGAGGTAACATAAAACTGTTAATTTTTATCGATATAGTTTTATTAAATACCACAACCACTAGAAGCTACAAAACCATGGGTGCTCAAAAAGTTATAAATTCGAATTTAATTTTGTGCCCATTTGAGCTAAAATATTGTTGGTGCTCAAAAGATAATAGGTACCATAGGTGCTCAATACTTCGTCGTGGAGGCGCCCAGCTAGCTTAACGACTATCACAATTAAATGATAACCTAAATATATCAAATTTAGCGTTCCTGAGTTTAGCGTGTTCAAACATACAAAACAAATTATTTCAAAACGATTTTGCAAACAGCAATGTATGAAACCCTTTGATTAAGGATATATCCAGATAGAGTTTCGCAGCTGTGCACACGTCGATAAAAATAGCCCCTAACTGTTAGGGGCTAAATCAAATAAAAATAAATAAAATTGCAAAATAATGTTCAATATTTAAATTTCTCCCGATTTTAATTGGAATATTTCAACAACTGCTATCATTATGAACGTCACTATGACAAGCAGAATGACGCAGAGGGAGCGTAAAACGTAGCTGTTACGCGCAGCAGCCTATAAAAGTTGGCCTGTTTTGTATATTCGTGTAGTATGGTGACGTTCTTTCTAGTTATATTTATTTCTATGATGAAACCATACATCTAGTTGCATTTATCCTATAGTCATGGGTCTAAGTGTTAAGTAAGTTCACACCATGGGGGCTCCCATTCATTTGAGGCGTCGAACCATAGAGCAGAATGCTTTGTCTATGGCACTATTAATAGAGTACTATTGTTTCGTGGCTAGACACGGTGAAAGCTTTGATTTTAATAATTGTGTGGTGTGCATGCGTTTGAACACTAGTGCCCGCTTTTTTAAGCTGTTTTATGTGTTATAACGACATCTGGATCTGGATGGGAAATCACAATTAAATATCCTGGGCAATCACACACGGTCATCAGATCCCAAACTAAGCAGATCTACTATGGAATCCAGACAATTGGGGCCCAAGTCTGCTATTTCAATTGTGTTCCAGTGAACTTTGAGTGGTGTCAAAATTGTGACATTTTACAGTTTTGGTAGTCTACTTACTAAAAGAATAGTGTCATTATGGCGCAATTTTGACACCACTGAAAGTTCATTGGAACACAATTGAAATAGCAGACTTGGGCCCCTGATATACTACTTTTTGTTTGTAATTAAATACTTAATATACATGCAGGCATGTCCTGGGTGGGAATCGAAGCCACGAACTGCGGCGTGATAGGTGGAACATTAACCAACGACGACAACTGACACGTGAAAAGTACCTCCACCTGACAGAAGATCTTACAATAACTTTGATGTGGTGTTGTGATCCTGCGGTGAGTACATAGTGTTGTCTACTTCGTTGCTGTAACGGTGACTTTTTTTAAATTATTATTTATATGGGATTGTGTTTCGCCACTGACCCGCCCAAGGGACGATGACGAAGCCTAAGATGGAACACGCTTGCCCAGAAGAAACCTATTCACCCTGGATTTGAAAGTCCCTAGTTTTTATGAGTCAGGAAACAGACGCCGGAAACAAGTTCCACTCCCTTGCTGTCCGCATTATAAATGAGGATGCAAATTGCGTCCTTTTGTTCGTGGCTCGGTTCGTGCTCGGTTCGCGTAGCATGGACGCACCAAAAGGATTGGCATCGCGCTAGTTGAAGGCTCTTGTAACGTCAACACTTGACATCGCGAGCAACGAATGAATCGTGTTCGTTCGAAGCTCGGCTCGTGCTCGCTTCGCGTAGCATGGACGCACCATATTCAAGTCACAGTCAAAAAGATAATTAATGATGTACAGAGCAAATCGAAATACAGTGGCAATCAAACTCCTGTATTAAAAGGAAGCGGAGATTTTTCATCGGCCATTTAGCGGGGCCTGGCCACATCCGCACGCTTAATATATCGGTACTTGATTCGCTTGTCATGTGGTTTAAGTTATGAGCTGATGGCGGTTGAGGAAATGTGTACAGTGAGCGTCATAACTCTACAAATGTTTGCAAAACTTTTATTGTACAAAAAAACGACATTGTTTTTCCTTACGAGGGTTACATGTTCAAATTGAACAAACTCCCTTTTTTGCACAGAAAGATTTAAAGAAAACGAAAAAAAAACAGGGGATGGGAGCGAGATGTGTTACGATAGCCATAATGTATTTTTTATTTTTAATAATTTGCCATTTAATAATTAATTACTAATTATATTTTTTTGACATGATAATAATTTTAATCTATATTGTTTTGACGATTAATATCAGATGTTTTAATGAGTCACATATGCCATTTTTATATTAGAAAAAGAATTCGGGCTTTTCACAAAATAATTAAACCGGTTCAAACCGCGCGGAGGCGCTACCTATCTACATGTGCAAGCTTCAATATTGCCAAGAATCTTTGTAAAACTATAAATATTATGAATACTATAATTAATTGTCTCAATACGCAGCAGCTCAAAGAGTAGATCTAAAAACTTTTTAGAACTAAGTACTTCACTAGACGAATACATCTAGAAAACCACTAAAAACGACAATAACATCTCAAAAAAATATGTAAAAGTTCTCAAAAGATCAAAAAGTTTGGTCTATAGCTCATTTTGATGGGTTAAAATCTTATTGAATCCTTATAAGACAGGGAGTTACTAAGAAGACGCCTAGGAGGCATCCAACTAGCTTAACGACTATCACAATTAAGTGATAACCAGGATGAACAGCTTTACGTGCCTTCCGAAGCACGGTAACGCCCGATTTGAAATACTACTAGGCGGTCACCCATCCGGGTACCTACCACGACAGACGTAGCTTAACTTTGCCGGTCGATTAAGAACGGCTAATCATGCTACACCGCGAGCGCTTCGTATCTAGTAGTACTTTTTATGTAGGGAACGCGAACATTCTAAGGTAGGTATATACAGTTTCTACAAAGATATATGTCTAGAGTTCATCCGATGCTAATAAATAATTTGCCGACTCGCTACCGCCTATGACTTGCCGCGGCACTTTATCGCGTTTCCACTTTAGAAGCGGTATCCACAAATTAATTACCTTTCAGCTCTCTATAGCACTGACGCTCACAAAATGGCCGCCAGAGCCTCTGTATAAAATATACGATATAACTCTGATAGTATAGCATTTTTTTATCTATTTGCTGTCAGATGAGGACATTTAAAAATTTCTGAATTATGATTTTAGTGTGCTAATTTTCTACTTTTGTAGCGTAAAGTTGAGAAGCAGGCAGACGTCGCCTATTTGCCATAATTACTAGATATATCTCGAATATGCTATCCTGTTATGGTGCGTCCATGCTTGGCGAACCGAGCACGACACGAAAGAGCACACTACGAGCACGATTGGCGTAGCGTGGACGGGCTTGCGAGCCTCGAACGAGCATTCGTAGCGTGCTCGACTGCGCTCCGCCCGATTGACAGTTTTTTCACGAACACAGGGATTCGCATCGCGCTCGTTTTTTGATTACTAATGACCTATACCAGTCCTATACATTCATCCCTAAAGAGAAAATTCACTAATTTATTAGGACCTTATACATTTAAAACTGCAAAAAGTTTACGCCATATTCTTTAATTATATTGAATCTTTTGTTTTAATAAAAACTACATTAAAAGTGCACGCTCTGTGGAATCAGACAGTCCATACATAATAGCAGCTGTGGCATTTGTATGAGAACCCTCATTGGTGGAGTCTTGCCCGTTGAATAGCCTCGCTTAATAATTAATTTGTTTACCCCTTCCTTTGATTGTTTGGAGTCCAGCCGGTCAAAGATTATACACGTGTAGACCGGTTTATTGATCTGTGAAACTAATTTATTCCCTTATGGTGCGTCCATGCTTGGCGAACCGAGCACGAGTCGAGCCACGAATGAGCACGATTCGCGTAGCGTGGACGGCCTTACGAGCCTTGAACGAGCATTGGAAGCGTGCTCGACTGCGCTCCGCCCGATTGTCAGTTTTTTCACGAACACGTTGTAGGCTCGTTGAAGGCTCGTTAAGTACGTCCACGCTTGAAGTCGCGAGCATCGAACGAATCCTGTTCGTTCGAGGCTCGGCTCATGCTCGCTTCGCGTAGCATAGACGCACCATTATATTATGCATTATTGAATGTAGATGCAAAATAATTATCCTATCCTAATCCTAACCAATATTATAAGGCCTTCACGCCTCAACTACTTAACGGATAGTCATGAAATTTGTCATGCAGATAGCCTGTGGTATAGAGAAGGACATAGGCTACTTTGTATCCCGGGAATGCGGGTGAAACCGCGGGGGACAGCTAGTAATATTATGAAATAGCTCTATCTGTCTGTCTGCTACCTTTTCATTCCTAAACCTCTGAACCGATTGCGCATGATGTGTGGCATATAGATGGCCTACGGGGAGGGCCATAGGCTTCTTTTTATCCTGAGCACGCGGGTAAAACCACGGGAAAAAACTAGTCTGAAATTTTTATCGATATAAAATGTTCACTATATTCTTAAGTAATACGTATTATGTAATTAACCTAGTTACAGTTCGGCCGCAGTGTAAAACTGGCAATTTTTAGTATAATTTATTAAAGATAACGAAAATAGCTTGCAAAGTAGCTAACATAAGTTATTAATGTTACTAATGAAAAACTCAAACTATGCCATGCTCTAGCTACTGTGCCCTAGCTTTGAAGTGAAATTCAAAAAAGTATTCGACGTTCGAAACAGCGCTAAAAAGTACCTTCTATTTTTATCCCTTCCAAATGGAATGCGAAAATGACATCTATTTCAATACCTATTAAAACTGTCCCAGATTTTTGCCTATTCGATTTTTTTATACTCTGCACCCGGTTGGCTATTAACTTTGACCAAAACTATTAGTGGCCAGTGCGCGTTCTATAGAAAAAAAGAGAAATAAATTGTTCATTGTCTATGGACTATTACATGGGGGTTCGGTCCATTTTATATTCCTATAAAAACTTAACGGTGTTTGTTCTCCTTTCTCTATTGCTAAAGGATTAAGGTTTATTTTTATGTGACTGTAAATAATAACTTCTTTTTAGCTAATATTGTTTTCACTTAGGGCTTGACCATTACTGATGTTTAGTTTACAAGTACGGTACTTTTGATTTTTGATAACAGTTTGTTTATTTGAGAGCTAAGGGGTTGACGTTGAATTGGGTTGAGGAGGTCAAGCAACTTTTGTTGAGATCGATAAGTTTATGACTTTTTGGTGGGAACTTGCAGTGACGTTGCGTTTTACATTAATTTTCATCAAACAGTCCATGTGGATTTCACCAGTGAAGTGAAATGAAATTTGATGTATCTTGACTTTACAAGTCGTCTCAAAAAAACTGAAAAGTTTAAGTAGTTCACATTCAGATTAATACACATTCAACAATCATATGAATTTGTCTTTTCAACATCATTTATATAACTTGAACCTTAAACCTGTAGGTATATAAGTAAATGGTAGTATAGACCTGAATATTTAATATGAATTAAAATTTATGACGGATTAAAAAAAACTACTTACTAGATCTCGTTCAAACCAATATTCTGTGGAAGTTTGTATGGTAATGTACATCACATATTTTTTTTAGTTTTATCGTTCTCTTATTTTAGAAGTTACAGGGGGGACACAAACATTTTACCACTTTGGAAGTTTCTCTCGCGCAAACTATTCAGCTTAGAAATAAAACGAGAACCCCCAAAATTTATGGTATTTTTTCTATTTTTGTGTGAAAATCTTAATGCGGTTCTCAGAATACATCTACTTACCAAGTTTCAACATTATAGTTCTTATAGTTTCGGAAAAAAAGTGGCTGTGACATACGGACGGACAGACGGACAGACGGACAGACGGACAGACGGACAGACGGACAGACGGACAGACGGACAGACGGACAGACGGACAGACGGACAGACGGACAGACGGACAGACGGACAGACGGACAGACGGACAGACGGACAGACGGACAGACGGACAGACGGACAGACGGACAGACGGACAGACGGACAGACGGACAGACGGACAGACGGACAGACGGACAGACGGACAGACGGACAGACGGACAGACGGACAGACGGACAGACGGACAGACGGACAGACGGACAGACGGACAGACGGACAGACGGACAGACGGACAGACGGACAGACGGACAGACGGACAGACGGACAGACGGACAGACGGACAGACGGACAGACGGACAGACGGACAGACGGACAGACGGACAGACGGACAGACGGACAGACGGACAGACGGACAGACGGACAGACGGACAGACGGACAGGCGGACAGACGGACAGACGGACAGACGGACAGACGGACAGACGGACAGACGGACAGACGGACAGACGGACAGACGGACAGACGGACAGACGGACAGACGGACAGACGGACAGACGGACAGACGGACAGACGGACAGACGGACAGACGGACAGACGGACAGACGGACAGACGGACAGACGGACAGACGGACAGACGGACAGACGGACAGACGGACAGACGGACAGACGGACAGACGGACAGACGGACAGACGGACAGACGGACAGACGGACAGACGGACAGACGGACAGACGGACAGACGGACAGACGGACAGACGGACAGACGGACAGACGGACAGACGGACAGACGGACAGACGGACAGACGGACAGACGGACAGACGGACATACGGACAGACGGACAGACGGACAGACGGACAGACGGACAGACGGACAGACAGACATGACGAATCTATAAAGGTTCAGTTTTTTGCCATTTGGCTACGGAAGCCTAAAAAGGATTGAGTTGCCATAATTATATACTAAACTAAGAATAAGAAGTCGATGTAAAATATTTGTCCAAATATATCTTCTCAGTTGAAGTAACTTCAGCATAGAAAACAGCACTTAAGACACATATTTTTTTTTACGAAACGTAACAGTTAACAGTACCTTATGCCACATACGAATAGTTTCCATGTTTACCGTGTTTCTAGTTTAGTAACCATGTTTCCTTTCACGCATTTCATACGGAAGAAGTTAACAGTTTACATACGGTAACAGACTTTATAATTCAAGTGTTGGTACTAAAGTCCCCTTTAATCCCTTTTTATTTTTATATGGTTTACCATGAGTGGGAGAAGGGCTTTAAGCCGTGCCATGCTTTTATATAATAAAAATGCTGTTTTTCTTTATTCTTGGTAATGTTTGCATTTGCATGCAGCTATTTTATAACAGCAAATTATTCACGATTACGATTTTATTCAATTAAAAGAGAATTTAATTAACAATGTTTGTTACAAATTAACATGTAGTTTTTTTTTTCCTTTTTTCTATATCACAAAGTCGGTATTTAAGTATACGGCCCACCTGATGGTAAGCGGTTACCGTAGCCTTATGGACACTTGAAACACACGAGGCATCACTCACGCGTTACCGACCTTTCCCCCCTCTCTAATGAGCAGTCAGGTGCTGGCAAGCAGGTTGTCCTGCCTGTGTTACCGTAGCCTATAGATGCTTGCTATACCAGGGGTATCACGCCTTGCTGTATCTCCAAATATCTCTTCACACCCAGAAGGGGATGGAAGAGATTTGAGGAGACGCTGTGCCAACAAAGAAGGGACTATTTATCAAGTCCAAGGTACTACATCACTCCTCCACCAGCACAACATTTCTCATGGAGCTATCTTATAAATGTAGTCTATAAGGTTTTGAACGAGATTGAGATTTAGGTACCTCCATTAAGATAAGGTTTAATTGAAAACACGGTTTCAGGGCTAACTACAATTTATCTTCATGCTACTAAAGAGTAAAATTACTACCATAGTTCACTGACTATAAAATAATTGTATCCAAACTAAAAACCAATAGAATAACTCCGTAGTACAAATAGAATAACTCCGTAGCACAAAATGCGTAGCGCTTCGTAGGCTCGTAGCTCGTAGCGCGGTATCACATTAATGCATCGGTGTGGTCTAATTTAACTATAAAAGTGTGTGCTTACCCCAGCCAGCCCCACTGTGATCAAAGGACGTAGACTTACGACTCAAATAGAAGAGATTAATAAGGAAATTGGTTGTTAAAAAAATACCTGATTGTTTCAAAATCGGGTCTTTTAGGTTTCATACGTATGACCAAATACCAAATTTTACATATAATACAGAAAGCAGCTTGACTGGGAAAGTACCTCCACTTACGGAATATCATAGCCAAATAACTTTATGTTGTGTTCCTGCGCGTGAGTCAAGCCAAGTTTATAACTCTACACGCCCTAACTCTACAAGTAGTCAAAATATGTGGCTTGGCCGTTTCGCTACTACAAGAACAATATTGTATTACAGAAAAGTAATTAACAGTGAATACATTTTTCACCTTACATGTGTTAGCATTTAGGTTATTATTTCAAATATTTGGATAAAATACATACCTACATATAGATGTAATAATAAAATATAATTGTTGTGAATCTACTAAAGAGCATACGACTGTCTGACATCGGCGGTCGACTGAGACGGACGTGTGCGGCCTTTCGTAAGATTTGTAAAAATGACTGGATGATATACTATAAGTGTTATTTCGGTTTGTATCCTGTAGGGAATCCTCCAGGTAGCGAAACGGCCAAGCCACATATTTTGACTACGGTGTAGAGTTTGTGAAGTTAGTTAGGCTAGTAGAGTTAGGACATGTGAGTTATAAGCTTGGCTCTACATGAGATCTGATAACTTTTTTACAGTGCGAGCCATATGGTCTCGTCTTGGCAAATGAAAATGTTTTTGGTGGAATAAAATATACTTATTCTATTTAATCACTCATTCTCATCAATTTTTCTAGCGCCACATCTAAACATCCTTAACTCAAAACCACATAACCGGGGTGTACGCCCTGACAAGTGGCTGCGTGCGCCAGTAATAGGTGTTTAGCGCTCGCTCGCGCGCATAATGCGCTCTCCACTATCTGGGCCTCCGCGAGACGCGGCCTACTGACGCGGCGTCGGATTATAACACTGTTAGCACCTTGTAGTCTGTGCTAAGCATAGAAGAGATTACATAACATATGCTGTCATCTATGGGCGGGGGCACCTGGATACCAGCTTGATCCTTTAGACTCGGTTCAACAACGTGCCATCAGAATTGTTGACGATCCCGAGCTCACAAGCGGTTTAGAGCCCCTCAGTCTGAGGAGAGACTTTGCCTCCTTATGTGTGTTCTACCGCTTGTACAACGGACGGTGTTCTGAAGAATTGTTTAAGATGATGCCCACGGCTACTTTCTACCATCGCAACTCTCGCCATCGACGGGGAGTCCATCCTCACATATTGAAACCTGAATTGTTTCGTACTGTGCGGGCTCAAAGGAGCTTCCTTCCGCGAACGCTCAGACTGTGGAATGAGCTTCCCGCCGTGGTTTTCCCAATGGAGTACAGCATGGGGTTCTTCAAAAGGGGCGTGAAGAGATTTCTGCAGGGTCGGCAACGCGCGCGTTATACCCCTGGTGTTGCAAGCGTCCATAGGCTACGGTAACCGCTTACCATCAGGCGGGCCGTATGCTTGTTTGCCACCTAAGTGGTATAAAAAAAAAACATATAGAAGAGAGATAAAAAATGAGGCCTTAGATAAAATTTAATAAACTGTGCGGGCTCAAAGGAGCTTTCATCCGCGGACGCTCAGGTTGTGGAATGAGCTCCCCGCCGTGGTTTTCCCATTGGAGTACAGCATGGGATTCTTCAAAAAGGGCGTGAAGAGATTTCTTTAGAGTCGGCAACGCGCGAGTGATACCCCTGGTGTTGCAAGCGTACATAGGCTACGGTAACTGCTTACCATCAGGCGGGCCGTATGCTTGTTTGCCACCTTAGTGGTATATAAAAAAGAATGTTAATGGGAAGATACGGTTAAGATACTTAAAGGAGGACTGACTAAATTGTAAAAAAAATACGAAGTTTAATACTGCTATCTCGTTCGCGCTGGTCTGAGAACGTCATGCTATCTCATTCTCAGAATACATAACAAGTAATTGAGCCATTTTAGGCCACATGAAGACTTATGAAGAGGTCAGAAGGAAGGGAAGATCCGCCATGGAACTTGGCCAGGTTATATTTATATTTTTGAGGCAATATTTTCCAAATGTTTTACAACACACTTGCTCGTAATGTGACTTTTATTGCACCGATTTTCGTAATGCAGCTTATTACGATCTTGTGCTTTTTACTTTACATTACCGCACAGTTTTATGATAGGTATAATCCCGATTATGTTAAGTTTGTACCTCACTGCAAGTGATATGTGTGTAGACGAAGCATTCTTAATTTACACGGGTAAAATAACTTGACAGGGGAGGTGGGGTCATACGGGGGAAACCCCGAATATACAGCATGGATTATCCAAAGAAAAACATTAAGCAAAACGCATTTCCATATTCCATAAACAAAATATAATATGACACGACATTTTTCTGTTTTTTCTTTACACGCATCTTTGAAAGATGGCGTACGTATACTTGACATATTTCTATTCAGTTAGATCAAAGGGTTCTTTATATAAGGGGAATAGTCCCCTGCCTAGATGAGGCCTAGGTAACGCCTAGGTATAGTTTTATGTGCTAGATGTAGACGTAATGTGAAAGCGGGATCTACATCTGCAGGGTATAGACAAAAGACTAGGTTTCAATGGTGAATTAGGGAGCGGGCAATGGTCAGTGAATTTTTTTTTGTTATAAAATGTTGGTGGTTTTTCGAAGAAAAGTCGCGAAATTACGTTGGGGTCAGATAATTCATGTAATTATTATGTTAAAAGGTCTACTGTTTAGGTTAAATGTTTTTTTTATTCGTTTCGATAAGTTTTCTGTCTGTAAGGAACACTTATAGGATCACTCGTATGTATGTGTGTCTGTCCGTTTGCAACAGCTGATTTGCTTCGAGTGTTTTTTCAATACCGTAATTTTATTCATTTAATGTTGTAGAATGTTAGTCGACCATGGTCTGAACAAATTTGGTTCTAGCGTTAATACGATTAAAAATTCACCGTGTATATTTTTTATAATTTTAAAATATAGAAAGTTATTAAAGAAATTAAATGAAAATAGTTTTTTCAACTACAATATCAAGTTTATACGGAAACCTCTCCATGTAGGTTTTTAGGGTTCCGTAGCCAAATGGCAAAAAACGGAACGGATTCGTCATGTCTGTCTGTCTGTCCGTCCGTATGTCACAGCCATTTTCACTATAACGTTGAAACTTGGTAAGTAGATGTATTCTGTGAACCGCATTAAGATTTTCACACAAAAATAGAAAAAAAACAATAAATTTTGGGGGTTCCCCAACTTAGAACTGAAACTGGTAAAATGTGTCCCCCCCCCCCTGTACTTCTTTTATTCGAAATTAATATCAAATACTCAGGTCTATACTACCATTTACTTATATACCTACAGGTTTGTACGGAACCCTCGGTGCGCGAGTCTGACTCGCACTTGGCCGGTTTTTTTTTACATAATGCATAATCGTACCTAATATTATTTACTCACCACATCACGAACATTTTGAAACCTATATTTCAAAATGATCTCGCCGAAATGAAGTCAAATTCGTCGCAAACGTAATGCTCTATCATTTATTATAAATGTGAATTTTCATCAATTGCCATTTCATAGAGAGAATAGAATATGCGTCGACAGGTGGTGAGCGGAGCATGGCAAATACGAGTGGGGGAAAAGATACTATAACCAACCATAGACAAAACATAAATTTATAAAACAGTAGTGGTCCAAAAAATTTACAAATTAGGCGGTTAAAAAATAACAATTGACTTTTTATTGTTATAAAAACCCGATAGGACTATGGAATGCTCGAGAGGGTAAAAAAAAATACTTTCTGTCTCCATATAAATTGTACACTCCTCCGTTAACGCAATATGCTAAAAAAGTGCTTCAAGCCTTCATCATCATCATCATCAGCCTATAATGTCCCACTGCTCCCGTGAATCCCGTCACATTTACTGAAGTTACACTTCAGTAAATGTGACGGGATTCACGGGATCTTCATTCTTCATAGGGACGTAATATGAATAAATGGCTTTGACTTTGACTTTGAACTAGAGATTTCCGCAAAAGGATATATTAAAATTGTATCTAACGCATTTCGAACTCATTCCATACTACAACAATTTTTCATTATTTCAATTTATTTTTTTATTTTATTTTTTATTTGTTTATTTTTATTTCATTTCATATTCCATATACAGTCAATCGGTGTTCTTTCAAAATCTCAGTCCATCATATCTGGGGCTTGTTTTATAACTTGCCCCTGGTTTGGTTATTGATGTAGTGTTCAAAAACAGAACAAAAATAAATAACTCTTCTCCTGGACCGTAACTGTACTGTTTCCCCTATATTGAATTGAATTTATGACGCTTTTATACCACCTTTATATGACTGTCTGGTGATAGTCTGCAACCATATTTGTTGGCTTTTGTCATTCAATTTGTACGTGGGAATTCAGTTTTGTTTTAGTATCATGCGGTTTTCGCAGGATATGGTTTCCGTAATGCTGGCTAAAAGCTTCCTATTTAACTCAATAAAGCTATTAGCTGTAATGTAATACTTTCAAAACTTTTGAATTATTTAAGGAACCAGGTTAGGTTCCTGCCAAATATAAAGTTTCATACAATTTAATTATTTAAATGAAACGAACATTGAAAAAGCTACTATATAAGTATCTTCGAGCGCTTTTCTCGGAAGAAAGAGCAAAGAGCGCCTCCCAGGTCCAAAATTAGTATGAACGAATTCTCAATCAGGGCCCGTTTTACCAACTCTTATTGGAGTCAAAATCAGCCTGAACGGAATCGTATTTGTGTCAAAGAACGTGATAATTTTCATCTAAGGCAGACGTAAGTAAGTCATGCTCACTTTAAGGCCTTTGCTTGCGGCAGCATCGTGTGACGTGTCGCCCATTGTCCTCAAATATGGCGAGGAGGGCGATGGCTGCCACACGCGTCCCACCTACTTGTGAACAGCTGCAGCTTGGGAGCTGGTCTGTTTAAGCTTTCGTTATTTACTTATGAATCTACTTTGTAGTGTTCGCCGCCGGGACACGCAATTGTTGTCAGTGAGATCAGAATGGAAATGTTATGTCATGAATGTGAAACGTGGAAAGTAACCAAGACTATCTTGAACGAAGATCTCCGACAACGCTGCAATGAAACCTCGCTTGACCAACAGATCCATCGTCGCAAATGGAATTGGATTGGCCACACTCTTCATAGGCACCTCGACTATATTCCCAGAATATTCTATATAGCAGGCAATGAACTAGAATCCCCAGGGGAAGCGAAAGCATAGAGGTCCCAAACTAACCTGGTGACGCATTGTGCTTGACAAAGCGAGGAAAATCGGAAAGTCTTGGAGTGAGATCAGCGCGAAGCTCAAGACCGATCGGGATGGAGTTTCTGTGGACCCCCTCTGCCGACAACACGGCGGCACCATGATCATAAGTCATGTAATGAATCTAAGCTTGTTTTTGAAAGAGTAATTTCTGAGTTTATTGCCGGCTCTTCTCAGCAAAAGCAACCTTCCCAACCGGCACTAGAGTTGCCTGCGAAGATGTATCTAAATAAATAATTTTGAATATGAAAACAATTCCATTTGGGTAAAGTTGAATCGCTAAAAGTTGATAATATTCCTCAAGTTTGTAAACTAAACTAAAAAATAAACTTCAGGATATTTGTATAGCTTAAATAATAAGTAGATAGATGTTACATATCAAGGTTTTCAGTGATAAGTTTAACAGTAAAGTTATGTACCTACCTATATACTTAATAAATAACACGAGAGAGTATGAAACATCGATAGAGAATTCCTTTAACACACAAAAGGATGCTTGTCATACTTGGGCCATGTCATAGAAATGTAAATGGATTAGTATAGAAGTGACTTATCTCCTTAACTTTAATATCCCCCGTGGTTTCATCTGCGTTCTCGCGATAATTAGCCTATGTCCTTCTCCATACCATAGGCTATCTGTGTGACAAATTTCATCGCTATCGGTTCAGCTGCTTAGGCTTGTAAGAGTAAGAAAGAGAGAGAGACAGGGTTACTTTCACATTTATAATATTACCATGGATAGCCTGATACGAATGTATGGAGGTATGATGGATCATCGTGCAATATAGCCGAATATTTGTAAGCACGACGCTGGATGTTGTGGAGCCATGTATCTTTCTTTGTGTGAACTAACTTAGTGTAACCGATATATGGCTGATAGATGTCCATGGTCTGTATTTAGAACATCAATCAATGCTGAAGTCAAGTTTTGAGTCGAGATTTGACTTGAATTTGGAACCTGCACCAATAATATTAGGTTTATTTTCGATTAACACGATCTTTTCTTGATACTTGATCTGTTTTGCTCTCTTTCTACGAGCCTTGTAAGTTTGAGGTCAATTTTATTAAAACATTTTATCATTTAAAAGGAACGATCTACAGCATTTCAAATAATATTAGCATAACATTTTGTGTTGTTAATTTGCCAACTACAGAGTTCCATTATTATCCTTAAAATTTTCGGTTTACAGAACAAAAATAACAAAGTACCTAAAAAGTTTACATTAAAAAGAATTACAATTTTTAAGAAAACAAAATTAAACGGAAATTAAAAAAAAAAAAAACTGTATATTGTTTGTGTGTGAGTGTGGGTGATGGGTGTTTGTGTGTAGGTGTGTGTGTGTGTTTGGAAGAATGAGTGCATATTATATTATATCATATTTAGATTTCTATGGATAATGTTTATAGCATGTTACTGTTTTGTATCGATTAGGTAACTTCAGATATCTAGCATAAAGGGATGGTATTGTAGGAATCTTTGTCGGTAAGGGACAAGAGGATTAGTTGTGTTAAATAGTTATTATATTATTAGACATACCACAGTTTGGTGGCAGGTAATAAAATGTCCGAAGGTGGTACAATAGTAATGGTGTATTCCACTGGCCTAGAAGTTTCCTTATGTTATTCTTTTGTTCAGGTTTTATTATCAATTTAATAAAATCCTTAATATCTATATAAATTAAAAGAAATAAACTAAATGAAAAAATCGTTGTCAGAGGGCAACGTTCCCAGAATGCTGGCCAGCGGACGGAATGACAGTTGTACCCACAGATTACAGAACAAAATGCAGATAAAGCACGCGGAACACGGGAGTGAGGCAAAAAAAGCAAACACAAATTGAAAAACACATAGCTGGTTTATTAAAAAGAAAGTGTTTTTCGTTAAATAAAGTTTGAATCAAAGTAAATACAAATTCAAAATCGAATACCAGCTATATATATATTAATTTGTATTTGCTTTTTTGGCCTCACTCCCGTGTTCCGTGTGCTCCATCTGCCTTGTTCTGTAATCTGAGCTTGTACCCTGGAAGTTGGGACGGCCTTTGGTATGGGATGCCACGTGTGTCGATACCTTAGCTCCGTCTCATCTTCCAGAGACAATAAATAAAGCTGGTGGCGCTGCTATGTCACCAGAAAACCTCAAGCGGCGCAAACATAGTAATATAGATACCAGCTACATATTTGACCCGTTTGGGGTTGAAACTCTGGGTCTGTGGGGGCCGAGCAGTCAATATCTTTTTCGCGAAATATCTACACGCCTGGCCTACCAGTTCTTAAAACAAGGTTAAAATAACCTTATTTGTCTTTTGTCCCTCTTTGACATACGGCGTCAAAACAGGACAAAAGACAAATAAGGTTATAATATTGTTTAAGAGTTTGTGGTTGGCCTCCTTGTCAAAGCATCTCGTGACCAGAATGCTGGCATATCAGTAATCAAATATAATTGTACTTACCCACAGGTTTATTCTATTAAAATTAATCCAACATATAACTATAATATCGCGCACACGTTTATACAGAAAGGGTCGAAGTCTTTATAAATCTCAGGTTCATTATAAGTATGTATTGTAAAAGTGACGTGTCCCACACTTATCATATGACGTGTGTTAATGGTGATGGGTAGGTGTGAAAGTGGGGCTAAGAAGATTTATAATAGAGTAGGATGCTCAAATTTTCTGTGACATAACCTCGTAAAGTGTAGTTATTAATTTTGTAAACAGTAAAACTTTTGAAATATGTAAATCGTATTGTAATTGTATTGATGTCAACTTCGATTTTTAAATAAGTCGTGTGCTATTATTTCAAAACAAAGAATATGCCTCCCGGAACATTTTACAAAAATCTTTTTCATTCAAGTAAAGTTTGTTTAAAATCGATCAAACTACGAAGTGACGTGTTGCATAGGCGTACGATAAAACCTTGTATGTGCGTACAATGCACCAAAACAAGAAAAAAATTAACAATACACGAACGAATTGTTCCGCAGACGACTGAGTCGCGTTGGCCCTAAAATGACGTTTTAGGGCCAGCGTGTTGGTGCCATTTCGTTCCGCTGTTGGCCCGGTCACTACGCCAGTAATATGTAAGTCAATGGTCGTCCGTCGCCATTTTAAAATCATAATGGCGGAATGATAGGAATGCCATGCTCCATACTAAAATCTTCATACCCCTTTCTTCACGATTGATACCTGGGCCTGCGATCTATGTTTTAAGGTCAGCGTGAAGTGAGCTGATGAAAGTCATGAGTTCGAAATCTACATGGAACCAAGCAGTTGGGAAGCATTTCTTTCGGCAGATACACTTGAGTGCCAGTTCCTGTCTGGTCTTTTATGTGCTTACCATCTTCGACCACTTCTTCACTGACCATGGTGAAATGTGATCAAAAAATATCTATGTAGACTAAAAAAAAAACTTTAATAATTAAAAGTAAAACCTCATATAAATCCATGCAGATGCTTTCTCTATTTAAAATTAATAAAACACCACATTCGGAATTCAAAAGCCGAGAGGTGTGAAAGAGGGTTCCGTACTTCTTTGTACCTACATAATAGGCATTGTAGGATATTGTCACGAATACCCTACACACAAACCATTCATCCTGAACCCTGATCTGTTTTTTTCGGTCTACCCGCGTTTTTCGATGCACTTGTGTTTTCGTTCGCTGTGACAAATTAAATCCATAAAACCTTATTAATCTTATTATTTTGGTCTTATCTAAATAAAATCGTGAACATTAGAGTATTGTGCATAAGTGTAAATAAATTCAAGCAGAAATAACCTGTAAATTGCAACTTTGTTGTTCCATCAAAAAAACTTAACCTCCAGACGTCCTTGCGAGTGAAATTTAAAGAATCAAAATGGTTTCATGCTTAAAATGTGTTAAAGAGGTCCCCAAAGTGGATGACAAAAATCCTAAAATAGTGTGTCATGGTTGTGAAAGGCAAATTTGTGTAAAGTGCAGTGGGTTGCTTGCTACCGAGTTGCGTGTGATTGTCCTACAGTCACCGACTCTCAAGTATTTGTGTCCTGAGTGTGAACTCGGGGTGCGCCAGCTTCCTGCATTGCGAAAGAAGCTAGATGAATTAAAGTTGGAGATAGATTCAATTAAGAAAAACCAACAACCAGCAACCAATGTCGAAACTGTCATCGGGGAAATTGAAGAACGGCAGAAAAGGAGCTCTAATGTCATCATGTTTGGGATCCCAGAACTATCTTCTCCGGATTCAACCATAGAGGAATGCAAAAAGTATGATCAATGTCAAGTGGAGCGTGAATTATCGAACATATCTGATTTTGAGCCCCCGGTTGTTGTCATCCGCTTGGGTAAGTTGCAACCAGGCACTGCCCCACGTCCTGTGAAAGTGGTTATGAGGAGTAAGCAAGCTGCTGTCCACATTCTTAAAAATGGGAAAAAGCTCCGCACAGGTATTAATGCTAAGAATGACCTCACCCCATACCAGCGTGAGTACTTAAAGAATCTTCGGTTGGAACTGAGCCAAAGGATTGAGCAAGGTGAGGTTGATATTTCCATTAAATATGTAAACAATAAACCCATGATTGTGCATATAAATCAGGCCACAAAAAAGTAATTAAACATGGTCTGACCGAGCTTACACTATTTTACACGAACCTGGCATCGATTATGGCTAAACGAGACTTGTTATTATTGGAAATTGATAAAATGAATCCCACTTTTATAATTATCACAGAAACTCATTTAAAACCTACAATATTAGACTCATTGGTGAGTATTAAAGGATACAGACTTTACAGGCATGACAGACCAGCTGGTAAAAGTGGCAAGGCTGCTGGAGGAGTTGCTATTTATGTGACCCAAGAATATCTGGGCATTCCTTTAATAACAAGTTTACATCCTACTCTTAATAATAAATTAAATGTAGAAGCATTATGGCTTAATATTAAATATGGTAAATTTGAACTGCTTGTTGGAGGTGTTTATCGCCCTACCCATTATGACCTGCAAGATTGTGATAAGCTGCTGATTGAAACTATTAAAATGGCTGCGGAAGAAAATGGAAATTTACTTATTGCAGGAGACTTCAATCTCCCTGACTTTGAATGGCCATTACAGAAACTAGATGGTTACAATGCCCTTCATGAGGGTTTCATAGAAATGTTAACAGATACTAATTTAAATCAGCTAGTTACGGATATAACCAGAAAGCGAAATAATGAAGAATCTCTTCTGGACCTTATTCTTTGCAATGATGATGCTTTATGTACCAAAATCATTCATCACCCTCCCATAGGTAAAAGTGATCATATGGTACTTATTGGGACGCTACAAATTCAAAATGATCAAATACATAGAATAGTTGAGAAAAAACCTAGGAAAGATTTCTATAATACTAACTATGATGTTATTACTTGCAAGTTACTGCAGAATAATATAAATTTCACATATCATCATGATGCTAATGAGGCATGGATGAATCTCAAAGCTGCTATGCATAAGGTTATCAATGATAATGTACCACTTACCCAAGTAAATAAGAAGAAAAATAATAAAAAGCCTTGGATTGGACCACACATAATTAAAATGACACAAATTAAATTACAAAAATGGAAGCTATATAAATTATTTGAAACAAAAGAATATTATGAGGATTATAGAAAACTAAATAATAAAATTATTGCAGAAGTCAGAAAATCAAGAATAAATTTTGAAAGGGGTATTGTGGGAGGTAGTCCCAAGCGTTTCCATGCTTACATACGTCAACATCTGAACTCCAAGGTGTCTATCCCCCCAGCATTAAGAGATGACTCTTCACAGAGAATAACGATAGATAATGCAGAGGTAGCTGATATCTTTGGTAAACAATTTGAAAAATCCTTTGTAAAAGAACCCATTGACAAACCATTACCAGTAATTAATTGTGGAGCCGTAGATAATTCACTTGAGCAAATTGATTTTACCCCTGAAGCTGTAGCAAAGGCACTGAGTACTTTTAAAGATGACACTGCTATGGGACCTGATGGAATACCAGTAATACTACTTAAAAGATGTAACAAAGTACTGAGTGACCAACTGGCTACCATCATGACCTCATCCTTTGAAGATGGCAAAGTCCCTCAGGATTGGAAGGAAGCAGTGGTAACCCCTATTTATAAAAAAGGAGATAAGCTTGAACCCTCTAATTATCGTCCTATTAGCTTAACTTGTATATGTTGCAAAGTAATGGAAAAAATTGTTGCCAATAATATCAGAGAATTCTTGTCTAGGGAACAGATTATAATGAATGAACAACATGGATTTCTGCCTAAAAGATCTACAGTTACTAACTTGCTATGTTGCGTAGACTACTGGACGAAGAATTGGGATAAACATGAACCCACAGACATTGTTTATCTAGACTATGAGAAAGCATTTGACCGTGTTCCGATAAAACGGTTGGTTGCAAAGCTAGAACATTTTGGAATTCGGGGAAAACTTCTTCTGTGGATAGAGGACTTTCTTAGTGGAAGAACTTTCAAAGTCAGAGTTGGAGAACAGCTGTCAAACTCCTTTAATGTTCACAGTGGTGTCCCTCAAGGTTCTGTACTAGGCCCAATCTTGTTTGGTATTTTTTTGACAGATCTGAAGGATATAGTCCAATCAGGACTGTCTTTATTTGCGGATGATACTAAAATAATGGGGAACCCACTTATTTCTCACAACACAATTCAAGATGACCTGAACCGTATAACTCAGTGGACAAAAGACTGGCTATTAACTTTGAATTCCGGGAAATGCACTGTCTTGCATATTGGGAAAAACAATCCATATTTGTCATATTCAATTGACTTAGAACCCCTGAAATCAGTTGAAACACAGAGAGATCTAGGAGTTATAATGACAAATAACTTGAAATGGGATGTTCACATTTTGCAAATAACCAAAAGGGCTAACTCCATAACGTACATGATCAGGAAAACATTCAACTTCATTGACAAGCCATTATTTTTGAAAATCTATAAGGCATATCTCCGCCCACTATTGGAATATGCTTTTCAAATTTGGAGCCCATACTTTCAAAAGGACATTAACATGCTAGAAAAAGTTCAAAGGAAGGCTACCAAAATGGTTGTTGGTTTAAAAGACAAACCATATGATCAACGTCTTAAGGAACTTAGTTTAACGACCCTGAAGGAACGAAGACAACGCGGAGACCTCATAGAGACATATAAGATACTAACTGGGCACTATAATGTGCAAGAACTTGAAAATTTATATACAATTAACAAAAATTACAATCTCAGAGGGCACTCCCTTAAAATCACAAGATCAATTAGCAAAAGTAACCCCCGCCAACACTTTATGCCTAACCGTGTCGTTTGCGAGTGGAATCAATTACCAGAGACAGTTATCAGTGCAAAAACAGTGAACTCTTTTAAAAATAGACTCGACAAGTACTTAAAGACTAAAGTGCAGTGATATACACGAAATCAGCTTTTAGCTGCCTGTGTATCATAAATAAATAAATAAATAAATAAATAAATTCGCTCCTGTTCGCTCGTGTTTGTACGAGGGAACTGAGGGGCGGAGTGTCATGTTAATCTGGTCTTCACATTTCTATATTTGATGGTAGGGGAATTATTATTTGCGTTGGAATCTCTTGTTTTTGAGTGGGGTTGTATTGCAATGATTTTTTGATGTTAGTGTAATTTTTTCTTGTTTGATCTTGTATATTAAATAATCTTTATTTACAACGAATATGTTCAAAATACAATCTAATATATAAAAAAAATTCTCAAGTCTGCCGTTCCCAGAAGGCTGGCAGCGTTTCCTCTTTGGATAGCCAAGCTGACGCGTTGGCGGAAAAAGCTCCCCGCCCGCTGGTCTCCTGAGGTCTCGATTAATTTTGCGATGATAATAGAGAGCGAGGAACACGGGAGTGTCAGAGAGGCCAAAAAAGCAAATACAAATTGAAAAACACATAGCTGGTATTCACTTTTGAATTCATATTTGCTTTGTTTAACAAACTTTAGTTACCTAACGACTTTCTTTTCTTTTTTGACACTTTATTTTTAATAAACTTTGTTTAAACAAAGCAAGTGAATACCAGCTATGTGTTTTTCAATTTGTATTTGCTTTTTTGGCCTCACTCCCATGTTCCGCGCGCTCCATCTACTTTGTTCGTAATCTAAGTAAGTATGTATAAGAAAAAACATAAAAACATTACACCTAGTGATGATAGGTCTCAATGATAAATTTTAAACTTACCTAGACCCATAACCTTCAGACAGCCAGGTAAAATTGAGGCAACGACTAACTACATCAAAATTTCAATTTTCAGCAATTAACTTAGATGCCTCACTAATCTAGCTTACTTAAGTGCAATATTCACGTTAAGTGGTGGCTTAGGTTTTAGATAGATTTATGTTTGAAGAGTTCTTTAGTTCAATAATAGGTTGAAGTGTATTTGAAATATTAAATTGGGGATTTCACACAGATATCAATTTAAATAGATGACGCGGTGTGTGTACTTCGCGTGACAAAAGCTGTGCCAAAAATGCTCCTTTTTTGAATCTGTTTCGCGCGGACAGGGAACTCGCAAAAGGCTGCATGTCTGCCAGAGATGTGTAGCGAGGGATGTGTTTAGCTGACAAAGTCAAAGCCATTTATTCAATTTAGGCCCTAGTAGGCACTACAGAATAAATGAAAATGAATATGAATATAACACTTACTTCAAATCTACTGAAGTTACCACCAGCTGACAAATTGGATCTAATGCCACTCTAACTAAAGCCTCCTGTGACATTAGGGTAGAAAAATAGTGACTCGCGTTATCTATTTAGTATTATGTCTGTGGGATTGAACTACACATATTATACGCTAGGTCTATCACGCGGCTTAATTCGCGTTCTAGACGTTAAATAAAAAAAACAAGATTATTTGTTTTATTTTTGGTAGTGAAGTTAATAATATAGGTATGTACCTACCTAATAATAATTACGGACCTGTTGGCGTGGATTCCACCTATCACGCAGCAAGTTTTGAGTTCGATTCCCACCTAGGACATGCATTTGTGTGCATGAACATGCCTGCATGTCCTGAGTCTGGGTGTAATTATGTCATCATCATCATCATCATCAGCCTATAATGTCCCACTGCTGAGCACAGGCCTCCTATCACAAATCAGGGTGAAAGGGAATGGGCAGATACTCCACCACGCGTGCCCACTGCGGTTCGGTGGAGGTAGGCTAGTGGTCAACCTACTGTTGGAATTTTTCAAGCCGCCTAGGAGGCATCCAACTAGCTTGACGACTATCACAATTAAGCGATAACCGGGACCAACGGCTTTACGTGCCTTCCGAAGCACGGAAACGCTCGATTTGAAATACCACTAGGCGGTCACCCATCCAGGTACCGACCAAGACAGACGTAGCTTAATTTTGACGATCGATTAAGAACGGCTAATCATGCTACACCACGAGCGCTTCCTTTCGCTTGTAATTATGTATATTAATGTATTTACAAACAAAAAGTAGTTTAGGTATGTAGTACAAGCTCTGCTTAGTTTGGGATCAGATATCCATGTGTGAAGTATGTCCCGGGATCTTTATTTATTTATTTATTGTAATAATATCCTGGGACATCCTTCACTGCAAATTATGTTGTTTGTTGCTCCTACTGTCAATGTCATAGCAACAATTTTCAATTGAGTTAAGAGCTATAAATTCTTAGTTTAGTTAGTAGTTAGTTAATTTTTTAAGTACGTAGTATTTCACTCTATGGTTTTATTACTAGTAGCAGTGCAGTGTTTGAAATTCTACAGCCTCATAAAATGTTTCGTAAAAAATATTCTCTATGTAACTCTTTAATAACTTAATTACAATCAATATAAAGAAAATGTCTTCGAGTATGTCTGCTGCTGATTAACGGCAAGGTTCCCAGCAGGCTGGCAGTGATTCTTCTTTGGATAGCCAAGCTGATGCGTTGGCGGAAAAAGATCCCCCGTTGGTCTCCGGAGCCCACGAAAGTAACATTTTTAAGTATGAATAATAATAAGTTAGCTCACTTCACTCCTTTTCCATATACATTTTAACTAAACTGCTTTGTGGGAGCACCTTTAAACGTTGTTTAACTATTGTCTTTAATATGTAGGCTAATGTCACTTCAGGTGAAAGAAGATTTAAAACATTCTTGTTAAAACCTTCTAAAACTGACATCAACAATTCCAAAAAGCAATTTGTAAAAAAGAAAATCAAATAATCTATCTGTCACAATGACAGGATGAATTTGTAATAATTTTCTTTTATAAAAAATCAAAATATTCGATAAAATAATGCATACTTAATTCTAACAAAACAGCTCAGTAAAGAGCTAGAACATAAACAAACTTCAGTACTTTTTGTGTAATGTCGGCACATTATAAAATAGTTAAAATACACCATTATTTACTTAAACAATCACATTAAACATATAACAAAATGGATAAGGAAGATGATGGTAAGTAGTCCGGTCAATCGGTCAGTACCTGCCATTCACGGACTACGCAAAGCCACGGGCGCTCAGTCGTATATTTTTTTAATACTATGAATATATATACCTGTACTAACCATAGTATCAGCGTGATCAGCCATGAAAATGATGTGGCCGTAAGCATACAATGCCCAGAGAAGGTGCTCTCAAGTGCAGCACAATACTCCGGTAGGTGCTTCTTCACAGATTTTCAACTTGAGTGGTAGCCAGCCAGACGGGTGCTTATAGTTTCCTCGCGATGCCTTCCTTCATAGAAGACAATGCGCTTAAAAAAAGGAGTCAAATAAGTTTACTTAGTTCTTTTTCTCAATAATGGACAGAGCGTCAAAGGTTTCGAAATTAAACATGATTTATGTTTGTTCTTGGTACCTTTAATTAAACAATTTATCAAATCCTTTTGCTCAAATCAAAGCTGAGCCCGTAAAACACATAACACATTATCGTCCCGTCCTCTTCAGTGAGGACCGTCTTCGCCACGTTCGTACCCAGTCTCGTCCCGTAATAGCGGCCCGAGCTGCTAACAGTAATCCATGTCAAGTTTGTCTATCCCCTTTTAAATTATAGCAAACTAGCTGTCCCCCGCGGTTTCACCCGCGTTCCCAGGATAAATAGTAGCGATTATCCTTCTCCATCCAAAGGCCATCTGTATGCCAAATTTCATGATGATCCGTTGAGTAGTTGAGGCGTGAAGGCGTAACAAACTCACTTTCGCATTTATAATACGAAGGGCCAGTTGGCGCAGTTGGTTAAGACTCTGGTAAAGATTCCACCTATTGCGCCGCAGGTCGTGGGTTCGATTCCCGCACAGGACATGCATTTGTGTGCATGAATATGTCTGTATGTCCTGAGTCTGGGTGTAATTATGTATATTAAGTATGTATTTACAAACAAAAAGTAGTATATGTATTATATCAGTTATCTGGTTTCCATAGTACAAGCTCTGCTTAGTTTGGTATCAGATAACCGTGTGTGAGGAATGTCCCAGGATATTTATTTTATTTATTTTAATATAAATAAAGTTAGGAAGGTAGGATAACATAACTTTAATAACCTTTACAACCCAGGATTACTGGATTACTAAAACCTTTTCATTGAAGAAAGGGACAATCTCTACTTGGACGATTTGGAACCTAATGTTAAAAATTTGAGTATAATTGATCAACACAATTCTCTCGTTTTATACAGATGATGATGATAAGGGAGTGAATGTCACCAGATACGCTGTCATGCCATCTCTGGCGTCCCTCCGGCTGATGAGGAATCGGCTGCATCTCGCGGCCCTCGGAAAGAAGCTGATGAAATGGACCGCTATATCAACGGGCAGGGAGTCCAGAAAAATTGCTGGTAAATTGTTGGCGTAAGTAGAAAAATATATCCTTATTATCTATTTATGGGGTTTATAAAGGATTTTTTCACTATCTTCACCTATAAGTTTTTCACCTGTATTCGTGCCGTTGGTCGCTATCATCTTGTGATAGTTGTTAAGCTAGTTTAAGGCCTTCTAGGCGGCTTGAAAACTCCCAACAGTAGGTTGACCACTAGCCTACCTCCACCGATCCGCAATGGGCACGCATGGTTGAGTATCTGCCCATTCGCTTTCATCATTGTCAGAGGAAGCCTGTGCTCAGCAGTGAGATATTACAGGCTGATTATGATGATGATGATACCATTGTTTGACCACAATCTCACTATGGTCAGTGATGACGTAGCCGAGGGTGATAAGCATGCATAACCTAGAAAAGAACTGGCTCTCAAGTTTAGGGTGGTTTCCACAGTGCTATAGTTTCCTCACGATGTTTTCCTTCACCGAAAGCTCAAGCTTATCGTAGGAATCGAATCCACGCCCTTCGTCATAGCATTCAACGTAAAAAAATTGTATAATGAGATTTCTTTCATGGCCGGCATCGCGCCATTGGTATGGTATGGTATGGATACTCTAATGTGAAATATCTTTGGTGCTCTAACCGGAGACAGTTGTTTCAGAAATTGTCATCTCGATCGAAAGATGTTCATATATTTTTTAAATTTCTAGGGTGTACGAGACTTTCAGTGTTGACATGATCGAAGCTTACATTAAACTAGCCAGAAGCAGATACTTCTATCCGACCCTGAACGATAGAGTAACTGAACATTGTCCACTAAAGGTAATCTGAACTTTTACTCACGCTTTTTAACTGATGTCAACTCACAGCTTGCTATCAAAGAGGTCAGCGGTGATGTTTTTTTAACAGTCAATTAATTATAATGCGAAAAGTCACTGTCTAAAGTCCCCGTCACGAGAAGCTATAAATTATGTAAACAAACATCTTTTACTAAGTAAACATTTTATACTGCGAGATAATAATAAATTGACCATATTCAATCGACATGAAATATAGACGGGTTATATGAAAGTAACAACCTATTTAATTTAGTCGGATCATATTTTAACGACGCAAAGCGCTATCGTTTGTGTTTCTTGGTACCGGAACGCGTCCGTCGCAGGGATTGTAAACTATCGGGACGCCATTTTGAAATAAACGCGTCATTCGAGTTTCGAATGCGTACGAGTTTGTTTCATTGCTTTGCATATATCGCGGATCTGGTTGTTATTGTTAATTTTGTTATTGTTTCGTTATCACTTTTTTATTGTTGTTACTTTAATTGTTGCGTTAATTTTAACATCTGAATCTGACGAATAATTATTCTTAAAAATAATATATGTTAATTAATATTTGTTACTTAATAATTTATTAAATCTTAAACAAATTCATTTTTTTTGTTGGTCCAAATGTTGTGAACTCCTGAACACTTGTTTACAAAATTTATAGCTTCTCGTGACGGGGACTTTAGTAATAAATAAATTATATGCTGCAATAATGCTTTCGACTTAATCCGCAACAATAATCTTTATATATAAAAATGAATCCCTATATCGCTTGGTCACGCCATCACGCGTGAACGGCTGGACCGATTTCGCTAATTCTTTTTTGTTGTGTTTGTTATTGTCAGGAGAAGGTTCTTGTGAAAGAAAAAAATAAGAAAGTTTCGAGGGTAGGGTAGGGTAGGGGTAGGTTAGGTAGGGTAGTAGGGTAGGAGTAGTGGTAGGGTAGGGTAGGTTAGGGTATAGGTTAGTAGGAAACCACGCGAACGAAGTCGTGCCGGGCAGCTAGTTTAATTATAAATTTAACACAAACAAGGTCTAACGAAGCAGTGGTAGTTCCAGATCTTTGACCTTGCCTTACTGGACCTAAACTGAATTTACTTTAAAGTTTTTTTATTTTTAATTCAATGGTCTTGCGTTTGGCCACTGAAACGCCCACAAGGGACGATGACGAAGCCTAAGATGGAACACGCTTACCCAGAAGAAACCTATTCACTCTGGCCTTGAAATTCTCTAGATTGTATGACTCGGGAAACTCAGATGCCGGAAGCAAGTTCCACTCCCTTGTTGTACGTATTATAAATGAGGATGCAAAACGCTGAAAAGTACGTTAACGTACGAACGTAGTAACGTACGTACTTAGTAAGTAAAGTGTACTGAATTTGAGAGTGCCACACACACAGTGGTTATTAATCAACTGACTTTGAGGGTAAAATTGCATGTATGCTGTATCATTGGCGTCGTCGCTCCTCTTGCAGTGAAAGAACTCAAATGCAAGCTCACAAAAGAATAGCATTCCGAATCTTTGCTAGATATACATAAAACTCACAACCAGCAAAAGCTTCCAATATTCCAACCCCGGTCGGGCTCATTGCGCCACGGAGTCGATAAAACATACTGGAGAATAAACAGAAATTGTAATGACAATGAAATACAATAGACAATAATAAGAATAATATTCTTCATTGTTGCAGTATTGAGTAAAATAATAGTTCCACCCCCGGGTGGGCTCGAACCAACAACCTTTCGGTTAACAGCCGAACGCGCTAGCCATTGCGCCACGGAGGAGATAAGACATACTGGAGAATACACAGAAATTATAAGACAATGAAATACAACAGACAATAATAAGAATCAAATTCTTCATTTTTGCAATCTTAAGTAAAATAATAGTTCCGCCCCCGGGTGGGCTCGAACCACCAACCTTTCGGTTAACAGCCGAACGCGCTAGCCATTGCGCCACGGAGGCGATGAGACATACTGGAGAATACACAGAAATTATATGACAATGAAATACAATACACAATAATAAGAATCAAATTCTTCATTGTTGCATTATTAAGTAAAATAATAATTCCGCCCCCGGGTGGGCTCGAACCACCAACCTTTCGGTTAACAGCCGAACGCGCTAGCCATTGCGCCACGGAGGCGATGAGACAAACTGGAGAATACACAGAAATTATAAGACAATGAAATACAATAGACAATAATAAGAATCAAATTCTTCATTGTTGCATTATTGAGTAAAATAATAGTTCCGCCCCCGGGTGGGCTCGAACCACCAACCTTTCGGTTAACAGCCGAACGCGCTAGCCATTGCGCCACCTAGGCGATAAGACATACTGGAGAATACATAGAAATTATTATGAAAATGAAATACAATAGACAATAATAAGAAACGAATTCTTCCTTGTTAGCATTCTTAAGTAAAATAATATTTCCGCCCCCGGGTGGGCTCGAACCACCAACCTTTCGGTTAACAGCCGAACGCGCTAGCCATTGCGCCACGGAGGCGATGAGACAAACTGGAGAATACACAGAAATTATAAGACAATGAAATACAATAGACAATAATAAGAATCAAATTCTTCATTGTTGCATTATTGAGTAAAATAATAGTTCCGCCCCCGGGTGGGCTCGAACCACCAACCTTTCGGTTAACGAACGAACGCGCTAGCCATTGCGCCACGGAGGCAATGTACACTCGTGTTGAAAATACACTGCAAAGAATTCGCCTGCGATTTAAAATAATGTATTATTGTACCTACCTACTGAAAATTATAATATAAAATTTTATTACAATTTTATTTTAGTTAGTCTTTTTTTATACAATAAGATACATAAGGATACATAGGTACATACAATTATATAACATTAAATAAAATACATAAAACTTTTGCTCGAAAACTGAAAATTTTAAAAATAAATATCTTTAAAATAGTATATAAACTACTTAAATTATTTCTAATAACATTTTTCCGTAATTTCTGCTAAAGAATAATTTTATCAGGATTCTCGATTATGAAAAAACTACTTTTAGCAAATAGGAAGAAAACGGTGCGGCAGGAAATAAAACAGCTAATGTTTCACCGCTAGAGGCGCCACCAGCGCATAATGAGGTAATCATAAATTATACTTTAGTTTTAAAATGGTCATAAGATGATATCACCATACATAATAATGTTTAAACAGCTTTAAAATACCGAAATGACTAATATACTTATTATTATCCTTATTACAAAAGTAGGTAAGTATGTTTTTTTATTTGCTTTTCTGCTGTCGATTTGCTGGTAGCGCCATCTATGAATATTTAATTGACTTTATACAAATAATATCAGTAAAAATTAAATAGCGTGAAATAGATAAGCTTATCTATATTTTACGAGCCATTAGGAATATGTAGTAAACAAATAACAAAAAGGTTGCCGCCCCCGGGTGGGCTCGAACCACCAACCTTTCGGTTAACAGCCGAACGCGCTAGCCAATTGCGCCACGGAGGCGATGTGTGTCCTCGACGAAATTATCGATGAGCTACGTGAGAAGATTTGTAACATTAGAATATTCTGTGACCTCAGTTTATTACTGGTAAATAATAATAATAATATTTAAACAAAATATTACTATTTTATGTATCAAAATAAACAAATACATACTATGGGAAATTAATTGAGAATCTGCAAACTTATAAAAATATTTATTTTATTATTTCGTTTAAAGATTATTTCATTTTTGAACCTTTTATTGATAGGTTTCAAAGCTGCAATAAACTTAATGTAAAACTAGCTATATGTACTTATATCTCTACATAATATAGTAGGGAGGTTCATATTATTTAAAAAAGTACCTTGCTGAGTTTCTTGCCTGTTCTTCTTAGTTGAAGGCCGACTTACGAACTGGTGGTAACTTCAGTACCTTCATAAGTGCCTAGGGTCTACATTAAAGAAAGTCTTTGAATTAGACTTTGAAATAAAACATAAAGAATAATAGCAGTTTTCCCAAAATAATCTTCTCGCCCATGGTCCCTGAGGCATTTTTAACAAAAAATTTTTTAAAGTAATCGTTGTTATAGTACATACCTGCTAATATATATTTGCTACCTATCTCTGGGGATAACGGGATAACCCCATAATAGAATAATGCATAAGCATGATTATTTTAATAGTTATACTCAGCATAATATGTGGATGACCACCTTATCAAAATAATCTATCGATATTCTTTCAAGAGTTTGTATAGAAACTGAGAATTCCTTACGAAGAGGGTAAGAGCCCCGGTTGTGGCCACTTGCAATTTTGAAAGTCAATAAATAAGGCGTTGAAACCGGACTCGTTTATCGTCTATAGTAAATAAAATCTTTGATTATGATCGCTTTTGACGCTGATTGGCGCTGTAAAAGCAAACATAATAATTTTCGTTTATTCCTTTAGAGTATCCATTGGATCGATAAATAGCTTGCTAATATTACTTTTTATTTGCAGTGTTGATTCTAATTGATATAAAATTCATGTCAAGGAACTTGACTTTGATTGAACTTGATTTTGATGTTATTTTGACAGTCAATGAATTTCTCTAGCTGGAAACTCAGGTAGCCAATCGGTGGCCACAATTGGATCAGTAGTAATTTTACACCTTTCGTATATAAAAATGAATAAAATTGTCACTCGACACACATCTACAAAACCTAAAAGATTAATAAATAAACAGCTTTATTAATATAAAAATTGGTATCATCGATGGGAAGAATCTGGCTCCTAAAATACAGGACTCTCCTATTTTAGGAGCCAGCGCTTAGGGTGTTTATGTGCATGTATTATGATGAATAAAGATTTATTATTATTATAACTAATCAACACGATACCCATTTTTGAATTAAAAGCGATTTTTTTATATATGAAAGTATCCACAAACGGTGCTCTTACCCTAGTTCTCAACTGGTCAGCTAGTTTTGATGCTGACTGTAGATAATTATTTTGTCCTCAGGCTAAAATCACAGTGACGAAAACTATGAAAGCGGGGGCCGGTATGAAGTTGACCATATTAAATATTCAAGATGTAAGTATCTCATCTCACTAATAATATTATTAAATGTGGAAGTTTGGATCATAGACATAGAATTTTAATAGAGCGACTATAGGTAGTAGGTACGTGCCCTGAGCACGGATATGTGCAACGCTGCCTTGAAGTAGACTGCAGTTTGGACGACGATATGAATGCCAATTTCTCGTTTTTAATTGATACCTTTACCGAGAATAAATGACAACGGAACTCATATCGTAATTTTTTCTGACACTGGTGCCGATTCTGTTGTAAATCGCACTAAACTTATTTTAGTCACATCATATCTCTTTCTTACTAACATTATTGAAAAAGGATAGAATAACAAGAAAAAGGATAGATCAGCACCAGTGGATCACTAGTGTATCGTACACTAGTAAGTGATCTACTGGTGCTGATTCTGTTGTTTACAACTAAACTAATTTAGTCTCACGATGTCTCTTTCTAACAAAGAACATAAGAAAAGGATGTAAGAAATGTAGTCCTGTCAAATTAGTCCAACGCTTGTTTTCAATATAAATTTAGTCGCCATCTATCGCGGTTACGTCTAAATACACGCAAATGAAGGCCAAGACTAATTTGACAGCTTTAAATATGTTCTATAAGCACAAGGTTGTTAGCGCTATCACTCTTTTAATATCACGCATAAACTGCTGAACAGATTTGGATTGTACTTTTTAATACAAATAGATAATATTCTGGAATAACAAAAATAAGCCGATCATCGTTGTCAAATATTAACAAAAGAATTGCAGCAAAACTGACGAGACGAAAATTACGGTATATCGTATCGTTTTTGAAGTAACACTTTGACTTTTAAATGACTTTCCCTAAACAGACTAACATCGATGGATATGAACACCTGGGCATTGATAAAGGCGGCCAGTGCATCAAAGATACGAAGGATGCTTGGGAGCGCCTTCTCAAGAAGATCATCATGATACAGCAGTATAAGACCAGCTTCTTACAAGTGGAGGCGGCGCATAAGAGCGCTACCAAGTAGGTGTTGATGTAGTTTGCTTTAGACGCGATGGATGCCCCTGTGAAGTTATACCAGAAAGTTACAATGTCAAGGCAATTGGCAGGATCCCTTAGATGCGGGCTATGATTGAAATTATAATTGTCAGTTTCAATAATATATAGTTCATTCGATTTCTAAATTCTACTGCGAGGTCATTTGCTGGCAACTTCAGAGAAGTGTTCCATTGTGAATGTAGTCTGCCTGCATGCAGTACAGCCTGGCAAACAAAGGTATGGACCGAATTATTATTATTTTTATGGTATTTAAATAAAGATGGACTCAAAAAACCGATAGTAGAGCCTATTCTGTCGCTTTAAACTAATTTTAGTCACATCACATCTCATTCTTAGATTACGAACGTTATTTCAATTGTCAAATTTGCTGTTGCCATCTTCATTTGCGGGTATTTATTTAGAAGTAACCGCGATAGATGACGACTAAATTTATATTGAAAACAAGCATTGGACTAATTTGGCTGGACTAAATTTCTTGCATCCTTTTCTTATGTTCTTTGTTAGAGTGAGACTAAAATTAGTTTAGTTGTAAACAACAGAATGAGCACCTGTGTTTCTTTTATTTTATACCTTTTTTCTTTTAGAATTATGATTTGGAAATTTATTCATTTTTTCTCCTCTATTTTGCTAAGTTGTATTGTATGATTGTATCCCAAGAGAATTGAATGAATTTTAGAGAAATTCGATCTCTCACTTCAGTAGATGTGAATTTTCTGATCGTAATTATTATTATTATTTTATGTGTTGTAAGGTGTGTGTTTTAAGGTATATATATATATATAAATATATATATATATAAAATAATATTTGGATGTTTTCTAAAGAGTTGTTTTAGGCAATTTTTTATATTAAATAAAAAATTATATATATATAATCATACTTATTTTACCATCGACAGTCTTCAAGGATGATCAGTTTAGAAACCATTTCGCTTGCAAGCAGTAATCATTGCGCGCACGTGCATTGTTGGAACAAAAATCCCTCCTCAAACCATTTGTTTTGTCTACTTTTATGACAAGCGTATTGTTTGCCTATATTGTCTTAGACACAGGTAGCTGCTGGTCACTGCACTCAAAATAAAGCCTCATAGTGGTCATGGTTGAAGATTGTAGATTGTACAAGCCTACCGTTTAACTCAGGGGGTTGATGAGGTTGTTGTTGACGTCAGTTTGGTGCCGCGCGATAGCACATACCGTATTACCAACTCTCATTGCAGTCAGCCTGATCTTAGTCGTTAATGTATCGAGGAACGCCAGAATGTATAAAGAAAAGTGACCTTTGACAATAAAGCCATTCTTATTATGGACACGCGTAATTAAGATATTCCAAAATTATAATAGTTGTTTTTGGTCTCTTTTCGACGGTTTAGACTGACATTGAAAATTAACAATAATAATGGCCTGAATATGGAACCTTGAGGAATTCCAACACTGATTTGCTTAGAACTACTTGTGCAATCCCCGATTTTTTACCTATTTGACATTTTTCAAATAAGAGTCAAAGATTACAAATACTGCGCCAGCTATTCCCATAATTATGGAGTAGTTTAATAAATGCGAATGTCTTACAGTGTCGAACGCCAAACTTTCAAGCACAAACTTTGTTTAGTTAATATTTGTTTTTACTTGGTAGATCTATTTTGGCTGATAAAGTATTATTAATGTAATCTGAAATCCCTTAATTCAAATAATTTGGAAAAATTCGTATAAATTAATTGTCAATCCTGTTTCAATGCCAGTAAAATTCAATCTTAAATTTTGTACACATCTGCTAGGATTCTTTGAAGTCTGATTAAAATAAAATAATAAACTCGCTTCTGTAAAATATATTGTGCCATATGATAAGAAAATAGTTATCACGTGATTTATAGCGAAGGCTAAGGGGCTAAGGTGATAGAAACCTTATTGGTATTGAGATAAAGATAGCTAAGCGCTAGATCCGTACTCCAAGGATTGATTCTAAAGAGGCGAGAGAAGTAGCAGAAGAAAGAGAAGGCCTATGTTCTACACATGCAGTACTCCTAGACTCTGATGAGTCTTAATCATAATAATAAACTCGTGAGGTAAGTGATGTACCGTGGGAAGGACCATAAGCTTCTATTGTGATTGTGATTAACAAAAAATGCAGCCAATGTCTGGTCGGAGATGATGATAAAAGATGAGAGAGGTAGAGCATAGCGTTTATTCGCTCAAAGAGCAGCTCGACTGCGAAAGTACCTCCACCTTACCGAATACCGCAGCCAAATAACTTTATGTTGTGTAAAGTTGTGTTCCTGCGCGTGAGTAAGGTCGCCAGAGCTCATAGGGGAGGGGGGAAAGGTCGGTAACGCGTGAGCGATGCTTCTTGTGTTGCAAGCGTCCATATGGCTACGGTAACCGCTTACCATCAGGTGGGCCGTATGCTTGTTTACCTACTAAGTTGTAAGTATATAAAAAAAAAAAAATGTGGTTCTGTAACTATTTTCTTTGGGCACAAGTATTTAGCCGCAATGAAAAAAACATTGCAGGCGAGAGAATGAACTTGCTGCAGTAATAAGGTTTTATTTGGACTCGTTGGGTATGGAACACGCTAATCTTGAATAGAAACTAGCTCTCAAGTCCAGCTTGCTAATGAGAAGCGAGTTTATATTATTTTTGTGTAGATTAGTAATTAGTGTATTAGCTTGAAGCCATACAGAATTAATAATAGATATTTCATGGATTTTAATATTCCGCAGATTTTTGTAAATGTAATAAGAGGCATAAAGTAAGGGTTTACACTCAAGCAAGTAGAAAATAAAGTTCTGAATGGCTTGTTAACGTAGTAAATTATTTGTAGTTAGATTACGAAATAAAAAGCCGGGCCAAGCTGCTTATGACTCACCCTACCGTCTTAGTCCAAAGACTGGCCGTAAAAGCCATTACCGCCATCTTTATCATTTACTTGTAATTCAATGTGATTTGAGTTAACATAAATAATAACAAAATAGTAACTGAGCAAGAAAATTCAATGTTTTTATTTTCGGAGCTGCGACATGTAGGGTAAGATGGGGCTCACTGTGACTGATGACCAGTTTAAGACCAATAAAAGTGACCAATAAAATTTATCAAACATTTCACTTTGTATAACTCAATTTGTGTTTTTTGTCACACTGTGCCCCACGTTACCCTAGATATTTTTCAAGATAATGATTAATAAGAATTTATTGGGTTTTACTACTCTATTATAATATCATTTTTAAGTTTTCTCACAAATGTATGTAACGTCGAGTGATACAAGGTAAAACAACTTGATACTGTGTAAAGCCACAGGCAGAG
This sequence comes from Achlya flavicornis, assembly GCA_947623365.1. Taxonomy (NCBI): domain Eukaryota; kingdom Metazoa; phylum Arthropoda; class Insecta; order Lepidoptera; family Drepanidae; genus Achlya; species Achlya flavicornis. The sequence goes on along the minus strand of OX392495.1, from coordinate 5,081,097 downwards.
TGTTTCTTATAACTGGGCCGGTAAAAAAAAAATTACGCCCGTCTGATGGAAAGCGTTTACCTAGCCATATGGAAGCCTGCAGTACACGACGCATCACTCACGCGTTACTGACCCTTCTCCCCTCCCCAATAAGCACTGGCAATCTTACTCAAGCTCAGGAGGAACGCAATATAAAGTTATTTGGCTGCGGTATCCTGTAAAGTGGAGATCCAGTCGCGCTCTGCTTTTCTTCTCTTAGAAAAGTTAAATATTGTGCGTATGGTCGCTAAAGCTCATGGGGGAGGGGTAAGGGACTATCAAACCACGAGTGTAGTGAGATTAGTCTTTCTTAATCGATCGGAAAAGTTAAGCAATCACCGGTGAGGATGAAGTCGGATGGGTGATCGCCTAGAGGTATGAAAATCAAATCAAGTTCCGTACGTGTTTCGGAAGCCTCATAAAGGAGGACAGGACCGGGGTCCTGGTCATCACTTAATTGTGATAGTCATTTAGCTAGTTGGAGGCCTCCTAGGCGGCTTGACAACTCCAACAGTAGGTTGACCACTAGCCTACCTCCACCGAAACGCAGTGGGCATACGTGATTTTTTTTTATACGACGGGTTCGTTTTACAATCATGCGGCCCGCCTGTGTTGGACTATTCACCCTCATTTGTGAGAGGAGGCCTGTGCTCAGCAGTGGGATATAAAGGGCTGCTGGAACATACCTGGAATAACCTATAAAGTTTTAGATTATTATTATAATGTCATGTAAAAAAAATGCAAACAATTAGAGTGTCTTACCTTCGTCAGCCGTATTTATAATATTATTGTTAAATAAACATCATGAAATACACAAAGTTACTTTGTAATCTATAATTTGCTACAAATACAATTTTGTTCGCTTCAAACTGTGTGTCCCGACACGCACTTTGCCGGAGTTTTACTTAATAAGTAGAAAAAAGAAGATTGTGGAATATTTTAAAAGTTGTTTTTATGACCGCACGTAAATTGCTTTACGTGATTTTTGATTTTTGATTTGATTGGTGAAGAACCCATGTTTTTTATCGAAACAAGTAATGTGGCTCAAGAAATTTATCATTTAAACATTTTTCGAAATTATAGTATTTATATTAGTAACTCCATAAAATTATACAATCTATAAAAGGGTGAGTTATGCGGCAGCTTGATAACGGCAGTTATCAGCTAAAATTCACACAATTAATATAATCCACAGGAAAGTAAATGTGCTACAGAGGGTGCAAATACCAAGAATCTGTATGACAGTGAGATATATATTAACAGAATTGGACGAGCAAGAGAGAGAAGAAATGTTCAGGTTGAAACGATTTAAGGAAAAGAAAAATAAAAAGAAAGCTGAAGCAAACCTTGCATTGGTGGAACCTGAAGAAAATGTTAAGAAGGTCAAGTTGATTGAAACTATAAATGAAATAGAATCACAAGTTAAATTAGAAATAATTGAACCGGAAGAAATACCAGAAGTAGAAACAAAACAAATCAAAATAATAGTATCGGTACCAAAAGTACCAAAAATAAAAGAGTTACAAAAAAGAAAATCTAAAGAGTGTGTGTGCGAACCAACTCAAAGCGCTTCCAAGAAACTTGAAAAAGATGATAAATTAGAGCTTCTTAAAAAGCATCTACAAGAAATGATTGTACTGAGCAGGTCTTTTTTGGAAAAAGGCTTCAAAAATGGATGTGGAAAGAAATTTATTAGCACATGTAATGAAGCACAACAAAAAATAGATCAGTTGCTTGAAGGTAAAGATCTGCCACCGCAGGTTGACGAAAATTTAAATAACCGTCTGGTACACTTAAAACGTCATTTACGTGAGATGATTGATGTTATTAGTGAGTTTTCTGATGAGCCATTGGCTTTGAGTGACTTCAAGCATCCATGTGATGAAGTTGATGAAGAAAAATACCCCTGTAGCTTAGAGAAAACTACTCCAAGAACATCAATAAGTGAAGACGATCATACAGAGGAGTTCAAAAATCACATTGAAGAAATAGTAAAGTTAATCGAAGACTATAAAAAGGAAGGCCTAATTTCAGAAAGCGTGGAAGCATTCTTAACTTCTTGTGATCACGTAAAATCAAAAATAAATATTTATGCAAAAGAAATTGATGAAGCACGCACGAGACTAGATTTTTTACGGAAACAGGTAACCTTTGTTGAAAAGTCGGCAAACTATTTCGATCAAGAAGGCATGGAAGATTTTTTGTGTTCGTGTAAAAACTTTAAGGGTAAACTGGACGAATATAAGCAACAGGGTAAAAAACCTCCAGAGGAGGGAGGGCTAGCAAAATTGGTTTCTCAAATTGACAAGACTATGGAATTAAGTCAAGAAGCAAAAAAAGAAGGATTCGAATCTGAAAATTTTGATTTTTTCTTAAAGTCTTGTGATGATATGAAGACGCATATAGAATCGAAGAATATTATAGACACGAAAGAACAGCCAAAATGTTTAAAACAAATTAAAAGTAATATAAACGATATTATTATGTTAGTTTCAAAGTGTAGGGCAGAGGGATCGTTAACAGAAAGTGCGGAGGCATTTATTCAATCTTGCGAAAGAGCAAAAACGAAATTAGATGATCTTGGAAAGCATTCCGAGGCATTTATTCAATCTTGCGAAAAAGCAAAAACGAAAATAGATGATATTGGGAAGCATTCTGATCTGAATGAACAAGTCATTCATCAAGTCAAACATATTGGATCATGCGGTTGTGATCATCCAAAAAGAGATTCAAATGAAGTATTATGTGGTAAATGTGCAGATGAAGTTAAAAAGGAACACGCAATTGTAAATTTAAAACCACCTCCCTGTAACTTTTGTAACAATTCATTAAGTTGTATGCTAACAGAGACAGTTATGCATGACACATGTTTACAAGATCCTTTTGATGAAGTAGAGTGGTTTTCATATATGTCTGCCAAAGCATCTGAAGAGAATACTTGCCTTTTATGTAAAGGATCTAATAAAGACGATACCTGCAAGGGACACCAAGATCATGTACCCGAAGGTGGTTATCTTCAGGTACTTACTACAATTAAAAGAACTCATCAATTTGATGGTTCAGTTAAAGAAGTAAGGGAGACAATAACGATCAAAAATGAGAAAAGTAAACATAAAGCTACTCTTTTAGCAGATGATCATGATAGACATGGAACCGATCATGTAAAAGATCCATTATTTGAGGTTGAGAACAAAGCTCATATGTGCATAACACCGAATCAAAATCAGAGTGGTTTCACAAGATGTATCAAAAGAGTTACATCTGAAAAAATTAACGGTAATGCACCAATGGCCGAACCATGTTCAAAGCAATGCATATCAATGAGTAATTTAGTTTGTTCAAATATAAATCAGCAGTCAAATGATAATCTTTCAGTCGAATCATCAGATTTTATATTTGATATAATGGAACCTTATACAAAGACCGGTACAACAATTTGGAAAAATAAACCTACTTCGTCTAAAAAGAACGACTAATTCAAATATAATTCAAATCTAAATAAGGAATAAAAACATTCATACTACTTATTTTAATAAAGTAAAATTAAAACAGAAGTTATCAATTATTACCAGTCACCCTATATACGAGTAGATATCTCACTTTTGAATCTTAATATACGGTATAAAGCTCTAATTTGTTTTTATATAATCACAAATTCTGTTTAGAAATCTCAGCCAATTCTTTGTCAAATTAAGCCATCGAACAAGTAACCAAGTAAGTTAATTTTGTTTGAAATCTATTACGGCAATTCCCTATCACCGACAATGCACTCTGACTGGCTAATTCAAGGACACACGAGCTCTGATTGAAGTTTTTCCTCGATGGTTTAAGTTAAAGCAGCTCGATAATATAACTAAAATATATCTTGAAAATTTTATCGAAAAAGGTGATTCTTGCGATTCTTGAAATTTAGATTATTGGAATAATTGTTAGAAATCATATTATGATTCTGATTACTTTATTATGTTCCTAGTGCAAGGGCCATCGACGTGCGCGCCACATTGGCAGAGACATTATCACATCGTAACATACAAACTGTATAGCAAATACAGATTTTGAATTTGAAGAGTATATAAAAAATAGAAAATATAGTTTACGTGAAGTAGTCATATCGAATGCAATAGTTTTGTCAACATCAGATGTGGCTCAGAAAATAAATAACTAAGCTGATTTTTTTAAAACTTTCTGTACATGTGTCTCAAATCTCAACGTCAAGTGAGTACTGAGTGAATGGCTAGTCTATACCAACTCTGGTAAGCAAAAGAAAAAAAAACATGTCACGTAGTAAAGTAATAAAAGTCATTTTTTGAATGTAATGAAAATCGACACCCTGGACCATGTCCATCTTAAATTTGACGGTTTAATGTTGGTTGGTACAATCTTTGTTTGATTTGTAACTGCAATTGATAGCATGGTTATTTAGAATTACGTTATTAAAAAATCACTACAAAGTTGGGAAATTTGTGATCACTGTGCCCAAAGATATGGCCAAGAGTGTAAATTTTCAATACTTTCAAAATGTGACTTATTACGTGACACAGATTTTTTTTCTTGCTTACCAGAGCTGGTATAGACTAGCCTTTAGCCTGGTACCCACTTGACGTTGAGTTTTGGGACATCCTGCATACTCAATAATAATATTATAATTAAACTTATGATTTATCAGTTTATCACAATAAAATAATAAACGGGTGAGTTACGCGGCAGCTTGATAACGGCAGGTATCAGCAAACAATCACACAATTAATATAATTCACAGGAAAGTAAATGTACTACAGAGGGTGCAAATACCAAGAATCTGTATGACAGTAAGATATATATTAACAGAATTGGATGAGCAAGAGAGGGAAGAAATGTTTAGGTTGAAACGTTTTAAAGAAAAGAAGCATAGGAAAAAGGCACAAGATACAAAAGTAGAAACACCTTTTGATAGAATAGAAAATATAGAACCAATTATAGAAGAAACTATAGAGCAAATTATAGAACTAGACATAGAACAAAATATATATAAAATGATAGAACAAAAAGGTAAAGAACAATTATTGCCAGACATTAAAAAAGATAGTTATTTACATATTATAGAAGAAAATGCAGAACCAATTATAGAAGAAACTATACAACAAATTATAGAACTAGATATAGAACAAAATATAGATAAAATTATAGAACAAAAAGTTAAAGAACAATTATTGCCAGACATTAAAAAAGAGAGTTATTTGCCAAATAAATCTGAAGAATCTGTATCAAGCTCCAAAAATAATAGTATGAAATCATTCAGTCAAACTATGAAATTTATTCCGGATGGTAGTGGTGAAACCCCTTGCGAGTGCCCAAAAAAACAAAAGGACGTTCATATAACATTTAGTGCACCCATACGAAAAGTTAGTATAGTGTTTTTAGGACCAGTTGAAAATGTGGATACTAGTAGAAATATTTGTAAAAGCCAAGAACGCATCGTTGATAACAACGAGAAATCAATTTGTGATTTCTGCAGCGGAGGCCAAGAAAATGCCGCTACAAAAAAAGAGGAGTCTGTTTGTGATTTCTGCAGAAGAGGCCAAGAAAATGCCGCTACAGAAACAGATGAGTCAATTTGTGATGTCTGCAGAAGAGACCAAGAAAATGCTGCTACAAAAAAAGAGGAGTCAATTTGTGATTTATGCAGAAGAGGCCAAGAAAATGCCGCTACAAAAAAAGAGGAGTCTATTTATGATGTCTGCAAAAGAGGCCAAGAAAATGCCGCTACAATAAAAGAGGAGTCGTTTTGTAATTTCTGTAGTAGAGGCCAAAAACATATCCCTCCAAAAAAAGTGGAATCAATTTGTGATTTCTACAGTAGTAGAGGCCAAGATGTTGCCGTTAGTGAAAAAGAACAGAAAATTTGTAATGTATGCAGTAAAAGTCAAGAACACGTTAGTATAGAACTTACAACCTCAAATCTAGCTAATAAAGCGTATTCAATATCAGTAAAAACTGAGGATAAAGTTAGAGTAATTTGCGATTCCTGCAATAGAAGCCGAGAATGCGTTGCTAGTGAAAAAGAGGAAATAATCTGTGATGTATGCAGTAAAGACCAAGAAGTTGCAGTTAGTAAAAAAGAAGAGAGAATTTGTGATGTATGCGGTAAAAGCCAAGAAAACGTTACTGTAATACTTACAAAGTCAAAGCAAGTTAATACAGTCTATTTAATATCTGTAAAAAAAGGGGAATCAATTAGAGTAATCTGTGATTCCTGCAATAGAAACCAAGAAAACGCCGTTAGTGAAAAAGATACAGCAATTTGTGATGTATGCAGTAAAGGCCAAGAACTTGTCATTAGTGAAAAAGAAGAGCAGATTTGTGACGTATGCAGTAAAAGCCAAGAACACGTTAGTGTAGTACTTACAAACTCAAATCAAGCTAACAAAGTCTATTCATTATCAGCAAAAACTGGGGATATAGTTAGAGTTATCTGTGATTCCTGCAATAGAAGCCAATGCGCCGTTAGTGAAAAAGATACAAGAATTTGTGATGTATGCAGTAAAGGCCAAGATCTTGTTGTTAGTGAAAAAGAAGAGCAGATTTGTGACGTGTGCAGTAAAAGTCAAGAACACGTTAGTGTAGTACTCACAAACTCAAATCAAGCAAATAAAGTTTATTCAGTATCAGTAAAAAATGAAGATGCAGTTGGTATAATCTGCGATTCCTGCAATAGAAGCCAAGAATGCGCTGCTAGTGAAAAAGAGGAAACAATCTGTGATGTATGCAGTAAAGGCCAAGAAGTTGCAGTTAGTAACAAAGGAGAGAGGATTTGTGACGTATGCAGTAAAAGCCAAGAACACGTTAGTGTAGTACTCACAAACTCAAATCAAGCAAATAGAGTGTATTCAATATCAGTAAAAAATGAAGATGCAGTTGGTATAATCTGTGATTCCTGCAATAGAAGCCAAGAATGCGCTGCTAGTGAAATAGAGGAAACAGTCTGTGATGTATGCAGTAAAGGCCAAGAAGTTGCAGTTAGTAACAAAGGAGAGAGGATTTGTGACGTATGCAGTAAAAGCCAAGAACACGTTAGTGTAGTACTCACAAACTCAAATCAAGCAAATAAAGTGTATTCAATATCAGTAAAAAATGAAGATGCAGTTGGTATAATCTGCGATTCCTGCAATAGAAGCCAAGAATGCGCTGCTAGTGAAAAAGAGGAAACAGTCTGTGATGTATGCAGTAAAGGCCAAGAAATTGCAGTTAGTAAAAAAGAAGAGAGGATTTGTGTTGTATGCGATAAAAATAAAGAACACATTAGTTTAGTACTTACAACCTCAAATCAAGCAAATAAAGTTTATGCAGTATCAGTAAAAAATGAAGATGCAGTTGGTATAATCTACGATTCCTGCAATAGACTTCAAGAATGCCCTGCTATTGAAAAAGAGGAAATAAGCTGTGATGTATGCAGTAAAGGCCAAGAAGTTGCAGTTAATAAAAAAGAAGGAAAGATTTGTGATGTATGCGGTAAAAGTAAAGAGCACATTAGTTTGGTACTTACAACCTCAAATCAAGCTAATAAAGTGTATTCAATATCAGTAAAAAATGAAGACGTAGTTGGTACAATGTGCGATTCGTGCAAAAGAAGCCAAGGCTGCACTGCTATTGAAAAAGTGGAAACAAGCTGTGATGTATGCAGTAAAAGCCCAGAAATTGCAGTTAGTAAAAAAGAAGAGAGGATTTGTGATGTATGCGGTAAAAGTAAAGAACACATTAGTTTAGTACTTACAACCTCAAATCAAGCTAATAAAGTGTATACAATATCAGTGAAAAACGTGAATACAGATGAAAGAATCTGTGATATATGCAGTAAACGCCAAGAATCTACAGTAAGTAATGTTGTTTTAACTTCACAACCAGAATCTCTACTAGCATCAATGCCCGATAAATTACAAGTCGAACAAACTGAAGTAGAATTGGATAATTTTGAAATGTCATTTGAGGAAATTGTATGTCAATTGACAAGGCAAGATAATGTCGATGATAGTCATACCGAAGAAAAACATGTTATTAGTATAAGAACTATGAGAAAAAATCCTATACCGAGTACACGGAGTATATGTAAACCTGAACCTAATTCTTATAGTCCAAGTTTTGATACTCTAAAGGTTAATGATAAAGGATATAGTAGTGGCTGGGCAGGGGCTGATACATATATCTATAGAATCACAAAAACAAAATCAGAACAATCACATCGCAACAGCATAATTGTAATTAATGAGATATCTGAAGAAACAACAGTCAAATGTCCAAAAACTGCTCTAGAACGTAGTTGTGAACCAACAATGAAACCGATTTCACCTAAACTACCGAAAATGCCGCTATATTGTGAAACAGATTCAAAAGATCCTCATGGTTTTTGTTCAGATAAATGTTGCTCAGTTTATAACGATGGTAGACCGGTAGAAATATTACCACCAAAACATACCACCTTATGTGCATCAACGAGCACCGATGATGTGTATATGGAACCAGCAATGACAAACCCCCTTTTGTCATGTATTGAAAAAACAGTCACTATACCTACCACACCTTTAATTGATTTACAATATGACGAGGATGGGTTACCATGGACTTCAAGTCGTATTATAGAACAGCCACCGGGTTCAAAGCCAGGTTGTACCAACAACGCACCTGCAAACAAAACGGAAAAGAAAAAGGAAGCAAACAAATGTAGCAGTTGTTTTACTATTAAAATTATTACTAAACCATCAGATGTTAGCCTTGAAGAATATAAATTAGATGAGAAAGAGGACGTGGATTTAAAGGACAGTTTGCTGAATACTATAATGGAAATATTTGAAAAACCTATGAACAAGACTAAAACATGCGAATCTGCAGCTCCGATAAGTAACAGGTGCATAAAATGCCAATCAAAAAGTGGCTATACTGAATTAAAAAAAGCTAAAACACCGAAACAAGATTGTAAATTGTGCAAAACTGCGAATGAAATGAAAGAGGATATTAAAACTGCTCCAAATGCATCATTAATATACAATATTTGTAGGAACTTAAGTTTAGAATCAGCGATCATCCCACGTTGTACTAACACTTGTACGGAGACACAAGAATTGATGAAATCTCGATCTACCAGTAGCACTAAAAAATCAGGTTCTGTTTGCTTTACACCAATTGATATTGTGGAACCTTCGGGAAGGTCTTATACCTTAGATGTGTCGACATGTAATAAAAATTCTTCTTGTTGTGATATAAGACCGCTAAATCTAAAAAGGACTAGATCGGCTTGTTCGTGCAATTCTGACGCTGTTTGTAATAAAGAGCTTAAAAAATCAATGAAAAGGTGCAAGTCTTTTGATAGCCAAGAAGATTGTTACGATAAATTTTAACTTTCACCTTTGTAATGGAGCTCATACATTTTCGTACACTACAAACTGTTTTCGATATTACCATGAAATATAACATTTTATTATTTCTGAATACAAAACAAATAGTTTTATTTTTTAAGAAAATTAAATGAATTTTTGAAAGTCTTCATGTCAGAGAAACAGTGGAATCAAGTTCAGGTCAAATATTGTATCCAGTCTTTTATATTATGATAGAACAGAAAAAAAGAAAAAGTAAACTTTTTCAAAATCTAATGAAAAATGGAAATTTTTACATAACTTTTATTCAAAATAAACTTCATAATCTTTTAATTTTATGATTTCGATTTATGTTATATAAAATTGTATAGATACTATTTTGAAAAGTATTGAGGTTTTGAAAATGTCCCGTTTTCTATCTTTTGATTTCGGCAGTATCACTGAATCAAATTTAAAGTTTCAGATGCTCATTCGACGCAGAATTTAACCCTCGTTAATATTGAATAGAATGATATTTTCCGTCGGACGTACCGTTTTCGAGCTACAAACAAAAAACTAAAAAGGGCGATAAGTACGCAGATACTGCAATAACTCAAAAAGTTTGGAATAGTCTTCTCAGACCATATTCGCATGGCGTCAACCCTTAAGGCAGTTAGCCCTTACAAACCCGTCTCAAATTACAGGGTGGGATTTTCATTCAAATATTAGACTTTAATTACAAAAATGATAAAAAAAACAAATAAATAATTTTTTTATGATAATAAATGGTACCATCGAGTTGCTATAATGATGGAGCTGATCTGATGATGAAGCTGGAAGGTAAGTAACGGTACTCTTTAATGGCTACTTGTAAACCCAACGGTTTTCAACAGTTGTTGTTGGGACATTCCTCACACACGGTCATCTGATCCCAAACTAAGCAGAGCTTGTACTATGGAAACCAGATAACTGATATAATACATATACTATTTTTTTTTGTCAATTATACATAATTACACCCAGACTCAGGACATACAGACATGTTCATGCACACAAATGCATGTCCTGTGTGGGGATCGAACCCATGACCTGCGGCGCGTAAGGTGAATCTTAACCAACTGCGCCAACTGGCCCGTCAAAAGTGATAAGTTTTTAATATTCTCTATGGATTGAAATTAATTTGTCCGCAAGCAACTTTGCATTGAAAATGCCAAAGGGGTCGCCGCAGTCTAGACAATCCGCAGCAAATAATACATTAAGTAGAAAATTATTAGAATCGCAGCCATTGTTGGCAATCGATGGAAGGGCAATTAGCGTGGTGCAAAACGAAGATACGCATTGTAGTGGACTTGTTTGTTTGTCTGTCTATACGAGCGTGCGGCGCGTACGCATTGTGAGATAGGGATGGCAATATCTTTTGAAGCGAGATTGTTAAGTTTTGGATCTAAGCAGCTCTGTAATTTTTTATTTATAATAGCATACGGCACACCTGGTGGTAAGCGGTTACCGCAGCCCAATGGACGCTTGCAACACACGAAGCATCGCAGGTGAATTTAGACACTAATCTACACTAATATTATAAAGAGGTAAAGTTTGTAACTTTGGATGTAGGAGGTAATCTCCAGAACTGCTCATCTGATCTGAAAATTCTTTCGCTAATAGGAAGGTCATCACCATAATCATCATCAGCCTATGCTATAGTGTCCCACTGCTGCACAGGCCTCTTTTTACAAATGAGGGTGAAAGGGAATAGACGAATATACCATGGCATCTCTCGCCATCGACAGGGAAAAAAATACCTACCAACCTACTGTTTCTGTGTTCAACCTACTGTTTGTAAATTGCCTTTAAATAGCTTAACGACTATCACAATTAAGTTATAACCGGGACCAACGGCTTTACGTGCCTTCCGAAGCACGGAAACGCTCGATTTGAAATAGCACTAGGCGGTCACCCATCCAGGTACCTCATCGGTGGTAGCATAACTTTGCCGATCGATTAAGAACGGCTAATCATGCTAACAGAGTGCTATAGGGGTACAGTTTAATGATTGACAACCCTGCCAGCTATCGAGTAGTATTTGGCTCACAACCAAGTATCGTACGCAGACGTGACGTCACGGGGCATTCCTCTAATTTGTAAAAAGGTAATACCGATCACTACACACTCGTTATTTAAAGGTGCTCCTCGGAGTTGACAACAGAAGTTATAAATACCACAGATCTATTTATATTTTTTGTTGGCTGTACATTATTAGTAGAGATGCTCACTTTACCTTTAAAGAAGAGAGTATAAGTGTGTGAGATGAGAGATGTGGTATGCTACGTTGCTATGGATGCGTTTTATATCCACCAATCATATTCATTGGTGCACTGGTGGAAACGGATTCAACTAAGATATGTTTTTTATATGGAAGGATGCGTGTGGTATGGATGCGTGCTATGGATGGTCGTGAGTGGTGTAGCTATGTGCACAGCAGAGTACCTACAGTAGGCTCGCGTTTGTCGCTGGAAGTAGACATGCCATCGTGGAAGCAAAAAGTTATACATCGCATAGCTCGAGCTGCGCATCTTCCTCACGCAGCTACTTCACGGCGGCGCATCTTCATAGCATATCTTACTCGCACCGCTACATAGCTTAGTATCAGTGGAAACGGTCACAGTTTCACAGCTTAGCTATTACATCCTCGTAGCATAGCTGCATAGCACATCTCTGGTGGAAAAGCTACCTTATAATATCCTTCTGGCTCGCTTACGGGGCGTCTCGGATTTTTGCTTATTCAACATCGTTATCGAAAGGTGTGACTTCAGGCTTCTGGCCGACAATTCGACAGAGCCACTTTTTTTTTATTAAATGTGCTTGCGTTTGGCCACTGACCCGCCCATAAGGGGCGATGACAAGCCTAAGACGAGACACGCTTACCCAGAAGAAACCTATTCACTCTGGCCTTGAAAGTTCCTAGATAGTAAGCGTCAGCAAACAGACGCCGGAAGCAAGTTCCACTCCCTTGCTGTCCGCATTATAAATGAGGATGCAAAACGCTGTGTCCGTATTTTCGGTATGTCGGCCACAACTATGCTCATAAGGGTGGTGGAAGAGCTCAATAATGGGGAAACACGCTCCGATTACTTGCGATGAGAAATCGGTGAGTGAAGACCTTTAAACTCGACTTTTCAAATTCAGCCCCCACAAGCAGCACCTGTTCACAAGTATGACGCGTGTGGCAGCCATCGCCCTCCTCGCCATATTGGAGGGAAGTGAGCGAGTTTTCGTGACATCCTTTGGTGAATATTTTTCGGGGATCCCAGCTAGGATATGACATTTGATTTGTCAGGCATTGCGTCGTCTCACACAATAGCTGCCGGTCATAAAATTATACTACATGCATACTAACCAACTGGGTTATCTATTAATAGTGTAATACAAAAGTGAAATGCCTATGTAATTGCGACAGTATAAATGACAAGCGACGCACGCGCAGGCCGTGACCGGACCGTTGCGTTGTGTCCCAATAGTGCGCTAGCGCAGTACATACAATCCGCCGGATTGGGTTGTTACATTTTATTTGGTTGGCTGCTGTGTGTTTTGACTTGGTGAATTATTTTATTTTTATTGTTTTTGTAATTTTTTATGGTAAAGCTAGTCCAGCTATATACCGCCATCTCTTAATTTACTCATTTAGGGTTTGAGATGCCATTAACCCTTTTTTAGTGAACTTGAATATTAGAGATGTATAAAAGTCGACGAATTTTGCAAAACATGGAGTTACAAATTTTTAACTTTCTACACTGTAACAGTTTTTGGGGTTCCGTACCCAAAGGGTGCTAAACGGGACTCTGCTGTCCGTCCGTCCGTCCGTCCGTCCGTCTGTCTATCAGTGGGCTGTATCTCATGAACAGTAAGTAAGGTAGACACTTGAAATTTTCACATAATATGTATTTCTATTGCTATAACAACTAATAATGAAAATGAAATAAATTTAAAAATTAAAAGAAACGTCTTCTTTTGGTGTATTTTTTGTTGCTCCTATTTACTACTACTGTACTGTACTGTACTGTACTATTAATTTCACAGTCAGTGTGAGCCTGTGAGCTATGTAAAATTCTCGCGTAGATAGGGCAAATGCCCGGCAAGATTTGCAATACGTCTTCTTTTTTCCACGTTGGCCATCACTGCACAATAATCCAGCAAAGCTACATCCAACAAATTCAGACATTCAGACAATTTTAATAAAATTTGTTCTCAAGTAGCTAGTTCCAGTGGCCGGTGCTTATCAACTGCTAGCCAATACTTATCGTCTGAGACAACAATCATATTGTCGACTTGATTATTGCACTGCTTACTGCCTTGTTAAGGGGCATATTATTTGACTTTTTTTAATTTAATAACTAGCTGTCCGCCGCGGTTTCACCTGCGTTCCCGGGATATAAAGTATCCTACATAATTCTCCATACCATAGTCTGCATTTCAACGCCACCGGTCCATTCGTTTTTTAGTGATGCTTGAACAAACAAACAGACAAATTTAAAAGCAGCTGTTTTAGAGTCTGTATGTATGTGTGTATGTAGTAGCTGTCCCCCGCGGTTTCACTCGCGTTCCCGAGATAAAAAGTAGCCTATAATATTCGGGGATAATGTAGCTTCCTATTAGTGAAAGATTTTTTTCGAATCGGCTTTGGTAGTTCCTGAGATTAGCCCGTTTAAACGAACAACAAAAACTCTTCCGCTTCTTAATTGTATAATTACTAGTTGCGCCCTGCGGTTTCACCCGCGTGGGAGGGATATCCTACCCTACCCTACCCTACCGTTAACTTTCTTAAATTTTCTATGCAACTTTAAAAAAATAAAACCGTAAGAATCATAAAACAAAAAGATGAAGAAGATTTAAAAAAAAAGATGGATGAAATCGGTTAAGTCGTTCTCAAGATATGGAGTGACGAAGGGAAATAGGGATTCATTTTTATATACACAGAATATATATAATTATAGATTAATAGCCAATACGAAAACTTTCTCCAACTATTCTCCACAAAAAACACAAAGCCACCAAGGTCAGATCAACGCCATCGTCCCCTTAACGCGACAAATCCGAGATCACGGAATGGCCGCACCATACCTACTTACAGAATAACAAGCCGTATCAAACCTCGTAATGTTACGACAATCTGTTGCAATCTAAAATTACAACGTACTCATTTTATTGTTATTGAAACATGTACAATGTTTTAAAGTCTCTATTATTTATTACTCATAATTTTTTGGCTTGTTTTCAAAGTTGTAGACGAGAATGTTTACCTAGGACAAATTGTCCAACTAGGTAGGTCCAACTTCGACAAAGAGGTCAATCGAAGAATCCAACTCGGCTGGGCAGCGTTCGGCAAGCTACGGCATATCTTCACGTCCAAAATACCTCAGAACCTGAAGAAAAAGGTCTTCAATCAGTGCGTGTTACCAGTGATGACATACGGGACAGAGCCGTGGTCTTTCACTGCTTGCCGCATAAATAAGCTCAGAGTCACTCAGCGTGCTATGGAACGAGCTATGCTCGGAATCTCTCAACGGACAGGGTCCGAAACGAGGACATTCGTAAGAGAACAAAAACTACCGATAGAGCTCGTAGAGTCTGAAAGCTGAAGTGGCAATGGGCAGGCCACATCGCTCGAAAAACCGATAGCCGATGGAGAAGGAAGGTTCTTGAGTGGCGACCACGTACTGGAAAGGCTAGGCTTTGTTCATACCCATCGTGATCGTTTGAGTAGTTAAGGCGTGAAAGCGTAACAAACACACTCATATTCTATTAAATTAAATTTGACTGTACGGGCCAGTTGGCTGGTTGGTTAGACCCCTATACCTATCACGCTGCGGGTCGTGTGTTCGATTTCCACATTATGTATATCATGCACACAAATGTATGTCCTGTGTGGGAATCGAACCCACGACCTGCGGTGCGATAAGTCTTAACCAACCGCTCCACCTGGCCCATCAGTATATCAGTTATCTGGTTTCCATAGTACAAGCTCTGCTTAGTTTGGGATCAGATAGCCGTGCCGTGTGTGAGGAATGTCCCAGGATATCAATTCGGTAAACGTTTACCATTAGGCGGGCCGTATGGTTGTCTCGTGCTCGGTTCGCCAATCATGGACGCAATATTTTATCGCTCGTCATACATTTTTGTATATTACATCCCAAACTATAAATATTTTTTCGACAAAATGTATGACGAGCGATAAAATATTATATCTCAAGATGTAATATTAGATGATATTTTATATTATATACCATAGTGAAAAGCCGGCTTCATAGTGTCCTCTGTCTCACTCTTTCAATCACCAAATGTCACGTGTTAGATAAAGACTTCAGAATTTTAGCTAATCAACGTTTGATAACTTTATTTTAAATAAGGGGGTAAGGGAATAGCATTTCAGAGGTTTATCCAACGATTATTGTAACCTCCCGTTATTAAATTAGGCTAAAACGCTGATGTATCTAGTCAGCCAAGTATTTATAGGATGTAGATAACCTTCCCTCGGCAGCTCGTCACCTGGCCACCTACATACCTCGTCACAAGCTTTGTAATCAACGGATGGTTCCTCACTATTTAGTCCCTACTATATGCTCTTTTTGTTCCGAGTTTCTTTTAACCTTTCCGAGTGTCCTTTTCAGGTTTCCGTACCCGAAGGGTGCCAAACGGGACCCTATTACTAAGGCGTCGTCCTAATTGGCGATGATCGTACGAGCAAACGATGCGATTTCGTCGCACGACGAGATTAAATACACAAAACGCTTTAGAGTGTCCTAATTGAAGCTCGCAAGTCATCGCGCGAGCACAGGAACATCAGCGCGATCGTGCGACGAAATCGCATCGTTTGATCGTACGATCGTCGCCAATTAGGACGACGCCTAAGACTCCGCCGTCCGTCCGTCTTTCTGTCAGTGGGCTGTATCTCATGAACGGTATTAGGTAGACAGCTGAAATTTTCTGATAATATGTATTTCTATTGCCGTTATAACAACAAATAATAAAAATGAAATAACGGTCATCATGGTAAGTGACCCCAAGGCCACAAGACAAGTGAAGGCCCCAAGTAAATGGGACCAGGGGCTCTACCGCGTAACTTTGGTGGTAATCGTAACGTAATTATTATTGGTGTTCGTTACGATTACCACCAAAGTTACGCGGTAGAGCCCCAGGTCGAGAAGGAAGAAGATGGTAAGTACTGATGTTACCGAAGGTGGTAAGCACATAATGCCTAGAAGGAACTGGCTCTCAAGTGCAGCTGTCGGGACACACCGATAGGTGCTTGGAGCTTTTCAACCTGAGGATGGTGGCCAGGCAGGTGGGTACTACAGAGTACCCTACCACCTTGCTATGGTTTCTTTACGATGTTTTCCTTCACTGAAAGCTCAAGTGGCGCTATATTTGGACCAGAATCTCACGTGGTAAGTATATGTATAGGCTGAAAGGAATCTGGCTCTGAAATGCATCTATAGGAAGCGATTTTGATGTTTTTTTTTTAGTTTTGATTTTGAATAGGTACTGAATCTTTCGGTGTCAAAAATCATCATCATCACCTGCCCGGTTCCCAATCACTTGGGTTCGCTGTAATATGTACGCTTCTTCCATTCGGTTCTTCTTTTTTCAAGTATCAAAAATGATAATTTTCGAAGCTACCGATTTTTGTTTTTTACTCTTTTAAAATACGCTGTGATCGTTGACTCGTTAATAATTAATGAATTGTCTATTTGCAAAATCCATTTTATTTCAAAAAGAAAACGATAAAATATATTGGAAAATTTTTATAGAAAAAAAATCTTCAATGTATTTAAAATAGCTAACTCATCGTTTTTATTTTCTTCGTCACATAGCTTCGAAAAATTTCTTCACTTTTATCTATTCTTGAATAACCACATGCTACCTTTATTTCTTCTTGTTACTTGAACTCACTCAAAACTCGTATCTACGAGATTCGCTCACGAACCACTAGTACAGCTCCCATCAGCACAGACGAGCGCACAGTCGCGTGATACGTCAATGTGTTCGTAGTTAACTCTCGAACGCGTCTGTCACTACACATCACGTCAATTGAGGTTTTTAAGGCAATTTGATATAGTAGGTAACTTTTTACGTTGTCATATTGTGTTCTGGCCATGGGTGATTATTATTTGGGTATGATTACAAAACATTGTTAGCAATTTTTAGTTCAAAATGAACTAAACGAGAGAACTGCAGAGGAACATAGATACATTTTAGTTTGTGTTTGTGATGGGCCTGTGCTGTTTTTATGGCTTATTGTCTTCAGTAGCTTTTAAATATTTATATTTAAAAATTAAAAACAATGTTTGACTTCAGTCCCTCGGTGCGCAGACCCAGGAAGGTTTCTGTAAAATTATAATGAAATATAAATAATTTAAAAAACACGTCTGCCCTGCCAAAAAACTAAGTAAAAAGTAAAATTAGCTAATTTCACTCAGGATGATGTATGGATTCTAATGATTCTCCATACATCCAAATCTGTTAAGTAATTTAAAAGTTATGGTAGCATAAAGCAACTCAATACACACATTTATGTAACACCCTGAAAACATTAGGACTCTTTTATAGGGTAGTCATGTATTTTTTTTAAATAACTAAAATAGTATTTATGCTTAGGTATGTTTTCTTTTTTATTGTTAATTATTTGGAAAAATAAAAAAAAGCCAAACAGTCAGATTGTCCAAAAAATATAACCTTGCTGAGTTTCTTGCCAGATTCTTCTCAGTTGAAGGCTGAGTTCCGAACCGGTGCGGTGGTAACTTCAGTAAATGCGACCTTCATAAGTGCCCTTCTGGGGCCTTCATTGAATAACTTTGACTTTGAGTCGGTTTTAATTGGTACAGTTTTTTTGGAACGCTAATCTTTTATCTCAAATTAAGAACGGCTAATCGAGTACACCAGTAACCGTTTTCGCGATGCAAAAACATAACGACATCGAGCAGAAAACTTCTACAACCACAAATCAAGTGTTAATACATTTATCTACAAGACATCAACGTCACATAGCGTTTTCCAGTCGACTTGCTGACGAAATAATCTCGCCCGGGACGAGTTGCGTGACATAGTGTCGAGTTACATTGGTTATTTGATGCCTGGATGTTGCTGCATATTTTCACGCTAGCTTACTATGTCGGTTGATTGATATCTTAATTTTTGTATAGTTTATCTAGGTATTATGTTGCAACATTAATAATTTAGGTTGATATGGCCACAATATTCGTTTGTACTGCGTAGAGTTTTTATATTAGATGGCCGAAGGTGGTTCAAGGCCTAGAAACAACCGGCTCTCAAGTGCAGCTGTCAGAATACCGATAGGTGCTTGACAGATCTTCAACTTGAGAGTGGAATCAGAAGGGTACTACAAAGTACCCTGCCAGCGAGCATTTCTGTTTTCCTTTACCGAAAGCTCAAGCTCATTGTAGGATTCGAACCCGGGACCTTTATCTCGAATTGAGGTTTCATCGCATAAAAATACTACTAGACCAATCTAATTACTACTTATAGGTCCTATATACTAGTACATATAGAAGATCCTTGCTTGATATCACGATTTTTAACTTAAAGGTTCCAATATTATATTAGGTAGGTACCAGACATTACCATTCCAGAGAATAGTATAAAAAGAAGTAATTTGTGTAATACTCATGTGGTTACATATAAAGTTCTCAGTTCCAATTTCAAACGACGTTTACGTAGATTGACGTGACGTAGGTGTTCGTGCTACCGATTTGAACGTTTGGCACCAAACTCCCATACAAATTTGCGTTAATGCACCCGATACGAATACGTAACGCTTGCGACAGATTTTCGTGCTAAAGCCTATGATTAAAAAAATAAAAAAAAACCTCTAATTGACGTAAGCCTCATGACCCCCTGGATCCGCGCTTGCGTCAATCCGTAGCAAACAGATATATTTGCTTTCGCATTTATAATATAAATAAGATATACAAAGAATTTGGCTACAAATGCATAATACCATTCAATACTAGACTCAAGGACCCCCCAAATGAGAACAAAGTTGAAATAAGCGTTTTAAAAGTAAATGAAATGTCTATGGCACAAAAGGAGGTCATTGTAAAGCGGTAGCGACAGTGTTGCCAGCAAATTATGCGAAACAAGAAACATGATTAACACACAGACACCCAATATTATGGATAAAGATTGGTTTTAATGTGAATGAAATTTTGCTATTCATTTATTTAAAAAAAACATTTTTTTTTTCACACATACACACATGCCAAAAGTGATAGACACAACTTATTACTTGAGATAGTTTAAAGCAAGCAAGGTTTTAAATATATCCGTCACTTTCTAATGGTGCGTCCATGCCATAGAATAAAGAATAGCAAAGAACGAGCTCTAAAAAATGAAGCGACTTCTGAATAGCTGTACTCATTACTCTTACTGGGATTCTTTGTGCCAAAAAGAGACAGTTATATATTTATTATATCCTAAAATAGTAAGGTTGTACACTGTTGCAAGACTTTATTGATCAAGTAAATTTACAATAGGGTTCTGAATATAATAATATCGATATCGACAAAATTTGGTTTAAATAAAAAATAGAAATGGTAAAACTTTCCTGGACGAGACGCGGGGAAGGGGGGGAAGCCCTTCCCCTCGGTACCCCCCAAACTTGAAGCAAGCTCATGGATTCCGAGATATTCATAATTGAAGTTTGAGATTATGTATGAGGTTTTTTGCATAAATTCACTTCTGCATCGGCTCTGGCGTGCAGGAAGTGCAGCCCTTTCGCCCTTGCGTAACAAAAAGCAGGCGGGGGCTGCTCTCCCTCCGCGCCACCGGCTTTTTATATACACTCTAGGGGTAATAGGGGTTTGAACCTACCAGTACAGAAATCGGTTTTAACAGATGACACACCTTATCTAACCATAGGTGAAATGATCCCGTCCCAGAAAGTTTATCCTATTGTTTTTTCGTGATTCTTGGTTTTACTCTACTCTAATAAATACTTAAACCAACCACGTAATAAGTTAATCCTCAAATATTATAAATGTGAAAGTGAGTTTGTTTGTTACGCCTTCACGCCTCAACTTCTCAACGGATCATCATGAAATTTGGCATGCAGATAACCTATGGTACGGAGAAGGACACATGCTACTTTTTATCCCGGGAACGCGGGTTAAACCGAGGGGGACAGCTAGTTTATAATAATTGTTAAAATCTAAATGGCGGTGGGTGGCTATGCCAGCTCCCATACAAAAATGAATAGGTACATACTTTCTTCAAGTAGGTACTTATAGTATAGACAGTTTACAGATAAGGTTTTAAAATAAAATAAAAATCATTTACGCGTTTATTATTAAAGTAATCATAAAACAATATTTTTGTGTACCGTTTAGGCAAGTAATTGTTTAAATAAATTATCAATAAATATTTAAATTTACATTTAAATAAAAGTTAAGAAAACACAAACAACGAAAAAGGCCTAAAAACTAAAAAAATCTTCACTTTTTATTTCTTTTTCTGTTTTTGTATAATTCGTATGCCCTCCTCTTTTAGCTATGCACCTCTGAAGACTGGAATGCATGCTCTCGATCATAATGCCTCACGTTTTCAGCTGGAATCTCTTTCCAAGCAATTTTCAAAGTTTCACCGTCATCGGGGAATCTAAAATAAACAATTTAATCTTAAAATTTAGACACTTTCATCATTTATGGTACTTTCATTGACTGGACGCAACGTAAGGGATGCGGGGAGAAGGCCTTCAACCTGGTTCCCCCAAAACTTTAAGCAAACTCATGGTTTCCGAGATTTTAATGGTTGATGTTGAGGTTAAATATGAGTTTTTTTGATATAAATTCATTTATGCGCCGACTCTGGCTCTGCAGGAATTACCGCAGCCTAGCTGTCGCCAGCCATTTCATAACGAAACGACGCAAAATAGTGATTTTATTAACAATCTTCTATTATTTAACTATCGAAAATTATGAAAAAAATATTGTTTCTTAAAAAAAAGGACTTCACTGAAAGACTTCTTACATCATCTTCTTTCTGTCAAAAAAATATAAAATCCCCGACCAGCGTCTCGTGAAGGAAAGTTTATCCTCATTGATTTGTCGATAAGAAATGTACGGCACTATTCGAACCTATACCAAAATATTTAAAATATAGCAATATTTTGGTAATCTAATTTGTTTTAAACATATAATACGCATAATACTATAATACATAAATATTAGTCTACAATTCTACAAATTATCAAAGCAATCTTACGAATAAAATCGGAAATATGTTCAAAATGCCGTCTTACCGATGAAAGCTAATAATTTCAGATTCATTTTTCTTTCGGTAGGAATGATATTTGCACTCGATTACAACACACACCATTTTTGTGTTTATCACAGATCACAATTTAATACATTTAGTTTTGCTTGAATCTAAATAAACAATATTAATTTTAAATTTTCGCGTAGTCGTCGTCCTTCTGCTGTATGTCAACAAACTACGACTAAAATAAAAACAACATCATAGGGCCAACACCATAGTTCACTTTTAGACCTATTCAATTTGGTAGTACAATTAAACCAAACTTAACCACTGACAACTCAAAATGTGTTACAGGCGGTATGAACAGAAACACACAACTATATCTCATTCCTTTTTTATCTTATGGAGTAATCGTATGAAAATTATCGTGACAGATATAATTATAAAGTTTGCGTTTTGACACTATTTCTACTGCTTTAGTCCAATTTCTTTGGTCCATGCTTGGCGAACCGAGCACGAGCCGAGACACGAACGAGCACGATAAGCGTAGCGTGGACGGGCTTGCGAGCCTCGAACGAGCGCGATTGTCAGTTTTTTTACGAACAAAAGGATTCGCATCGTGCTCGTTGTAGGTTCGTTCGAGGCTCGGCTCGTGCTCGCTTCGCCTAGCATGGACGCACCATGACGTCGCGAAAAAGGAACGGGACATAAATTGTTTAAATAGAATGAGCGGTCAAGTGATGTTGCCGGAACAAGCTGGTAGTGCAGCCCCTTGCCAAGGACCCAACTTCAGAATCGTGAAATAAAACAATATGTCATAAAGTAAAAATATTTATCTGGATCAAAAAGTATAAAAAATATTTCGCAAGTCAGTCAGTGCACACAAAAATTTGTTCAACATGACGTATACCCAATACCCAACATAGATGCTAAAAAATAACCTGAAATCATCCTCCAAGTATAGTAAGGGGCACGAGTTGTGAGCACAGACACCAGCACAGTAGTTAATTTTCGGTCTGTTTGGCGGAATGAAGCAGGGGAGAGCGCTGAGCTGCACACGATTGGTTCGTCAGTCGATGCTCGTCGTCTATTGGATTCTTGCGTGTCATTTGGCTACTGTGATTTGGCCAAAAGTGTAGATGCGCGAGCTTGCCCCCACTACTGCCTATCTGTGCTTACCATTCGTGCCTCATACTATACCCAATATAAATGTTAAAAAAATTACATGAAAACATCCTCCGTTTTTTCAGATGAAATACAACCTTTACACGTAGTACTATAGGAAGTTATTTCAGCATAACTGCGTAGCGCCCCCGCCCACCGCAACATTTTCTCCATATTTATTATTATTACATGAAAAAATTGCTCATCTAACCTACTTTTTGAGAGAAATACTTCTGAAGTTATGTAAAGTTATAATTCTATAGTAAAAATTCAATAAAAGAGGTATTTTTCTTTGGTTGAAATGTTTATGTCAACTTGCTGGGTGATACATTAAAAATATTTTTTTTTGTGACGAATAAGTAAGATATTTTCGATCAATGATTGATTGGTGATATCATGACATGTGAAATTAGAAAGGTTTGGTTGTTTTTGGGATATAAATTCATTACCTACATAAACAAAAGTTATGTTTGTTTGCTCGTTAGTTCGACGTCAAAAATTAACATGTTTCATCCGATTTTTGAAAATTCAAATTCAAAATTCAAAATCATTTATTCAAATAGACCTTCGCAGGCACTTATGAAAAGTCTGACTCTAATACTCTAATACCGGTTCGGAAGGTTGCATTTGCTGAGAAGAGCCGGCAATAAACTCAGCAATTACTCTTTTCAAAACAGGCTTAGATTCATTACATAATATTTACATTCTAATCGCACTGAAAACAATTGCGTGCCCCGTCGCGGCGGCAAAATTACAAAGTAGACTGAATAAATATTTAATAAGTAAATCAATAGCAAACTTAAGCAGACCAGCCCCCACAAGCAGCACCTGTTCACAAGTATGACGCATCTGATGTTTATACTTGGGTGAAAAATATTGACCGAAAAAATATATATAAAGCCTAGCCTATTCATCTTAAGCCATGCCTAGTTATTTATAAAATTGACAGTTGATAATAAATAAGTTATTGTTAAAAAAAATATTTTATATACAAGTTTTTTTTGGTGACTGTACTTTTTGTTGACTTTACTTGCATTGTCTTCCAATATACTAATGTATACCAAATATCAAGTCAATCCGACCACTGGAAGTGAGTGAAATTCGACTTGCAAAATTTGACCCGAACATACATACATCTTTTAAAAACAAGAACATGACTTGACTCTATAATATAAGAATAGGTTTTGATGATTCATAGCACATAACCATTAAACTAACTGAGCAAACATGAAAATAAACTAGAATCAAGTTTGTTAGAGAATATGGGACTTCCGAAACTTGATAAATCATCTGAGAGGGAAAATCACTGCTACCAATATAACACGCAAACGTGTCTCTATAGTGTGGGACAAGTGATAAGCGATACCATTTTTAATAATTAAAATATAATCTTAAAATATTCTGATATTTGTGAAGAGACGATGGTCTAGATAGAGAAATATTTGATAGCGAAGTACTTATTGCTTTTCTATCGGCTAACAATGACCTCTTGATCTCAAACTTACAACCACACCTTAGCTAGGCACTTCATACAGCGAACTAACCTAATTACCAAAGCTTTGGATCACACGTGATATGTAGCCAGCGATGAATCATCGGTGGTATCAAAAGTGTCAGATTTTACAGTTTTGGTAGCCTACCAATTCAATAGAGTCGAATTATGAATTCGTCGTCTATGAGTGTTGTAGCGGGTGTGGCAGCAACGGTGGCACGTGTAAAGTCAAGGGTACCGTCAACTCAACAGACTGAAAAGAATCGTTTTTGCGTCAATAGACGTCTGATTGTATGGGAAATAGTGACATTTGACAGAAAAACTATTCACTTTAGTTAAAGTTGCAACGCCTTAAGAGTTGATGGTAGGTCTCGTCAAGTCTATGGTCTACATTTAGTTACCATAAGGCCGTATGCTTGTGTGCTGTAGCGTAGTATAAAAACCGGCCAAGTGCGGGTCGGAATCGCACACGGAGGGTTCCGTACAAAACATAAATTTGCCAAAAACACACCAAAAAAAGACTTTCTTCTGGAGGGCAGTGGCGGGGGGCCTATAATTTTATTTCACTTTTATTACTTGTTGTTAAAGCGGTAATAGAAATACATATTCTGTGAAAATTTCAGCTGTCTACCTATTACGGTTCATGAGATAAAGCCCGCTGACAGACAGACGGACGGACGGACAGTGGAGGCTTAGTAATGCTCCTGTTTCGCACCCTTTGGGTACGGGGCCCTAAAAATATCTCTTAATCTCATAACTTAGACCACTACCAAAAGCAGACCGCGAAAGCGTCAGGTGCCCGTCTTCTCGCACCGTAACCCGATAACCGGCGAGCGACCGCCGAGGCATAAACGTGCCAGCCGATATAGCTACCGAATCACTGGATCACTGATTAGGGGTACCTAGTAACACGTATCGCAGCTACTCGGGTTCCCAGTCAAAATTAACGATGTGAGTTCTAGTTGACTTTATCTACGTGACGAAGTTTGGAATTTCTCTGGGTAAAAATATAACCTTGCATCCAACGGAAATGATAATATGGTACTAATTACTAGTATATGGCAACCCAGTGACTTATATACTAAAACGGAAATTAATAGTAGGTATACTACATTTTTTCTAAGGCGCAAATAACTATACGGCTCGCCTGATGGTAAGCGGTGACCGTAGCCTATAGACGCTTGATACACCAATCTCGCGTTGCTGAGACTGTAAAAATCTCTTCGCAAAAGGGCTTTCAAAAGCGGAATTTATTAAATTCATAGTTAAAACTAACTTATGCTATTTGTAACGATAAAATTCCTCTTTCACGCCAAATTGACATCTATTAAAAGTTATATCTTTTTCAATCGAGACATACTAATAATGAAGTCCATACTAATCACAGTAACATCAGTTAAAACCCTACGTGTCAATGACCTCCAACTGCGATGGGGTGGCCCTGGCCCTAAGAGGGGAGGCCCCGCCCCTTTGCTACGAGACAAGTCGGGGAAAACTAGTGATGTACGTGATAGTGATTTTGTAACTATTATTTTTAGTCGGTAAACGGTGTTGGAAGAGCTCGAGGTGTAGCATGATAAGCCGTTCTTAATCGATCAGCATGTTAAGCTACCACCGTCGTGGTCGGTATCTGGATGGGTGACCGCCTAGTGGTATTTTAAATCGAGCGTTTCCGAGCTTCGGAAGGCATGTAAAGCCGTTGGTCCCGGTTATCACTTAATTGTGATAATCGTTAAGCTAGTTGGAGGCTTCCTAGGTGGCTTGAAACTCCAACAGTGGGTTGACCACTAGCCTACCTCCACCGGTCCGCAGTGGGCACGCGTGGTGGAGTATCTGCCCATTCCCTTTCACCCTGATTTGTGAAAGGAGGCCTGTGCTCAGCAGTGGGACATTATAGGCTGATGATGATGATGAAACCGTGTTTCGAGAAACTGCTATTTTTAGGGTTCCGAACCAAAAAGTTCGTCTGTTCATCTGTCCATCTGTCATAGCGATATATTTCAGCAACCACTGATGCTATTGATTTGGAATTTGGAACAAATCAAAAAATACGTTTGGTTTCTTTGCAAAAGTGGTCGAAATAGGGGACTGAAATATCAAAGTGGGGGCTATAAGTTTTAATGGGGTATCTTATGAAAGGGCTTCAATTGTATATTTCAAAATAGGGTTCTATTTTTTTCTTTTAATGTTCCATAAAATTACAAAAATACCATTCTCCTTTATCTCTGAAGTTCGCAACGTCAAAAATCAATTACAATATAAATTTATTTAATTAATAATTACAGTAGATATACATTGATATAAAAATTACAGGAAAATTAGAACGATTTTTCTAAATGCCATTTTTTTTTAATAAACAGCAATCCTTCACAAACAAATTTTGTTGATGGTTAGAATACAGTTTCTTATAAAATAGATTCATAGATCAAAGTTTTTGTAATGTTTTAGTATGCTCCAAAATAAGACTATAATACGAAAAAAGGACTTAAATATAGTAAATATACAAATTGAAATTAAAATGGAATATGATTTATTTGAAATGCACACATAAATGAAGCAAAATTAAACAAAAGAGAATATACAAGGACTTATTACTAAAGCAATTTATATATAACTTTGTGTTTCTTTCAACAGGTTGTGGCAATTTTATTCAAAATGATTTATTCGTGTCATTTGACGCCGCATACTAATAACGTGTTATAAAAAATAGCAGTTATTATAATGGTAGTTGAAATCACGGCCACATCACTAATATAGTGTTATTTATAAAACTGCATCGACCGGCAGCGGATGTGTTTAGTTCTATATGATTACGCTATGCTAGACTAGGCTGGAGGGGTAGGCAAGAATAGAAACGTCGAGAGACCAAATTATCTGACAGTGTGGAGATGTTAGTAGTTCTAGTAGGATAGGCTTAGTGACATTAACTACGAGCGTAGATTTTTATGCCGCTTCAAAATTTCGGCAGAATATGGTATTCATAGCTGAGTTTCTTGCCGGAGTCTTCTCAGTTTAAGTGTATTCCGAGCCGGTGGTAAATTCAACAGTATGTACCAATTATTTTGAGATAAACTCGAACAAAAACTAAAACCGATTTCAAAGTGGTTTGGACTAACAAAAACTAAAACCGATTTCAAAGTGGTTTGCACTAAAAAAAAAGACTAAGGAACTCTAATTTGACTCTGTACTTAGTTTATTTGGCATATTTTGGAATGAATACTTTTTGTTATGAACTATTTTTGTACATTTTGTAAAATAGTCACGTTTTTAGAAGAACGTTATAGGAAATATGGCTCATATTATACAAAAAAACATTCATAACACAATGTGCCAAATGAACTAAGTACAGAGTCAAATTAGAGTTCCTTAGTCTTTTTTTTTAGTGCAAACCACTTTCGTTCGAGTTTATCCCATAATCAAAATTCGCGTCGCGAATCACTGAAATATTTAGCCATATTGTTCTACGAAGGTAAAAACCAATAAATACTTGAAATAATCAAATTTCCCGCCTCATGTTGATATCCACCTTAAGTGTAAATGAATTACTGTCGAATGTCCTCCAAACTCTCTACTCTTGTCTACTATTGGTCGAATAGAAAATAACGTTCCAAACGAAAGCAAAAAGTCTGTGAACATCATAAACACACCCGTTGAGAGCAAGTAGGATAAAGGAAATGATCCTGAGTACATTATAAAGTTGCATGGAAAAGTGGATAAAGTTTGCCGCCAGTTCCAGAGCGGCAGACAGCCCCCCGCTTCTGCTGCGTCAAACTTTCATTTATGGTGTTGCACCGCAGAATTCCGACTTTAGCAGTTTTGTACAAATGCTCTCCATCCAAATGTTGGCTGGTATAACTCGCTATGTGATAAGGCTGCCCATTGTAACCACTGTGACAATGTAACTTTTTTTTTCTAGCCAGTATTGGCCAATTCTGAACTACAGGTCTGAAGAAAAACGCTGAAAGGATGAGATGAATTTCGAAGAAAATAAAAGTGAATTAAAAAATGAGTATTTCTGGAGATGTATGCGTGAGGTCACCAGAGCTCATATGGAAGGGGAGAAAAGGGATGCTTCGTGTGTTGCAAGCGTCCATATGGCTGCGGTAACCGATTACCATCAGGCGGGCTGTACGCATGTTAACACACTAACGTATAAAAAAAAAAAAAATGCTGTTTCTGCGTCATAATAAAATATGTACAAAATTATGTAAGGCAATCTTGCTCACAAGTTGCTAGAAGTTATCCAAAATATTATTTTATATTTTCCTTGACCATGGTTTTATCGTGCGTAAAGTTTGACGAGGTGGAGCAGATCTCGCAGGGACCTCATGTTTAGCCATAAAGAATTAGCTCTTAGCATTCTGAAAAACAATAAGAGCTCAATGTTTATAACTTGTAGCAAATTGTGATCATGATTGTTTTACATAATATTGTTCGTATTATGAAGTAGAACCAGACAAAGAAAAAAAATGAAATAATTTCATCTTCTTAATTTATGACATTGTTTATCTTTGAATTTATTTATTCTAATTTATTGGAATGATATTTAATGATATGACATTTAATAATTGTAATAATATGATGTATTTTGTTAGTGATTAGTATAATTGGTGTATGCCGTTCTTATTGCAATAAATAAATTCAATTCAATTCAATTCTTAGTTTTAAGTTTGGCTACCAAAAGTTCTAGTCCATCGTCCATAAAAGTCATGTTTTTCTACAATGGTGGTCATGTACTAATTAAAACTCATCACGGACTTTTTGTAACAACTTTTAAAGTCACGATACACTTAATTCATTTCATTTCACTTCACTGGTGCATATGTATTGATCTTTATTGGATAAAATACCATCGGTAATCTATATATATAAAATGCTTTGTCCTGAATGACTGACTTACAATCAACGCACAGCCTAAACCGCTGATCGTAGAGACCTGAAACTTGGAGGGTGTGTTCTTTGTATGACGTAGGCATCAGATAAGAAAGGATTTTCCGAAATTCTACCCCTAAGGGGGTGAAAAACGGGGGCAAAGTTTGTATGGGACATCGTGATTCCTTTGTCCGATCTACTTCAAATTTTGCATAAACATTATTTAACAGAATTGATGGAAGCCATGTTTCGTATTTTATTGAAAATCATCGCCTAATGGGGTCAAAAAGGGGTAGAAAGTTATTTTAGGGGTGATTTGCATCGAAGTTGATATCAATACTCCTTAGTACTTTTGATTTAATTAACATTTTTTATTTTGACACATGTTTGAAATCTCAATCCGATTTTCACAGATTACAGAATAAGGCAGATGGAGCGAACGGAACACGGGAGTGAGGCCAACTAAAGAAATTAGGTACAAATTGAAAAACACATACCTGGTATTCGCTTTTGAATTTGTATTTGCTTTGTTTAAAAAACTTTATTTAACGAAAAACACTTTCTTTTAAATAAATTAGCACACAGCAGATTTTAAACATAGCAAATACAAATTCAAAAGCAAATTCAGATTTTAAACATAGCAAATACAATTTGTACCTAATTGCTTTTTTTGGCCTCACTCCCGTGTTTCGTGCGCTCTATCTGCCTTTTGTTCTGGAAACTGAAATGCTCTTTAAAATTGGAATGTCAAATATAAAAGAATATATAAATGGGATTAGAATTCGAAATTTGTTTGGAAGTTCTGGGAAGTTCATTTTCTCGGACTCTTTGGCTGGAACTTGCAGAGTGACGTTGCGTTTTCATTTTTATTTTCATAAATTCGTGTATTTTGAGTTTTATTGCATATTATCGGTGGTATTTTATCCAATAAAGATCAATCCATGTGCACCAGTGAAGTGAAATGAAATAAATTATGTGTATCGTGTCTTTTCAAAATTCTGTGAAGAGTTTTACTACATGACCACCACTGTAGTATAACATGACTTTTATGGACGGTGACTGGCTGCATGAGGACTATGTGAAAGAGATTTATTGTGACTAGAACTTATATAATATAACTGGAAATTGGCAAAATACACACCCGTGTGACGCCCATGAAAAAAATCTCTATTTTATTAGAATATTTTGAGTGTAGTTAATTTAATTTCTTTCTCATATAATAATTAAATAAGATTCTTTGAGTTCGATTTTTTTGTGAAGGTATAATACGCAGATTACGTATAATATATGTTTTTAGTTTTAATTGAAAAAATAATTGTTTTTGTTTTGTTTGTTGTGTCTAATAATCAGTGGCGTGCATTGGTTTTCAAAGGAGAAAATTCAAACCGCACGCGGGTGAAACCGCGGGGGTCTGCTAGTATACAATAAAACTCAAAATACACGAATTTATGAACATATAAATGAAAACGCAACGTCACTGCAAGTTCCCGCCAAAGTCCCCTGAAGTAATTTCATATCTCTACGAAAATACACATTTTTCAATTTTTTTAATGGATTTTTTATTTTCTTCAAAATTTTACTTTATTTTACGAAACTTTTTATAGAGACGTTGTACCTATATCGTTTTAGAATATATTTCTGGCTGGTCACGATCTTGTTGAAAATATGTAGCCAAACCCATACCAGTGTGTTCCAATAGGTGCAGTTGAGAGCCATTCACTTCACTTCTTTTTGTGTCTACCACCGTCATTGCATATCCAGATAACTGAGAATACAGAAATAAGTTTCATGACAATGAATTACTTCATTTCAATATCATGAAACTTAATGGAGAAAGGGCCGTTGCACTTGAGACCCCCTGAAATTGCTAATATTCACAATCGACGGTGACCGTTTACCATCAGGTGCGACAGCTGCCCGTCAGATTACTAACATTAAAAAAAAAAATAGGGTTGTCCTCGACCCAAAAAAAAAAAAACTCAGAAGTATTTTATATCACTTTCGGTACGTCGCAATAACAAACAATGCATAGTATATTCATTGTTCAGTAGTGACATTTCGTATTCAATTCGTATATTTGGCGAAAAGATTTTTTCCCTCCATCGTACCGACTACCGACACTTTACATTCAAATATACCTATTACGGCACATTTCAAAACAAATACAAGTTTTAGGCTGATTATACACCGTGCGACTTTCTATGCTACTGTATGTCCTCATCATCATCATAAGGTTGATGGAAGGTACTTCCCCAATCGCTGCTCTGAATTTACAACGGGAGAATGAATATGATAGGAATGTTGATGGTAGGGCAGAAAATTGTATTGCAGGTCAGAATTTTTTAAATATCAATTGTTTCAAATTGAAATTGATTGCAACTAACTTAATCAATTAACTTACCTACTGATGATAGTTTTATATACGTTTATAAACTCTACAATTTGACTTTACCACTCATAATAAGAGTTGAGAGTTCAGAAAAAGAGCTAAGAGTTAAAAGTTGTTAAAGGGCTTATGAAATGAAAATGAAATGAAATTTAGTAGAAAGACCGGCATGATTAGATACAATTACAGTTTGAGTTCAAGCTTCCACACTAGGTTATCCTAGTGTTGTAGAAGTTAGTCACTTTTGACCATTACAGAGATAGGGAAAATATTATTTAATTACAAACCAATTTTATTTTTAATTATTTAATAAATTAATAATAGGGGGTAATATCACAGAATATTCTATCATCATCATTATCATCAGCCTTTCTTAAGTCCACTGCTGGACATTGGCCTCTCCCAGAGCGCGCCACTCCTTCTGGTTTCTTGCCACCCGCATCCAACCCAGTCCGGCCACTTTTTTGAGGTCGTCAGTCCGTCGAGCTGGGGGAAGCCCCACACTACGTTTCCCAAGACGCGGTCTCCACTGTAAAACTCGTCTGATCCATCGACTGTCGGTTCTGCGGCAGATGTGACCGGCCCATTGCCCTGAAGTGGCAATGGGCCGGCTAATTCTTTGAGCTATGTCGGTCACTTTGGTTTTGAATATTCAATATTTAAATGTGTAAGGGGTGCGTGGATGTATAAGTGTGTGAGTGTTTAAATGTGTTTGTTTTAAGTACCATCCGAGGACGTGCGTATGAATACACAAGGCACGACCGAGGACCTTTTCAAAGCGAGGACCTTTTCGAGGGTCCTCGGTTTGACCTGACCAAAGATTCGTAATCTGCAAGCGATTTTGAGCCTTTCTATATACTTAATATGAAAAAGTGGTCCGAACCTCGGTTTGATCAAGAAAATCCATAATCTTACACAGGCAGTGTGTATCCCACCAGATGGCGCCACTTCGTCTCTCACACACCCTCATTACACATAATTTCATGTTGATTGTATTATCCGAGGACATATGTGTTACCTTTCACACAAAAGACCTCGGTTGGCTAGTTTTTCGGAACAATGTGTATGTAGGACCTCGGTTTGCTAGATTTTCCGAACAGTGTGTATGTAGGACCTCGGTTTGCTAGATTTTCCGAACAGTGTGTATTATAGTCCTCGTTTTGACTGTTTTCATCTTGTGTAGAGACGAGTGTTGTACTATCATTTCCTAGGCGTTCATCAGTTGGATTAAATCTTTTAAAACATCTTTAGTAGCTACTAAGTGCACGAGGATTATGATGCTTCTTCTGCAATATGTGCTAAATACCTAATATACGACATTATGTTTAAGAAGAATCTATATCTAAAGTAGAAATGCCGTCTAAGTGAAATGTCAGTAGTAAGATTTGAAGTAAACCAAAGGTACAAAGAAATAAATAACGTGGACGTACATAAAATTTTATCGAAGGTGTTTTTTTTTATGATGAATATGTATTTAATACATTAAAATATATTACGTGTAAGTTGTTTATTTAATAAATGATACATATTGAATAGATTTTACATAACAATTCCAGATGAGAATTATTGCTTGTTTCTTACTTTTTACCTGGCTACCATTCGAAAGTGGAAAATCTGTCTCCGAGCATTTACCGCTGTGTTCCAGTAGCGTTAAATTCTAGGCTTTGTGTGCTTATCACCTTCGACATCATTCGACCCTTACCATGGTGAGATTAGGTCACACATAAGAACTATTTAAACCTAATATGTATGCCAAACCGATGCTATCAACTGTTGTAAACTTTCCTCATGAAGAGACAACCCTGTCTGCAGCATTACCACAAACAGGTCATTATAATAGTTTATCTCTCTAAACCTTACGCGTATGCCAAATTTGAAGACGATGCAATCAACCGTTGAGGACTTGCCTCATGAAGACACGACCCTGGCTGCAGCATCACCAAAAACTGGTGGTTTACTAGTTTAACTCTCTAAACCTTACGGGTATGCCAAATTTGAAGACGATGCTATCAACCGTTGAGGACTTACCTCATGAAGACACGACCCTTGCTGCAGCATCACCAAAAACTGGTAATATACTAGTTTAACTCTCTAAACCTTACGCGTATGCCAAATTTGAAGACGATGCTATCAACCGTTGAGGACTTGCCTCATGAAGACACGACCCTGGCTGCAGCATCACCAAAAACTGGTAATATACTAGTTTAACTCTCTAAACCTTACGCGTATGCCAAATTTGAAGACGATGCTATCAACCGTTGAGGACTTGCCTCATGAAGACACGACCCAGGCTGCAGCATCACCAAAAACTGGTAATTTACTAGTTTAACTCTCTGAACCTTACGCGTATGCCAAATTTGAAGACGATGCTATCAACCGTTGAGGACTTGCCTCATGAAGACATGACCCTGGCTGCAGCATCATCAAAAACTGGTAATACACTTGTTTAATTCCCTAAACCTTACGCGTATGCCAAATTTGAAATCGATGCTATCAACCGTTGAGGACTTACCTCGTGAAGACACGAGCCTTGCTGCAGCATCACTAAAAACTGGTAAATTTCTAGTTTGTCTGTCTAAACCTTACGCGTATGCCAAATTTGAAGACGATGCAATCAACCGTTGAGGGCTTGCCTCATGAAGACACGACCCTGGCTGCAGCATCACCAAAAACTGGTAGTTTACTAGTTTAACTCTCTAAACCTTACGCGTATGCCAAATTTGAAGACGATGCAATCAACCGTTGAGGACTTACCTCATGAAGACACGACCCTTGCTGCAGTATCACCAAAAACTGGTAATATACTAGTTTAACTCTCTAAACCTTACGCGTATGCCAAATTTGAAGACGATGCTATCAACCGTTGAGGATTTGCCTCATGAAGACACGACCCTGGCTGCAGCATCACCAAAAACTGGTGGTTTACTAGTTTAACTCTCTAAACCTTACGGGTATGCCAAATTTGAAGACGATGCTATCAACCGTTGAGGACTTACCTCATGAAGACACGACCCTTGCTGCAGCATCACCAAAATCTGGTAATATACTAGTTGAACTCTCTAAACCTTACGCGTATGCCAAATTTGAAGACGATGCTATCAACCGTTGAGGACTTGCCTCATGAAGACACGACCCTGGCTGCAGCATCACCAAAAACTGGTAATTTACTAGTTTAGCTCTCTAAACCTTACGCGTATGCCAAATTTGAAGACGATGCAATCAACCGTTGAGGACTTGCCTCATGAAGACACGACCCTGGCTGCAGCATCACCAAAAACTGGTAGTTTACTAGTTTAACTCTCTAATCTTTACGGGTATGCCAAATTTGAAGACGATGCTATCAACGGTTGAGGACTTACCTCATGAAGACACGACCCTTGCTGCAGCATCACCAAAAACTGGTAATATACTAGTTTAACTCTCTAAACCTTACGCGTATGCCAAATTTGAAGACGATGCTATCCACCGTTGAGGACTTGCCTCATGAAGACACGACCCTGGCTGCAGCATCACTAAAAACTGGTAGTTTACTAGTTTAACTGTCTAAACCTTACGCGTATGCCAAATTTGAAGACGATGCTATCAACCGTTGAGGACTTGCCTCATGAAGACACGACCCTGGCTGCAGCATCACCAAAAACTGGTAATCTACTAGTTTAACTCTCTAAACCTTACGCGTATGCCAAATTTGAAGACGATGCTATCAACCGTTGAGGACTTGCCTCATGAAGACATGACCCTGGCTGTAGCATCATCAAAAACTGGTAATACACTTGTTTAATTCTCTAAACCTTACGCGTATGCAAAATTTGAAATCGATGCTATCAACCGTTGAGGACTTACCTCATGAAGACACGACCCTTGCTGCAGCATCACCAAAAACTGGTAATTTACTAGTTTAACTCTCTAAACCTTACGCGTATGCCAAATTTGAAGACGATGCAATCAACCGTTGAGGACTTGCCTCATGAAGACACGACCCTGGCTGCAGCATCACAAAAAACTGGTAATTTTCTAGTTTAACTGTCTAAACCTTACGCGTATGCCAAATTTGAAAACGATGCTATCAACCGTTGAGGACTTGCCTCATGAAGACACGACCCTGGCTGCAGCATCACAAAAAACTGGTAATTTTCTAGTGTAACTGTCTAAACCTTACGCGTATGCCAAATTTGAAAACGATACTATCAACCGTTGAGGACTTACCTCATGAAGACACGACCCTGGCTGCAGCATCACCAAAAACTGGTAATTTACTAGTTTAACTGTCTAAACCTTACGGGTATGCCAAATTTGAAGACGATGCTATCAACCGTTGAGGACTTGCCTGATGAAGACACGACCCTGGCTGCAGCATCACAAAAAACTGGTAATTTTCTAGTGTAACTGTCTAAACCTTACGCGTATGCCAAATTTGAAAACGATACTATCAACCGTTGAGGACTTACCTCATGAAGACACGACCCTGGCTGCAGCATCACCAAAAACTGGTAATTTACTAGTCTAACTGTCTAAACCTTACGGGTATGCCAAATTTGAAGACGATGCTATCAACCGTTGAGAACTTGCCTCATGAAGACACGACCCTGGCTGCAGCATCACCAAAAACTGGTAATTTACTAGTTTAACTGTCTAAACCTTACGGGTATGCCAAATTTGAAGACGATGCTATCAACCGTTGAGGACTTGCCTCATGAAGACACGACCCTGGCTGGAGCATCACATCACCACAAATGGTTAATATTTTAGTTAAACTTTGTAACGTAACTAAAGTAAAAACTCATTGGGGAGGGTCGATAACGTGTGAGTGATATGGCTACGGTAACCGCTTACCATCAGGCGGGCCGTATATGCTTGTTTACTAAATAAAGCTGTTGCTTTCGACACTCTGACAAAAATCTTTTGAAAAGCGCCAACAAACTTAAAGTCACTGACATGTCCTCGCTTGGTAGCTCAGATTAGAAAATGTGTGTACGAAATAAAGATAACATTAATAAATTATCTTAAACGCAAATCGATTAGGTAGATTTTCCAAGTCCTCGCTTTGATCAAGTTCTGCGCGGGAAACTGCCCTCGGTTTGGTAATGTAAAGTCAAACACAGCGTCCGCACTTTGTACAAGATATAAGTAAGAATGTGTAAAAAAGGTCCTCGGAAGTATATGGCAGGGCTTACGTAAGAGGTCCTCGGTTGGCTCACACAAAGCCCTCGTATGTGCATCGCTGGTCACGTTTAGGTGTGTATTTTAGGTCCTCGGTATGATAGCCACAATTCATACGACAAAAAACTGAGATAGCGCTATACCAATAAGGTCATCACTCTAGATTTTTTTTCCTGTCTCTTTCTATCTTATTCATAAAACCCTGTGAGGTCATTAAACCTGTTTTTCGGAGGGTCCTCGGTTTGTACAAGAAAAGATAAGGTCCTCGTAAGGGTGTCTGTACAAACAGGTGTGTGTGGGTGAGTGGTGTGAGTGAAATTTGTGAAAGTAGTGATGAGGTGTGAATTGAGTACATTATGGGATTACTAATTTTACTTTTATCAGCATCGCTTAACAAATATTTTTCGCTACCAACAGGCGCCAATAACAGCAAGTACAGCCTATATTAGGATAGGTTAAAATCAGCCTTGACCCGCTAGTTCCGGTTTTCAAAGTCGTTAAAACATCCCTCTTTAAGGGTCTGATAGTGATGCGTCCATCAAAACATTTAATTAAGGTTTCGAAGATTTCGGAGATAAGATAAGATGTTCCGGTCATTTGAACTTGGTCATTATCAAATACTTGTCAATATCAGAGAAATGGTGATGTCGCAATTAATTTGTTAATCTTGTGAACTTTTTCGTGGATGTTTTCTAATTTCTATAAATTTTTGACGGGCCTGTTGGCGTGGTCCTTTACGCCGCAGGTTCTGGAGGACATGCATTTGTGTGCATGACCATGTCTGCATGTCCTAAGTCGGGGTGTAATTAAAGTTAATTATGTATTTACAAACAATAATTGGACCGTTTTAAAAAAAACTTAAACCGACTTCAATAACACTAAGAAGTAATCAAATCCTGATCAATGGGACTAAACGGGAAGTGTACCCTTCCAAATAAAAAAAGAATTTTCCAAATCGGTTAATAAATGACGGAGTTACGAGGTAACAAACATAAAAAAAAATACAACCGAATTGAGAACCTCCTCCTTTTTTTGAAGTCGGTTAAAATTAGTAAGTATCTGTAGTATATCAGTTGTCTGGTTTTCATAGTACAAGCTCTGCTTGAGCGGGTGAGGAATGTCCCAGGATCTTATCATAAATAACGTGTTTACATCTTAAATAGTTTTCCCGAGGGGTTTAATATTTTCTTGGGATAAAAGTATCTTATAGATCTGTATATCTGTAGATCTACCACTGATTCCTGACTCATACAACCTAGGGACTTTCAAGGCCAGAGTGAATAGGTTCCTTCTGGGTAAGCGTGTCCTATCTTAGGCTTCGTCTACGTCCCTTATGGGCAGGTCAGGGGCCAAACGCAAGCCCACATAATAAAAAAAAAGAAGCTTAGCTGAGTTTTAGCTTTTTTGCTTTGCTTTGTCTCAACACGGTCTAGGATACGGACCTTTAGATAGTAGGTAATTTGTATTAATCTTTTTTTTATACTAAATTTTTCTTTCAGTCTAAATGCTATTAAAATAATCGCTTATGAAAGTCTGTCAGTGTGTACAACACCTAACATTTCGCTGAAAACAGAATGAGTTTCAGCGAATGATACCTTCGTTCAGGAAATTGAGTTTGCTGAAGTTGCGTTAAATTCCGCTTGTGCCGCTCTGTGACTGTTTTATTTATTGTCTTGTGTTTTATGTCTAGGGATGTTTCGCTGATAATTACACGGTTTTGGACCTTAAGGATGTGAATTTACGTTTCGTTATACTTTAATTTGGTTTGTCGCTATTTTATCGATGTAGGCTAGTTTCCTGAAAAAATCTATTCAGTCCGTCATTAACATTACCAAAAATATAAGACAAGTATTTTTTCAATTACACGAAGATATGGTTTGTTGAAGTTCCGCGTGACGTCATGGTGTGGTACACTTTTTAGTAACAAGTGACGTCACGAGCCCCTACTCCCGAACTTTGACTCGCTTTATCTTCGTCAATTGTTAATGATTTGGTAAAGCAAAAAGTACGTGTACAATATTTTTTCATAATCTAACTGACGGACTTATTCGTTTTTTTTTACCCAGGAAACATCCCTAATCGGCCCCTGATGATAAGCTGTAACGCAAAAATCTCTTCACACCTTCACAACCATAAGGTATTTAGAACAGAGGTAGAAAGGAGTTCAGTTGCTGATAGACCGATTGGTCCCCGTACTCTGCCTCCTCATATGGAGCTCTGGCGACCTTACTACCACAGGAACACAACATCATATTAACCTAGTGTTATTTGGCTGCGATCTTCTGTAGAGATACTTACCCCAAGGTGATGATAGCTCATATAGTGACGTCCGATGCCGTGATGAAGGTCCCGGGTTCCAATCATACAAAGAGCTTGAGCTTGTAGTAGGTACTCGCTTGGCTGGCTACCACCCTCAAGTTGAAAATCTGTCACCAAGCACCTATCGGTGTGTTCCGACAGCTGCTCTTGAGAGCCAGGTCCTTTAAGGATTTGTGTGCTTACTAAATTCGGCCACATCATCAATTAGGTACCAGAGATTGCGGTCAAAGACGAGCCTAAACACAGTAAAATAAAACTCTCTTTACTGCATTTCTCTTTGTACTTTTCTCTCTTTTACACCAAAAATAAATAATATTAGTAGTACAGTAGTACCCAAACTACCCAACTGATATGGCTTATCGATATACCTGCGCAGAAGATACATTTTCAATGCGCGGGAAATGCTATTGGTCGGCAGCTGCCGCCATGTGTGCGGAGGGGCGTAACTTGCGAGTGAGACGGAACTAACAGCTGTAGTGTATTATGAACCTTATAGCAGTGATCTAAGGTTGATTGTAAGTTTTAAGCATTCTTTCGTTAATCTTCGGGTCATACTTTATTTTCTGTGCGAACGAAGATTCACGACGCGCCTTATCAGTTGGGTACTACTGTAATGCGTTTTATAATGCAAGCAAAGCCATACAACCTCATGAAGACACCATTAAACCCAGTTACAAAGAACTTACATAGAATATTTATGTCTTACCTGTCGCCACAAGGCTTGAAGACAAATCGTCGCAAATTGACTTAAGTAATTTGTTAGCAATTGCTAGCCAAGGAAAAGTAGTTTGTTCAATTTAGGTTCGAATAATGCAGTGGGGTTGATGGACTTTATCTTTCTATAAGGGTTGATACCGACACGTCCTACGTCAAACTAAGTAACTGCAAAAAGCAAATTTTACAGGAGAGAGTTTTTAAAATTTTAAAAATTACTTTTCGTCATTACTCCGTCTCTCAAAGGGCTCTGACTTTGAAACTTGGCAAAAGGCTGTTACTATAGGTCCAGAATATGTTACAGCTTAAATTTTGTTTGCAAATCTTCCCACTTTTGTTTTATTACACATACATACGTGTACTTGGTTTTATTATCTGAGAGTAATAAAGTATGTGTCAGATACATATTTATTCAAGGGAATTTGAAAAACCTAGTATTGCGTAACTGTCTAGATACATGTTTATTCCTCGTTAACTAATTGGTCATACTGTAACTAACTGTTAGTTACATAATTTCTCATTGGAAATTTAATTATTGACGCATGTCATTGATAATATAGAAATGTAGATACACATTTCTATATTATCAAAATATCCTAAATCTACCTACTTAGCCTTTAATTGAATGAAATTAATAAAGGGTTCTTGACTGCTAAAGTAGCCAACAAGCATACGGGGTCCACTTGAGTATAAGCGGTTACCATAACCTATGGTAGAAGCGCTCGTAGTGTAGCATGATTAGCCTTTCTTAATCGATCGGCAAAATTAAGCTACGTCTGTCGTGGTTCGTACCTGGATGGGTGACCGTCTAGTGGTATTTCAAATCGAGCGTTTCCGTGCTTCGAAAGGTACGTAAAGCCGTTGTCCCGGTTATCACTTAATTGTGATAGTCGTTAAGCTAGTTGAATGCCTACTAGGTGGCTTTAAAAATTCGAACAGTAGGTTGACCACTAGCCTACCTCCACCAATCCGCTGTGGGCACGCGTGGTGGAGTATCTGCCCATTCGTTTTCATAATTTGTGAAAGGAGGCCTGTGCTCAGCAGTGGGACATTATAGGCTGATTATGATGATGATAACCTATGGAAGCTTGAGCAAGGGGCTATGATTATCCCACGAGAATACCAGACATTAGGAGCCATATTAGCTCTATCTGGACCTTTTGCTGAACCCGCCACTTGGCTCATCAGACCACTGTCTCGTCCGAAAACAGGTGCCTTGTGCTCAGCCTGATTCGCTCCAGTCATCCGGGCGTCATCGCATGTGGTTCTATATGTCAACAGACTGGGATGGATTGCGTGAATTCTTTGCATCGTACCCGTGGAGGCAGCTCTTCTTCGCATCAAACAATCAGGAAGCAATCAGGATAACACCCAAACACCTTTTATGCGTAGCGCTTAACGCAGCCTCGAGGTTCAGTAACCGAATGATTGCCAGAGCTAAGTTCGATTTCGCCATCAGAATTGGCAAGAGACTGCTTGAGCGATCCTTCTGGGAGTTAGGCTTTTGAGTCTTTTGCCAAAGCTGCTGAAGGAAACATTTTCCTGACATTTTTGCTACCTACCATCCCGCAGTGTGACAGCTCCATGCCAGAGATTCGTATAACTCAAAGTCCTGCAGGAGTTGCTTTCTCTAGACATAGCATATCGACAGTGTACTCCTGAATTGTGTCCTAACGCGCCTTTTTGCGCTTTCCTACTTGAAAAGTCCCGTCTTCGTGGAAGACGGCCCACGTGCACCTTGTGCTCAAAAAGAGCGACAGATCAGATCTGGTAATTACAGACCTATCACTATCACCTCCTTTCTCTCCAAAATGATGAAACGAGTGATCAACACGCAACTCTTGAGATACCTAGAGGATCACGATTTATTGAGCGACTGATTATACGGCTTCCACCATAGTCACTAGGCTGGTGACCTTGTCGTGTATCTCACACGTTGTTCATCACTCGCCATTGAGACTTAGTGTGAGGCGTTGGCGTTGAGCCTAGATGTGGCCAAAGCATTCGATCGGGTCTGGCACCAGGGTCCTCTAACTAAACAACCATCATACAGGGTTTTCCGATTGATTATGCAAATGGGTCGCCAGCTTTCTGTCCAGTAGATGCATAAGAGCCGTCGTTGATGGTAGCTTCTCTGACAGCATGTACATAAATGCCGGCGTCCTGCAAAAACCTGTACTTTCCCCAACACTATTCCTGCTGCATGTCTATTGACAGTATTTATTGTTATGCGAACGTAATCGAATGTACAGCTTTTTAAACAAGCTGTGCAAATATTCCTCGTTCCATAGTGGAGGAAAACCACGAACGACTTTTGTCTGAAATCGAGAATACACTAACTAGTGTCTGCGATTGGGTGTGACTGAACAAAGTGCATTTTAACTCCACTAACAAAAAAGCCTGCGCGTTCACCACTAAGATAACCCTATTTGCTGTAGCCCTCAATTCCAGAACACGTCTCCGACATCACAAAAAGTATCGGGATCCTTGGCGTCGATATTTGTAACGACGTTCTGTTCCATAGCCATATCAAACTGGCATCCTAAAAACTCGTGAGTGCTTAATAGAACGAAGCAGTTATTCTCATAGGGGCAAAGACGTGCAACTTTACAAGCCGCAAGTCCGACCTCATATAGAGTACTTGGATACCAGCTTGGGCCTCTACTCAGTCAGCAGTGTGCCATTAGTATTGTCGACGATCCCGAGCTCACAAATGATTTAGAGCCCGTTAGCCTGAGGAGAGACTTTGCCTCCTTATGTGTATTCTACCGCTTATACAAGGGATAGTGTTGTTTTTTTTTTTATTGATGCCCACAGCTAAAATTAAAAAAAAAAACAAAATTCAAAAATCATTTATTAATAATAATAATAATAATAATAATAATAATAATAATTTATTACCAAAAAATTGTTTACACATCTTATTTACTAAGTAAGGCTAGATACAATCATGGTTACTAGATTATGAAACATCTGCTGCCGAACTAAGAATAAAATTCTTGTATTTCGACAAGCAGTGCCAAATCCCCTCGAGAGTTCATAAAAAAAAAAAAAAAAAAATTGCTAGCCTATGAAAAAATGAGTTTCTACTTATTCAGTATTAAAACTTAAGTAACAAACTGGAAAAAAATAGTTTTTAATTTTTTACAAAATATAGTATGTAAATGGTGTTTTTGTGTATAGTGTACCTAGCAAGAGTTACTCTCACTTTGTGTGAGTGCTGTGTGTCTGACAGAGCGTGTGTTGTGTATGTCTGTATGTGAGAGGGAATGACTTTGATGCTATGTGTTAAATTTCTATAAAATGTTACTTAGGATAAAGTAGGTATTTTATTGTATAATTTTAAGAATATCCTCAGTTTCATTGTACGAAATCTTTTCCAGGTACGATGTAATTTTCTTTTTACAAACTGTTTTATTAAGATTGTATATATTAATTGTTTTATTAATTTTATTGTAGATATATGGTCCTAAAAATGAGAAAAACTTTTGAACGAAAGCTGTATTGTT
Organism: Achlya flavicornis; assembly: GCA_947623365.1. Taxonomy (NCBI): domain Eukaryota; kingdom Metazoa; phylum Arthropoda; class Insecta; order Lepidoptera; family Drepanidae; genus Achlya; species Achlya flavicornis. The sequence goes on along the minus strand of OX392495.1, from coordinate 5,037,876 downwards.
TTCCTGCATTATTTTACAAACAGCATACTTTCTACGCTTTTTAAGAGCTGATGGGTCATATATTATTTGGCTGTGTTGCTTCATAACCGTTATCAAAATGAAAAGTTTGCGGACTGAAAGGACCTCACATTCATTATATAATTGCTCAGTTGGATATAAAAAGGGGTGGAAATTTGCAACTTTCAACACTGTCCGTTGAGCAACCTCTAGCTGTTTCAATGTTGATTTTGGAGCTCCTCCCCATGCAGAGATGCAATAAGTAATCAAAGATTGACAAAGTGCAAAGTATACATTTTTAAGTATTTTTGGTTCAGCAACATGTCTGAGATTTTTAAATACAAAAATAAGTTTGCGTATTCTTCCACACAAGACATCAATATGTTCTTTGAAGTTTAAATTCTTATCAATCGTGACACCTAGATATCTAATTGAGTTGACACGTTTTAATGATCTACATTGACAGAATGGCCTATCACAAGAGAATTCATGAGCAACAATTTGGAGATCATCAGTCAATCCTAGATTTTGGCGAATTGAGAAAGCAATGTATTTAGTTTTATCTACGTTGAGTGTTAGTAAATTATTATGTAGCCACTCGTTTACTCTATTAAAACCAGACTGCGCCGCATCAAAAACTTCTCTCCAAGTATCAGCAGCAAAAAGAAGAGCAGTGTCATCTGCATAAGAGAGAATCTGACCTTGGGGAAGCTCTAAGCGAGAGAGTTGATCAATATATATTAAAAAAAGCGTAGGTCCTAGAATGCTACCCTGTGGGACTCCGTGGGTTACAGATTGGTCTAAGCTAGCGAAATGGCCTACTGCTACACATTGGTATCTCTCAGAAAGATAACTTTCGAAAAGTTTCAGCTGAACCCCTCTGATGCCGAGGTTTTCAAGCTTGATTAAAAGGTTGAGGACAGAAACCGTATCAAAAGCCTTAGCCAAGTCAATAAATATAGACAAACATTTTTTCCTTTTATCCATATTTAAAGAAAGAAACTTAGTCATAGAATCAACCGCGTCACTAGTGGACTTACCGCCACGAAATCCAAATTGATTGTCCGACAATAGATTATTACTTTCAAGATAATGTATTAGCCTTTTGTTTAAAGCCTTTTCCAAAATTTTTGAAAGCGATGGTAAAATTGATATTGGCCTATAATTGATTATACGATCTCTGTCTCCTCCCTTATAAATAGGACGCACAACTGACCTCTTCAAAGACTTTGGAAAGTATCCAAGTTTAAAACAACTGTTAAAAATGTAAGTCAGTGGAGTGACTAAGAATGATTTAAAATCTTTCAGCAACTTATTAGAGATTTTGTCACAACCCACTGAGCAATCAGTCTTGAGGTCTTGAATGATATGACCTATTTCCTCTTCATCTGTATCAATAAGTACAAATGAATCCCGAGTACTAAAATTTATTGAAGCCAAATTTGGCCTAAGATTTTGAGCCAGGTTTCTACCTACGTTTATAAAATGATTATTTATTTTCTCAACTGAATCTTGTGGAGAATCAGATAGCATCAAAAGTTCCTTAGGATAATGTTTAGTTTTAGAAGTAAATGTTATATTTTTAATCACTTTCCATAATTTCTTATTATCATTTTTAGCCATATTTATTTGTTCCTTTTCGTATTGTCTTTTAACTTTCTTTAATAATTTGTTGCAGTAATTTCTATAACGCGTGTATATTAATTTGTTTATTTCACTTTCTGGAGAGCACCTGGCTATTTTGTGTAATTTATCTCGGTGTCGCATACATTTGAGAAGACCAGGTGTCATCCAGGGTTTAATCATTTTCAAACGTCTCGATAATGTCACAATCCGAGTATTTTGGTCTATCGCTGTTTGAAGAGATTTTATTAGGTATTCCAAACAAAATTCAGGATCTTTTGAATTATAAATAGGGGTAAGATCAATATTTAAAATGTCTTGTCTTAGTTTCTCGTAATTTATTTTATTTATAGTAGTTTTAGAAAATACCCTAATTGGTTTATATTTTACGAATACTAGGGAAGCTTTATGATCAGTTAAGGTGGTTTGTGGAACTAAGGTGAGAGTGGGTTTTTTTGTTTTCAACAAAATGTGATCTATACAGGTTCCGCTTGCATCTCGCGTAACAAACGTATGAGCAGGTAAGAGACCGTGAAAAGAGGTTAGAGTTAAGTAACTATCAGAGTTTGGATCTCTTTTCTCATCGTTAATTGCTATATTAATGTCTCCAATCAATATAATATTTTTGAATGTTTTAAGTTTTTGTAATATTTTGTCTAGGGAATAAAGAAACTGGTCTATGATTTTAAACGCAGGAGATCTATAAATTGCAAGTATAGCTGTGTCCCTGCCCAATTTTATAACGATGCAATTTCCTTCCACAAATTCAGTCTCTTCGACGTCAGCGGTTAGCTGTTCTCTTATAAAAACGACCACTCCCTCATTTTGATTGTTATTATTTTTTGTTAAGAAAGAAGTGTATCCAGTCAAGGGACTAATTGTTTGACTCTGCGACAGCCAACATTCCGTAAGGACTATTATATCACACTCCACCTTGAGCCTTGTCAATAGAATTTCAAACCCCGACATGTTACAATTTATACTACGTATATTTTGTGTAATGATAGACAGACATGAAGATGATGGTGGTGCAAGACTATAACAGTCATCGATATCACAAACCTGTGATTTAGAGACTGCTACGTCATCAAGATCCTTCATCAAGCTACTTATACTATCGAATGTTATACCGGTAATAATTAATTAGCCAACTTAACTGTTGTAGAATTATCCCACTTAAATGTATGTTGTGACAATCATATTTATGAAAAGGCGTTGATTGATTATATATTTTAAGAGGTAAGAATATATCTATGTATTTTATGTATATGAAGTATTCATATTTATTTAGCGTGTATCTTATTATACTGTATATGGAGATAATAAATGAGTTATTTTTACATGATTTGAAAAGGTAAGTGATGTAATATTTATTTGTATATTTAAAAAGATGAATCGAATAATAAAATATAGAGTAGTGTGATTTGTTGTGAAAAATTATTTTAATTTTTAGATAAGTGTGTAGTAAAATGAGAGTAATGTGTAAAAAAATCGTACAGTATTTAGTGAAGTAGCAAGAACATATTTTAATTAAAGGTATTATTATAGCTAGTCATTCAATCTTCCTCAGCTTATCAAGATCCTCTTCGTTATTAATTTTTATTTGTGCGGAATTTTCATTTTTACGAATGTACACTACTCCATGTGCGGTCCAGCAGAAAGTGTACCCGTGAGCCTTTTGAAAATTCCGTGCAAGATAGAATAGGTTTTGTGTTCTATGCGTTAGGGTCTCAGATACAAAGATCGGCTTAGTCGGCTGCTGGTAGTTTAAATGAGCAGTGTTGAGTTTCTCTCCCTTTGGTTTGGATTTATTGAAGCTTTTTACGGCATTAATTACTTTTTCCTTTAATATCACCGTCGTAAATTCGGCTATTATCGGGTTTGACGCATCTTTTGAGTTTACTCTATAGATGTCTTTAATATCTGAACTCTGAATATGTATATTCAGAGTTTTTCCCATATTTTTAACAGCCTCGCAAATAGTCTCCTTCACTTCTCCATTCGATTTTGGGATATTGCGTATTTCGATGCCTGCCTTACGGGTTTTACGCTCCAAGTTCTCAATTTTTTCCTCTAGGTGTTGAATAGATTTTTTATCTTGTTTTCTTTCATATTCTAGTTGAGATATTCGAGATAAAAATTCATCGTATTTACTTGACATTACATCTACACTTTTTTTTAGGTCTTCGTTCTGTTCTGTTATAACATTAATTGTCTTTAGTAATTCGTGGAAACGTTTATCCTGCTCTTTAGAGAATTTTGTAAATGAGTTATCCAAATACAATTGAATAGTGTTTGAATCCCGATTTTATTCAAATAGACCTTCGCAGGCACTTATGAAAAGTCTGACTCTAATACTCAAATACCGGTTCGGAAGGTTGCATTTGCTGAGAAGAGCCGGCAATAAACTCAGCAATTACTCTTTTCAAAACAGGCTTAGATTAATTACATAATATTTACATTCTAATCGCACTGAAAACAATTGCGTGCCCCGGCGCGGCGGCAAAATTACAAAGTAGACTGAAAAAATATTTAATAAGTAAATAAATAGCAAACTTAAGCAGACCAGCCCCCACAAGCAGCACCTGTTCACAAGTATGACGCGTGTGGCAGCCATCGCCCTCCTCGCCATATTGGAGGGAAGTGAGCGACCCGTCACACGACGCCGCCGCAAGCAAAGGCCTTAAAGTGAGCATGACTTACTTAAGTCTACCTTAGAAATAAAAAATAACTAAAGGGAAACACTAAACACACAATTTGTTATCACTGTGACTATTGACAAGCTTAGACTAAATATCACAAAATAAATAAATATAACAATTAGACAGACATAATAAATCGATGCATTTATATCAAACTAAATAAATGAAGAACATTGAATTGAATTAATTTAATTACAATAGGTAATATAATCTGTAACCTAAAAATATAACTTATAATAATAATAGCATACTTTGAATTAAAATGGACCTTGAACTATCTGCTCAGTGAGGCAGGTGCAGAGAGAAGCTACTTCCATACATCCTTGTCGTCAATATAATGAGACACTTTATAATAAGCCCTACTCAACAGCCGCTTTTTGATATGTTCCTTAAATTTAAAAAAAGACATACTGGTCACGCTATGAGGAATTTTATTGTAAAATTTAATACAATTCCCAAGAAAGGACTTATTTACTTTAGCTAATCTAAATCTAGGTACAGTTATTTTGTCTTTGTTTCTAGTGTTTCTATCATGATAGTCACTATTGACTGGAAACAAATTAATGTTCTTGCGGACATACATAATATTTTCAAAAATGTACTGAGAGGGCAAAGTTAGTATATTAATATCCGGAAATATATTTCGTAGAGACTCGCGAGAACCCAAACAGTAGATGGCGCGAATTGCCCTTTTTTGTAATACAAAAATTGATTCCAAGTCTGCGGCAGAGCCCCACAGCAAAAGGCCGTAAGACATAAGACTATGAAAATATGCAAAATAAATTAATCTGGCTGTATTAATGTCCGTCAGTTGCCTTATTTTGCTGACTGCAAACGCAGCGGAGCTCAGTTTACCACCTAAGGCTTCCAGGTGAGCACCCCACTGCAATCTACAGTCTATAGTCAGACCAAGAAAAACAGTCTTATCTACTACATTAAGTTTATTACCATCCACAATAACACTGGTATCAACTTTTGGTACATTTGGTAATGAAAATCTTATACATTTTGTTTTTTTTGAGTTTAACATAAGATTGTTGGCAGCAAACCATTGAGACACAGTCTTCAGAGCGTAGTTAACTTTTAAAAGATCTTTGTCTTTTCTATCTACTTTAAATATCAGAGACGTATCATCTGCAAACAAAACGACATCTGATAGTTCTTTCACCATATAAGGTAGGTCATTTATATAAACTAGAAACAGAAATGGGCCTAAAATCGAGCCTTGAGGTACGCCTAATTTGACTAAGGAGCCCGATGACACACTACCATTGATTCCTACTTTTTGTTGGCGCCCTGAAAGATAGGAAACCACAAGATCGAGAGCCACTCCGCGAATTCCGTATAACTTAAGTTTAAGAGCTAGCGTTTGGTGATCTACGCAATCAAATGCCTTGGAGAGATCACAAAAGATACCAATAGCATCGTGTGAGCACTCCCAGGCCTGAAAAATATGCTTAATAAGTTTAGCTCCCGCATCCGTAGTGGACTTACCTCTCGTAAAACCGAACTGATCATCATGGAGTATCTTGTGGTTATTAAAATGCCTTAACATTTGGTTTAGCACAATCTTTTCAAAAATCTTACTTAATGCAGGAAGTACTGAGACCGGTCTGTAATCTGAGGGATTGTTTTTACATCCCGATTTTAAAATCGGAACAATTTTGCTGTATTTCATTAAATCAGGAAAGTTGCCCTGTTCGAGAACAACATAACATTGGTTAAAAATTAGGGCTAAAATAGGGGCAATATTAAAAATAATTGACTGTATAACTTTAACTGACAAACCCCATAAGTCTTCTGTATTTTTCATATTTAGTGACTTGAAAGCCGTGATAATGTCATAGTCACTAACCTGGGTGAATGCGAAGTCTGGAATGTTTCGTTGAAAAGTCTTCTGTAAAATCGATTCTGCTAACGTGGAAGACGAAGCAAGATTTTTAGTAGCCTCCATAGGTATATTTGAGAAAAAAGTTTCAAAAGCAGATGCTACTTCTAATTTATCTGATATTAGTTTATCATTAATTTTAAGACAAAAAGTATTATCTTTGATTTTATTTTTACCAGTCTCTGTATTAATAATCTGCCACACTGTTTTAATTTTATTATTAGAATTATTTACCCTATTGCCTATGTAGATGGCCTTAGCTCGAATGCATACCTGTTTAAATAACTTGGAATAGTTCCTAACATATGTATGAAAGTTTTCATTACTATTGTAAGATCTCTGATGGTAAAGATCATACATGTTATCCCTACTCTTCCTGATTCCTTTAGTTGCCCAGTTACAGAATTGAAGTTTATTATTTACCTTTTTAGTTTTGATTGGACAAGATACATTAAATTCGTTGCAAATATCTCTAAATATTTTGTCATAGTTTACATTTGGATCATCAGAAATATACATAGTGTTACTAATTTTATAATCCATATTAACGCTGAAATTATTTAATCTTGTTTCATTAACTGACCTAAATGTTTTCGTTATGGATGACCTAAGATTTTTACACGGTAATTTTACCAATTGTGCCAAATGATCCGAACGGACGCCACCTATTATGGACTTCTCTAAAACGTTACCGTTAGTAATTATGTTATCAATACAAGACGAACTAGTAGCCGTTACTCTCGTGGGCTCATTAAATAGAAGAGACATATTAAATGATTTAAATAAAGTAATAAAATTATTTCTATCTAATGAGGGTATCAGGATGTCAATATTAAAGTCACCACAAATAATTACTGACTTATTACACCTAGATAATTTACTAAGTATTTGTTCCATTATAGAACAAAACAACGAAAAATTAGACGCGGGAGGCCTATACACACATATAATGATGGAGCTTTCAATCTCTGCACAAGCCACCTCGCATACGCGTTCCACAGAGTGACAAGTAATATCAGAACGATTCTTAAATTTAATATTATTATTTAGCAAAATGAGGGTGCCGCCACCCTGAGCAGTCACTCTGTTGAACGCGCTGGCAACAGTAAAGTTATTAACATTAAAAAGCATTGTATCTGGTTTGAGCCATGTTTCCGTAAAACATAATATATCAATTATCATTTCATCACATAATAATTCAACGTCAAGTATTTTGCCAGAGAAGCGATTTATATTCTGGTGTAGTATAGTTATGCTATTAGTGTGCTTCTCTGTTGTCGGAGTTATAAGTTTAAACAACTAATCACAGTATTGTTAGTAATACTAGACGATACCGCTCTGTCACTTAAGCTACTGGCAGTTATATTAGCTATAACCATGTTAATATTATAAGCTATCAGTGTAGCAATCAAGATTTTACAATTTTTGGGCATAAACAATGAGTCCCCAGTAAATTTTAGTCCACTAACAAATTTATTAGTGTCGAAATAAGAAAAAACGTCACTATGACGACATGTCAATCTATATATAAAATTGTTCAAAAACAATATATATCTATTTTGTTTGTCCGTATAGTTGACGGAGTATGGCAAAGCACATAGAAAAACATTCATCACCTTTAGTTTGAGGAATGTTTCAAAACTATTAATTAATTCTTTAAATTTCACATTCAAACCATTTCCTATAAGTATCACAACTGTGGTTTGTTTGTCAAGCTTAGTACTTACAATTTTATTCATTATATCTGTATAGGAAGCTCCCGGCATACAATAATTAATAACTGGCTGATCCATACGATTATTTAATATTGGTCCAAAATTGACCCCAATTTGGTCAGAAAAAACAACAGTTTTCATTATCGATCCCTCAGAGCTCCCCACAGAAATATTGACACTGACATGTGGCTCAGTGCTCGGAGCACTCGGAGCGCCCGGAGCACCCAGAGCAGCCGAAGCACTCGGAGCGCCCGGAGCACCCGAAGCGCCAGGAGCACCCGAAGTACTCGGAGCGCCCGGCGCACTCGGAGCGCCCGGAGCACCCAGAGCAGCCGAAGCACTCGGAGCGCCCGGAGCACCCGAAGCGCCAGGAGCACCCGAAGTACTCGGAGCGCCCGGCGCACTCGGAGCGCCCGGAGCACCCAGAGCAGCCGAAGCACTCGGAGCGCCCGGAGCACCCGAAGCGCCAGGAGCACCCGAAGTACTCGGAGCGCCCGGCGCACTCGGAGCGCCCGGAGCACCCAGAGCAGCCGAAGCACTCGGAGCGCCCGGAGCACCCGAAGCGCCAGGAGCACCCGAAGCACTCGGAGCGCCCGGCACACTCGGAGCGCCCGGAGCACCCAGAGCAGCCGAAGCACTCGGAGCGTCCGGAGCACCCGAAGCGCCAGGAGCACCCGAAGTACTCGGAGCGCCCGGCGCACTCGGAGTGCCCGGAGAAGAGACATCAACACAAGGATCAACATTATTAATATTATGACAATGGCATATCTTTTTCAACGTTAGCTAGCTTCTACCATCGCAACTCGACGGGTTCTCCATCCTCATACATTGGAACCGAAATGGTTTCGTACTATGCGCTTTCAACGGAGCATCCTACCGCAGACGCTCAGGTTGTGGAATAACCTCTCCGCCTTGGTTTTCCCAAGAGAATACAGCATGGGGCTCTTCGAAAAGGCTGTGAAGAGATTTTTGCAGGGTCACAACGCGCTATTGATACCCCTGTGTTGCAACTGTTGCAAGCGTCCATAGGCTACGGTAACCGCTTACCATCAGGCGGGCTGTATGTTTATTTGCTATCTTAGGGTATAATAAAACATAGAACATCCTTTTTTTTAAGTCGGTTAACAATAAGACATGATTTTAAATATTGTATAACTGACTAAGTGAATAGATTTAAAACTATGATTAGATATCTTTCTAATGTACAATTATGTAAGTGCTAAATAACTTATTTCGATCTACCAACTTTTCAATGTACAAGTGAGTAAGTGTCTAGATAACTAATTTCGATTGAACAACTTTCCAATGAACAAGTGTATAAGTGCCTAGATGGAATTTGCAACCATACTGAATCACATTGAATAAGTGTGTACCTACGTAGTTACACTGTTGTACGTCGACAAAACAAAATATACAAAAAATAAACTTCATGAACTTTTTACTACTTCTTTGTTAAGTACGTGTTTTAAATATTTGTATTACAGCGCTATTGGGGTTTTAATTTCTTCATTCCATTCATTTAAATATTTCTATCCGTATGTGGTTTAGAAATATTTGCAGCGGTAGAAATATTATTACGAAACGTACGCGCACGCCACTCGCTGTCCGTAGAAGAAGTGAGGGAGTGGCAGTTGACCACGTACCACACCGCGTTCCCCCCACGTTAAAGTGTTTAACTGGATCACACACGCTTATTCGCTGTGCGTTTTGAACCGCTAATGCAGATAAATACTTATGCGTTTGAGAAAAAAGTATGTTCCGATAGGAAAATTAAAAAAAAAATGAATACGTCTTGTAGATTCGGATACGTAGAGCTCCAAAATGCAATAAAAACACTTTGGTGTAACAGGCACATAAATCGGAATACGTAGGACGTGTCGATACGTACTTTCGCTTTGATATTTTGGGTAAGCCACAGACGTAAAAGAAGTTCAGATTGATCGATTATCATACTGAAGCCACTTGTCTGTGCATAAATGCACATGTGTGCAATAAAATGTTGGGGCTGAGCGCAATTTTTATGCATAATTGTGTGTGAGTGGTGTACACACAACCGATCACCACGATACTGACATCGCCGGCGAGGTCACGCGTTGCGACGTCCCACCCAGTCTCGTCCCGTTCAAGCGGCCCGAGCTGCCATGATGAGTAATCCGACCGTCCCCAGTTAGTTGTAACTCGTAAAAGTTCCTTCTGACCTTTTTTACGTCTGTGGAGTAAAAGTGCTATCTATATTCTTGGTCAATCTGTCGCTGAAAACTTATCGTTCTTTCTAGGCTTTTTGTGCTTACCACCTTCAGCATCCCCGGAATGTGTCAAAAATATTATTACACTTTATACTAATAGGAACATGATATTTAATTACATATCACTGACTAATAAAGCACACGCCGCAAAAAGATAAAAAGCAATCTGGAAAAAAAACTTCAATAAATAACGATAACTCGTTTTCTCTTTTATCATGTCCACGTATATTTTTTACAGATTTGAATACAAAAATGGGGGTAAAAAGAAACGCGGATGAAAAAGCATAAATACTACAACAAATGGTACGGGCTGAATCTATCATAATGATCTCGTGACATTCTCTTGACAGTTTGTATGAAAACTGATACCTGCGTAATGTGACAGCTACTTTTGACGCTGACTGTACATCCTTTCATAAAAGTTATAATAGTCTGGGAAGTATACCTTTCTGCGCCAACTGATATTTCACACAATTTTGTTATATAGGTTGTTATAAACGGCAGGACAGACAATTATAGCTTAAATACTATGAAATAGATTAGACTAGTTTACCCCCTAAAGAATGGTATTTCCAAAAATCTTTTCTTATATGCTATAAAAGGCACCAATGTATACAAACTTTCGAGTTAATCGAGACACGCAGTAAATAAAACCCTCCTCTTAAAACATAATTAACCCTTTAGCCCCGTTTGGGGTCGATTTTCAAGAAACCCAAAAACACGTGTTTCATTTATTTTCTATCCTATGTATACCAAGTTTCCAGTTAATCGGACCGCGTGGTAGGTTTCTTCCATACAAACTTTAGCACCCCTTAAACCCTACTAGGGGTAGTATTATTACATAAAAAACTTTATTAAACTTTATTATTACATAAAAAGGCAAATAATCGTGCTAAGTTTCAGGATTATAATCCAATGTTATTCATACAACCAAAATCACCCCTTTTCCGCTTAAGTTGGGTTGCCCCCGCAAATTAAGCCACTAGTGGCGACCACAATAGAGAGACTAGTGGCCGCCACAAGTTGCGGATGCGTTTCTCCATACAATTTGCATAGCATCGGCGCATACCGAGTGGTTGAGTGGCCGCGTCCGAGCCACAGGCTGCGGAGTCGACCGCGCTCGCCACTCGTTTTGTCATTTGACTCGCGCGTACACACGGCCACAGTCGCCGGGAAATGAACAATGTTTTCTAGCTGCAAGTGGCAGCCACTGGTGGCCGCATCCAGCCACTAGTGGCTGCCACTGGTGGCGGCGTGTAGTGGTCTGACTGACACTGGTGGTGGTCGCGTTTAGTGGCGGCGATAGTGGCCATATAATGTGCGGGGTCCCTATAAGATAACCCTTGACATTTCGGCTACCCTTTGAAAATTAATCATGACGTATACATTTTGTTTTACTTTCGTGACGTGATAAGCACCCGCAGAAGGTTTCTGTCATAGAAATAAGAGGCATTACAAAGCACGCAAATATTGCAAATGGTTGCAGAATGGTCACACAAATATATAATTTAACCGGATTTAATTAAAGGTGTATTTTACTTGATAATAATAGTCCGCGTGACAAGCTAGTGTCTTGCATAATGTATCTGCGAGCCGTCGGCGTCATGTCGCCTGTATGAACCTATTTTAGTTGTCACGTTATTTTGGCCTTTTCTATGACTAAAGAAATTACATGACTGTTGTGATTTCACATGCTGTTGGTAACCAGAAAAATATATTGATTACTTATTTAATATGCTGTTAAATATTGTTATATAAAAATACTAGTTTTATTTTAGCTTAGTTTTAGTTAGATAAGCCGTCTGGCGGCTGCATATAGGCATTATGGCATAGGCGACGGCAGCACCTGTCGTAAAAGGCGACTAAACGGGGCCTTTGGGGTCGTGGGCAATTAGGGCGGGGGCTCTGTGCGCCCAGAAGCGACCCCAAGGAGGACGATGGGTCGATGTGGTCACGACTCATCGTGTGATACCATAGCGAGGGTGCTGGGGGAAGGTATCACACTTCCCCCGGGACGCCGCGAGTGGAGGGGTGAGCAGGTACGCGTTCAACACGAGAGCCCGCCTCCCTCTACAGCGCAGATGGCGACCACCGTGGGGTCTTAGCCGATACAAGTCCGGCATAACCTGGCTACCCCCGGGGCGGACTAGTATCATATGAGGATTTCACCATGAAAAAAAAAATTACTATCCTCTTTCTACTGATATGCTTTCCTGGTAACATTTCACAAAAAGAAACTTAGTTTTGCACTAATAAATAAGTATCTCGGATTCTTTCTAATTTATACATGAGGTAAATAATCATACGGCTCACTTGATGGTAAGCGTTTGCCATAGCGTTGTGGACGCTTGCAACACCCGGGTGTCCGCCACCTCGCGCAAAGGAAGACACATATTCCGCGATATTCTGTAAGTTGGAGGTGGGGAAAAACGCTATGCTCTACTTCTCTTGTCGTGTCGTATCGTAATCGTATCGTGAGTGCAAAATAAATCGATAGTTATCGATTCCCTTTGACTCGGTAATCTGGGCGAGCCGATTATGAATATTATATAGTCCATGTATTGATTTTATAGGGAATACTTGGAAAGTGCTATTATTAGTATTGCTGGTAATTAAATTGATAATTATTCTACCATCGGACATAGCTCGTCGAGTTAGTAAGCTGAAGTGGCAATGGGCAGGCGAAATCGCTCGAAGAGCCGATATAACGGGGAAAAGGTATGGAGGTGCAAGGTGGATGACAAATCCATTTAAAAGGCATGTTTTTTTTACTTTGTATAGGCCTGTGTTTGACCACAATCTCACCATAGTAAGTGATGATGTGACCGGAGGTGGTAAGCACACAAAGCCTAGAAGGAACTGGCTCTCAAATGCAGCTATCAGAAGACACCAATAAGTGATTGGCGATTTCAACTTGAGGGTGGTAACTTTATGTTGTGTTCCTGCGCGTGAGTAAGGTCGCCAGAGCTCATTGGGGAAGGGTTAAGGGTCGGTAACGCGTGCATGATGCCCCGTGTGTTGCAAGCGGCCATAAGGCTTCGGTAATCGCTTACCATCATGCGGTTTGTATGCTTGTTGACCGACTTAGAAGAAAATATACATACCTACCCTTTAATATTGTTTCACCTTTCTGATTTATGTTTGATGATGATGAGGTTAATGTGATATGGTCTAGACATTTCCCTTTGTTTAGAATAGACATTATAGGTTAGGTGCTTAAGTCACTAATAGGCTAAAGCCTAAAAACCATTAGGGTTGACTTGGTACTGTTGTGGAAAGACTTCTCAGTCTTAATTTAATAAAGAAATAGCTTTCCGCCTAGCGATCTCCTATTTTACTCACTTAGGGATCGAATTTTGAAATCCTTTCGTAGAAACTTGCGTTATATTAAATAAGGAAAAATGATACAAAAAATACGATAAATTGAACGTTTAATTCTTATGAAATAAAAAAATGAACAAAAAAATATGGATAATAGTTGTATTTTCGTTATAATATAATAGAGCGTTATTTTTACCTAAATAATTTCTTTACTTGTTCTCCGCCGCTGTTTCACCCGCTTTCTCGGGATCAAAAGAGTCTTTTATACGTGTCCATGCTACAAGTAGTCTGCGAGCACAAGTTCATCAAAGTATATTCGTTGAGCCGTTGGGCTTTTAAATTGAATGTGAATACTTATAATACTGGAAAAAAAATAACCAGTGCGGAAATTTTGACACATGAAACTTAAAGGAGTTTTATTAAACACCAATTTTTTTTATTTTGATATGTACCTACAAAAAAAAAAGTGCTAACGTAGTGCTGCGGCGCAGAGAAACGGGTATGACTTTGTGCCTGCTTTGGCAAGTACCGCATACGTAGGATAAATTCGGCTTCACTTTCTTATAAGGCGACACTCCGTCTTGTTTTTTTATACGTCTATGGAGTAATCTATTTCTATCACAGATTACCCAGTTTACTCGTGACAACGATCAATGCAACTTGATCGAAACGTAGATGTAACTCTATATAAATCATATTTTTATAATAATCTGTGTACGAATAGACTCTATACATTAATATTACAATGAATTTAGTTCGTATACACCATGGGCACGATATTCGCGATTAGGACCAATGCTAATTTAGAAATAATCAAAATAATTTAATTTATATTTGAAGAATGTTCATAAGTCCCAAAATAGCAATATAATTATTTTATGTCCCCATTAAAAGACATAATTCCCCAACTGTGGGGCATTAAGACATACAGCCTCGGCGACCCCGCCCCGCCCGCGTCGTCACGCCCACAGTTTATTTACGGTTCAGTCAGATTAAACTTTTGATATTTATTTTTTAAATTTATTTTGGTTTAGACAAAAAAAAAGTTTTAAAACCGTTTTCCTTTTTACCGTGTTATGATCAAGGATGTTATAAAACTTCGGATGTATTCTTGCTAACAAAAAACTGTGTCGCTGAGAGTCGGCCACCTCACTGTACATACAAGCCGGCACGCACACATTCACACACTAGTCGGCCATTACGCGGATAAACGTCAACAGAGTCAATACGTTTGCGGTGCCGCAAAATATTAAAATATAGCATCTCTTGTGTAGTGAAATGGTGTAAAAACCGTAGAGACCGGAGGAAAAAAATACCAGGAATCACGTTTCACAGTTAAATTAATAATTCAATCACTTAGTTCCCGAATTTATACATCAAAACAAATATTCATTCACCAGTACAAAAGAATTAATGACAAAGCCAGTGTTGCCAATATACACTTTTGTAAATTACCCGAAATATGGGAATTTTATATTTTATGGTTATCATTAATACGTATTTTATTATAAATTGATTTCAAACTGTCGCGACTAGTACACATACTTTATATCAGTGGATCTCAAACTTTTTTGGCGAACGGACCACTTTTAGAAAGCGAATTATTTGATGGAGCCCTAAAATAATCAAAGAATAGTTTAGGTAGGAATGTACTTTCAAGTTCGTCGATTTAAGGGACGGAAGGGGAGGGGGGAATAGTGAGGGGGTCGGTGTAGAACCCCCCCTCTATGTGAAGGAAATGTTGCGCACCCCCCCTTTTTTTAGATACTATTATTTTTATTTTGTCGGGTGAGGGGAAAGGGTGGTCCCTTTTATAGTGCATAAATTTCATAAACTTTGTGTAGAGCCTTCTAATAATGTAACGTCAAAGTACAACTTAGCCATAGTTTATTGTGTAGGTATTCTTTATTTTACCGCGTAGGTTGTAAATATTGTATATTGTGTTGCAAGCGTCCATAGGCTACGGTAACCGCTTACCATCAGGCGGGCCGTATGCTTGTTTGCCACCTAAGTGGTATAAAAAAAAAAAATATCTTATTGTATTTAAAATGTGTGTGAGGAATGTCCCAGAATATTTATTTATTAATAGAATACTATTACGGAAATCTGCTGTACATATTTTAGATATGTTAGTAATTTCAATATTTGTAGAAATAAACCAATATAGCTATTCTAGCACCATAGAATGCGTAAAAACATTAAATAATTAATTTGTCATGGTTATTGAAACATCGATCTTTTTTGCAAATAACTACAGAGGCCGGCAAACAACTTGAGCCAAAGTCGACGTAGTGGGGGTAAGTTCGCGCATGTACACTCATGCTCGGGCAATAGCGTGGATCGAATAACAATCGACATCTTTCGATTGTTCATAATACGCTTCTTGCGGCACCGCGCGTGTCCTATGCCGTGCGCTGGCTGTCCGTCCGCCGAATGAATTAATCTATTTGTCCCCGCGCTCACCCGTCGATTGTGCATACTATTACAACCTGCGTTGCGTGGCTCAATTTTAATTCGAAAGGTCGATTGTTTATTCCTTAGAACGAATGAATCGACAATCGAATGTAGAGTTTTACAATTGTCGATTCTTTCGATTATTTTTTTTGCAACAATCATCCATCGTTACTTAATTTTCATTTAAACATGTCTACCGTTACATATTAGTCTTAGCATAATATAATAAAACATAGGTAAATTTAGCCTAACATGGCAACCCTAAATTGAATCACACATAAACAGCCGCCGCCATTACGGTGCCTCAGTTTTGTAATAGCGAGAGCGGAGTCCGGGTAGTCTGTGGTTATGATCTAAAAATACGAAATAAGAATAAAACCCATTTAATTCTGTAGCTTAATTTTTCTTATACCACTGAGGTGGAAACAAGCTTACGGCCCGCCTGATGGTAAGCGGTTAACAGTCACGCGTAGCCGACCCGGTTTAAAAACAAAAATATGGGCTTGCGTTTGGCCACTGACCCGCGCCCATAAGGGACGATGACGAAGCCTAAGATGGAACACGTTTACCCAGAAGAAACCTATTCACTCTGTCCTTGAAAGTTCCTAGATTGTAAGCGTCAGGAAACAGACGCCGGAAGCAAGTTCCACTCCCTTGCTGCCCGCATTATAAATGAGGATGCTAAACGCTGTGACCGATTTTCGGTATGTCAACATCGTACGGGTGAAAATTTTCCCGGCGTCTTGTGGTTCGGTACAAAAGTGGATGGTGGAATAAGGTGAACCTGTAACCATATAAACCCTACCAAATCGTGATGATATTATTATAGCCTATTGATTCTATTATTTTCTCACAAAATTTTTTATTAAAATTGAAGTAATGTCTAATTTTAGCAAATCAACCTTAAAGTTTCTGATAAAAATATTAACTGTAAATTGGCTTACAGACAGAGCACTTTAATCTAGCAACTACGAATTATTCGTAGTCTAGGAAATAATAGATCTGTCTAGCTTCCAGTCAATTTTATAGGACTCACTCAGTAGTTATTTTACAAAAAGTGATTTAATTTTTGTTAAAAACTTCGTGCCTTCGGTCAGTTCGTATTTATAATATTAGTTAGGATACTGTGGACTCAGACCAAGAAAAAATGAAAGACGGAACGTCTGTGTTCTTAAGTGACGCAAGTAATAGGAAGCCGGCGTTCTTGTAAATACAAGGTCCCACACACACATATAGACAATAGGAAGCCGATCGGTTGTCTTTCTGTATTGAGACGTTGACAGTGACAATTTTTGCCTGCTTAGGCCAGTACTGATTTTACTCACGCACACGTAGCAAATTTTTTGCTTCACTATCTGATAAGGTTACACTCCGTCTTGATTTTTTTATATGTCTATGACTGTGGATTGATTATTTTGACACCACAAACTAGTTCAAGATAGTTTACCGACTTTTCTCCCCAACTTGTACCCAAGTATACCCAGATAATGTCCCGAGTACACGTCATTTTGTCTATTAACAAATCTATTTACGCGGTCACAGCGGCAGACAGAATAAAATTATGCGCTCCGTAGTAAGTCTTACGCCAGACAACTAGTCTGTTTGTACTAGGTTAAATATCTGAGGATAGATCTGAAGGTGGTTCTGATAATGTAGAACATCCTTATTTTGTTATAGTTAGTTTATATAACTTTTGTGTTTGTTTTTTATTATGTTTTTAATACTTGCATCGAATGGAACGCGAAAATATTTTTTTTTCTTTCTTTTCTTTTCTTTCTTTCTTTCCTTCTTATTTCTTGATTAAGGTTTAGTATGGTGATTGAGTATTTTGGAGGATACGGCTAGCTTCCGGGGCCAAATGTTTTTTCGTCTTGTTATTTTTTTTTAGGTCATCCAACAATTATTTACACATTTCATTTACAGGTTTTGGATTTTAAATTTAACATTATTAAGTGTAACAAATTACTTATAGGCTAACACCATATTCAAAATTAACGGTTTACAATATTGTATATTAATAATAAAAAATAACAGATCAATAAATACACATTCAAATAATAATAATTTACAATCATATAAAAAGTAAAATCAGTAACCTAATCAATACAAATTAATATGATAGTAAATTAATTCAATTCATTTTGTAAAAAGAAATAGTAAAAGTTATAGATTATAGAAATTATACATAAAAAACACTCATACAATAAATTATATCACAACATATCACTTTGACGGGGCCGTTGGCGACGTGGAGTCTAAAAACTATAGCGCCGCAGGTCGTGGGTTCGATTCCCACACAGGACATACATTTGTGTGCATGAACATGTCTGTATGTCCTGAGTCTGGGTGTAATTATGTATATTAAGTATGTATTTACAAACAAAAAGTAGTATATGTATTATATCAGTTATCTGGTTTCCATAGTACAAGCTCTGCTTAGTTTGGGATCGTGATGACCGTGTGTGAGGAATGTCCCAGGATATTTATTTATTTATTTATTATATTCATAAAGTCTTATAGGTATAATGTTACGGAAAGGGTATATTATCTATCCGAAAGGGGTGAAGACTACATCAGATAAAGAATCAAGAAAAAGTTTCAGCTCAAAATAAATTACTCAGAAATTCATACTTTAATGATTTTTTTTTTATTATACAAATGATCAAAACAAATTTTTTTTAAGTGTGATTGGTGGCCTTTTCATTGAGTGCGTTGAGTGGGCTGCGTTTCTAGGACAAGTGAAAAGTCCCGGTGTATATGAATAATATTAACCTTGCATTGTATACTCCTTATCGTTGTTATTTACTTTATTTCTTCGTTATGTAAATATTTTTATGTCTAAATCAATTCTTTTTACTTTACTTTTTCAATTTGTCTCTTACAACATGTTTAACTCCACTTACGTTGTATGCCTAAGTATTTTATGTAACTTGTGGTTAACGCGGTTGTTGTCACATTTGTTAAGATTATTTTATTGAATACCTTTTATTTACAGTTTTAGTGTGTTTGTTGATCCTTGAAAACAAATAAAAAAAACGCGTAAGTACAATTTTTCGAAGAATTTTTCGGCTTTCAAATCTCAAGCTGCCAGAACACACTGAATCAGCCAGTTGATGCGGTAGATTTTTATTTTATTATTTTCTATTATTATTAAATCCTCAGATTATTAGAAGATATTTAATCTCACGTATAGCCGGTATTTAGGGATCGCCCGGCCGCGCAGTGAGTCGTGCCAAAAATGTCGGACGTTTTACCGGCGCGCATCAAAATAAACTAAACTGTCTACTGCTTTGTTACTGTTATGTGGAGATTATGAGAACTAGAAGATTATGGTCCGTATAATGTTTGAGTGTGAGTGTGAGATAAGGTTATAATGTTTGTTTATGTGCAGAAAGTTAAATATAACATTTACTATGTTTTCGTGTTGTTTTAGATTTCTTAATAACAACTAGGCACCTGACTATTAAAATTTCTTTTGAACATAAAAAACAAGCTTTTTCTATATATTAGTCGGCCTATTTAATCATCAGACTCTAGAACCAGAGTAATTGGCAAGAGGAATCAAACGAGCCCAATTTCGATGGGATTGCGTCGTTTTATTACAGACTTCCCATGGCCACCTTCCGGCTCCATCATCAGATCAGCTCCATATCGTAATTATATTGTATTATTATCCGATTTACATATCATCATCATCATCAGCCTATAATGTCCAACTGAGCACAGGACTCCGTTCACAAATGAGGGGAATGGGCACATACTCCACCACGCGTGCCCACTGCGGATCGGTAGAGGTAGGCTAGTGGTCAACCTACTGTTGGAGTTTTCAAGCTGCCTAGAAGGCATCCAACTAGCTTAACGACTATCACAATTAAGTGATAACTGGGACCAACGGCTTTTCGTGCCTTCCGAAGCACGGAAACGCTCGATTTGAAATACCACTAGGCGGCCACACATCAGGTACCGACCAAGACGGTGGTAGCTTAACTTGCCGATCGATTAAGAACGGCTAATCATGCTACACCACGAGCGCTAATATACATATGCATGCAAAATTTCAGCTCAATCGAAAACCGGGAAATAGTCCTTCAATTTGCAAGATTTGATTACAGACAGAAACCGGTATAGCTATCAATAAATAAATGTTTGTAATAACAAATTATAATAATAATAAATCTTCTAGTAAATACTTCAGTTCAGATTCCCAAGTCCATGGAAAAAGATTATATAGACAAAGAAATTGAAAGTACATGCAAAAAGTGTCACAAATTGGGTCCACGTAAATTACAGTATACGCAATTAAATTTGCAAAGCCAGATACTTTTGTGTCCGATGTTAAACAATAGTTGGTTACTGATAAACGACTATCCCTTTCCTTGACTATTGTATTAACAAAGAGCACCGGAAACACATTGGCAAACATTTGAACAAATGACTATTTGCCAACCTTTTTGAATAATGTACCTGCAATGGTAATTTGCTACCGACTCCTTTTACTTTTTCTGTGAATTTCAATTGAGCTTACTTTCGTTGAGGTTTATTGTAGCAGGAGCTTATTTGTTTTGTGTCTGACCACAGCTGTAAGTGATAATGTAGGTGGTGTGCGTCATGCGTGTACATGGAGCCTTGAAGAAAATTTACTGCCAATATCAATCTACTGAGATTTTCTATAGTGGCCACCTTCACCAACCGCTAGGTCATAAAAGACGGCACACTATTCCTGGCAACCCCTTACGAGCTAAAGGTGATTGGCGACATTTAATTTGAGGGTCCACCATCGAAATAGTATTACCCTGGAATAAGGATGACAGCTGTAAAAACGGCCGAAGAAATAAGACCACGGTGTCGCTATTTCAGTTTCAGTAGACGTTTGAACGTAGAACATTCATTAATGAGTGACATAATTTTGTTTTGTTGAGTTTCCGAGCGGCCACTTTCACGATGTTGTCTTGTATGTAACCCTTAATCTAGACAGAAGATAATATATCGATGGGGTCTAGCTACCGCGTATCTTTGGTAGACAAAGACCGCTGGTGGGCCGTCATTGGATGAAATTAATTAATGGTGCACTACCGCTGATCTTTGGTAGTCATCGTAGACTACCAAAGATCAGCGGTAGCCCCGTTGGTCGTCGGCCGTTAAATTTTTTAATAATACCTAGTTGAAAAAAAGAAGTTATTGCAATTAAAAATGTTACTCTAAATTCGGCTTCTTCACTAACCGCCTTATTCATAATGAAGTTACCAAACGTTGATTATCTAAAATTCTGACGTCTTTATCTGACACGTGACATTTGGTGATCGAAAGAGTGAGACGGAGGACACTATTACACTGATTTAGTTAAAAAGCCATTATGAATAAGGGGGTATGTCTTTACCAGACAATTTTGTTATTACACAACACAAACCCAAATTTAAAACTCATTTATTGAGTTTAGGCCTTGACATCGATAAGGCACTTATGAACGTTAGTTGAATCTGCCACAGGTTAGACACTGAGCCATGATAATCCCAAGGGTTATAAGCAGATTATAGAGAGATAGATATTATAAAAACTAACAAGAAGGAACATACAAAAACAAGAAACAAAGACTTTAAGAAATTCTCAGAAATTATAGCGAATGTGAATTTTTGAGTAATTTACTTTGAGTTTAAACTTTGTATAGAGAGTACACCGGATGTTAGTCTTCACCCCTTACGGTTATATGTACCCTTCCCGTCACACGTTGTATAACACACCACTATAAGGTATTTTGTTAGTTATATAATTCTGTCTGTTGTATAATAAACTTAGGTACAATTTTCGCTGGATACACCTCGGATACACTGAAAAAAAGGTTCTACAAAACTAGTTATGTAAGTTGACGTTTTGTTGTCGGGAAACTAACTTTAGTTACATTTAATCGTATATCTCTTTCATTTAATCAAATAATTTAGTAATGAACCAAAACTAGTTTTGTTACTGATAAGTTTTAGTTCGCATGTCTCTCTGTTTCGGTTATTGGTAGTCAAATTTTGTGTTACTGTTAAATACATTTTTTTTTTCAGTGTACCCTATTTCTCTAATAATTACAAATAAAAATTAACGACAATGATATCTCGATATCATTGTCTGGCATTGAAAAATCAGACCCGTCACCATTGAGTTATGTATATAATATGCCGATTTTCGTTTTGTTACTGGCCATTTATTTTTGAAAAACAACATGCAAAGAAAATAAATATATAGTATTTTTTTTCAAGAAAAGTTTTCTCTTATACGTTAGATGATTCTAATGATGTTTTAAATAAATAGATAACAATGTTTTTAACAAAATATTGCCATTTAGAAATAACACAACCAACAATTTAAAAAAACGACAATGGCTGAAAGAAAATATTGAAATGTCATTGTGCAGTTAAAGAGATTGCCCAATTTCTTGTGGACGTTAAAAGAGAAGTGTTGTACCCGATATCGATAATATCGATTATTTATTACGTAATGGATGACGTCAGCATTTATTCACACTAGCTGATAAATAATGGCGAAGCAATTATAAATAATAAATAAGGATTTTAATGTATTTTCAATTTTGTTTTATTTATTTAGTAACTAATCAGAATTAACTAATCAATAATTTTATTATTATTGACAAAATAAAATATGAACAATAATTAATTAAAATAACCTAATATTTAACTTATTTGCAGAATTAATATATGAAATATATTAAATTAATTATGATTCGGCAGAAGCGGGCGGCAGTCTCAGGCTTTTTCATTTAGTTATATAAATTGTGTTTTGAATATTTTATTTTAATATTTAATGGGTTTGCCCTTGACCGCAATCCCGCCTGATGGTAAGCGAAGATGTAGTCTAGGGTGGACCGCGCGTACCCATAAGATGCCTGTTCACTCTGGCCTTGAATAGACCCATGTTATATGTATAGTGTCTGGAAACACGTTGTCCGGAGAGCATTCCACAACTTGGCCGTGCGTATAAGGAAAGAGGAAGCTTGGTACGGCAAGACGGAATGTCGGAATGAAGGAGGACTTGACAAATTCGTAATGAGATAGGTAAATATTACAAATTGAAAATTTGTTTTTTAATTATAATATAATTACTTCGATAAACGTAATTAATAAACAAATTAGTTACATATTTTAATTCTTATCTAACAAGATAATTTGCTAGAATTGATCTGTTATTTTTACGTGTACACTTATCGCCTCCGTGGCGCAATGGCTAGCGCGTTCGGCTGTTAACCGAAAGGTTGGTGGTTCGAGCCCACCCGGGGGCGGAACTATTATTTTACACAATATGCAAATAATGAAGAATTTGATTCTTATTATTGTTTATTGTATTTAATTGTGATAATTATAATTTCTGTGTATTCTCCAGCATGTCTCATCGCCTCCGTGGCGCAATGGCTAGCGCGTTCGGCTGTTAACCGAAAGGTTGGTGGTTCGAGCCCACCCGGGGGCGGATTTATTTTGCTTTGATTTTCAATTACCTTACCTATCTCTCTTCCAGTTTAATAAGTTTGTGGAATAAAAATACCGTCACGGCTTTTTGATTCATTGACGAAAACTTTTACAATCATATTTTTTGACGATATAATCAAGTATTCTTATTTCTAGTATATTCAATTTTAAATTATAATATAGGTTCGATATAAATGTCGAAGTAGCCCATCACTATTCCGAAGCCATTAGCCAACGTTATATCGCTGTCAACTGACATCAATCAATCATAATCATCCATTGTTGTAGTCAGCTATCGGAAAATATCCGGAATCTCATGAAAATGGAAACTTAGCGATTGTCCGGAAAGGACTTGGGTACGGAACCACTGGAAGGTTGAGTAACGAGTGGTAATGTAATCGATTTGCTTTTTATATATCCTACAAGTTAATTTCCGCCCGCGGGTTTCCTCCTGGGACATTCCTCACATACGGTTATCTGATCCCAAACTAAGCAGTGCTTGTTCTATGGAAACCAGACAACTGATACTATATACTACTTGTTTGTGATCTATTACTAAGTATCTATACTAATATTATAAAGCTGAAGAGTTTGTTTGTTTGAACGCGCTAATCTCAGGAACTACTGGTTCGAATTGAAAAAATATTTTTATATATATTTTTATAGATAGTCCATTTATGGAGGAAGGTTTTAGGCTATATAACATCACGCTGCGACTAATAGGAGCGAAGCATCAGTGAAAAATGTTGCGAAAACGGGGAAAATTATTCATTTAGGGTAGGGTAGGGTGGGGTAAGTATCACCACAGGGTGGGGTATCACCACAGGGTAGGGAGCACCACGCGAATGAAGTCGCTCCGGGCAGATACAGATTCAGGACATGCAGACATGTTCATGCACAAAAATGCAAGTCCTGGGTGGGAATCATACCAGTAACCTGCGGCGTGATAAGTGGAATCTTAACCAATGAGGCCAACTGGCCTGTCAATCTTAGTCCAGGGCACTCTAGGGTCTATCTATCACGTGTGTCAAATTTCATCCAAATCTGATTAACCATTACGGCGTAATTGAGTAACAGACATACAAAACGGATAATCGTGATGTCGAGAAGGGTTCGACTGAAAATCTGTTCCGAGGTATGTATGTACCACATCATCATCATCATCATCATATCAGCCTTAATTCAAATTCAAAATCATTTATTCAAATAGACCTTCGCAGGCACTTATGAAAAGTCTGACTCTAATACTCTAATACCGGTTCGGAAGGTTGCATTTGCTGAGAAGAGCCGGCAATAAACTCAGCAATTACTCTTTTCAAAACAGGCTTAGATTCATTACATAATATTTACATTCTAATCGCACTGAAAACAATTGCGTGCCCCGGCGCGGCGGCAAAATTACAAAGTAGACTGAATAAATATTTAATAAGTAAATAAATAGCAAACTTAAGCAGACCAGCCCCCACAAGCAGCACCTGTTCACAAGTATGACGCGTGTGGCAGCCATCGCCCTCCTCGCCATATTGGAGGGAAGTGAGCGACCCGTCACACGACGCCGCCGCAAGCCTAGGGATGTCCCCTGCTGAAAATAGGGCTCCCCCATTAACTTCCACTTCGAACGGTTTTGGGCCGCTTGCATCCAGCGGTGCCCAGCGATCTTGACCAGATCGTCGGTCCACCTGGTTGGAGGTCGTCCCGCTCGGCGCTTTCCAGTACGTGGTCGCCACTCGAGAACCTTCCTTCCCCTTCGGCTATCAGTTCTTCGAGAGATGTGGCCTGCCCATTGCCACTTCAGCTTACTAACTCTACGAGCTATATCGGTAGTTTTCGTTCTCCTACGAATGTCCTCGTTTCGGACCCTGTACCACATAAACTTGGAGTAATACTGAGTCGTTATTCTTTTGTCGTCATTATTTACTGTATATTTATCTGTTTCTATTGTTGTGTACGTATAATTGTGTAATGATTCTGTAATGATTGTGTGTAGGTCGAAATAAACGTAATTTCTTTCTTTCTTTAAAACAAACGTTTACATTTTATAATATTTATTAGTAGAATATAATTCAAAAAAATCAAAAATACATAACAAGCTCAAACTGAAGTTTTGAAAAGTCAGTTTTTTTTTATTTTTTTTGGTAAAAACCTCTAATTTTTTCGAGTTTCGTACCCAAAGGGT
Organism: Achlya flavicornis; assembly: GCA_947623365.1. Classification (NCBI taxonomy): domain Eukaryota; kingdom Metazoa; phylum Arthropoda; class Insecta; order Lepidoptera; family Drepanidae; genus Achlya; species Achlya flavicornis. The sequence continues at coordinate 5,012,291 of OX392495.1, read as the reverse complement.
GGCAACGGGACCTGCCTCCGCTATCTCCGTCTGTCTGTCAGTGAGCTGTATCTCATAATAGGTAGATAGTCGAAATTGACACAGAATGTGTATTTCTATTCCCGCTATAACACCAAATAATAAAGCAAGACACGTGTCTTATTTTATTATTTATTACCGTACATGAAACGTCTTTACAGAAACCCGAGTCCGACACGCACTTGGCCTAGGCTGTTACTTACTAACAGAAAGCTTTCGACCTTATGCGATCACTACTTCAGTCCAAAACCAAAAAATCTTCGATAATAGCAAATTCATAGACAAAAGTCTAGCCCCCTTACTCATAAAGCGCTAATTAACTAATTTAAAGGGTCACGTAAATAATGTCACATTATTTGACAATGACAATACAGTGACTTTATTTACGTGACCCTTTAAGGTTAAACATCAGTTACGAGGCGAGAAATTTGTTTTTTTTCGAGTTTTTTTTTTTACCTTCGTCGAAAGATATGGATAGATATTTCAGTGACTCGCGACCATAGTAGTTCATTAAGCTTGTAGAATTGATACTTTTTGTTTGAGATTAACTATTTTTGTACATTTCCCAAAATAGTAAGTTTTACGGTTTTTAGAGAAACCGTGAGAAATTTTCAAATGTGGCTCCCATATTATAAATAAAACATTCATAATACAATGTGCCAAATGAACTTCTACTCTTGCAAATCACTGAAACATCTATACATCTTTAGATAGAGTGTCGCAGCTGTCCACGCGTCGATAAAAATACGCTCTAACTGTTAGGGGCTAAATCAAATCACTGCTCAAGGTTCAGTGCTAGGACCTTTACATTTCTTGGCTTACGTCAATGACATGCATGGTATACTACGCTTCTGCACTTCGTACCAATTTGCTGATGACACTTGCTTGCTAGTTGCAGATCGTAATGTAAACGACGCTATGACGAAAATTCAGGCTGACTTCGACAACCTTAACAAGTGGTGTCACGATTCAGGACTAGTGCTCAATGCGCAAAAGACTAAACTGCTTCATATCAATTCACCATATAAACGCGACAACCTTAATACAGATCTCGTTTGCCACAGCCACTCTTGTCTACATAAGCAACCGCTACCCCGAACATGCAATAGTGATTGTAAACTTATCGAAGTTGTTAGCAAGCATACATACCTGGGTCTAATCATCGATAGTAGCTTCAATTGGCAACCCCATATTGATCGCGTTTGTGATAGACTGAGGGCCTTTCTGGCTTCTATAGCCATAATCAAAAAACGTATACCATATCAAACTCGGCTAATGATTTACAATGCTTTCGTTGAATCTGTTGTATGCTACGGGCTAAGTAGTTACGGCCGTACATACCAAACTTATCTTAATAGCATCTACCGACTGCAAACTAGAATATTAAAACACATAGTATCACCAAATGTGAAACTTAACTGTTCTAACAATGATATTCTCTTGTTTAAACATTGCAATACTCTTCCTGTCCATATAAAAGTAAATTACAACCTTCTTAAAGAACAATTTTTCAACACAAAATTACTAATAAATATAGAACACAAAAACACAACACGACAAATAACACAAAATAAACTTAAAACTATATCTGCTAATAACATCTATGGGCAACGTACCAACTCCTACTTGATTCCTCGTTTAATGAACAACCTCGATTTCGAAATTAAACAAAATATTACTCCCATTAACATAAAAAGAAAACTTAAACAACACCTTGTATCGAATCTTTAACATTTTTTGCCATCTGTAGATATTTCAAGTGAGTACCGTCACTCCGTTGATTTATAATCATGTCCACCGTAGATTTTTTTAGTATTTTTTATTAGGACTACCTACTTATTGGCCCGCTCGATTCTTTATACTCTGGATTGGAAACCTGTAAATCATTTGTTCATACCTACTTATAGCCAATCCAGTGTGTACGGAGTGGAGTGCGGCCCTATTATATTATGTTACATGTACCTAATTTCAATTAATTTATTTGCTGCGATGTACTTAGTATTCATATTCCTACCTACTGCATGACAATGTGACGAATTGTCGATCGAGAAGTCATTCCATTTATTATAAACCTTTGTGGTTTTATTGAGAATTTCTTCATACTAATCCCTATTGTAATTTAAAAAAAAAAAAAAAAAAAAAAAAAAAAAAAAAAAAAAAAAATGCAAAATAATGATCAATATTTAAATTTCTCCCGATTTTAATTGGAATATTTTAACAACTACTTTCATTATGAACGTCATTATGACAAGCAGAATGACGCAAAGGGAGCGTAAAACGTAGCTGTTACGCGCAGCAGCCTATAAAAGTTGGCCTGTTTTATATATTCGTGTACTATGACGACGTTCTTTCTAGGTATATTTATTTCTATGTATCCCGCCTCGCAAACCCAGACCCTCAAAATCCAAATCCTACCCTCTAACGTTTCAGTATTCCAAACTAACGCTATTTTTAAATTAATCGACATTATTTACTAACATTGGCTTATCATTGACTTATCTGTAACATTATCAATCAAAACTAACAGCAATACATCAGGATTAGGACCCAAAGAATACCAAATCATTTTACCGCGAACGAAACACAATTCAAACCTTATCTACATGATAATAAAGGTGGATCGTACTTTTAAAGTGCTAAGTTAAATTTGTTTTCTACTGAGGGCGACCAATGCAAATAATGTCAAAATGTCATGTTTTACATATGATAATGTAATTTTATTGATGTTTGTACAGTGGCGGAATGAGAAGGTTCGTCAGTTTTCATCTTGATTCATTCAACGTATCACGAGCACATTATTACCTTTTGAAACTGAATAGACAGTTGTTCGACCATTTATCTTGTCAACAAGTTTTTTTTTATTTTATGTTTTGATAAACTAAAACCTTCTTGTTGGTTTAACCTGCTATTGTTATTTATGTCAAATAAAAATTGAAAATAGGGCAATGTCATCATTAAAAATACTTATATTTTATTTCGCAAAAGCCATAAATTGTGTTTGACGTGATGTAAAAACAAGCAAAACCTTATTCGATAGCAAACGTCACATTTATTTAAAATGTTAGCAGCAGTTTCTTCCTTTTAGGCACCTCACTGGTAATATGTTGGTACATATAATAAAACTGATTCTTGCAATCTGGTGCAAGCGAAAACCAACTCTAAGGTGACGAACCTTTTCGTTCCGCACTGTACTTATAGGAATGAAGGGTATTTTTTATTACGAGTTTAGTTTTAGAGATTACTTAGTTGGTATTCTTTGACCTATGGCCTAGTAGCTGTTGGACAGTGAGGGAAAGAAGGACAGTTTTCACTATAGACTTAGCATTTTAGGGTAACGCAACGGACAACGCGCGAGTGATACTCCTGGTGTTGCAAGCGTCCATAGGCTACGGTAACTGCTTACCAGCAGGCGGGACGTATGCTTATTTACCGACTTAGTTGTATGAAAAAAAAAAAAGCTTCCTTTCTAGCCTCCCAGAAATGTTCATGCAATAATGCTTATCATGGATCGGCATAGAACACACAAACTGACAGTACCTAGCTAGTCAAAGTACTTAACCGCCCACGACAACGGCTCGTCAAAGAATCTTCGCCAATTCACGTCCACACAAATATTACTCCATTGAAATAATAAATGGAGGTCAGAGAATGAAATAAACATTGTTTTCTCATGTACTAAAGTTGCACAGAAGCCTGCGCGATCGTAAAATATTATTATAACACGTCGACTAAGTTTATTGCCGCCATTTTGGTTATGTTCACCATAATTTTTGACGACTAAGGAATGTTCTTGATATTTTATTATATGGATTAGATACTTTGGAGGAAATTGGATTTGTTAAAAGTGCGATTTGTTCTTTTTCTGGTTGATAAAAAATATAGATTTGGGTTTTAGGTGTCTATTTTAAGTTTTCAGGCGCCCGATTCTCGCGCTTTTGCATTTGATATCTCGAAGTGTCTATACATTTTGACAGAATTCCGCAAAATGTCAATTGTGGCATTATAGTCAAAAATGCGAGAATTAGACCCCAGTTTGTTTCACATTAATTAGATCTCATTATTTTGCAGCAGCACTAAGAAGCTGTCTTGGCGCAGCGTAGCATGGTTAGCCGTTCTTAATCGATCGGCAAAGTTAAGCTACTACCGGTGTGGTCGGTACCTGGATGGATGATCGCCTAGTGGTATTTCAAATCGAGCGTTTCCGTGCTTCAGAAGGCATTAGAAGCCGTTGGTCCCAGTCTCCACCAATCCGCAGTGGGAATGCGTGGTGGAGTATCTGCCCATTCCCTTTCACCCTCATTTGTGAAAGGGGGCCTGTGCCCAGCATTGGGACATTATAGGCTGATGATGATGATGATTCTGCACTGCATACACTCCAATATAAATGTATTTTTTGACAGGAATGCGTTTTGCATAGTCAAAGTCAAATTTATTCAATTTAGGCCCCAGAAGGGGACTTGAGGGCCACATTTACTGAAGTTACCACCGGCTCGGAACTCGGCCTTACAGGAGGTAGTTTTGAGGCACCATCTTTTACCGTATTGTGTTAAAGATCTACAGTGCAGACAAACAATGTTGTTCAAAGAAATTAAGCTTCTTTCAGAACATTTCGTTCCGCTTTCTTAAAGAAAGTGTTGTCTCCCTACAAATTGCGCATTTTGTTAAACCGTCAAACTCGGAATATTTTCACAAGCGACACACGGCAAAACTAAACTGATTGTTCTCGCTCTTGTCGCTGACCGCGCATGCGTCAATTCCATATTTAAAAACATAATTTCTATTTCCAACCTTATTGCAATTGAATGTAGTTGCATTTCATTTGACAATGATAAGGAGTATGTTAGAAAACTACTCTATTGTTTTGAAAATGAAACTCGAAATGCGTCAGATGACGTCTTTGGCGGTAGAAGTGGACGTTCGTTATTTAAAATTTGACATAACGTAGGTTTATGTTTAAAATGGTTTTACGACTTTCTCTTTTGTTTTAAAATGTATTTTTTTATTTTTTGGTTGTTTTGCTTGTATTCGGCATTTGCAATAATTGTTTTATACAATGCCCAGCGCGCTCTGCAACGCTTCTTTTTGTTTGTTTTTTTACTGTGTCGGGGTGTTTGTATGTATGTATGTATATGCCTTTTTTGACTACTGTCTCTCAAGTTCGTGCAGCTTTTAGGACAACCCGATAGGTGATTAGCGCCAGATTTTCAACTTGACGGTGGTAGTGGTAACTAACCAATGTGCTATGTTAAAAAAATACTTAATTATAGCCTATCTCAAACTTATTGAACTATTGATATCGGTATTTACAGATTTCGAAAATCTGTACAGTCAATAGACAAAACAACAAAACAAAAGCTTATACTTAATAGAAATAAAAAGAAACACAAAAAAAATAACACACAAAGCTTATAATTATAATATGCCATAAAAGAAAAAAAGAAATAGCATAGATAGATATGATTCATATTTGTGGTGTGATGCCAAAAAGAACCCCAACTCAGCATATGCTGACTTTCAATGCCAGACACTGAAAGTCAGTGCTAATGCAGCACTGATTTTCAGTGGAGCCCCAAAAGTTGAGATGCGCTCGCGCGGTGCCCCTGACATAAATGAAATAAATGTGTCGTGTAAAATAAGAAAATAAAACAATTAACTAATTAAAACTTTATTCAGCCAGCGAGACAAAGGCAATATTCGAAAAAAAAAACAAATAATTAATTTTGACAAAATGGGTGACAACTTGGTAATAGTAAATCCACAAAAAAAACTACTTGTATCAACTGCTTCACGACGTTCTTACTAAGAATTTGCCAAATTACTCAACCAAGGATCCTTCAAAATTAAAGTATCATAAAATTGTAGCCCATAACAATTTCACCTATTGTTCAATTTTTTTACAACTCTCTACACCCTTTCCGTTGTCTAACGGGTTGTAATAAACTAATTTACTCTTTGTCTGTCGGTCTGTTAGTTTGTATTTAACCCGTTACGTAAAATGGGTGTTCTGGAGAAACAGTTACATTGTGTGAAAGAAAGTTTAATTTGGATGTTTATGATGGGGCAAATTAGAAAGAACCCTTTTTGGAACAACTAAGTTTTGTACGTGATTACCAATAATTATGTTTCTAAGAACCAATAAGGGAATCCTAACGGAACCTTGAACATGTCTTAAAGAATTCAATGACAAAAACAATTGATTCCCCTTTTAACGTGAAACCGTTACAAACAAACAAACCCACATTCGCATTTATACTATAACCCCCTTACTCATAAAGCGCTATTTAACTAATATACTGATTAAATGGTCACGTAAATGATGTCACATTATTTGACAATAAAAATAGAGTGACGTTATTTACGTGACCCTTTAAACAGTATATTAGTTTAATAACGTTATATGAGTAAGGGTGTAAGATACTAGCTTTGCTCTTCATTGCTGTAAATCAATAGTTAGGAAAACTAAAGTACTAAATATCTAACGACATTACAATGCAATGACGTAATGTTATTTGACGCCTTGTCCACACCTGCGTCTGCGCTGTGAGAATCCTGCGCATGTGATATTCGTAGTACATAATGTTTGTAAATATTATTTGCATTGTTATGAGAGAATCTGCTTCAGATTCATTGAAGAGGGTTAATCTGACAATAAAATGATGTATTTTATTAACCGACTTCAAACAAAAAAGGAGGAGGTTCTCAATTCGAATGTTTATATTATATATATTCGGGCATAACTCCGTCACATGTAGACGGATTATCAAAATTGATTTTTTGTTCGAAAGGGGTTTATTCCAAAATGGTACCATATAAATTTCATATAGATCTGATCACAGAGTACAGAATAAGGCAGATGGAGCGCGCGGAACACGGGAGTGAGACCAAAAAAGCAAATACAAATTGAAAAACACGTACCTGGTATTCGCTTTTGAATGTGTATTTGCTTTGTTAGAGTTATCTAAATATAGTGGAGAGGTTCTGGAAGTTTTGTGGAAATACTAAAATTATCGATGAGATTTGAGGCATTACTACCGGTTTTCACTCTTTAGGATGTACACGTGTGGAGAGTAGTGTTGGTGTGAAAATAGTGAATGTGAAAATAGCTTGAGGATAATAAATTGTAATTTTAATTGTACAGGTCGGTTAACGAAAGCTGGCACGTTCACAGTACTCATAAATTTGACTTTGCGCGAGAGAGACGGTGTAAATGTGTTGAAACGTGCCAGCTTTAGTTAACCGACCTGTATTAGGTATAATCATTATCAAATTTATTTTAATTATGTATACCTACCTATCAATATTTGTAATAAGTCACCATTAAATTTAACTTTATAATAATAAATTCTTTTTTCACTCAATTTTATTTCACGTGACACCTGTTCATTAATATAACACGCATAATTGTGACAAATAAATACATTTCTTTTTCATAAAAAAACCATAAGTTTCCATAACACAGGCCGATGTAGAAGCTAGCAAGCATTTTTTCATTTATTCACTCTTGCACAAAAATTGTTGTCTATGCGGTATCGCGTTTCATTTGGTATTATAATGATATCATCATAACATATCATATTAATAGAATTTATAGAATATGATAACAAAATAAAATAATTGTTGATACTCTATCGTCGATGACCCTTATTAGTTATTACCCCTTTTTCATATCGCTTTGTAACCAAACTAGCATTCTTGCCCGCGGTTTCACCCGCAGCCCCTTCTTTACCCCTTAAGAATGGAATTACCAAATATACTTTCTTATGGACGGGCTTGCGAGCCTCGAACGAGCGCGATTGTCAGTTTTTTCACGTACAAAGGGTAGGGTTCGTTCGTGGCTCGGCTCGTGCTCGATTCGCGTAGCATGGACGAACCATAATCTATATATTATATAAAATTCAAAGTCCTGACTGACTGACTGACTGATTGATATATCAACGCACAGCCTAAACCGCTGGTCCTAGAGACATGAAATTTGGAGGGTGTATTCTTTGTGAAGAGTAGGTATCCACTAAGAAAGGGGTTTTCGAAATTCGGGGATGAAAGTTTGTATGGGAAGTCACTGATATATCAATGCACATATGCTATTCTGTAAAAGGTAACTAACTCATCTCGCAACTCACCTCGCAACTGAATTGGCGGGTGAATTACGTTTCAGAATACCAAATCCTATTGAAAAACGTCAAAATACTCACCTGTCGTAGTTCTTCTCACTTCCGTCATCACTCGGTGGTGCTAGTGTCGAACTCACTAAGTTTAAGAATATGAAATTCTAATCTCATCGCGGATTCAGAAGTGATTTTGCAAATGAACGTTACAGAATAGCACTGCTGCTTAAACCGCTGGTCTTAGAGACATGAAATTTGGAGGGTGTGTTCTTTGTGAAGTGTACGTATCCACAAGAAAGGTCACGTGTATCACAGTTTTTCTGAAATGGGAGATGCCTAACAGAGTCAATAGGGCTTAAACAAGAAAAAAAACAATTGAGAGGGAGTGGTCATTTCTTTCCTGTAGGCCACGCGGGCGAAGCCGCGGGTAGAAGCTAGTATGCTATAATAGCTTAGGCACTGTAACAAAGTTTTAATTTAAACGAGACACGCGGTAAAATCACATAAAACACTGTGCAACATGGTAACATTAGGAAACTTACCTAATAATACCTTGTTGCACAGTGTTGCTCCACAAAAGTTAACTATTGTGTGGATGCATTTTAAGATCGCCAGAGCTCATTGAGGAGGGCAGCAGTCAGTAATGCCTCCGTAGAGCTACTGTTGCAAGCGTCCATAGAGCTACAGTAACCGCTTACCACCAGGTGAGCCGTATGCTATTTGCCAACTTCGTGATATAAAAAAGGTTTGAGAACTACTGTCGAAAATAAATATCTGAGCTTCTTTGTTTGTTTGTTACGCTTTCACGCCTCAACTACTTAACGGATCATCTGGAAAGGCATGCAGATAGCCTATGGTATGGAGAAGGACATAGGCTACTTTTTATCCCGAGAACGCGGGTGAAACCGCGGGGTAAAGCTAGTTGTTTATATTTGAACAAAATATTGATATACCCGCGTGTCATACAAGTTAAAGTTACAGATAAGCTACCGTTACAAGTTTACTTGCTTATAATAAAGTAAATAATGTTACTACGATAAGTTAACATTGTTGTGAGAAAATAAAGTACTTATAATTTTATAAAATGTAGCGTTTTTAGGTTCCTACTCTCCTACTAGAATTAAGAATCCAGAAAGTGTGTTTGTCTTCATCCAAATAACATCGCTGGGTATCCTCTCTAAGGTCAAGGTACTTCACGCCTGGACTACGGTCATGCACGGAGTACGGCTGCCATCACTGGGATGGATCCGCTAAGCACCATCTTGACGCCTTCGACGCAATAGACCGCCGAGCTAGACGGCTCATCAGAGATGAGTCTTTAATTAAGGCGAAACTCATGAGCCTTGACGAACGAAGAAAGGTCTGGATATATTTTTGAGAGTGAATTGTTCAACCTTATTCCACCGTCCCCTTTTTTATACCGAACCACAAGATGGGGAAACGCAAGCCCGTGGAATTTAAAAAAAAACGCGATTAGTCGATGCGATTGAGTCACAAACATTTTGTAATATTAATTATACCTCTCGATGGCTTGGCTGGACCGTGTTCGGGAAGCTTCGGCATATCGTCGCGTCCAGAATCCCGCAGAATCTGAAGACAAAGGTATTAAATCAGGGTCTTTTACTGCATAGATAAGCTCAAAGTTACAGCAAGCACGGAACAAGAACAAGCTATGCTAGGAATTTCTCTATGATAGAGTCCGAAAAGCGGACAATCGTAGGAGAACAAAAATTACCGATATAGCTGGTAGAGTTAGTAAGCTGAAGTGGCAATGGGCAGGCCACATCGCTCGATGGACCGATAACCGATGGGAAGAAAGGTTCTTGAGTTCCACGTACTGGTGCCATGCGGGACGACCTCCACGGACGGACCCACGAGAGACAGAGTCGCTGGGAGCCGCTGGATGCAAGCGGCCCAAAACAGTTCAATGTGGAAGTTAATGGGAGATGCCTATGCTCAGCATTTTTAGGCTGATATGATGATGATGAATATAATTTAAATTAGCAGTGAAGTTTCTACAATTCTTAACAAATTAAATACTATAGTGATACTACAGGAATCCATTTTGCAATTCTTATTTTCGCTCCATATTTGTATGGAAGTACATCTATCATAAAATTCATAGTCGTCCAACACACAGTTTAAAACTTCACAATGCATTAGTAACATAAAACTTTGTTTGTTTGTTTGCTTTATTGATAGCCGTCTGCGGTGTTAAGGTCGAAGTACATTAGCTTTACTTTTTGTTTGTTGAGGGAACACGCTCAGACTTCAAATTGTAGTGGAAATGGAATGTGCTAATTAAGTATCACGCGATAAAGTATAAAAAAAATTCATCCCAAAAACCGTTTTAGTTGTTTACATAATCTTATTGTTTTAAAAAACCTTTATTTCGTGTTACTTTGAAAAATATTAGGATTGAGATTCAGTCAATTAGAAATAATTGACTGAATCTCAATCATGGTAATAAATGCAAAAGTTTGGATGTTTCGATGTGTGCAAGGTTTTGAATATCAATCACGTATAAACACCTGGCAAGGCACCTGGGATAACATGGACTTTATATCCCAAGAAAATATAAAATCCTACGGAAAAACGGGTGAAACCGTGCAGAAAATAGTTATAATACTAGTATGTATTTGTTAAAAGCTATTATTATTTAAGACATGAAGTAACATAAACTTATTTGTAAATCGAATACTTGTGAAATTATTTTGAACAAAACATATTTTTACCGCTCGAACAAGAAACATCAGAGAGGTAGAGCATAGCGTTTATTCGCTCAATGAGCAACTCGACTGGGGAAGTACCTTACAGAATACCGCCGCCAAATAACTTTATGTTGTGTAAAGTTGTGTTCCTGCGCGTGATTAAGGTCGCCAGAGCTCATAGGGGGTCGGTAACGCTCGAGCGATTCTTCTTATGTTGCAAGCGTCCATATGGCTACGGTAACCGCATATCATCAGGCGGGCCGTATGCTTGTTTACCGACCGGTATAAAGTATTAAAAAAAAATATAAATACCGGTACAAATATATAATTACCGGTATAAAAATAAAAAAAAAACTACCCAAATATGTATGAACCCTAACGTACCTCCATGCTTTTAGTACTTTTAACGCTGTAATAATACATGTTGTTTGGTTTGTATGAACGTGCGAAGTATTCTGCTAAAAAATGTTTTAGCCTTTGACTTAACAGGTCACTGACGGGTCATTGTTTTTTTTATGTGCTGACTCAAGTTAAATGTAAGTACCTCAGTAAAATATTTGTCATACGACACTTTTAGCTATACAACGTGTAACAGATTAAGATGCTGAACCGTTAAATTGGTTGTTCAGAATCAGTTTTCTGAATCGATTTCATTAACTTTTGATATAGATATTTAAAGTTACAGAATCGAAGTTAATGAAATCGATTCAGAAAACGATTCTGAACAACCAGTTTAACGGTTTAGCATCTTAATCTGTTACACGTTGTATAAATTGTTAGATTTGGATTTAAATTTCGTAATGCTTTCTATAAATGAATATAAGCTCTGCTGGACTAGAGAGTCCTGTGGCTCCACTCGCGATCAAAAGCTGAGTTAATAAATAGCCCATTATAGTATTTTAGCAGTCAGAAAAAAAGCATGCGTTAATTTTTTTTTGATGATATGATAATAATAACATAATGCGTTTGACAGAGAACATAAGATTGAGGAAAAATCCTTTTAAAGCAGTAATACCGAACAATCCAATTCGTCAACTAGAAAGCTTTTGCAACGTTTTTTTTTTTTTTTTTTATTATTAAGTATAGGCCTATTTTTGACCACAATCTCACCATGGTAAGTGATGATGTGGCCGAAGGTGGTAAGAACACAAAGCCTAGGATACAGCTGCACTTGAGAGCCAGTTCCTTCTAGAAGGAACACACTGATAGGTGCTTGGCTTGAGAGAGCAGCGAATAAACGCTATGCTCTACATAGCGTTTATTCGCTCAAGACTGGGGTAGTACCTCCACCTTACAGAATACCGCAGCCAAATAACTTTACGTTGTGTAAAGTTGTATTCCTGCGCGTGAGTAAGGTCGCCAGAGCTCATAGGGGAGGGGGGAAAGGTCGGTAACGCGTGAGCAATGCTTCTTGTATTGCAAGCGTCCATATGGCTACGGTAACCGCTTACCATCAGGCGGGCCGTATGCTTGTTTAACGACTTAGTTCTATAAAAAAAAAGCAAAACAATAACTGTCTCCTTCATACTCATAAGCTTGACCGTGGGCGAGAGAGACGGATAGACTTTTCAAGATGCGCATGCAGTGCGACGAGACGCCGCGCGCTTATTCACAGACACTACACAAGCGTGACGTGTACCTGTGTTGAACGTGCCAGCATTAGTTAAACGACCTGTATACCATGAAGCTAAGTATACTGAAAGGGTGTAGAAAGCAAGTCTAAAATAGTGTCTAATGTAGGAAAACAAGTTCCACTGCAGAGGAAACAGTGGACACTGACGGGACATGTGGACTAACTTTTAGTTAGTACAGTTGGTGGCATAAAGCACCTTATTACAAAACATGGTTTAAAGGAAAACCAGGTTTTAAAATAGCCTCGTCCCTTTTTAGGGTTCCGTAGCCAAATGGCAAAAAACGGAACCCTTATAGATTCGTCATGTCTGTCTGTCTGTCTGTCTGTCTGTCTGTCTGTCTGTCTGTCTGTCTGTCTGTCTGTCTGTCTGTCTGTCCGTGTATGTCACAGCCATTTATTTCCGAAACTATAAGAACTATAATGTTGAAACTTGGTAAGTAGATGTATTCTGTGAACCGCATTAAGATTTTTACACAAAAATAGAAAAAAAACAATAAATTTTGGGGGTTCCCCATACTTAGAACTGAAACTCAAATTTTTTTTTTTCATCAAACCCATAAGTGTGGGGTGTCTATGGATAGGTCTTCAAAAATGATATTGAGGTTTCTAATATCATTTTTTTCTAAACTGAATAGTTTGCGCGAGAGACACTTCCAAAGTGGTAAAATGTGTGTCCCCCCCCCGTAACTTCTAAAATAAGAGAATGATAAATCTATAAAAAATATATGATGTACATTGCGGTGCAAACTTCCACTGAAAATTGGTTTGAACGAGATCTAGTAAGTAGTTTTTTTTAATAGGTCATAAATTGAAATTAATATCAAATACTCAGGTCTATACTACCATTTACTTATATACCTACAGGTTTGTACGGAACCCTCGGTGCGCGAGTCTGACTCGCACTTGGCCGGTTTTATTATTATATGACGTTAGAAAGTGACCAAATGACAGTAAAACCTGGCTTTACTTTAAACCATGTTTTGTAATAAGGGGGAAAGCGTTTACTGGTTTTCTCATTTATAATTTTTGCATTCCATAAAATATAGGTAGATATTGCGAGGTTTTTTGGCACGTCAAAGTAAAAAAATATGCAAGTACTCGTAAACCCAGGTCAAAGAAACCCAAGAAATATTTCTCCAAGCAGCTCTATAAGGCAACTCTTAGGTTGTCAACTCAAAAGGCGAAAGCCCCTTTTTGTGCCCCTAATTGTCCCCCAAAATTCTACTCATTACTGGCTCGCTTTGACGTCTGTCATAATGGGATTTGTCAAACACAACGTGTAATAGGTTTTACTGTGACACGGCTGTAGGAATTGGAGCGGAATTGTGTGGTGGCCATGATTTACAGGTTGTTTGGGACGTGAGAGGAGAAAATTGATTTTAGAGGCGTTGCGGATTTAGACCAGTTAGTAGGGTTTAGGTTAATTTCCAAACTAATTCTCTTGACATTTTAATTACAAAACAGTTACCTGAATAGGTAATTACCTATTTCGACGGGCCAGTTGGCGCAGTTGGTTAATATTCACCTTACGCGCCGCAGGTCGTGGGTTCGATTCCCACACAGGACATGCATTTGTGTGCATGAACATGTCCGTATGTCCGTATGTATTTACAAACAAAAAGTAGTATATGTATTATATCAGTTATCTGGTTTCCATAGTACAAGCTCTGCTTAGTTTGGGATCAGATGACCGTGTGTGAGGAATGTCCCAGGATATTTATTATTATTACTTAGGTATTTATTTACGTATAAATGTTCCAAGTCAAAGCTTCTGAAGTCACCACCAGGTGGCCTACCACAAGCTCTTAAAACAAGGTTAAAATAACCTTATTTGTCTTTTGTCCCTCTTTGACATCCGGCGTCAAAACAAGACAAAACACAAATAAGGTTATTTTAACCTTGTTTTAAGAGCTTGTGGTAGGCCCCCTGTTCGTAAGTCGGCCTTCAACTGAGAAGAACAGCTACATCATTCTTAGAAAAAAGAACACAAGTCTCCCTTGGCTTGTAAACCAAGCCTGCCGCTCATTTTACCTTTTTATTTATCAATTATTAATATTTATTAGGCATAAAGGCATATAATTAAGGTTACAAAAATAAAATTCAAAAATCGTTTATTCAATTTAGGCCTTAATGAGGCACTTACGAACGTTACAATTGATTCTAACACCGGTTCGTTTGACGATCTAAGATCTATCCACTACTGATTTACATATAAGTAAATCAATGAGCAATTTATATAAGAATTCCTAGCCTATAAACACTAAGTGAATTGTTAATATACCTTTTTGCTGTGTTTTTCCAGACACATAATTTATGCCCCTACAAAGTATATTAATTAATTATTGAAAATATTGGACAAATCCCAATCATCAACCAACGTATGGTCACAGCGAGAATTCCAGAAACCGTATCATCGCTAATTACGTCGGATTTGTTGCATAATGCTAATGAGATGTCTCCACGTTACACAATCAAATTGTACTTTTTTAGTAGATTGATATTGTCCCTAACATTACTGTATTTAATTGATGTCACATCACTATTTGGTAATTATTTGCTACCAGATTCATAAAAGTATCAAGTTTACTCTTTTACAATATTTTTTTATTAACTGTCAAGTTATTTCAAGATGACTGTCCTAGGTGGAAGGGTATTGTATAGTTAGTACCCACCTAACCACTTTCAAGTTGAAAATCTGTCGTCAACCACCTACTCCAGGGCTGTCGCGTAAGAAATGGTAAGGAGCAATGGTGGAAGTCATTACTTTGCTTATTTTTGATGACATGGGAGACGAGGTGACGGAGTTTTGATTCGAACTTTCTTTCTCGAAAGAAAGAAAGAAAGAAAATATTTTTATTTAGCAGCACGAATACAAGAATTAACAAAAAAAAAACAAAACAACAAGAAACGTATAAATAAATACGTTTACATATATATAGGCACATTTGATAAATAATAAATATAGGCACATTTAACAAATAATAAACTAAAAAGGTAGGTACTTACTTGGAAAAAAATAAGAATATAAAATTACATTTCTCGCTTCACCGTTAGATGGGTGTTTCTTGTATATAAAGTACTTATTTCTAGACTTGAATTCTAAATTTCTAGGCGGATGAATCACAATAAAGAAATCTGAACAGATTTGAAAAAATATATACCCATGCTTACGTAAGCTTAGGAGGGGGAGTAAGAGCTTTAGGTACTACTTTTACTAAGGGTTGTGGGGGGGGGTCGTTTTTATCGATATGTTTCATTAAACACCACAACACTAGAAGCTACAAAACCGTAGGTGCTCAAATGGAAATAAATTAGAATTTGATTTTTGTTACCATTTGAGGCACCTAGCTAAAATATTGATCAGTGCTCAAAAAGGAATACTTCACTTACATGGGAATCCTTAAACCTGATAGATACCAAAAAAATTTAACTAATTTTTAAGTCTATTCATGCTAAAATTTTAATTTGTGCTGAGTGATCATCTATGTAATTTATATTTCTATACAAAAATAATTGTAATAAAATAAACTATAATATCTATTGAGACCGTTCATCACAGCTAGTCACAAAAACGCTGCTGAAGACCTAACGGCAGGTTAATTTAACTTTTTTTAATCCATAAACAATGTTATTTAAAACTGTTATTTATTTTTGACATTAAAAACACTATAATAATAAAATGCAACGAATAATAAAATGTCTAAAAATTAAAACGAAATTAGTTTATTAAAAATATTTGCGAACAACATGAGGGTAGCAATATGTGCGTTATCGTGGCAAGGCCAGCATAATAATTACTAATCCTCTTGAAAAAAGTTAGTGTGAGATTAACTCTTAGTTTTATGAAATTGTATATGCCTAATATTATTTAATAATTAATAAATAAATAAATATCCTGGGACATTCCTCACACACGGTCATCTGATCCCAAACTAAGCAGAGCTTGTACTATGGATACCAGATAACTGATATAATACATATACTACTTTTTGTTTGTAAATACATACTTAATATACATAATTACACCCAGACTCAGGACATACAGACATGTTCATGCACACAAATGTATGTCCTGTGTGGGAATCGAAACCACGACCTGCGGCGCTATAGGTTAAGACTCCACGTCTTAACCAACTGCGCCAACGGGCCATTCTTATAAAAATATAAATAAAATATGCTGGGATATTCCTTAGATAAACATAATACATGATTATTTAACCAGTTTAACCTCCATGCAAACCAAACCAACTCATATACCTACTACCTAGTAGGTATATATAATAATAATACATTATTTGCACAATAAAATATTCGTGTCAATAAAAAGCATGTTTTAAAAATAATTTATAAATTAACACTACTTCAAAAGCTCAAGTTAATCAAAAACAATTATAAGCTAATTAAATAATAATCATGCGGATATTTTATACAAAATTATTGATAATACAAAGATTTTTACGATTCATGATTTTAAGTAGCAATCAATAGAGTTGATTTACATAATTTAGCTGTATTGTTTTTGATTCATTCTTTTTATTATTAACATATAACATTATAGTACAATTTTAATGTTAACTATTGCTTTATTCTTCTAAAATATGTCATCATAATAGTGAAAGTCATTAGTGCATAATATTTACATTATAATAATGTTCATTATAGTTAATAATGCACTAAATGGTACGCTTCAGACGCGGCTCAGCCTTTTACGAGTTTGTTTGTGGCCGTCTACCTTTTTTTTCAATGGCGGCATTTGGATGCGTTCACGTTCAATCAAAAAGCTTAGACAAACTTTAGTCTCAATTTTTAAATCATTTTTTATATAATTAGTAATTAAACCAAGTAAATTATATATGGAACCAAATTTATGATGGCTTAAAGAGTATTATTATAATTTTGTTTCAAAATGGCGTCGCCTATGGTACACAAAAGCTCGGTTAAGCTCGAACGCGTCGGTATCGCTCGAGGGGCGGAGGCAGGGGCGCACGGGGGGCGGGCCGCCGCATGCGTACAGCGGGTCGGGGTCGCATTCCAGTAGTTCGCCCGGCGGCCGCACGGCGCTCACGCTCACACCCTGTGTCTCGCGTCGTCCGCTCCCAATACAAAGAACACCTCAGTATTGTAAAAAATCTGTGATGTATTGATTTATTCCAACGTTACACCAATACAGTAATCCGTGTACGATTAACTGAACGCGTTTTGTCATAACTTACTTCGACAACGGCGACATTTTCGACGCGTTTCACGGCAAGCCACGTCCTATGGAATTCCTCATTTATCGATGAATAGAATCTAGCGTGTGGACGGAGAAACATGGTGGACTCATCGCTACGAAAGTGAACGAATTGATCGTGTTTTATGTGTGAAGTGATCGTTTTTACCATGATAATCGTATGAAAATAAATGTTAATGTTAAATATGGATTGGTGTGTGTGCTTTGTGAACGAAAAAGTTTAGGAGTGCCTCGCTCGCGTCTTCGATCGGATAATGAGAGTCGGTTGACATAAAAACCAGTCAGAATGGTGTCTCTAGCTTACCTCGGGCTCAGGCAGGCGCCTTGGACCGTTCTAGTGCTGGTATTCTTCATTGAAAGCGTTATGGGGAACTACGCCAAGTCGTTCTATATTCATTGGAATACAACAAATAGCATCTTTAGAATAGACAATACAGATCACGTATTCGATCTCAATAAAGGAAATGCTCAGTTCGAATACGACCAAGTGAATATAATATGTCCAGTTTATGCACCGGGAACGTTTGAGGAGGACACTGAA
The DNA here is from genome assembly GCA_947623365.1 of Achlya flavicornis. Lineage (NCBI taxonomy): Eukaryota > Metazoa > Arthropoda > Insecta > Lepidoptera > Drepanidae > Achlya > Achlya flavicornis. Next base: position 4,994,050 of record OX392495.1, on the reverse strand, counting down.
AAGTACATAATATACAATGTAAGCAAAGAGGAATACGATACGTGTAGGATAACGAATCCCAATCCACGTATAATAGCTATATGCGATAAGCCGCACAAATTGATGTTCTTTACCATCACCTTCCGGCCGTTCACACCGCAGCCGGGTGGGCTAGAGTTCCTGCCCGGCAAGGATTACTATTTTATATCGACGTCGAGCAAAGATGACTTGCACAGACGTATTGGCGGGCGTTGCCTCAGTCATAATATGAAATTAGTGTTTCGCGTCTGCTGCAAACCTGAGGAGCAGTCACCTGCTCCACCACCGCAGCCGACGCTACCACCGCCTCCGCCTCCACCCACCACATCAACTACTACCACAACCACGACGACAGTCAAACCAGTGACTAAAAAGACGCACAAGTATGATAAGACGCCCAATGAAGTCATCAAGAGCGAGGAGCTGTCTCATTCCCGCGGTGCAGCTTTGGCTTCCTCGCTCGCGCTGGCTCTCGCTGCGAGCGCAGTTTTAGCGCCCCTAGCTCGGTGAATGTGCGCCAGGGCGGCGCGACCACCGCGTCCGGACCTCCTAGCCAAGCCCGGTCCTGCACACACAACGCATACGATGCAGTCGCTGCATTTACGCCCGGACACTCTAGTCTTTACGTGAATTTTGTGCGTAACGTTAAACAGTGTTGTAAACTGATGTGGTTAACTGAACGTGTGGCCTAATGGCGGAGTGTAGTGGCTGAATGTGCCCCAAAGGATTGTGGATTTATTGGATAATGAACGTTCGTAAGTACTTAGTTATGTCCATGAGACGGTAGAGTTCGAGTTCGAGAGTATTTTTGTTTGGTTCGAAGAAGATTGGTGCCGAAACGGAAGCAAGGTGACGAGTCGAACTGATGTCCTAATTAGTTACACAAAAAGTTCCATACAGACAAAATTTAGTTAGTAAGGAACGTAATGAGCCTAATTTTAATATTGTAATAAAAGGCCTACTCATTAATCGAACTATTATAACGACGGAACATGTCATAGTTGACGGTGGAAAACTGCAAAGTTCTTAGTTATGAACTCTATTAAATATATATTATATATATTTGAAGAATGTTAACATGTATAATGGTAATTAGGTTTCTTAAACCGATAGGAATTAAACAATTTTTTATATTTTCATTAATGCAATGAAGGATATTTGATTAAGACTTAGGATTCGGGTCGAATCTAATGCAGAATATTATAGGGGAAGAAAAACTTAGGTAGCATATTAATTTAGTTCAAAAGACATCTTTCTTACGTATTTTTTCCCAACAGCTTACTTAACCTAATTTAGAATTTATTTATATAATTATAATATGAGGAAAAAACTCGGGGCAAGTTAAAAATCTTGTCCAGTAAAACTGTGATTTTTGGTTTTATTTAGATTGTAATTAATCTCTTTTTATGCTTTTACTATGTGATATACACTGATATATGTATTTAAAAGGAGTAAAACATTTTAACCTCATTTTTTTTGTTTACTGACTGATTTTTCGCATTTCAGCTTTTTATTCTTGCCTTTGTTGGTCAAACTAGCAAAATATAATAGGCATTTAAAGATACAGTCTTAATTTTAAAGATACTGATATTATCTAAAAAATCTTCATCTTTTGCAAAAAAAAAGAATACTAGTAATTTATAAAAAATTACAGATGCCTATTTGAATCATGTGATGTTTTTTCAAAAGTTGACTAATCTTACAATAATATTGAAACCCCATAATAATGTGTACAGGCAACTTTTGAAAATCCAACAGTTTTGAGCTTTGAGCATATTCCAGCAAACACGTTGAGTGCCATTTATTGAAACGTGTGAAACAATATTTTACAGTTAATAAACAAAATAGTCAAATAGTTAAAATAGTAGGTAAAATAGACCGGTTTTCAGTTAGCCATACGCATTTAGCGACAGTTGACATAATATATTTTAGGTAGTGTTTAAGGATTCACGATTGGGTTTCAAACTGCATTGAAAATGTGTAGAGAACTTTTTTATTTTACCATAAATCAATTAATCCATCCCGCTTATACATTATGATTTCATTTTCAAGATTTCAAAAGAGATTTTTTCTTTCATCAGATTTTTAAAAGAAAAAAACTTGAATAAATAAATAATTAAATTACACCCATCTAATAAATAAAACGACACAAAGAAAAGAAAACTCTATAACTTTATTAATGAAAATCATTGTGATCTCAATTCAACTGATTCACATGCAATGCAACTGTTCTGTTAAAGTCAAAAGATAAATTTCAGATTGAGACGTTTCTATTTTAAAAGTAAAATACTGCTAATTACCTAAAGGCAAGAACAAAGATGAAAAAAACATTTCTTTTTCTAAACAAGAGATAAAACGTACAGCTGACAAACAATGTCACTTGGCTAATGCATTGTTTTCTAAACAAAAAATATTTATAAATACACAGTAGTTTTTAGTTTTAGTAACTTATAAAGTTGAGTTAGTTGAACTAGCATTGCCATACTCTGAGTGGTTCTATTTTTATTCAAAAGCAAACAGTTAAATGTCTACTTAAGCATTTCTGGGTACAGAAGTTGTTGTATTTTGGCTATTTTGAGACTGCCTCGAAGGGATTGTGAAGGGATAATTAACCTAACCTGTTTGTAATAATTTACGGACATGTGTTTTTTAAATATACAAACCGGTCGGCTTAGGGCTTTGTTAAAACATTAACGGCGTTTTTAGGGCTTAATCTCCGCTGTCTGGTATGATCGGATTAACTGAAGCATCATCATCAGCTAATTTAGCTTCAACTGTTTAACAAAATGGTGGATTATTCTAAACATCCCGGACTGGTAACGCGGTGATTGAAAAATTAAGTCATTCGTTTTTCGTCTTCAATAATGTTGTAATAAAATTTAATTTGTTAACATAAAAATAAACATCCCATCCTCTCAAACCATCTTCACTTGTTAAGGCTGATTGCCATTAAATAATGACAACAATATACTCAATAAAACTGAAGTAAGAAAAAGAGTAATAGAAGCAAATATGAAAGCTCAGTTGAATTTAAAGTTTCAGTCACTTCTTTGTAAATTAAATATCCCATCCTAGCTAAAAGAATGAATATCTCACTGTCATATTTATTTATTTTTTATTGAGAATTTCACTTAGATAAATTAACAAAAAAGATTGTGTCATCAATCTTTTAACGTTGAATTGTTTTTTTTTGCAATTAGGACTTTAATTTGGGTAACCTTACAATCTTAATGTCATTAGTTCTTGACTATAAATTCCTAATTACTTATACTCTTTCCAGTGATTTTGACGTATCTGAGCCTTTTTTGCCTAACATCAGCATCACCTTATTTCAATCTACCATATTTTCTTTTGCTTCTCTTTTTAGTCCATCCTACCTTTTGGAAGTCAAGAAGTTCAAACTTGTATCATAATGTTCTTATATTAGGATATACATTTCTGTATCCATCCATACTCAATAAACTGTTATACTTACTCGTATACATATGAACTCAGAAACGCAAGATCATTATTAGCATAAACGCATTCTGCTAAAAATAGTCTTTATGAATCATTTCATTGAATCAATTATTATTCATTGACTGTTAACATGACATTGTTGCATGTGGCTTTAACAATATATTTTCTCTAGCACTCGCTTTGGTTACTTCACCCACCTTTTCAAGAAAGACTTCAATATTTTGCAGACTTAAATTACCTTTACCGATCTTTTTTTGTCGTGCATCGAACGGCGTTTAAAACTTTAAAAGACTAATTGATTTAAGCCTTACGCCTGTCACATTAATTGTCTTGATAATCATCCAAGAATTTCTAGACGCTAAACGAGATAAACAAGACTGCATTAAATTACACGCAAACTGCGATGATAAATCATAAGTGGCCAATTTATCTTGTGAATCAAACATCTTCATCCGCCCGCGCCGCTAAAATTTATTAAAACCGAAACACAATGTTCGGTGTCGCCGTCTTGTAATTCTTTACAAATTTTAAATATCTTCTGAAATGAAGCAATTCAGTTAATTGTATCTTCAAAGGATGTGTGTTCCGTGATTTATGGTATAATATTAGTTTATCAAGGAAATGGGACGTCTCTACTTTTAATTGCGTACATCTGTGTTTCTTTTGCGTTCACTTTTATTTATTTACTGCAAAAGAAAATATTTGATTGTATATGGTAGGTTTATTATCACAAATGTTGATTACATTACTGGATGGATTTGTCATATTCTGCTTCCATCTGTGGTGAATTGTGCACTCGTAACTTCTTTCTAAATAATACGTTGTTAAAAAGAGCTGGGTCGTCAATTTCTACCCAACATCTATTTGAGATCTTTTCAATTTCAATAGCTTATTATTGAGATTCACACACTCATTTAATTGGGGGTAATTTAAGACATTCAATACGCCAATTAATGTCCGTTTTGCTAAATTATCTTGTAAACTCGATGTCATATTTGACTCCTGTACTTTATTTATTCTCTTTGAAATATCTTTGTTCGATATTTTTTCCTCAACTTTAATTACCTATTTCAAGTTATTAATGCTCTTGTATGTAACATGTTTATATAATATTTGAATTATCAAAGTAATTATAATTCATTGCCAAGGTTTAATTAATTCAGGGTCATAATTATACTCACATGTTTATACTCGTTGAACCATTACAAATTCTGATATTCTATTTAAATTTATGTGAATTGTAATTTGAAATAAATTGGCATATTTTGTATCTGATATCATTAATAATGCAAATAGAAGCAGATATTTCAGTACAGGAGTCCCATGTGGACTCATAAATATTTTGGGGCCCACAAGATATAGATATTGTCTCTACATCATCAGCCTCATCATACCTTATAGAAAGAAAATTGCTAGCAATTTGTTTTGAAAACGTGAATACAAGCTTTTATCAACTTACCAATGATTTATTAGATTAGCAAATTCCGAAGACACTAAATGTAAATTTCCTGTGACCGTGTTTTAACACTATTTCCGAAATTTGTTACAAGACTTGTTTTTATATGATTAAAACAATAAATCAAAGGCTGATGCGAAAGAGAAGAAACAGGAGAGTCCAAAGGCATATAAGAAGGACCATTTTATTTAAGCAAATATACTAAATTATATCCGTTGCATTTTAAATAGTCTATTGGACGGTCTCTTTGTAAAATGTATATATGTTTTTGCTTCATTTCATGTCATATGAGCTGATTGTGGTAAACCCTAAATAGACATATAAAACACATCTTTGAAAGATTATGATCTAAATATAAATAATTTACTAAAAATTGTATCTATCCTCGTCACATCTTCTAAAGCATTTCTTATTGTAGAAAATATACCTACCACAAAATATAAAGCCAGCAATGTTCTCTCTTTGCTTTGCCATATCAATAATATGCGAGTTTACATCCATGGTTGGTCAGCTGTACAATTGTCAGTAATACTTTTTGACTTACAAACATAATGCCGAAGTCAAATATATTTAGCCCATCTAAGCATGTTGCTTGTCAATTGCAGACTTTAGAAAAACAACTTTCTACAGAGCCGGCAAAAGACTGTGAGGCGTACCCATTTTCCTGCTATGATAAGTGAAACAAGGAGAACTAGGAATGATTCTGAAAGATTTACCTTTTATTCAATGAGGTCGGAAAAAAAAACTCGAGTTGACTGTTTCTAACATACTGTCAGACAGTTCTCATAGCGTGTTTGTGCTAAAAAGCGAGACTATTAAAAGTTAAAAATAGTATTTTAAACTCGAGTTCGTTTCCTAATTCTAGAATCATCAATTTAAACGAGAAATGAAAACTTAAAGGTAGGCAAAAAAAAAATGCAGTTTGGAACCCAAATTGAGACGACAGATATTTTTTATTAGTATTCTCTCTCATATTAGTTTTCAATTAGTTGTGCTGTGTACTTAGATTAATAATTGCCTGATTATTATTAAAAATGAAGACCTCATTTTTGAATCTCGAAAGAAAATCAGTCCGCTAGTTATTAATGAGAAAAATGCATAATTTATATTTAAACTAAACTATTTTGCAATGAATGGCCAGAAATAAAATAATATACATATAATGTCTGACAGTATGTGTATACAGCATAATATAATATTATCACTATACGTAATGATGATAATATTAGGATCATTTTATCGAAATTATAGTATTTGTTCAAATAAATCATATGTTTAAACGAAGAAAGTCAACAAATTAATATTTGCAAGTAATTTATATCGTTTTCCCAAAATGTGTAGAAGAATTTAATAAAATTTGCAAATGAAATTTGACTATTATGTGGACTTTTCTGCTTATTCCAAGTAAACAGAAAATATGATGGGTCTAAAAGAAACATATGATGAAAATAATTTAATAACCTAGTTGAAAATAGATTAGTATTTTTTCAACCGCATATTAACAAATTTAAATACATTCTCAAGTAAAGGGTTTTATAAATAACCCTGGAGAATATTTTTAAAAGCATGAATAAAATAATAAAAAAATATATGTCTTCAAGTGGTGTTGCTGACATGACGCATACAATTTTATTTCTGGTCGAATTATTGTCAAAACTGTAATTGATATTGTGTAAGCCTAAAATAAAATTATCTGTGAAGTATTTCTTTTTATAATAATGGTTAGTTATTATAATGAAAATGGGACCGTTTTAGTAACTTTGACATTTGGAGTCGTTATCCTATGACTTGTGCCTGAATTTTATCAAATATGCCTTTGTTTAAGTTTTAATTCCATAAATCAATTAATAATTCTTTTTTGAATTGAAAGTTTTGTGCAATTTTAATAAACTAGTAGTTAATTTGAAGTAAAAATTGAACAGAGGTATTTGATAGAATTTGTTTCTTTGCTCAGAGGAGGTTGTAAAAAAGCGTATAAAGTTTGTGTTTAGTTTTTCTAATTTTGTGTATATAATTTATAATAATCTAAATGACATAGTATAAATTCTAAATACTTAATTTATTTAATATGATTATGATGTCCCCTCGTTTTAATAAGAGCAATAAAATTTGAGTGCTAAATCAAGATTTTTCTTTGATTTATTTTTATTTATTTTGTAAAGTAAACTTTTATCAGTAAAATCAGATGCTAATATTTTAACGGCTAGCCGTAAAAAAAGTGTAATAAAAAATGAATATTTTTAGTTCCTATTCGGACTAAGACTGGTTTTCCCGTATCGCTTATTTAAATTTGTATGTTGATTTTCTCATAATACTTAATTTATTGCTCTTATATTTTCATTAATTTAATATTCCATTTTTTGTGTAAATTCAACATTGGTGCTACTAGCGATGGCTAAAATAGAATCCTTTTGTACTTATGTAATTTTTTCTCATTTCAATAGACTGACAAATGTTTTATTTTTACTTTTTTTGAGGTTTATTTTGTACAAATTACTAAAATAAATATAATAATATTTACAAACATAATAAATGTACACTAATCTGATTATTGATGATTGATGAATACCGCTTTTTTACATTTTGACATTAAGCTCTTCAAAACTTTGTTTGCCAGCTCTTTTTATTGTACTTAATTTAAAATTAATATTATATTATTTAGAGAAAATAAAACTAGAATTATCAAAATGTAAAGCTTCAGCTACCTCTATAACTGTTCTAAAAGTATTTTTGTATAAATAAACTAATCTTAGAATTAGTGAGAAAATTTACTTCATTTTTGTAAGTTACTAAAACGGTTCAAATAATTTCCTAATGCGAAAAATACCTAACTATTCCTAAAAAAACTAAAGTTGGTGAGTTTATGATACTTGAAAGGTCGTATGGTTAAATGATGTATATTTTTTGCAGCCACATTATTGTTTTTAAAAAGTCGCCATATTTACAACCAGTATGATTTTTGGAAATTATGTAATAACTTTCCGGGGAGGGTGGAGGTGTGACCTTTCTTTTATTTTTGGAAAATACTTGTACTTTTTTTTTACTTGAAATAACACGTTTTTAATTTGTTAATGTAAAGTATCTTTTTTGACATCTAGTTTTATTTTCGTTTTAGAAAATATTTCTTGATTTTTTGTTGGATGGAATTCTTCAAATAATTAATGAAATTGTTCCAATTCTTTTAAATTTCATTTTCATTGTTTGTTTATTTAAAAATAACATAATTGGATTTATTAAAATAGTGATTGCCTTTTTTTTATTGAAAACTTGAAACAATCGCACCTCCATCTTCCAGCCTGAATTATGGGACGAATAGAAATAAAAAAATTGTTATCGAAAAAAATAAGGATTGTAAAAATAGTTTTGGAGAAATCGGAAAGTAAAGAACGTACCTACTAAGTATTCGGTAAGGAATAATGTAAATATGTTGTTAAACTAAGGTAGTCCCCGTAGGTATTTATTTGTACGATTTCGGGCCTTTGTTGAAATCCAAAGTTTTTAATTTATTTTTCGACCAATAAATGTTGGAGAGAACTATCTCTATTGTTTTATTTTTAATTATCCTGAATTTATATATTCTAGTATGTTTTACGCCTGTTTCTTAAAGGGGAGGAGCGCTAATTTAAGTCAATGCTAAATTAAAATTATTTATGAGCCCTGCAGCAATTTAGATAATTTTTGCATTCATCAAGAACCAAAATTCGCAAATCTTTATATCCAGATCTTTTTATCCCGAATAAATAATATATCCCTCAGAAAACGGGTCTTGGTATGATCTTAGTGATCAGCTAATCTACGTCTGTGACCTCGGTCCTCGTCAGAATATTAATCAAGACTTAAGATAAGCAAATACATGCATGTCTTATCCAAATAAGAGAATCCGATGAATACAATTAATCGAGACGTAAATACCAATTACTTCGAACGATACCTATACCTGCTATTTTTTTACTCTTTGCCCTAAAGATGAAGTTTGCTTAATGCGAGCATCGGATAAATTTATTGATCCAGGATTTGCATATGCTAAGTGGTAAAAATACTAATAAAATCATAATGAAATAATAAACAAATAATTGTTGAAAGCTTATTTTTTCTACAGTGCAAATGTAAAACAAATGCTGATTGGTTATACCTAAAGAATGATAAGGCACACAATAACGGGATGTCTGTGTGTTTAGCCTTGGATATTTTATACGATATTGAATAAATTATATAAAAAAATTGTGGCACATTTATCGATGGATAACTCTTTATTGCACACCAAAAACAGGTAACAACAAAAAAAAACATTAACTTTATTAATGTTAAAAAGGAAAGACACCAGAAAAAGAAAAAAAAGTATTTACAAAAATATTAAACCGCGTTCTTACTTTTTAATTTTCAATAACACTCAAAGTTTGTGAATTGTGACCGACCGGAGGATTTGCATTATCGTAGTCGTCAATATTGAATAAAATCCTTTAATTGAGATGTTTGTGCTCCACTTTGTTCAGGAATTCCATCATATCTACAACTGAGGATCTCTCCTGATATTATACTGTTTAAAACATCCATATTGCTAAGCCTTTTCGGAGTAATCGGTGAACATACATAAAAAAATATCAATAATAAAAATAAAACATCTCACACACCTTTTTTTGAAGTCGACTAATAAATATAAAATATTTAATAGAAAGATGAGATATCGTACTACGAAATGTAGTTGTTACCTCTTGACGATCGACGGTACATGCAACCAATCATAATGTTTGACACAAAACTAAGTAGCCTATAGGATGGAAAGAGGTTATAGGATGGTATAGTTACGAATCATAAATATTATCACTGGAAATACAGAGAGTCCTAATAGAAAAATAATATAGATAATAACATTTTCAATGGAGGAAGTACGTCGCGCTCTTTCGCTGACTTCAAATCAGTGTCAGAGTAGGTAGAGATATTTCATACTTTTTAGTGATGTTGAAGTGTTTTTTTTTAAATTACTTTTTTATTTCTTTATTTTAAGTTTTTCTTGAATGCACTAGAATTACTGGCAATAAGCCAGGCCGTCACAAATAATGTCCATTTCTTGAAAACTACCGAACCGATTGCGATGAAACGTGCACTGTTCCCTAAGTTGAAGTAAATGTAAACCATTAAAAAAACAATGGTTACAATCATATTAATATCTTCGGAGATATGCGTGGACAAACATACATACATACAAACATACATACATACACCTATGAAATTTTGTATATTTGTTTGGAAACCCTAATAGATTATCATATGTGAATATAATGCAGTTCCAATAATATTACATACATACGTGTCGAATTGATAATCTCGTTTTTGAAGTCGATTAAAAAACCATATTAGATGATCGCTCAAAACAACTCGAGCTTTTACAATTAGAATTTTAAAGTTGTAAAAAATACATGAAACATAAATTAACTAAGTTAGATGCTAAAGACATGGTAGTATTGATGAATCATTTATACTGATTAAAAACTTCAAATAACTTGAATCGTATTTTAATTTGGAACCTCCACATTCTGTCAAGTTTGGACTTGGACAATGTGTTTTTAATGCTATTTAGGTACATGTGTGGCATAGCATTATTATAATCGCTCCGTTGTTTAAGTTTGAATGCTTATTTTTTTTTATTAATTCCTCCAGACGTATGCCTTCCTAATAGGTCACTTTTTACAGCCCGACAGTGCGGCAAAGAGACACCCTCTTGTCAAGTATGACTTCTTAGCCTGGCCTAATATTAGAAGGTTTCATCTGAGTTTCCGGGATAAAAAGTACCTGAATTGGGGCCTGGCCAGGATGCTAAGTTTCCATCTGTATCGACACATTGGCCAATATTTTTAGGGGCCCAGCCCGAGGCCCCCGCCGTGGCTCCCCTTGGAAAGTAACTCTATGTACGCCAATGCTCACCATCCGGCCCACAAACTATGCAAACAATCATCTACCTTTCGTAAATAACGTTTCTTTACTTAAAACTTACTTAAACGTTATTTTACTTATGTGATCAAATTGAATCAGTATTATTATATGAATACGTGAAGATAAATCTTTGGATCCCTTTTTAGGACTATTCCGCGCACGGAGGAGTTCGTGATTTCAACATTCCACGCACTAACCACCCACTAATTAGTTAGATAGCTTTTTACCTATTCGTTTTTTGCTCCATTATTTTTGTTTTATTATTTCTAGTGTTAATAAATTTTTCTATATTTTATTCATATTTTTAAAAGTCTATGTACTGACAATGTCATGCGAATGTGATATTGGTAAAATAGGTTTTACGATCGTTAAATCCACATTGTCTTCACACACTTTATATAAAGGAACATTGTTGTAATATCTATATATATTATGGCGATTAGAAAGTCACTGAGCTGAACGTTTTGTAAAGACTGACTGTTCCTTGTATTGCGCACTCTATTGTTATAGACACAAGGCTACTTATACTTATTTTTAGTTTTTGAGGATGTATACCATAATCTCACAGACTCTTCTGTCTTATCACCGTGGTGAGTGACGATGGGACCGAAGATACAAACCATTTGCAAGGTATACAATTTGCAAAAAACGTGTCACTTCTTGTTCAGGGCCGCAGGGTAACAGAGGAAGAGGACGCCCTAGGGAACGCTGGGCTGACGAGGTGAAAGATGAGGCAAGCATCAAATGGATGGAGATAGCACTGGATAGGAACGAGTGGAAAGGAATGGAGGAGGCCTTTACCCAAATATATCCCAAGCCCTATCTGAGAAAATAGGTTAAATTTTAAGCATGTAACTATTATAACATTGTATTATTTATTAGATATGGCAATAAAGGCTTTTTTATTTTTATTTTATTTAGTTTATTCTGATATTCTTTGGAGAACATGAAATGCTTGTTATAAGAAAATATTTTTGAATCGCCGGAACGAAAATAATTCTATGTAAATATAACTACACACACATAGACGTGCTCTCATTTTCTCTCCTTCTATAAAAAAAACCAGCCAAGTGCGAGATGGACTCGAGCACCAGGGGTTTTTACAAACTTGTATGTAAATTATTCGTTCATCACGAGAATCGACCCTCGAAGGTTTTCCCCTTTTTCTGTTTTTTTGTGTGTTATGTAACTACAAATTTGCGGATTTCGGATTTCTTCCTTTACTTGTGCTACATGACATTGCTTCTTGCCAAATTTCATGACTCTAGGTCAGCGGCAAGTACCCTGTTTTGATTCCATTGCAAGCGTCAAAATATGCGGCATAAACGGCCGTATCTTGATTGCTTAGAACTTTGATTTTTTCACTGTTCCAAGGGATTGCAAACCTGTGTATTTTACATTAAGTTCAGCTTGATACCTCCACGCGTTCCTGAGAAAAACTGTCTTGACAGCGAGCAAACGGACGGAGATCCTATAAGGGTTCAGTTTTTTTTTGAGGTACGGTACGGAACCCTAATTATATCAGTGTAAAATGGTGAAAAGTTTAATGTTTTATTCTATTGAGTACCAGGTATTCAAGAAACAATAGACAATCTTACGCCAGAGATTTACGAACCATGAAAAGAGAATCATACAGTCTGCAGGTTTCCTAACATACGCAGGAACATTTCAAACTATCTTACCTACATTCCATTGTTTTCTTAAACAGCTTTGAAATTTCAAATAGAGAACACACAATCGCTCGATTGTCTAACTTCCGTTAAACTAGAGTTGTGCAAACTTGTGCATTTGTAATCTAGTTCGACAATCGATCGATTCTGTTTTTATTGTCGATGTTTTTGTGCAATTATTGCAGTGATTTGAATGTTTTGTTACTCATCTTGGGAGAGGTTAATGCTTCTGCAATGGATTACTTTTGTTACGATTCTTTCTTGTTTCGCCAGTTGTCATGGTTGGTTAGATAGGTACTATCACGCCGCAGGTCGTGGGTTCGATTCCACCCCGGACATTTGTATGCAATAAACATGTCCGCTTGCCTTGACTGTAGATTATTTAGTATATCATTTATCTGGTTTCCATAGTACAAGCTCTGCTTAGTTTGCGATCAGATGATCGTGTGTGAGGAATGTCCCAATATTATTATTACAGTAAGGTACCTACATAGATAAACAATCTAAAAATAAGGTAACAAAGCTAATTGTATTTATCGCTAATTATACAAAAATTGTTTTAAAACTCGTAAACGCCACAAATAGGTTGCTTGCAATTATTCGATAACCGATTATTTCCACGTTAAGCAATAGCGACCGATTGCAAAAAAAGTTAATCGTTTATGCACGCAACTCGGTTTGGGTTCGATTCCCGGTATAATTGCAATGTTGTATATGTGTACTTTTTAGAGGTCTGGTTGACAGTATGATTTTATGTTACTACTTTTTGTTTTAGTTAGGACTGTATTAATTGTGAATCAAATTCAAGTCGTCTCGATTGTTGATCATAATTGTATAGTGGTAAGTAGAAATCATAATCCATAGATGGATAACACCTGTCATATTACATGGGATGGTTTAAGTCAAGTTTAGTGAAGCCCAGGTTTTAGGATAGCCCCGTCTCTTTTTGTTATATGACTTTAGAAAGGGAGATATATTTAAAACCTCGGTTTTGCTAGACTTGCTTTAAACCATCTCACGTAGTAATTAGGCAAGATCATAAGGCATTTATTAAGGTTACAGTTGACTCTACCAGCGGTAGGTAAGTATTACCATAGTAGCATAGAAATAGATATAAATCTAGAAAGAGCGTCGCCATACTACACGACTATTTAACACACAGCAGCTACTTATTACGCTCGCCCTGCGTCATTCTGCTTGCGAAATTTTAATATTATACATTATTTTGCATTTTATTTGATTTTAGCCCCTAATTGTTAGGAGCTATTTTTTACGACTAATCAGCTTCGACGCTCAATCTGGTTGTATTAGCCAAAGCAACGTAGCTTGCCGTTCATTAGATCATGAGATTGTTCGTTCCACTGACAGACAGACGGACAGCGGAGTCTTAGTAATAGGGTCCGTAGTTTGGCATTCGGGTACGGTACCCTAAAAAATTTGCACGCTTGGTTTTCATACGGATTGAGGGACTTGCGTTATCTATTTAAGATTTATATCTGTGGTGTAAACCCACTTTGAAGGCGGTTTAATTTTTTCGTAAAACTGTTTTTCAGTATTAATGAGAATGCTATCGTGTTTTAAAACGTCATGTAACTATTATATAATGTTACCTATTATAAATCAAAACTCGAGTGTCTGTCATTCACAGGTAAACGAAAACGAAGTCAATTTGAAGATAAGGGCTTTTCGATATAAAGAAGACATTTTATTTTTCATGTCCATGGTTTTTCTTCGAGTGGCATTACGTAGAGATATTTAGTTCTTTTATTTTAGTCAATGTTTTTTTCTTCTTTTATTTAAAACCATTTAACTGATTTTGATAACTTTTGGCAGATACATATTTAATCCATATTATTTCAGTTAAAATAGTTACATTTTCTTTTTTCATTTTACACCAATACATATTTTAGACGTTAAAAATAAATACGGGATAGTTTAACATTTTTTTCATTTATTTACTTACTAGTTGAGCCCCGCGGCTTCACCCGTGTTCCCGAGGATATATTGCTTTCCCGGGACAACAAGTATCCTATGTGTTAATCAGGAACATATTCTATTTGTGTCCCCAATTTCATCCACATCCGTTGCGTTATTGAAGCGTGATTGAAGTACAAACATCCAGACTCACAAACACATAAACTCACAAACATCCAAACTTTCGGATTTATAATAGTATAGTGAGATTTATTCAAATTCAAATTCAAAAAGTATTTATTCAATTTAGCCTATGATAAGGCACTTATGAACTTTAAAAAATGACTCTACACCGGTTCATACAACTTGAACTGAGATGACTCTGGCAAGAAACTCAGCAAGTCTTTTTTTTTTAATGTGTAAATCAGCGCTGTAGTTATCTGCAGCACATGCTGAGCTGGGGCCTTTTGGACCCATCATAGTACATGATGACAATGTCGCAATTTTTTTACTGTATTGTTTTTTTTTTTTTTTATATAATGTGTGTATCATTGTATTATAAATGTATTGTATTGTTGTGTATTGTGCTATTTTGTTGTGTCCAATAAATGTTTCTTTCTTTCTTTCTTTCTTTCTTACTTATAATTATTACAATTTACAAAATATATATAACAATAGCCTGCGAAGCGAACAATTCATTCAAATGCATTCTTGTCATCTACAAAATCAGAAACTTTCTTCTTCTTATTTTTATTTTTGGCAACCAAGCCCAAATTAGGGCTCATTTCTGCCAGTGTCGAGTTATATTATAGTTTCCAGTCACAATAAATCACTTCACATTATAGTCCTCAGTCAGTCACCGTCCATAAAAGTCATGTTTTACTACAATGGTGGTCATTGTACTAAAACTCTTCACGGCCATTTTGAGACAACTTGAAAAGTCACGATACACATAATTCATTTCATTTCACTTCACTGGTGCACATGGATGATCTTTATTGGTTAAAATACCACCAAAAATACACAATAAAACTCAAAATACACAAATTTATGAAAATAAAAATGAAAATGCTACGTCACTCTGCAAGTTCCCGCCAAAAAGTCCATCAGAAACTTTATAGTACCCTTCTTCTTCTTCTTATTTTTAATTTTGGCAACCAAGCCCAAATTAAGGCTCATTTCTGCCAGTGTCGAGTTATATTATAGTTTCCAGTCACAATAAATCACTTCACATTATTGTCCTCAGTCAGTCACCGTCCATAAAAGTCATGTTTTACTACAATGGTGGTCATTGTACTAAAACTCTTCACAGACATTTTGAGACAACTTGAAAAGTCACGATACACATAATTCATTTCATTTCACTTCACTGGTGCACATGGATGATCTTTATTGGGTAAAATACCACCAAAAATACACAATAAAACTCAAAATACACAATTTTATGAAAATTAAAATGAAAACGCTACGTCACTCTGCAAGTTCCCGCCAAAAAGTCATAGTACCATTTCTTGCATTTATAAAACAAATACAGAAGTAAGTTCTGGCTTATAGTTATTTACTTCTGTATTAAAACTGTCTGACGATAAAATACAACTATAGTTTTTTTAATACTTCTATTTTTAAACTCGTTAAACTTCCATAACAACACAAACCAGTATAGGTGAAAAAAAAATACACATCAATAAGTTCCCACCACAAAAATAACTCAATCATATTTAATAACGATGAAATAATTGCCTTAATAATGCGAAGTACTTATATGTCTGTTTGTTACTTTTTCGACTAAAACTGCTAAGAAATTTTACATGATAGTATATATGGCTTCTTTTCACGGGAACAAAAAAATTACAAAAATAAAAATAAAACGAGAGCGGGCGACTTGTCGTTAAAGTCCACTTAAAACAATAAAAAAAAAAAAACGAATTTGCAGTCTTGTACAACACCGTCACATAAATCGTACTAACGTGTCCACTAAATGTTGGACAAAACAAACAAACAAACGAAATCGATGACAGCCGCATCCCGCTGATTTGGAATCATTATTACATTCTCGTTTGTTTTTTTTTTTTTTTATACTACTTAGTCGTAAACAAGCATACGGCCCACCTGATGGTAAGCGGTTACCGTAGCCATATGGACGCTTGCAACACACGAAGCATAGATCTAAATTTTAATCCACCAGTCAATGTATCAATTCCGGAACAACCCTTTTGGGAGAAACTTAGTAATTTAAAATCCACATCCCCCTTAGTAAGACGCATTCCTCGTGGCGCACGTGCCTCAATTGTACAAGCCTTTTCTTCAGTTATAAAAAGCACAATTTCTCAAAATTCAAAGCAAAGCTGGGAACATCTTCTGACCTTCCCTTACAGGGTCCTCCACGTACCTCGTGACCCCCAAAACAAAACTTCCCTGACTTCCAGACTTAAACAAAATTGTAATAATAACACTCCCACCCAATTTACTCAGAACCGAATTTTACTTCATCAACCTCCTTTATCAACATCTGTACAGAATAAGTTAAACGATGGAGACATTCAGGGAGCCGCTAGAATACTTTTTTCCGACGACGTCTTCGCACCCAATACGCCCGACACCCTATGCGCCCTTTTGGAAAAACATCCACTTCCAGCAACAAATCTCCACCTGCCCGATCCACCACAACCCGCAGATACTACAATACAGGCAAGCCCCAATGACGTCTACAATGCTGTCAGGTCTTTCCAGAGTGGATCTGCCTCTGGCCTAGATGGATTGTCACCCCAACACCTAAAAGACTTGTTATCCACTGGCAATTCAGGTGAGTTGCTACTGGGAGACCTGACAGCACTTATCAATCTTATGTTGGCCGGTAATGTTTGCCCAGATATCGCTGACATCCTATATGGTGCGAATCTATGTGCTTTTCTTAAGAAGGACGGAGGGATAAGACCGATCGCAGTTGGCTCCACTTATCGCCGTATTGCTGCTAAAATATGTTGCAAAAAACAAGCAGAGTTATTAAAAGGCTATTTCCAACCAACCCAGCTAGGCTTTGGCTCACGTGGTGGCTGCGAAGCAGCGGTCCATTCCCTCCGCACCTTTCTTGAACATAATGGTGGAGACGTGCTGCTGAAAGTGGATATAAAAAATGCTTTTAATTCTGTAGACAGAGGCGCTCTCTTGACACAGATAAAAGAAAAAATTCCTGACGCTTTCGGTTTTCTTTGGCAATGTTATAGTAATCCTTCAAAATTAGTTTATAAAAATAATCTTCTTCTGTCATCGGTAGGGTGTCAACAAGGCGACCCTCTAGGGCCGGCTATTTTTAGTTTAGCCATACATCCCATCATTACCCTCTTGGAATCTAAATTTAATGTATGGTATCTTGATGACGGAACTCTAGGAGGCAATGTGGACACAGTTCTTAAAGACTTTAGATCTCTTTTAAATAATCTAAATTCCATTGGACTTTCATTGAATACATCTAAATGCGAGGTTTTTATTTCAGATACTTGCCCACTTAAAACCTATGCAATCAACGAATTCAAAAAAATTGCACCTGACATCAAAATTCTAAAAAAGAGCTCACTTCGCCTTCTAGGTTCCCCAATTTTTATGGACTCTTATCAATCTTTTATCGATGAGAAAATTCAAAATTTTAACAATGTTTCGGAGCGCCTTTTAAAAATCAATACACATTCGGCTTACACGGTCATCAAATACTGCCTATTCGTCCCTAAATTTACATATTTCCTAAGATGCTGTCCGTTCTGGAACCACCCATCCATTTTACAGAGCCTAGACAACATCATTAGAGAAACCCTTTCATCAATTTTAAATATAAATTTTGACGACCGCACTTGGACTCAGGCATCACTTCCAATACGATCAGGAGGCCTGGGCATCCGTAAAATTTCAAGTATTTCACTCCCGGCCTTCTTGTCATCAGTCAATAGCACACAGATTCTCGTTAGTGCTATCATCAAAAATTCTATTCCATCGTGTGAAATAGCCTATATGACTGATGCCAAGATAGCATGGACTTTAGCCTGCCCTAATTCCAATTTACCCTCATTCCCATCCTCACAGAGGCAATGGGATGTGCCAATCTGCGAGCTAGTACGGAATCAACTTATAGAAACGTCAACTAGCCACGCTGATCTCGCCCGTCTCATTGCCGTGTCAGAATGGGAATCAGGTCTTTGGCTGCGAGCTCTTCCGTCAGCTAACATAGGAACCTTGCTCGATCCATCTACTTTCCGGCTCGCGTGTTGTCTTCGTCTGGGTGCACCTATGTATGTTTCACATCGCTGCCAGTGTGGTACTTTCGTCGATCAGCTTGGCCACCACGGGCTATCGTGCGTAAAAAGTGCAGGCAGGATTCCGCGCCATTCGGACCTTAACGACATCATCCGCAGGGCTCTTGCCAGCGCCCACGTATCAGCTATTCGTGAACCGAGCGGCTTGATGCGGGACGATGGTAAGAGGCCTGATGGAATGACATTGATGCCCTGGAAGATGGGGCGGCCTTTAGTGTGGGACGCAACTTGCGTCGATACTCTCGCGCCGTCCCACCTTCCAGAGACTATCAAAAAGGCGGGTGGTGCGGCTGTCTGTGCCGAAAACCTCAAGCGGCGCAAATATAGTAACTTAGATGTTGCCTATATTTTTGAGCCGTTTGGGGTAGAGACTTTGGGCCCGTGGGGGCCAGGAGCCCATCGAATTTTTCGCGAGATTTCAAAACGACTGGTCGACGCTTCCCGTGACCAGAGGGCTGGCGAATACCTAGGTCAGAGGATTAGCATTGCCATACAGCGTGGCAATGCCGCCAGCGTTCTGGGCACATTACCCACTGGCAGCGACTTGGAACAGCTATATTTTTTATAAAGGCTATCTCCTCTTTTTATTTTATTTGTTTTCTCTTTTTCTTTTTTCCTATGTAAATATTCTTTTTGCTATTTCATCTGTAATTTTTTTCATCTAATTTAGATTTAAGGTTTTATTAATTGTTAGGTATGGTTGTTAATGTATATGTACAAAAATAAATAATAATTTCAAACTTAAACATTTTTGTAACACAATTGCCAAAACAGTTTCTACGGCTAGATAATAACATTGTTTTTTATCTTATGAATAGACAGGTGCAAACTTAATGAATTGAAAACAATCAAACTATTTACATAGTTTGATTGTTTTCTCTCAAACAAATTATAAAAATTAATCTTTTGGATCAAAGTAAAAAATAATAATAATAAAACAATAGTGGACGCACGTCCCCTGCGAGAACCAACAGGAATATACAGGTAATTTTTTTTTTTTTTTTTTTTTTTTCGCAGTTTTCAAAATCAATTTTGCTTTAAACGGCTGCGGAAGGCGCCCATCCTCTCGTGAAAAATATCGATGTGACTATAAGAATGGTTGTAACTATTACAGGCTCTCACTATAAATCTGTTTTTAGTATAATTAGAACAACAAATAGGTGTAAAGAAAATATGCCTTTTGCGTGTACGAAGCTTGGAACAATTAAAATCTATTTTATTTAAAAGATATGGCGAATCAACAACGTTATTAATTATTTTGTATAGAAAAATTTGGTCCCTTTGTTCACGTCGCTTTTCCAATGATAAAATCTTATTCATACTGAGATTCTTAAATCTGTACTCTAAACGCTTGACAAATTTATTTTGAATTCCTTCCAATTGTTTTATATATTTATCATACACAGGATTCCAGACTATGGATGCGTATACAAAGTAAATGTATGCTCATACAAAGAAGATTATACAGGTGTTTTTTTTTCCAGCCAGTGTGGGCAACTTCTGTACCACACTACGGTCTTAGAGAAAAACGCTGAAAAGAACCCTGAGCTGAATTTTGAACAAAATAAAAATACCTTTAAAAAATTGTGTATTTTCGTAGATATGTTTTTTTTCTTTTTCTGCTTCTACGTCACAATACGATCAAAATTATGTATGACAATCTTGGTCACAAGTTGCTAGAAGTTGAAGAAAATTGAAAACAATCATAGTCTCCGAAAATACTCAATAAAAAAAATGCCTCTTGTATTTCCTTCAAAATACAGCTCATGGTTCCTTTCAGTGGTTTTCTCTATGACCTATAGTTCAGAATTTGCCTAGTTGCCGGATTCACTCACGTCACCGGGATAAAAAGTGGCCTATGTCCTTCTCCATACCATAGGCTATCTGCATGCCAAATTTCTTATAACCTGCCCACTTCAACCTGTTTTATTTTCAGTTTTTTTTATATCGAGTTTTACCTTTTTTATACAACTAAGTCGGTAAACAAGCATACGGCCCGCCTGATGGTAAGCGGTTACCGTAGCCATATGGACGCTTGCAACACAAGAAGCATCGCTCACGCGTTACCGACCTTTCCCCCCTCCCCTATGAGCTCTGACAACATTACTCACGCTCAGGAACACAACATAAAGTTATTTGGCTGCGGTATTCTGTAAGGTGGAGGTACTTCCCCAGTCGAGCTGCTCTTTGAGCGAATAAACGCTATGCTCTACCTCTCTAAAACCTGTTCTTGCATCTAATTTCGTGCACAAAGTACCTTCATTCTCATCCAAACAGCAACCTAATCCGTGATAAAGTAACAATGAAATATTTTACCACCATGTCTCAGTTTCCTCGAAGAGCTGTGTGGCCGGGCGTGCTCTCAGATGTGTCATATGAGTACGGGCGCGGACTGACCGCGGCTGTCGCGTTATTGTCAGAGATTTAGACGCTTATTTTATTTCCATACTAATATTAGTATGAATACGAAAGTAACTATTAACTTTTCACGCCTAAACCGATTGCAATGTTTGGCACGTAAATAGGTGGTTGGTATGAAGAGGGAGATACCGAGAACTCTATCTGTTACTTTTTCACGCCTAAACCGATTGCGATGAAAGGCACGTATATAGCCTTTGGTATTAAGAGGGAGATAGGTTACTTTTTATCCCGGAACCGTAGGTGAAATCGCAACAGCGTCAAAATTTGATGATTTTAGTACTTGTTCATAATATAATCTATTGCAGTATGTTTGTATTGAAGCAGCAATGATTCCGTTTCTTCGAAGAGCCGTGTGGCTGAACGTGGTCTCAGATGTGTCATGCATACAGGCGCGGACTGACCGTGGTACTTGCGTTATTGTGCAAGTATTAGACGCTTGTTTTATTTATTGTGTAAGTAATAAATATGAGTGATATCTAAAAATGGCCCTATTGAATTTTAGTATTGCTCATCTACATTGTTAAAGCCTTATTAATAAACATAGATTCAATAGTAAACCATAATTAATTATTCTTGAACATTCTTAAACGTCCAAAACGTTTTTAGTATAGGCTTGTGTTCGATACACAATCTCACCATAGTATGTGATAATGAGGATTATATCTGGTAAACACACAGCGCCTAGAAAGGAACTTTCTATCAAGTGCAGCTGTAAGCACGAGTACTACAAAGAACCCCAACTTGCTAGAGATCCTCACGATATTTTTCATCAATGAAAGGCCAAACTCACGGCTGGTACACGGGTTATCGAGCCAATGGGGATATTTTTTCAATTCATCGTAACTAGGTAAAAACAACACTCGAAGCGCTTGTGGTGTAAAAATTAAGCTACCACCGATGATATGTTATCTGTCACATACTTTCCATTGCCATTATCCAGTAACATATCAATGTTTTCCATTGCCATTATCCAGTGACATAGGTTGGGTAACTTTATTTTTTGTATCGAATACGATGTCATCAATAAGAATACTCAATGTCGAACGTTGCGCGTGTCCGCAACGTGTGTACTTGCTATATCCTGTCAAATATTAGTTATTTGTTTAAATAAATGTTACAAGTCTTTAGCGACATCAAAAGTGCCGAGCTAATGGGAAATTATACGTGATTTGTGAGGCAGGCATATCTTACGAAACAAATGCAAAAGTTTGCCTGTTAATGCATTTCGATGAACCTTGGCACATCGATGAACCAACTTTGGAGTAACACAACGAGTAATTTCGCAACTAGTTAGTGATTTTGCACTGTTTTTTATACTACTAAAGGGCACCACTCACTATATCAGCACCGCTACGCCTCGGCACAAACTTGCCATCCAAGTGACGCCTATAAATGATGTGGGTCATTTTATAATGACAAGGCCCCCTAAAAAGGAAGCGAAGCAATATTGCCAACGCAATTCCTTTTTTCGAATTTAAAACAGATCTTATGCAATTCATCAATTCCAAATCTTTTAATAATAATAATAATAATAATAATAATAATTCATTATTATCAGGCTACTTTGGCCCATAGATAAATACCTTACAAACTAACATACATATCAAAATATAACATTTTTTGTTAGTATAAAAACTTAATACTATGTTAGTAAAAAGCACTACTTAATGAATTGAACTGTATATAATGAGTAACAATTTTTCCAAGAAAATATTGGAATCACTTAGGATCTGCCGAGAATTAGAAAAAAATAATTGCGTAGCAATATTTCTTTAGCCCCCAAGGTAAAATAGTTGACGGCTCGCGGCAAGCATCAACAGTTTCATCTTGTCATTATAAAATTTACTTTAAAGCACATGATTTAAAGGCGTCCTTTGGATAGCAAGTTTTTGCCGAGGCTTAGCGATGCTGTTATACTGAGTGAAGACCTTAATTCGGCAAGAGCATACGGCCCTCCTGGTGGTAAGCGTAGCCGTATGGACGCTTGCAACACCCGGGGCAAACCGGGGCTCACGCGTTACCAACCCTCCTCGATAAGCTCCGGCGACCTCACTCACGCGCAGAACTGCGGTATTCTGTAAGGTGCAGGCACTTTCAGGACTACAGTCGGGCTGCTCCGAATTTTAACGGGAGAACCCGTTAGTTAATAATTACATAGATGCCAATAGTCTGGATCATAGATTAACATTAATGGGTATGTTGTTACTGGCAGTTAATGCGATAAGGTTTTTTGTTTTGATCTGTTCTATGTAGGTACTAAATATTGTCGCTAGGTATTGCGGTCACATTTTAACTGTGGTCAAATAAGATATTTCATGTATGAGTCAATATATGACAATACAAATAAATAATGAGTAACGCTCAGTAAAAACCCGTTGATACAGCGCCAATAAAAAAAAACTTTTTCGTCTGGTCGCCTTTAAAAATCATAATGACGATTCTATGATTTATAATTATACAGTTCAACGCAATAGCAACAGCGAATACCTACATAGTTCTTGCTATATCAACGATTAATCGTTAAAGCATTATTAATCGATTTATCGAACTAAAAACTTTAGGCATAATCGTTCTTTTTCAACAGTTCCATAGTACCTCGGTGATTAATTGCTTACAGACTTTTTAGTATCGCACTGGCAAATTGCAGTTATTCGATTTGCGAAAAAAAAGTTAATAATTGAATAGGAATCAATTTTTAAAATTGGAATTCAATACGTGAACGCTCATCAACGAATGAAAGCACCGGATTCTATCCAATCAACGCGCCGTGACGTTCGCGCCTATCATTTTTTGAAATTCTAAAATCTCATAGCGTCACGATGTCAAAGTTTCACACGGGTCAAGAATGACGCCACAGGGTCATTGTCACGACCGTGACACGGTAGAGGTCGCTCGTGACCATGTTCTTTTTTGTTTTAAAAATACTTTGAATTTCGAATCGGTTTTCTATTGATTATTATTTCTTTTATACAATTTTTACTCCAATCATAAGCCTAGAGCTAGTAGGTATCTACTTTATATTTTCTTGATCTTAGATCACATAGCATTACTTGACTTACCCCCATACCTTCACGATTCAACTTAGTTTGAAATGTATCGTTTTTGTGTCAAAAAAAGACGTCAGATTGTATGAAGAATAGAAAAATCATTCAGCTTAGGCTTAGGTAGGTAAAACATGGTCATCGATGGTAATACCTACTTGTTCCTTATCTACATGAATTTTATTTATGTTTTGCCAACCGAATAAAAAAAAATACAATAATAAAGTTGTCAAATTTCAATGTAAAATAAAAAGGGTGTGTTTTATCAGATTTTAACGTATCATGTTTGCAAGCCCTGAATCTCTTTATATCCACTGAGGGTCGGGTAGGGTTGTCGCTAACAATTTAATTCTTGTTTAAAGCGAGTTGAATTTTATTTGGGTATCGTATTTTATTTACCATTAGGGTTGATTCATTCATTTAAGAATTATTTTTGTCGTTTTTCCGGAACCTTTTCCATCAAAGTACGAGCTAGCATTTAGCCATTTAGCATTCACAATTTTTTATAAATTTATCGTATTTTTTACAAAGTAAAAAAATATTTTTTTAATTCTGTGGCTATTTCATGAAGTCCTCTTAAATTAAATAAACAATAGAGTAAATTGTTTAATTATTGTTAATTTGTAAAATAAACCTCATTTCATAGAATCAGGATTCAAACTCCATTGTTTCAATCTCTACCCAAAACATAATTGACTTCAAAACTCAATACTCCGACGTATAATAAACACCATAGTCACCAGGCGAATTGAATGTGACTATATAATAATAGTATCACTATAACCATAGACAATTGGCTTCATTACTTTTTTATAGATTTTTAATTAGCACCTGTGTTTTTTACTATTTCTTATCTCAGTGATCATTCTTAGATTATAAAGCTGGCAATTCTCAATGTTAGTGCTTGACGATTAGTTCTGTATACATACATTGTATCTTTTTTTTGCTGGGTTTTCTTCTTCAAAGAGTATGTTATATACTTATTGGTGAGCCGTGCGAATTCGCGCAAGTTGAAAAGTATGTTCGGAATTCAAACTTAATATCAAAATCTATTCAGTAGGTACTTAGTCAAACATACTTTCATTATTAAGGTCCTTGCTTACATACTTATTCCGATTTGTCTTCAAGTTCAAGTTGTATTTCAAACCGGTGTAGAGTCAATTTTGTTAAAGTAAATAAATGAAAACCTTTCTCGATGATAAAGTTAGAAAACTAAAAAAAAATTGAGTATTCAGTGTATTCTGACTGACTGACTTCAATCAATTTATGCCTTATTTTTTTATTAAAAACATCGCATTAGCGCGCAGTACAATTTATTTATCAGCACTTAAAAGAAAACTTTTATTATGCCTTATAATTATATTAATAGTGGTAACTGAATAAAACTCCGCCATGTCACGCAACCTGAAACTGTATTATTCAAAAGGTAAAAAGAATAACAATTACGAACTGGCTATGTGAATATTGATTTTAAAAGTTCTCTTAGCTTGTCAAATTGGTGTAATTAGATGTAATTTATTATCCTTAATGTGATTTGATTATACACCAGTAGGAATAGACAGAATACTAATTTATAAATAAACTAGATTCCAAACCACGGTTATGCCCAAGGTTCCACAGGACACAAAAAAAAACGAGAAGGATAAAAGAGGAGAACCACACTTTAAAAAAAAATATTCACTTATGCATACGATAGATGAAACACGGGAAACCAAGAGCCACATATGTAAACATTAGTCAACCATATCGCAGATACGGTAACTATTGGAGATAATGCGTTCTTCAATTGAGATCACACAGCTCTGCAAGAAGGGTGTATAACCTGAAAAAAAAAGAAGTTAATTAATTTAAAATAATGTGTTGCACTACATAGACATATAAAAAAATCAAGACGGAGTGTCACCTTATAAAAAGTGAAGCAAAAAATTTCCTACGTGTGCGTGAGTAAAATCAGTACTGGCCCAAGCAGGCAAAAATTGTCACTGTCAACGTCTCAATACAGAAAGACAACCGATCGGCTTCCTATTGTCTATATGTGTGTGTGAGACCATGTATTTACAAGAACGCCAGCTTCCTATTACTTGCGTCACTTAAGAACACACACCGTTCCGTCTTTAATTTTTTCTTGGTCTGAGGTTCACTAATTAGAAATCGCTGAGTTGTCTGCAGATTCATTCTCGAAAATACCAAATTCGAAAGAGAAAATAATAAATAAAAAACGTTTTGAAAATGGAACATAAAATTTCGTAGTTCAGTATCACACAACCCTACATCAAATCGGCAAATCGAATGAACGTATCATCGAAATCCTCTCGGGTGATATTCGATTACACGAATTTTACGGATCGTGGGGTGACGACTATTTAGTTCACAACACTATTATAATGGGGGATTGGGGATCTAAAAAAGGCATAGGGTTATAGACAAATGATTGCATATAAAGTTTATTTACAACAAATACGTACAAATTACAATCTATATACCTATATAGAATCCTCCTCCTTCCGATTAACTGTAAGGTTCCCAGAAGGCTGGCAGCGTTTCCTCTTTGGATAGCCAAGCGCGTTGGACGCGTTGGCGGTAAAAGCTCCCCGCCCGCTGGTCTCCGGAGGCCTCGATCAATATTCATGACAAAGTGCGAGCCAAGCGGCGAGCTTCGGACCCATAATATAATTTGGTCTAATCGACAAAATTAAATGATGTTCTCTATTTTTTTAATACTGCTATATTATAGTTGCAAGCGATGCGCCCCGTCTGATGTACCTATTGAATATTCTGTGCTGATGGTATGGGGCTATCCGTCCGCCAATCCCCTCTCAATTTTCTTACGCGGTTCTCCCATCTACCTATAAATTGAATTTACTGATCAAGTAGGCACAAATGATGACACATCTAGCTTAATGATGTGATCTCTCTAGTCGTAGTACCTACATATTTCCTCAGAGATTTTACATCCATCAAAAGCCGCGCGCAATGTTAATCGATAAATAAACTAGAACAATCGAATGACACATCGATTGAAACAATAAGTTGACGCAACAAAACGCACGTGCGGCCAAAAAGTCGCAATTAGAAAGTAAGGTCGTGCAAATAATTATTTGTTTCACTCATTTCATTATAGGCGAATATGTGCGTGGGCGAAACATACGGTACGGTAAAATGTCGAGCCGTATCCCATTTTATTTTGCATACGGCATTTACATTGCAGGGTATTTACGCAAACTTCAAATCTATCTTATCAAATCTTTGCTTAAAAGGAGATTCCAAAAATATTTTGTAAGATAAGATTAGTTATTTGAAATAAATTATTTATTATTTATATCTAATTGTATAGAGCGAGGGTGAGAATTTAGCGAATTTCTGCGTATGTAGAAGTTAATCTCCGGATCTACTTACTATCCGATTCCAAAAAATGTTTTATTGATAGGAAGGTTATCCCGATTTCTGTGTAGGAAGCTATACCTAGTATCCCTTTTTATCCCGGAGGACAGCTATTACAATTATAATATTATGAGTGAAAATCTCGAGCCGAGCTAACAAGTCACTATTGATAAGATGACACACTTTTTGGCACTTGGTTGACTATGGTCAATCAAAAACGGCCTATTTAAAGGTGGATGCTCAGCACGTGGTGGGAAATTTGAATGTGCTACGGTCGGGAACCACTGAAATAATATAAAAAACCGTCTCATGCTGAGCATCCGCCTTAAAATGGCTTAACTCTACGAATAATAAAAGTCTAATAATTCGTCAGACCTATTTGATACATAAAGTTTTTTTACAACTTTTTAATGTTACTTAGGTATCGGTGCATACAGGTACAACATAATATGATATTGGCAACTAAATGAACGGTCATATATCTGAATATTATTCAAATTTCGGGGGGTTGGACACCCTTATCATCCCCTACCTACGGCCTGATAATCTTTACATTTCAAATGCTAATAAAGAATGTATTTGAAGAAACAAAGTCATAAACCTTTCCAGACGACTAAGCTTTCAGACAATGACTACCACGTCGAATTGAGTTCAATGATTCTTATTTCTAGTTATAAACATTCAAATAAATACCAGTTATTTTAAAAGCTGCTTTTTTATTGTATCGGATAAATCAGTAGCTGAACCAGCCAGTTCTTTTCTTGGCTTTTTGTGCTTAAATTCGTCCACATCATCCCTTACCATGATGAGATTGTATATAAATATGAATGTTTGTCTGTCTGTGGCATGCGTACATGCGTTCCTATAGATTCACACGGGTTATTATAAACCATTCTACATAAAGCCTCTGGTAAGTTGAATTAGGCATAGCTTTGAGGGGCCAGCTTATAGTGGATATATTGCTTGAATTGTAGCCATATGTACCATTTATTCGATCCCTATGAATCTTGGTAAAAGGTTACGCGCAGGCCGGAAAAGATTTAAAAAAAAAACGAGACTGCAAATCACACTGTCCATTAATAATGTTTTGAATAAAAACGATTCAAATTAATTAAAAAATAATAATATCTAACAT
Organism: Achlya flavicornis; assembly: GCA_947623365.1. Taxonomy (NCBI): domain Eukaryota; kingdom Metazoa; phylum Arthropoda; class Insecta; order Lepidoptera; family Drepanidae; genus Achlya; species Achlya flavicornis. Next base: position 4,965,320 of record OX392495.1, on the reverse strand, counting down.
GCTAGTGTTAATGTTATGCCGTGCGTACACAAACCTAATATTACATCAGGGTCTGATCGGTCAATAATGAGGAATGACTGAGTGAATAATGAATAGTGGCTGACCTAGTTCCAGTGCTGATGGATATTTGGCGGATAGCACAGTTGAGGGTTCCATCAGTGGAATAGTTTCACATTGTGCCAATAATGAGCATTGAGAACAAAAAACATAGGTTATAGAATAAAATACCTACAATAAAACGATAAAAAAACTAACATCTGCGATATTTAGTCTTAGAATTATAACCTAATTGTAAATGCAATCTGCATTGAGTTTATACGTTTAATCACGTGAGAAGCTTTTGTTAGATTTTATTTTTATCATTTTGGTACATTAAAACAAATAGCTTGATTATTTTCTTCTATATTTCAAGGATTTGTTGTTTTTTTGTTCAGCTTTTTGTTCTTCATTCAGTTATTTACCTGTAATGTTGTCATTAATTGATCGATGTAGCTATGCCCAGGATTTATGAAAATTTTGTTAAATGTACTTTTTTGGTGACTGTACTTTTTGTTGGCTGTACTTGTCTTCCAATAATATAAAAGTACCCAATACCAAATCAATCCGACCACTGGAAGTGGGTGAAATTCGCCTTGCAAGATTTGACCCCAACATACATCTTGCAAGTTGAAAGCTTTTAATAAAAATCGCTTCCTCAATGTAAGCAATTATTACTTCCCCTTTATGATGTCTTTTATTCGTGGTATCGTAATTTCTAATCACACTTTAGTGTCCCTATATTTATACTTATACAATAAGTTACGATTTTTTAACCGCCAGATAATCGTTTAGGTATGCTATTCCTTTGATAAGTCTATAGAAAAAAAAACCTATTTAACAGCTAGATATCGGTTATCCATAAAAAAATCATCCCTAAGTATAATATCATCTTGCCCTACTGCCTAGTTGCCCACAGCAAAACAATGTAAACCTATGTCGCAGAACTCAATTCCCAGTTCAGTAATAATATAACACGGTCTATATCGGTTTCGGTGTTTACTAACACAGATACTCGGTACAGAGAATCGGTTATCGGTAACAGTGATTGGTCCGTCTACGTGGGGCATAATTATTGTCCTGCGGGATCGCAATGACGCGTTTATGATTCTACTGGCTGTCTCTTGAGGTATTAAGTGAGGGTTAAAAAGTATTGTATATGTCCATCTTAGAGGTCCGAAGTAGCTGCTAATTTTCATGAAAATAAATTTGTTGATTTTAATTAAAACTAAAAAGGAGACAGTCAGAAACTCTCGTAGTTATGATATGATACACGTTTTGAGGAATTTTATCCCCGGGATTTAAAGTACATATTATGTATTATTTATCAACTTGTGTGGCAAAAACTAAATCCGTTCAACGATTTGGGCCCGATGTAAGTGACATTCTAACAAACATTTATACAAAAACTTTCGTATTTAGTAATAGTAATTTTTGGTAAGATGGTAAGCGGTTCCCGTAGCCTTTAGAAAAGGAATATAACGCGTGGTGCCTGCAGAAATCTCTCCACAACCAGAACGGGTTTTTAACGGAGGAATTTAAGGCGATGATGAAGGTCCCGGGTTCGAATCCTACAATGAGCTTGAGTTTTCGGTGAAGGAAAACATCGTGATGAAACCATAGCACGGTGGTAAAGTACTTTGTAATACCCACCTGGCTGGCTACCACCCTAAAGTTGCGGATCTGTCGCCAAGCCTAGTGTGTTCCGACAGCTGCACTTGAGAGCCAGTTCCTTCTAGCTTTGTGTGCTTACCACCTTCGACCACATCATCACTTACCATGGTGATTGATTAGGTTGTAGTCAAACACAGAAATATACAAAAAAAGAAAAAAATAGAAGAGTTGCAGCAAAAGGGACAGCATCAGACACTTGCTGCACCCGGGTACTGCACTGCCGGCACAGCGCCTCTTCGTAGAACTCTGGCGACCTTACTCACCGCAGGAACACGAAACCACACAGTAATGTTATGATACAGTACCAGGCACGAATGGTGAGCACAGATAGGCAGTAGTGGGGGCAAGTTCGCGCATTTATACTTTTGGCCAAATCACAGTAGCCAAATGACACGCGAGAATCCAATAGACGACGAGCATCGACTGACGAACCAATAGTGTGCAGCTTGGCGCTCCCCTCTTCTTCATTCCGCCAAACAGACCGAAAAATTAACTACTGCGCAGCTGTGAATTTGTGCTCACGACTCGTGCCCCTTACCTACCTACTGACTCTTCACTGCCAGACACAAAACAACGATGTTTTACAAAGTTCTTTGTCTATAAGCATGTATTATTATTGAATCAAAAGTCCCATATAAAAGCTATAATAGGCATCCCATACATATTTCGCTGTATTAGGCAGTGTTTATGATCTTTTTTTTGATACACAATAGTAGAATCGTGCCTCGGTAATAGTAGGTTATTTGGTGACTGTTCCTCGTAGCCTTATGACGAGTTAGAGGTGTCTTCTTTGGGAATTACTATCTCATTTAAATAATAAAATACCGTACCCACAGGGAGTCAACGGGACCCTATTACTAAGTCTCCGCTGTCCATCCATCCGTCCGTCCGTCCATCCGTCTGTCTGTCAGTGGGCTGTATCTCATGAACCGTAATAGGTAGACAGTTGAAAATCACTGAATGTGTATTTCTGTTGCCGCTATAAAAAAAAAATACAAAAAATGTAAGGGAATTATGGAGGCCTTCGTGTGCAAGGCCGACTCGCATTTGGTCAGTTTTTTTTATTATTATACAAACTCGGATGAGTTTACGGCCCGCCTGGTGGTAAGCGGTTACCACCATATTGTGACGCTAATTTTAATTTTATAAATGTCAAAAATGTTTTTTTTATACCCTGTTTTTTACTTTTGACGTTTGATTTTTAACTCTAATAAAATCTATTTGAAGAAAATGTTAGAGATAATTAATTTACACATGCATTTAATGTGAAAATATAATTATAATACAGTAAATGTTTCTAATTTCACTAAAAATTTAAAAAAAGCAGGTATATCTAATAGATCGTAAGCTCTGCATCAAAGTGGTAGAAATGTGGAGCGCCCGGGGATATCATACCGTTCAAATCAAATGAAATAACAAAATTAATAGTTTTTATGAATCATAAATGCGGGGGAAAATAGTTTGAGTATCCACCTGTCTGCTGACGTGGGTTCGATTCTGGAAATAAAGTTTTTTATTGATTCTGATATATTTGTAGTCAAAGACATTGTCGAAATACGCGACCAGACATGTCTACTAAAATTTGTGACCGTGTGTCCTTCAAATGAAGTAACGCTGATTATTAAGAACAAGCTTTATCCCGAAATGTACGTCCTAATTTTAACATCTTAGGGTTGAATTTTGTAAAACCATCCGTTATTTGAAACAACATAGAGATAGATCCATTCTGTCTGTAAATATATCCGTCAAATTCTAACGTTGTATAATTAAAAGAGCAGTGTCTATCCTAAAACTTAGGTTTTGCTAAACTTGGCTTAAACCATTTGAAACCTGAATAATTTAATATTATATGTCAACCGCAGCCGTTTGTCAAATAGTTGCAGTCAGCGTCAAAGTAGATGATCACATCGTTTTTCTTCACAGTTTGTATGAAAACTCCTTTGGAAAACTCTGAATTATGTAATGTGATCAGCTATTTTTGACGTTGACTGTATCGTAGATTTCACAGATAAAATCTTGATTAAAAAATACAACATGATAAGCAACCGTTGTAAATGCATTCATTATCCCGAACAACACTTCATTTCATATTAAAAAGTATAAAATTGCAAGCCAACAAAAACCAGACGTTTTAGAAAGAACTCAACTCACTCGTGTATGCATATAACTACATGACGTCTTAAATCAGCCGACTAATGTACAAGTCATCAAGATAATTTGATACGATTAAAATAAATGTTCGCTAATCCCGTAATCGACGTATCAATTCTGATGCTCACACAACTCGGCCGGGGTATAGCAGCCTTATTCCTCGGGTCCGAAACGGACGATGCGAACAAAAAAGAGAGGCCGAAACAGCGGGATGTCGACTCAGGAGGACGCCATACTACAATCTAAACATAATGACTTGTAATGGACGTTGATAGGGCATAATAAAAAATATACAAACCCAAAAAAACAACGATGAGCGTAAAACGGAGCCCGCCATTAAAAAATGATACTTTATTAAAACACATTTCATAATTTTCCGAATTTCGAATTCGCATTCCCTTTATTGTAATGTGCGGTTAGCGGGCCACTGAATTTTATTTAACGTTTTAAAACGTTCTCAAATTAGAACGTATCAATTTAAACATTTGGAACTTAAACTTTTTTTATTGCGAATTCAAACGATCGAATCGAAATGTGTGTTTTGATGCAAAGTTTTATGCAGATACGATTATGATAGGATTGTTTCGAGAAATCTTCGATCTTTTTTTTCGATTTCTTTAATTTGCGTTTTCAAATGCCGAAATAAATAAAAAAACATTTAACCATAGACTACTGTTTTAAATTCGCATTTAGCATTTTACTTCATTATTTAAATTGATTTGGAAATGTTTTTACTCTGAAGGAGGTATTTTTATTTGGTCGCACCTTTTCATTACTGCAAAAATAAGTTAATTAACTTGATTGATTTATTGATTAAAAGGATCAAATTATTTATTAAAATTTTAATCTTAATCGCATATTTGATTAATGATTTCTGCGTTCAAAGTTTCCCCAGTAAATTCAAGAATAAAACTTAAACTTGAATGAGTATCTACATAGATAAACACGTCTACAAATCAATTAGTTCAAGATTGAGTAGTTGTGATAAACACCTAAAAAAGTGACTATAATTCCATGTCGGGTGTTTATTTACAAGACACAATTCATGTTTCATTTTCAAAGTACCTACTTAGAAAAATCAATAAATTCATAAATCATATTTCGAATTCCATCACAATTTTAAATCAATAGGTACTTTTTCAAATGGCTATAAAAAAGATAATATTTTTTCAAATATCGAAAACAAATCTTGTTTCATTCGGAAACGATCGTTTGGCTGTGAATTGGCATATTTTAGCATGAGCCGCGTTCTGGGATCGTCCATTGAAGTTTAATGTAGCGAAACTAATCGGTTATCAATAGACAACGGATGGGCCGATAAGAATTCCAGTAATTAACGGGACACATTTACCAAATTCAAAGGATTTTCTGCGCCATATTTTATTTATAATTTGACTTTAGGATTTTATAATGTCTGTCGATTAAGACTTTGATTGGAACTTATTCATATTAGTAATTTATTAAATTATTTTTTCGATAGATTTAATTTATTATCCACCTACCGACTGATTCTTCAATTCTATTTCTGTTTTTTTACAAATTTAAATAAATAAACAGTGAAACGAATACGCCCAAGTCCAAAAGTGTATAATATTCGACGTTCAAAAACCTCTGTTCACATGACGAAGCGATCTTTACCGAACAGTCACGATTTCGACACACGATTCTAATTTTGAAACATGTTGCCTATGTTTCTATAACATTGCTCGTTCAAAAGACACTGCTGCCAGCCTTCTGGGTACATTACCCACGGGCAGTGACCTAAACTCGATATTTTATCTATAATATCGAGTTTAGGAAAATATATAATAGAATAGGAATTGTAAAATTTGTATATATTATTATTTTTATTTTGTTATTTATCTATTAATTAGTTTAGTTTTTATTCATTATCATAAGTGTTTAATATATAGACTACCACAATAAACGTTACATAAGTCGATAAAGACACTTCAACTTATTCTTTCAATACATACTCGGCAATGGTAGTAAATTTAGTCAATAAATCAGTAAATCAAGGTTTTTATGATGTTGCTCTCAAACGGTTTCTATAATGAATGATGACCATAGGTTCTTTGTGAGAGGGTGATGAAAAAAAATTGAACTTTTCTATGGTTGCGTTCGTTTTTACTTTTGCCGTTTTTTTTCTTGACTGCCCTAAATACTGTAGGTAGATGTGGGATACCTATTGTTGCTATGGTAGTTTTGTGCATTGTAGTCGCGATAACAAACAATTTTTAGTGTCTTATACTCACTAGTTAGACTGTCAACCTGGTCAGAGTCGCTGGGCCTATGCATGAATGATGATACTGACAATTTAAAAAAAAACGTAGCAAAAGCTACAAAAACCGTGGATAACATTTATTCCATAATCAAATCTCGAAAAACCAAGTACCAACATAAAAATAAAAGTATTTTATTTAGAAAAGGTTCATCCACATCTAACCAATTCATGTATGACAAAAGATGTACATAAATTAAGAGGTTCTCAAAAGATTTTGTTTGAAAAAATTAGGGTAGCAAGAAGCTACCTGAAGTAGGTAGAGGTCCCTTCTAATAATTAGGGCTCCATTCATTATACGGTCAGTAACAGTTGTAACTCCGCTTCTGGACTGTGAAATGCCCACGAGGTTATATTTGACACTTTTTTTAAGGCACTTTATCTCGGTTCGAGAGCTTATTTTTGTGAATAACCTTCAGGACACTTTTTTAAAGATGATTTATTTCTAATTTTAAACTCCTCGTCATTAAAATATACGTGGTAGATGGTTCACAATCGGTTCGTAAAAATATGCGCACCGCAATAATCCGTTTTTTTTTTTTTTTTTTTTAATATACATGGTGTCTTTGATAGTAAGCAAAGAAAGCCTAATCAAGAATAGCTGCTCTGATCACTACAGGAGACTTGGAGACTTGCTTACGTTTTTGGTCCTGTTACTTTGACACACCCTGTCTGTGAAATGGTCCTGAGTAAGATTTCTCGTCATGAGCCATTCAACATACCAACTGTTATTGTCATTCAAACGACGCCTCCAGCACCTTTACCATGAAATGATGCAGACAGTTTTTTTGTTGTTTTAATTTAATTTAGAGATAATAATGTAGTAGTGTTATGAGAATACCGACTTGTAGTAAACTGTAAATGTATTTGATGTAAATTAAGAATTACATGTATACTAATTCAATCCAATCTTAACACCTTTGACAATTTATAATCAAAATCGATTTAATGTGATGATAGAATTAATACTTTTGACAATTAATATTTAATGTTTATGGTAATTTATTTAATATGAGATTGTTATATATTTAAATTCAGGTATTTCTGTTTTAAATTCACACAAATAATAGCACTCGCTTGCAAATGCCCTTACAGGGTGCATGTGCCCACCTTATTGCAAATCCCTGTTTTAGACCTAAGTAAATATTATAAAATAAATAAATAAACAAATCTTATTGCAATAGACTGAACTGAATCATTTTTGTGTCCAGTGTCTTCTTTGCTTTCCTGGTTTTCGTGTTCTACTTTATCTTAGGAAGTTAGGACGCGGGAATTATGTCAAGTTTGATGATGATCGCTGACCCTGAAATGATTAAAATATTTATTTGGTTCAGTGAGCACCTAAACATCATGACGGCGAGGGTAGCCTGTGGTGAAATAACTTAGTTGATATTAAGGGGCCGCCACAGCTAGCGGTCTGGAGATCCAGTGGACAGTTCTGCGTTTTTTTTTTTTTTAATGTTAAATTGTCTTGCGTTTGACCTTCGACTGACCCCATGAGGAGTTAAGACGAGGCCGAGGATGTAGCACGCTTACCCTGAAAAAAGCCTATTCACTCTGGCCTTGAATACATCTAGGTATCGGTACATGTAGGTGTCGGGAAACACAGATCCCGGAAGAGAGTTCCACTCCTTTGCTGTTCGTATAAGAAACGATGAAGCGAAGCGTTGAGTACGGGTACGCGGTATGTCGACAGCGTATGGGTGGAAATTCTCCCGGCGTCTTGTGTTTCGGTGGAGAAATGGGGATGGAGGAATTAGATTGAACAATACTGTAATCACTTTTCACTGCAATCTAGCTTTTGATCATGGCACACAGTGACCGCGGCGGTCATGGAGACCGTATATCTCTGACCGCAGAACTCTAAAACGCTCGCTATTTGTTTATCATTTATAAGAATTTATTTGAGTACAAAACTCTACGGTCTGTCTAATAAAATAAAACTTTTCTGTATTTTATAGCTAATGGTTTCTCAATACTCTAGACTCTATGACCTATGTAAATTGAATTGCTTGCAGGTTCAGGGGACCTAACTTCAATTACTTTAATTTAAATTCGCCATCTTTAGAGGAAACGCAGCCAGCCTGCTGGGAACCTCGCTGATGATCGGCAGTAGCTGCAGACTCGAGACTCTACAATTAAATTTATTAGTTGTTAGAAAAGTGTGATTGCTGAGTTTATTGCCGGCTCTTCTCAGCTAAAGCAACCTTCCGAACCGGTATTAGAATATTAGAGTGTGACTATTCATAAATACCTGTGAAGGCCTATTTTAATGAATAAATTATTTGATTTTAATACAATATGAATAATAAAAAGAAATGTACAAAGAAAATAAGTTTTTTTTTTTATTCTACATGCTTGATAATCGTGTCTCCTTAACACTTTTGTGACTCAAAGCGTTTCACTTGACCGCTTCCGAGCCAGTCCAAACAAATTGTCACATTAAATTAATTAATTGTAGTTGTAAAGTTTACGCAAAACTGACGTCATGCTCGCCCCCTTCACGTCAATGACACATATTGTTATTACAATACGTGTGTGTAATCACTATCATAGTGAGTGCTGATGTGGCCGAAGGTGCTATGGTAAACACCTTCTTCAGTCGGCCCCTCATTTCTGAGGAACGTGGTCACTGGAATCCCTTAAGCGGTTTTAAGAGAGGTAGAGCATAGCGTTTATTCGCTCAAAGAGCAGCTCGACTGGGGGAGTACCTCCACCTTACAGAATACCGCAGCCAAATAACTTTATGTTGTGTAAAGTTGTGTTCCTGCGCGTGAGTAAGGTTGCCAGAGATCATAGGGGAGGGGGGATAGGTCGATAACGCGTGAGCGATGCTTCGTGTGTTGCAAGCGTCTATATGGGTACGGTAACCGCTTACCATCAGGCGGGCCGTATGCTTGTTTATCGACTAAGTTGTATGAAAAAAAAAAAAAAAAAAAAAAGGACAAACTGCCTCCATCGATTCCGGTTCCGGAAGTAGCCCTCACCACTTGGTAGAATTTAGAAGAGGAGGTGGCTCTGTCTCTTGGTCCGACCATCGTGTTGGCGACCGGCCTCGTGTTCTCTTGCCTTCGGTATTGCCAACAATGACCAGCTTTTCAAGGCTGTCATCCCCTCTTCGCATGACGGTAAACACCTACACGAAAGTTATTATGAAAAATCTGCCAAAAATTTCGCCACCACGCTTAGCTTTCGGTGAAGGAAAATATTTTGAGGACATTTTAGTATGGTGGTAGGGTACTTACTTAGGGTAGCACCCACCTGGCTGGATACCACCCTCATGTTGAAAATCTGTCGCCAAGCAACTATCGGTGTATTTCGACAGCTGCACTTGAGAGCCAGTTCCTTCTAGGCTTTGTGTGCTTACCACCTTCGGCCACATGATCACTTACCATGGTGAGATTGCGGTCAAACATAAGTCTGTTCACACTTGCATAGAATTTACCAGTAATCCTTACTATAATAAATGCGATATTATAAATGCGAAAGTGAGTTTGTTTGTTTATTTGTGTGTTTGTTTGTTACACCTTCACGCATCAACTACTCAACGGATTATCATGAAATTTGGCATGCAGATAGCCTATGTTATGCAGAAGGACTTTTATCCCGGAAACGCGGGTGAAACCGCGGGGGACAGCTAGTGCTCCGTAAAGGGACAAACTGACTGACAGATGCGTGCACAGCGCCAACCACTGGATCTGGATACTGTAAAATTTTGCACACCGGTTATAACGTACGCATCCACTAAGGAAGGGTATTAGGGTACACAAATTTCGGCCCCTAAAAAGGCAATATCACGGGTGAAACCGCAAGGCGGAAAGCTAGGTTGTTTTTAAACAATGTACCAAGTTCGTTTAATTTCAATTTACCCAAATTACTGCTGAATGAATTGCCCAGAGCGATTTGTGGTTTTCGACATTGACCTCAAAACAAAATCTGCATTTTGATTCAACATCAATTAAACAGATTTGATTATATTTTATTGCCACCATAACAAATCATAGATCACTATCCTACTAGTCTTATTAGATATAGCTGTCTCTCGCGGTTTCACCTGTGTTCCCGGCATAAAAAGTAAGCCTATAATAGTCGGGAATAATGCAGCTTCCTATTAGAGAAATATTTTTTAGAATCCGACTGGTAGTTTAGCGCAGACCAGAGATTAGCGCATTTAAAGAAACAAACAGTCAAACAAAAAAAACTTTATTTCATTACTAGCTTTTCCCCGCGGTTTCACCCGCGTTCCCGGGATAAAAAGCCCTTGTCCTTCTCCATACCATAGGCTACTTGCATGCCAAATTTTATGATGATCCGTTGAGTAGTTGAGGCGTGAAGCCGTAACAAACAAATTATTGCATTTATAATATTACAGGTCGGTTAACTAAAGCTGGCACGTTTCAACACATTTACACCGTCTCTCTCGCGCAAAGTCAAGCTTATGAGTATGAAGGAGACAGTTATTGTTTTGCTTTGCTACTGCTCATAAATATAGAGTGGTCTATTTTTGCATTCGTCCATTAGACTTGACTGATTGCAAGTTTATGAGTACTGTGAACGTGCCAGCTTTCGTTAACCGACCTGTAGTTAGGATTAGATGAATAAAACATGTGAAAGTTTGTACGTATACTATGTTGTTCCTACTCAATCATCACGAGACGTACCTAACGATAGTAGGTACAGATTGAGATGAAACTGGGCACATAATTTTTTTATACGACTAAATCGGGAAACAAGCATACGACCCGCCTAATGGTAAGCAGTTACCGTAGCCCTATGGGCCCACGTGATGCCACGGGTGTTGCATCTAAGGGACGCCCTGGAAAGAAGTGCCAGGAAAACCCTGTTATTTGGCTGCGGTATTCTTTAAGGTGGAGGTACTTCCCAGTCGAGCTGCTCTTTGAGAAAATGCGTTGCTTATCACTCTTAAGAGGAAATGCTGGTGGCGTTTGTTCCATACAAACGTAATCTTCAGTTTCCTCTCTGGATAATGACACTAGAGCAACGATTATTTTACCATGCAATCTGTAGGTACCACTGTATGTCCCTCGGTTGTGTTTTTCTCCATAAATTAGTTTTATTATTATAACAATTAGTAGCCTTCTAAAATCACAAAAACTTACCATTTTTATCGCCCTTATCAGACGTCCATCGAACAAATTTGACGAATATAAAAGAAACGAAAACCGACAGACATAGCCAAAGCCCTTCTGATTATGATTCTTGAAAACTTTTTTAAATCGATCCAGTTTTGGAGGAGAAAACCGGGGATTGCGAAATAGCGATTTCGTCTAATTTAAATAGGTATAATCGGTCCAAGCTGTAGTAGTCTCTATCGCCCCTGGGCGGGATAGCTCGGGCACAGCAATAGATATGTTAAAAACTACGGAATAAAATTTGTTCCGTGTTAAAAACCTATTTTTCAAATTTCTTGCAGCCATCCTTTCCTCTTAAACGTAGATACAGACCATAATAATAATCTGAAATAAAACATACCTAGCTCACTTTTCATTCCGAAACAACAGAAGATCCCTTGGGTACGAGGGGTTTCTAGTATGGCATATTTTATTAATCCCGTATACTTACCAAAATAAAAATTCACGCGACGATCCATCACGCACCTACTTGTGGTGGCATCGCTGTGTCCAGTCCATCCTCCACACGAAAGATATCAATTCTTGACCTCGTTCCGACGATCATAATAGCCTTTAATATCAAATGAAACATAATATTTAATAATAATTCGATAATTTATTAACTTAATTATTTAAATTCAATTATTTTAAACTTTTATTGTTATTATTCTCTTTATTTATTTTCATTCTTAAAATTACTTTTTTTTATAACATTTAATGTATAAAATCAAAAATATTATAAAAAACCTAATTATTATTATTATTTATAAATTTTATTTTACCGTTCTTTTAAAACTTTATTGTTATTGTCTTTTTGTGAACGTTGTAAATGCCTGCCATAGGTTTATATATCTGTATTTAAATTGTGTGTATTATAATGTCAACGAATGTGTAAACTGATGATATACGCCTAATAAATAAAAATAAATAAATAATTTCGATGGAGCAGTTTGGGAAATGATGAAAAATAGCTGGAGTACTTTGGGAATTTCCTCAATTATATACCCGTGAAGCAAGATGCAACTTATAATCAGTATTTTTTGTTAAATAAAAATATAATAATTCTTTGGAGTAGTTTGGGAATTAATGTATGGAATTCTTATATTTAACAAAAAAATTAAGTACTTTGGGAACAAGCCGTGTCCTCATGTGTGTGGGTCGTGATATGGTCGTGATTCTCCCATGAAATTATTTTATCACTCCTATCGCCTGCCCTTGGCGGCGTTAGGAGCGTCGTGGCAATTCGTCTCCAGGGATGCGCGGTTCTGGTCCGACCATCTGAGTGGACTGCACATCTTGTACATTTGCCGCCAACCTTCCCGGTCACCAGCTGCTTTAGGTTGTCCAGACTTTTTGGCGTTTAAAATTAAAAGAAACAACGGGTTGCTCTGCCCTGCCCTGACCTTCCCTGGACTTCCACAAATATTTCAAAACCAAAATTAGCCTAATCGGCCCAGCCGTTCTTGAGTTTTAGCGAGACAGCAATTCATTTTTGTATACCTATATAGTTAAATTAAAGTAGAAACGAATTAACTAACAAAATAAGCTCAAGATTCTGGGTTTTAGAAACTTGAAAACTAAAACCAATAGAAAATTTAATTTCGCAATAATGCCTCAATATCTCACTTTTTTCTCAAATCGCTCAAATCCTGCTCATATTAAAACAAAATGGCCTCCCAAACAGTAAAGCTGTTGGTTCACAAATTCCCAGTGTGTTCACCCAATAAAAGTGCAGGGTACAAAGTTAACAAGACTGTTTCGATGTAGGTACAATAAGTAGTAAAAGTAATCACCTATTGTTCGGTGGAGGCTTGAGGCATAACAGACATATTGTTGGTGCTGCGGAGTTATTTGAGCTGGATGTGGTATCGATAATATAATAATAATAATAAATAAATTTACTTGCCAAACATGAATAAATAAATAAATAAATAAATAAATAAATAAATAAATTAAAATATGCAGATGTACATACATTCAAGAGTTACAGACATGTTTTACCGGGGAGCCGGTGTGCAAAATGTTTTGGTACCAATTAATAATGTCTCAGCCTATAAAGATTACAAATAATTTAAATTAAATAATGATTTTATTCCACATACCATGTCAGATAAATAATAAGAAGATAATAATTATCCATTCTAACTAATATTATAAATGCGAAAGTGAGTTTGTTTGCTTCCATGCCTTCACGCCTCAATTACTCAACGGATCATCATGCAAATTGGCATGCAGATAGCCTATGGTATGGAGAAGGACATGTGCTACTTTTTATACTGGCAACACGGGTGAAACCTATATGAAATTCTGAAACTACATTTTCTCCGAGTGCCAAAGTATTTTTTTTTATCCCGGGTATGCGTGTGAAACTGCAGCGTACAGTTAAACTAAAAATATAATAAAAGGTTTCACGGAAGCACTGGTCCCAGTTATTCAGTTCAGTTTTATAGATATCCCTAAAAATATTTTTCATCGCACTCGCTCGTAAAGTGACATTTATTGTCCCGTTTTTAGTATCTTAATGCGGCTTATTACGCACTAGTGCTTTTTAGTTTACATTACCGCACAGTTTTATGGTAGGTATAATCCCGATTATATTAAGTTTGTACCTCAATGCAAGTGATATCTGTGTAGACCAAGCATTCTTAATTTAAACGGGTAAAATAGTTTGCCAACTCATCGCTGTCAAAAAAAATAAATTGCGCGCCATATTTGTTGACGTTCTCATTGTGTGGCTGATGATTATAAAAAAATTACTTAAAAAAACACAAGTCTTTTTTTCCTCGCCAGTGTGTTGAAAAATGTCGTTATGACACGCGTGTGCATTGATTATTACATGCTTAATACCGCCTCGAGTGTTAATAACCAACTTGGCACACATGTATCATAATGTACTATTACTAATTCCAGATCATATCATTTTACTAGTACGTTAGCAATTGAATAATCAATAAACAATAAAACCAGAGAATATACCTGCTTTGAACAGTTCTCGACCGAGTGCGCTCACTGGCCGCTTTCAGATAAATTAAGTCAATGTTGACAAAGATAAAGTGAACACTTTTACAAAAACAATAGATTTACAAGAGCTTACTTATAAGAGCTTACTCTGTTGTAAAGCTTATGATATAATTTGGAGAATTATGTAATAATAATTTACTGGAACTGGACAAACAAGCAGACAGCCCAACTGAAGGTAAGTGGTCACTCCTGGACATTTTGCTATACCAGGGGGATTTTGATCTGTTGCCAACCATAAAGAGCTCTTTTTACGCCCTTTTTGAAGAACCTCATATCGGAGCGATGAGGAAAAACGCAATTATGAAAAAGCAGTATGAAAGATTCTTTCATTCTTACTAATGATAATAAAAGTAGTAAGTAAAACTACGTAAGTCATCAAGAAGGGTGTGAAGAGATGTTTGCAGGGTCACTGAAGCGTGAGTGTACCCTTAGTGTTGCAAGAGTACGGGCTACGGTAACCGCTTACCATCAGACGGACCGTATGCTTGTTTGCCACCTTAGTAGTAGAAAACAGAGAGAGAGATGGTGACTAAGTCCACCATGTAATCACGTTGGTTATTATGTTATACCTCTGATTCTCGTCATCATAGACATAATTATAAACTTTAATACAAAACAAAACCATTAACATAGTTCCAGTAGTTTTGGGGTGACGCTTAAACAAACAGACAAATAAAAACTCCAAAATCTAGAGTTATTTTTTGACGGGCCAGTTGGCGCAGTTGGTTAAGACGTGGAGTCTTAACCTAAAGCGCCGCAGGTCGTGGGTTCGATTCCCACACAGGACATGCATTTGTGTGCATGAACATGTCTGTATGTCCTGAGTCTGGGTGTAATTATGTATATTAAGTATGTATTTACAAAAAAAAAATGTAGTATATGTATTATATCAGTTATCTGGTTTCCATAGTACAAGCTCTGCTTAGTTTGGGATCAGATGATCGTGTGTGAGGAATGTCCCAGGATATTTATTATTATTATTTTAATAGGTCACTTTTACAGTCCACATATACCTACATACATGAGCCGAAAAGAGACAAAATATAGTGACGGCACTGAGGAAAAAAGGGAAAAACTTATATAACATGCTTAGTAGCGCCTTACTGTTTAACATAATTGTATTAGCATAAAAGATAGACAGATAAACAAAATTATAAGTAATACGAGACTGTTTATTCTTTGCATAATATAAATCAGATATAATTTCAAACTCCAGAAAATTTTATTTACCTCACTCATAGACGTTTAAAAAATCAAGACGGAGTGTCAAGCGAAAATTTAGTGAAGCCGAAAATTTCCTACGTATGCGTGACTAAAATTAGTACTGGCCCATGCAAGCACAAATGATACTGAGCCTTATTGTCTCTGTCAACGTCTCAATGTGGAATGACAACCGAGCGGCCTATGGTATATATGTGTGCGTGAGGCCATGTATTTACAAGAACGCCGGCTTCCTTTTGGTGCTTCACTCGTCCATGACTTCACTATATTTTATTTACTGTTTTTCAATACAGCAACGGTAAATAGACCAAGATTTTAATTCTAGTTTGTTTTATTCTGAATTATCATCAAAAACTTCTGTTAATATATATATAAAGTTCTACAGAATTATCGACTGAAGATTTTTTGTTAAATCTGTAATATTCTTTCGTACTAGTTTTAGTGAGTTTTAGTACTTTTGATCTTCCCTTTTAAAGGCTCTATTACACCTTAACTTTAAGATCTTTACTTTCTGGGCTCGGAATCTGCGGTGGTGGGAGCAAATTATCAGTACATGTTATCCTCTCTCGCAACAGAAATCCCTTGCTGCATGTCATGTTATAAATCCCAATGATCGTCTTTCCCGTAACATAAGAAAACGATCTAAACGCGCAATCAGTTTCTTCTGGAAAGCATAACGCCCCTGACGCCAGAATACCAACACTTGTGGAGACTATCCTTCTTGGTATACCACGTCCACCTCCAAGAAGATAGCCAGCTGTCCCTCCCATTATTACCACAGCTTGTCTCATGAGCACGTTATCAGGAGAGCGCATTATGCATTTAAATGACTCCTTCTTTTCACATATTGTTGTACATATATCGTGTGCAGTCGTCTGAATAGCGCATCTGGTATCCAGATAGGTTTTCTGGATCTGTTTCCTACAGCAGCTCACACGTGGGTACAAATACTCGTGAACTAGTTTAATTCCAGCCCTGGGACACTTGTGTTTATTAGCCTTGCATTCGTTGTACTCCTCGTGGGGATTTCTGTATAATGGTAACTCTGTACATTTCATGAGTGGTGGTTTTTCTGGACAATGACAAGCCTGTACTGATGGTAGTACTAGTATTTTAGCATCAAGAAGCATCTTTAGAAATGCTTTAAACCGGAGTCTTTCGATTTTGTATATTTCGACGTAGTACCTTGATATCGCCTTTTGCATGTCGTAATTGATTGCCAGTATTTCATTTTTATCAATTTCTTCGTGTGGTTGTATTTCGATTGAATCAGTCATTTTTATATTATTTTGTATTTTTAGGTTTGTTTTTTGTGTGGATTTTTTTGTGTGTGATTTTGACGGATGTGACGTTTACTCTTATTTCTTCTATCAAAGCCCTTCCTTTAAAGAAGGCCATGTTCAAAAAAGGTTACCTTGGCCACCCTTGGCTGTACAACAAAATCGAAAATTTTTAATCAAATATTGAACCCCGTGGGGCGCTGAGAGGAAAGGTGCTTTTAGGGGCCGATTCCACCGAGGGAGTTCTAGAGTTCTAGAGTTCTGCGGCGCCTTTAAAAGTAAAAAAAAAGTGTATGACGTGCTATCCTTCAGATGTTTGTGATGACGTGTGTTTTCAAATTATTTAATACCCCGGGGTATCTTAAACATGTCAACAATCGCACAAGCCGCGCTTCCGGGCATGCACGAGCTACCGTCTTGCTGTTCACACGCACTGTCTTACCAGCGCAAACTGGTTTGTGCAGACATGCATGCAAGACGGAGCGTGTAGCCGGGTTATTAGGTTAGCACCAATTTGTGGAGCTGGCATAATACATAATTATAATGTACAGGTATTATTTCAGTAAAAGAAGCTCTTTTATTACGTACTAGCTGTCCCGCGCGGTTTCACCCGCATTCTTGAGGGATCGTATGTTTACCCGGGATAAAAAGTATCCTATGTGTTAATCCAGAACATATTCTATCTGTGTGCCAAATTTCATCCAAATCCGTTCAGTAGTTTTTGCGTGAAAGAGTAACAAACATCCATACATATTAGTAAGGATGCTAAATCGATATCAAGGGATAAATCGTTCTTTGTGGGCATTTCCTATTTGAAAAAACGGAAGCTTGATCCGTTGCACAAAAATTCCCTTACTCTGCCACCTGTTTTTCATGCACAAAAAAATCCAAAACTTATCCTCAACAAACACATTGTATAAACAAAGTTCGTAAAAATCTACAAGACAACATTTTCTATCTAAATTCTTTATTTTGATTTCAAATTTAACAAAAAACTTTTTTTTTTGCAAAGAATGCACTCAACGTATTGCTTTAAAGTGATAATACCAATCACAGGACACTATATTTCAAATACACCCATCACACACGCATTTCTGTTGCAATTTATTTTTTTCATTTTTCGGGTACAGTTACGAACAAACTTTTATTAATATGACATTACGTAACAATATACATTCTGATGCCCTATTTCTTCGGAGGACAAGGATTAATCTTCCGACCTGGTGGTGGCGGGGGTGGCACATCATCCCTACAAGGTACTCTTTCCCTCAGCAAGTATGTTTTATTACAAGTCGAATTATAAACCGATATTATGAACTTTGCCGTTCTGTAGCTGAGGTTTCTAAACGCCTCATCAGCTTCAACTGGAAAGCATAAAGCTCCTGCACTAAATAAACCAACACCTGTGCAGAATATCCTCCTTGGTATACCACGACCACCACCAACTAGATATCCAGCTGTCCCGCCGATGAGTAGCACAGCTTGTCTCATTAGTATATTATCAGGACAGCGCATTTTACCTTTAAAATCTCTCTTGTTATCACTTATCGTTGCACACATATCTTTGGCAGCTCTCTGTGAAGTGCATCTTAAGTCTTGATAGGTTTTTTGAACTTTTATTCTACAGCTGGTTACATGTGGGGCTAGAAATTCATGAAGTATTTTCACTTTACATTTGGGGCATTTGTGTATATCGGCGACATAGTCCTTGTATTCATTATGTGGACTAGTGTATAATGGTAATTCTGTGTACTTCATGGGTGGTGGTTTCTGAGGGACCTCTGGAGTTTTTGCAGCGGCCTTTACAGTAGGTATGAGGGATATATCAGCACCAACTAGCATGGTTCTCAGGGCTTGTATCCAAATTCTCCCGATTACGTAAAGGTCGCCGTAGCAGAATCTAGATAGCGCCTTTTGCATTTCATCTTGAGATTTGAATATTTCATTCTCTTCAGTTTGTTCAACGTTTATTCGTGTTTCGAGACATTCAATTATCATTTTAAAATAATTATTTGTTTACAAGAAATTTGGCAGTGCTACATTCGAACGCTTATGCTTATTTGACGTGTGACATTTATTGGTAATATAATAATAGATAACATAACATTAGAATGTTTTGAATAAGGAGGTGCGAAATTTTATATATTTTTTAGAAAAATTCCATTTCTCTTTCAGATACAGTTGGGAATGACTGATTTCCAAAATAAAAATTTCTTCATCATTCATTCATCATCAGCCTATAATGTCCCACTGCTGAGCACAGGCCTCCTTTCACAAATCAGAGTGAAAGGGAATGGGCAGATACTCCACCACGCGTGCCCACTTCGGATCGGTGGAGGTAGGCTAGTGGCCAACCTACTGTTGGAGTTTTTCAAGCCGCCTAGGAGGCATCCAACCAGCTTAACGACTATCACAATTAAGTGATAACCGGGACCAACGGCTTTACGTGCCTTCCGAAGCACGGAAACGCTCGATTTGAAATACCACTAGGCGGTCACCCATCCAGGTACCGACCAAGACAGACGTAGCTTAACTTTGCCGATCGATTAAGAACGGCTAATCATGCTACACCACGAGCGCTTCTAAAAAAAAAAATTTCTTAGATCATGATAATCATTTTCAGGATTTAAGGAGCATATACTGGGTGGAGATTTCGAGATGATATATTTTCGAAACCTATGTTGGATTAGTCATGCTGAACAACTTTTACTATGGGACCAACACTGAATTCTCTTTTTTTTTCTTTTCATACATTATGTTCGAGCAAGGTTGACATAACGTAAGAAAAGTTTAAAAAAAAATTGAGAATTCACTACTGGTCTCATAGTAAAAGTTGTTCAGCATGACTAACCCAACATAGGTTTCGAAAATATGCCATCTCGAAATCTCCATCCTGTATATGATTTGTGCTGTTAGATCCAGTGGATTCCAGCGACTTTAACAGGTTATCGGTCCTGATGGGAGGCACTATAATGGCTAATTAGGCCAAGCAAACTCAATTCGTGTTATGACTCATTTAAAGGAAATAGAACGACGAATTCCGATAGTGATACCTCAGAAATCAATCGATGTCGAATCGCTCGGACAATTCGAAATTAGGCCAAGCAAACTCAATTCGTGTTATGACTCATTTAAAGGAAATAGAACGACGAATTCCAATAGTGATACCTCAGAAATCAATCGATGTCGAATCGCTCGGACAATTCGATTAAACTCGTTGCAATCGTCGATTGTAACAAAAAATCGAAACTAGGAATCGGTTCATATGCCACGTACTCTATTTCTTCCCTGCTATTTAAACTTTACCATTCTAAAACTGGAACCTAGTCGCTAAGTTCAAAATAATAAGGTTGATTTTATATTTTGGAACGGTTTGATGGCAGCAAAAAGGTTTGGTTTCATGAGGAAACGATAAAGAGCGAAACGTCGTTTTTTGAACATCTACACAAGATTTGCTGTTACGTGCTTTTGAATTGGTTTTCGGTGTTTGTTGATAAGGTCATTTTTGCGACATGTTCGATCCTAGCGGTATTTTAAAACTTTGTGCGAGTATGTAAGTATCAAACATCGAGGAAATATCCCTTTAGAGTAGTAATAATGAACAATCAAATTCCGAAACTCGTCAGTGATTTGTCACTGAATTTGAACAGTAAGGACCAATCACTGCATCGTGTGTTTTTGACTTGGCCAATCAGAGTGCATGCGTCCTTGACTAGAGCGCGTTGTCGGCGGTGGGAAATTGGCGGAATATATTTCAACCAAAACGAACGCCATTGCGCTTCTTTGGGTTAATTGTTCGATGGTATCAAATCACTTTTATTTACTACGTTTAGATATACGAATAATTTATATAGCCGAGGTGCATAACTTTTATCGTCACACAACAGATTACAATCAAATTTGAGTAATGTTACTTACACACATACTTATCTCACATAATTGGACTGTTTTACAAAAAACTTAAACCGACTTCAAAGTACACTAAGAAGTAATCAAATCCTGATCTGATGACAATGGGACCAAACGGGAAGTGTACCCTTCCCGTTTGACCGTTGTGAATTGAGAACCTCCTCCTTTTTTGAAGTCGGTTAAAAAGAAGGAACTTGAAAAAAAAGGCACAATCTAACTGATGGCCTAATTAGAATACCCAGGCACCTTATACAAGTATTGTATTGTTTTCGTCTCTATAAGTATAGGCGCGCAGGACTCCTTGCTCTGTGGATGCTCCAGGAAATGAGATCAAACTAGGATAAGCATGTCACATAGGTACTATGTCAGTTTTTAACATATCCGTTTTTAAATATTCATCCGATTGCAATGAAAATTTGGTGTTGCTGTGTACGCCGGAAAAGGTTACTAACATAGATAATTGGACTGTTTTATAAAAAACTTAAACCGACTTCAAAGTACACTAAGAAGTAATCAAATCCTGATCTGATGACAATGGGACCAAACGGGAAGTGTACCCATCCAGACAAAAAAAGAATTTTCCAAATCGGTTAATAAATGACGGAGTTATGAGATAACAAACATTAAAAAAAAACAACCGAATTGAAAACCTCCTCCTTTTTTTGAAGTCGGTTAAAAATAAACTTTCACTATGATGTTATAGTCCCACAAACTTATCTAGCCCAGTGGCCAAAAGAGGAGCTAACGATGCCAGTTTGATACGTCAATCTGCCTGCCATTCGTCCACGCTATAACAGCGCCTCTCTCACCGGGCCAGATTAGTCTGTGGGGCTGTACGACAACCACATGCATTATGGTAGCCGCCCCGCCTAGATGGTATTTCAATGGTATGGGTTTTCTGTGCTTTGAAAGGCACGTAAAACCATTGATCCCGGTTATTATTCGTTAAGCTAATTGGAGGCCTAGGCGGCTTGAGAACTCCAATAGTAGGTTGACCTAGTGGTGCCTACCTCGACCTGTCCCCAGTGGGATGCGTGGGTGAGTATCTGCCCATTCCCTTTCACCCTCATATGGGAGGCCTGTGCTTAGCAGTGGGACATTATGGGCTGATGATGATGGTAAGTGATGATGTGGCCGAAGGTAAACACATAAGCCTAGAAGACCACCATCTGACCACTATTAACTGGCTATATAGATTATGATATATGACTGCAACAGATATATCTCTAATATACCCCTCTTGCTTCTATCGCAGAGCTTCTCAGGAGGAACAATGGCTTTATTAATAGTCTTTAGAGTGGAAGCATTACAAAAACCTTATTTTGACTACAAGATCGTCTGATCCAAGGTTAGGCTCGATATAACACATAATAGGGCTTTGTTCTTATGAAACAATATTATCATTTTGCCATAAGCGTTCATTGTTATTGGTTGCTAGCTGCCGTCCGGTGGTTGCACTCGTGATCCCTAAAATAGTGGTTTCGTAGTTTCTGTAAGATACAAAAACAAACAAACAGATGATGACAGGTTTTTAGGCCAAAAATGAAGAAATCTATGAGTTCACACAGCATTGAGTCATTTTATGCAGCTATGACTAAAACGCGCACGTATTAAAACATTTACCCACGGCCTTTAGACAAAATAAAAACATAACCTTTTCTCAAAATTAAATATAAAACTGACCACAAACTGTCATTACGCGACGAGGAGTCATGTTTACGTACAAATAAAAAAGTGTGAACAACATATCAAAATAAAAAACGTCATAGCCCTTCTACATTTGAAAATAAAGTTGAATTTGAAACACGGAAATATTGTCAACCGCAAATAAAAAAAAACATAAGACAATAGTGAAAAACTGGCCGTTAAAAAAACAGTGTTACATTTAAAATGAAATAAATATATTTTCCTCTAATTCTAAAGAACGTTAGTTAAATCGTTATAAGGTTCAATTTCAATTGACCCTGAAACGAAACGGGTTTAGAGTCAAACTAGGGCTATGACTTCTCGCGACAATCATATGTCTTAATCTAGCGATTGCAGCGCTTTTTATTGCTCTACAACGAAAATGGACGTAAGTTACCTATGTAAGTGCTTTTTTGGTTGTTTTATTGAGTCAGATTCTTATTTGCTTTGAAGATTGATGATTTTGAACGCTTAACAGACTAGTAAAGTTATAGTGTAGTTATTGAAGCGCTCGTAGTGTATGATAAGCCGTTCTTAATCTATCGGCAAGTTAAGCTTCCACCGTCGTGGTCGGTACCTGGATGGGTTACCGCGTGGTATTTCAAATCGAGCGTTTTCATGCTTCGAAAGGCACGTAATGCCGTTGGTCCCGGTTATCACTTAATTGTGATAGTCGTTAAGCTAGTTGGAGGCCTTTTAGGTGGCTTGAAAACTCCAACAGTAAGTTGACCACTAGCCTACCTCCACCGAAGCAGTGGGCACGTGTGGTGTAGTATCTGCCCATTCCCTTTCACCCTGATTTGAGAAAGGAGGCCTGTGCTCAGCTGTGGGACATTATAGGACAGTATTGACCAGAGTCTTTACCAACCGTGCCAGCTGGCCCATCAGATGCAGTGATTGGTCCTTAATTCCTTACTATCAAAATTAGTGCAATGGCACTGACTAGTTGCGGAATTCGATTGCTCAGTATTACTACTCTAAAGGGGTTGGTCACAATATTCACTTAGGCAGCCCGCACACGAGCGATAAGCGCTGAGCTATTATGTTGCCGTTATAGAACATTCAGAGTTCAAGGGATACTGAAACACATACGAGTTAAAAAAAGTCGTACATAAACACCATATTTTTTTTTGTAGCCACGATTATCGCAGCTACACAAAGTACCAACCTTATTTTTTTTTATTTTCCATTTTTAAATAATGAATATAACAACTAATTAGAAGCTATATACTGGCTCCCAAGTGTTGGAATACATCAGAAGACAATATAATAATGAAGTTTTTTTTTAAATAATTAAAGTATAACTTATCTAAATAATGTGCGCTGTTTCCACTTAACAACTAAAGTGTTGTTTTAATTTACAGTTTTACAACTTTAATAGCGCTTAATGGTATTTATGTCGCCATAATATTGTGATAGTATTTGCCAGTATTAGGGTTCCGATTATCTTTGAGGCATTAATTCTTGACTTTAAATAAATTAAATATTATTTTAATAAACAAAGCTTTATTTTTTTAGTAATCGTACATGCTCGACTGGGAAAGTACCTCCACCTTACAGAATACCACAGCCAAATAACTTTATGTTGTGTAAAGTTGTGTTCCTGCGCGTGAGTAAGGTCGCCAGAGCTTATAGGGGAGGGTGGAAAGGTGTAACGCGTGAGCAGTGCTTCGTGTGTTGCAAGCGTCTATATGGGTACGGTAACCGCTTACCATCAGGTGGGCCGTATGCTTGTTTACCAACTTACGACTTATAAAATAAAAAATTGGCGCAGTTGGTTAAGTTCCACCTATCGCGCTGCAGGCCGTGGGTTCGATTCCCACACAGGACATGCATTTGTGTGCATGAACATGTCTGTATGTCCTGAGTCTGGGTGTAATTATGTATATTAAGTATGTATTTACAAACAAAAGGTAGTATATGTATTATATCAGTTATCTGGTTTCCATAATACAAGCTCTGCTTTGTTTCGGATCAGATGACCGTGTATGAGGAATGTCCCAGGATATTCTAGGTTGATCCTCTTTCAAGTTAAACAGAGCAAAGGTTTGATATACATTTTCTGCACAGTGACTGTGTTAAAGTGTCGGAATCTAAAAGTATACTTAATTTACAAAAAAATCTACTCCAAGAGACAAGCGATAAAAAATCCTTAGAAAATAAGATTTTCATGACGATTATTTTAAAATATCCAAATTTGACTCAAAAAATACTTAAATATAAAATCTTGAAACACTTTGATCATTCGTTTATTAGATTACCCGAATAAAATTCAATTGTTTCCAATACTGAAGAATATATCTACGTCGCTGCTTTATCGCTATCTAGCAACATTATTACGGCCTTATACGGCCATTGTGAATTTAAATCACAGCTCTACCCGAAGTATTTCAAATGTTTACACGTAAGCGGAACCCTTAATAGTGTTTTCTAGCACTTGTAGTTTTATTAGAATGAACGAATGGGTACTGAGTAGTTATAAAAGTGTTTAATGCTACCATTAATAACGCTTATCATCAGTGTGGTTAATGCTACATAGCACCTTACATTATCTTTGTTTAATTCTTAGTCGTAGTCATAAGCATAAAACTTTTATAGCACCTAAAAATGCTATGTTGACTTTGGGATAAGGAACAGATTGCGAATTGGAATTATTTTCATATTTATGATATTACTGTGGATTGATACCTTTTTAGCTTATTTTTTAAAAGGCTTCAAAAAGGTGCTTATCAATTCGGATGTATAACTCCGTCATATATAGACAGATTAGCTGTCCCCCGCGGTTTCACCCGCATTCCCGAGGGATCGTATGTTTTCTCGGGATAAAAAGTATCTTATGTGTTAATCCAGAATATATTCTATCTGTGTGCCAAATTTCATACAAATCCGTTCAGTAGTTTTTGCGTGAAAGCGTAACAAACATACATCCATACTCACAAACTTTCGCATGTATAATATAGGCTTTGCAATAATTTTTTCCCATTTAAATGTCATATAGATCTGATGATTAGTTTCGGAGACATAAAACGGAACTCTTAAAAAAATTACAGCAAATCAACCGCGATTGCTGCAATCTGATAAAATATGCATTCTTTACGCAATCACACTACATAATGGTGCGTCCATTCTTGGCGAACCGAGCACGAGCCGAGCATCGAACAAGCACACTGCGAGCACGATTCGCGTAGCGTGGACGGGCTTGCGAGCCTCGAACGAGCATTCGTAGCGTGCTCGACTGCGCTCCGCCCGATTGACAGTTTTTTCACGAACACAGGAATTCGCATCGCGCTCGTTGTAGGCTCATTGAAGGCTCGTTAAGTACGTCCACGCTTGAAATCGCGAGCAACGAACGAATATTGTTCGTTCGAGCCTCGGCTCGTGCTCGCTTCGCGTAGCATGGACGCACCATCATCAGGCCTGTACACTCGAAGGGGTACGTAGGTGTATTTAGTGTTTTGAAGTATGTAATCATGTATATGAAGGATACACGGAACGAGAAAGAAAAAGAGAAAGAAAAGAGATTGTGTTAAAGATGATATGAGTGGCAAAAGACGTATTGCCCTGACCCCAAATAATAGGAACAGGGCAGGCAGATGATGATGATGATTATATTATTCTACAGTGATCCGTCACATAAACAAACCAGCGCTGCGAGCATGGATGTATCGATAAATATACTTATCGATTTTGTCGACAAATCCCTAACTCTATGAGAATGACAATACCTAGTTTATCGACTTTTAAAAGTGTTTGACAGCCAGATATGTTTGTTATTCCAAAAGGCTGAGAAGCATGCACTGTTACCTGATGGAAAGTGGTCACCATCCACGGTGAACATTAGCACATAGAATAGCCCAGGGCTCGGATAATATTCTTGTTTTTGTGAAGGCAAAAATAAAGATGCGCCATAATAAATTACCCAAATAAGAGAGATAAAAAACAGCAACTAAAGAACAAAACGCATTTTAAGCGAATCTTTAAAAACCTTTTTGCGTTATCGAAAAAAAAATGACAAAAACATTATTGTTAGCGATAACGCGCGAAAATATGTCGAGATTTTGACGTATAATGATGCATCGGCACATTTGCCGAAATAATTGCGTGGTGTTATTTTTATTTAATTTTTTTGGGAGTCTGTATTACAATCCTTTTATTGAAAATAAGCGACCGTTTTTAATCAATCTTTTGTAATTTATGCACCTTTAAAAAAGCACATCTGTCAACTCGATAGTCTTCCATGAGCGTTAACTGTAATGTCAAAACGACAAAAGTATTGTGATAATAGCCGTTCTTAATCGATCGGCGAAGTCAAGCTACCACCGTGTGGCCGGTACCTGGATGAGTGACCGCCTAGTGGTATTCCAAATCGAGCGTTTCCGTGCTTCGGAAAGCGCGTAAAGCTGTTGGCCCCGGTTATCACTTAATTGTGATAGATTGTAGAATTTTGAGAGAGGTAGAGCATAGCGTTTATTCGCCTTAAAAAATACCACAGCCAAGTTAACTAACTGTTGTAACGGTAACTTTATGTTGTGTAAAGTTGTGTTCCTGCGCGTGAGTAAGGTCGCCAGAGCTCATAAGGGAGGGGGGGAAAGATCGGTAACGCGTGAGCGATGCTTCTTGTGTTGCAAGCGTCCATATGGCTACGGTAACCGCTTACCATCAGGCGGGCCGTAAGCATGTACACGACGATGTATTCCAATAGTAAGTTCACCACTAGCCTGTCTCCACTGATCAGCAGTGAAAACGCGTGGTGAAGTATTTGCCATAGTCTTTCACCTTCATTTGTGAAAGGAGGTTTCTTGTCAGTAGTGGGACAGGCTGATGATGATGATAATGATGATTAAAATAAGAACTGGCTTTAATAAAGTTCTTTATAAGAATTCACCAATTTTTATAATATTCCTTGAAATCATTCCACTCCGGTTCAAAGGTGAAGAAACTTGTTAAATTAATCACATCGTACACAAATCACATTTAAAAGATTATCTTTAAAACTGTAACTTAAATTTTAAACCGTCCATTATTAACCGCCATTTTAAATATCTCCAAATGTCATTAGCGATATAAATGAGTTTCGCGCCATAACGAACGCGAGTGTTGCCACAATGGAAAATCATAAATCAGCTGTCACTTTGACAGTCGCTGAAAGGAGCGACGTCAATGCATCGATGCAAAACTTTTTAAAGATTCTTAGAGGCTTTTTTTCTGTTGCGCGCTTGATTAATTGTAAAAAAGAGGCGTGCTTGTATATATTTTTTTTGTTGTGCGTGTCGGCGTATGAATGGAGATCTTCCTATCTTATTTATTGGTGTTTTTGACAGATGCGTGTACTGTGTAGGTCGATACAGGTCGATATTCGATGATTTTTTTACATTTACAAGTGCATTATTTTCTTTGATGAAACTATTCGGGACGTGCCAGTTGGCGGTGCCACCTATTGTTCGTAGGTTCGAATCCTACCCAGGATATACATTTGTGTACATGAACATATTGTCTGCATATTCTAAGTCTGTGTATAATTATGTATATTAATGTATTTACAAACAAAAAAGTAGTATTCTAGTATATCAGTTATCTGGTTTCCATAGTACCAGCTCT
The DNA here is from genome assembly GCA_947623365.1 of Achlya flavicornis. Lineage (NCBI taxonomy): Eukaryota > Metazoa > Arthropoda > Insecta > Lepidoptera > Drepanidae > Achlya > Achlya flavicornis. The sequence continues at coordinate 4,937,331 of OX392495.1, read as the reverse complement.
GCTTAGTTTGGGGTCAGATAGCCGTGTGTGAGGAATGTTCCAGGATGTTACTATATTATTCAAATCTGTTTCACTGGCACTGGCTTAGATTTGAACACAATTTTACTGTTATATCTGACGTAGCTCGTAAACACACAAAGCCCTAGAATGTAGCCGACTTTCAAATTCCTAAACCTGCCGAAACCATAGTGCTATTCAGTTTCAAAACTTTGTTTGGCTACCACCGTGACTACACATCGTCTCTTACTATGGTAAGATAGTAAGCGAACGTAAGTCTGTCAATAGAAATAATTGGACTGTTTTACAAAAAACTTAAACCGACTTCAAAGTACACTAAGAAGTAATCAAATCCTGATCTAATGACAATGGGACCAAACGGGAAGTGTACCCTTCCAGACAAAAAAAGAATTTTCCAAATCGGTCGATAAATGACGGAGTAATGAGGTAACAAACATAAAAAAAAACAACCGAATGAGAACTTCCTCCTTTTTTTGAAGTCGGTTAAAAAAGTACCTTCTGACCCAGCTAATTCAATTAATATCTTCAATAGTAGGTACGCAATTTTCAAGTATATTCCGCCTAGCTTAGGTAAATCCGGGTAGTTGTCTATTACTTGTTACCTTACTAGTATTAAAAAAAAATATGACCATAAATAACGAAACGAATTTTAGAATTCTGTATATGAAATCTTATGAAAGCTCGCACACTTGCCCGCGTCGAATCGTCCGAATCTGGATGAGATTAAATATACAGAATTCTAAAATTCGTTTCGTTCGATGAGTTCGGCTCGGATAAGTGTGCGTTCACCTTAAAGGTTTGTTTGCTTTTTCTAATTTCATGGCAGAGAAGTGTTAGCATTATGTTCTATCGATTCTTGGTTCTATCTTTAAATTTTACCAAAATTTCTTTGAAATATACAATATTTTGGTATAGTTTTGTTGCATCGCGCCTTATGACGCGTAACAAAAACGCATTAGGGGTGTCACGCGCTATTTCTATTTTAGTTTTTCTATGAAATGTTGTATTTTAGGATATTTTGTTTAATGATGTATGCGAAAGAATGATTCTTTGTTTGGAATAGAAGTTTAATGACCTTTTACATGCAATGTGTAGAGTTATATTGAAACATGTGAGGAGCAATCTTTGGGCCGAAGAAAAATGCTTTTTTAGGTTAGTTTTACACCATAGATTGAATAAAAGTCTAATCAATTAATTAACGGTTGAAATGGAGGATTTTTTTAAATTATATTAAACTACGTATTACAGACACGTGGTCCGTACCCTGGAGTTTAGAAGTCTTGACTTCACCGCAAGTTGTAGGTTTGATTCCCACCCATGACAAACATCTGTACAAACAAATGATGTTGTTTATCACATAACTGATATCCAGAGTTTTATACTTCGTTTAGACTTACGACGAATAAAGACCAAAAATATAGGTAAGTACCTCGCATTTTAAATACAAAATATCTTACAATTTCTTGGTATAAATTGAATACATATTTCACTACCCACCATGAATAATACAACCAATATGTCCTACTATTATTGCAACAAAATATCGCGGAACATTTTCACGACATAACAAAAGATAATAAAAATATTTATTCACATCAGGCAACCCTAACGCGATTCAGAACGCTCGATAAAAACGAACAAAAGGCGCGGGCACACCGTACAAGCTTTTTGAATTTGCGAACGGTTATATTTCCCTTTTAGCTATACATTGGCAGTTTTAGAATAAGCTGATTTGAAAATGGAAAATGAAAGCAGCGACAGTTATTGCATTTTACGATATTTTTGTGTTGGTTATTTAAATTTCATATTCTGAAAGATATAGGGTTGGAGGAGATTAGGCGATACAACGTGAATCTAAGAAAGAAAATAATGCCCTACAAGAATACTAATGCTTAATTTCCCGAATAAAATACGGAGCAACCCAACTGGGGACCACCTTGCAAAAGATCAGCCAAATAGCATTACAGTATGTGTTCCTGCGGTGAGTAAGGTTGCCAGAGCCTGTATCCAGCGATTGTGACCCACAGGTAGTTGGAATTCTCTCAGACGCCAAAAGAGAGTTAAACTATAGCGATAGCTATATGAATTGAATACCGTTTTGACATCTAATCTTTACCTAAGCTATGTCATGTCAAACCAGCCATCATACCGCCTGTCGAGGAAAAATCCCTTTAGAGTAGTGTACCCAGCAATCCTATTCCGCAACTAGTAAGTGCTTTTGCACTGAATAATAACAGTGCCAACCAATCACAGCATCTATATGTTTAGTGTGTCCTTGACTTAGCCAATCAATGCGCATTGTCGGTGGTGGGGTATTGGCGGAATAAACGTCATTGAAGCGCTCGTGGTGCAGCACGATAAGCCATTCTAATTCGATCGGCAAGTTAAGCTACCACCGTCGTGGTCGGTACCTGGATGGGTGACCGCCTAGTGGTATTTCAAATCGAGCGTTTCCGTGCTTCGGAAGGCATGTAATGCCGTTGGTCCCGGTTATCACTTAAAATTGTGATAGTCTTCAAGCTTTTTTCGCCTTCAAGGCGGCTTGAACACTCCCAACAGTAGGTTGACCACTAGCCTACCTCCAACGATCCGCAGTGGGCACGCGTGGTGGAGTATCTGCCCATTCCCTTTCACCCTGATTTGTGAAACGAGGCCTGTGCTCAGCAGTGGGACATTATAGGCTGATGATATCTTTTCTCTCCACTAGTTTACTAGTCGTGGCGCTCACCGTTAATTTAGTAACAATTGTATTAGTCAGGTACAGTATGAGGCACAAGTGGTGAGCACAGATAGGCAGTAGTGGGGGCAAGCTCGCGCATGTACACTTTTGGCCAAATTATAGTAGCCAAATGACACGCAAGAATCCAATAGACTACGAGCATCGACTGACGAACCAATCGTGTGCAGCTCGGCTCTCCCCCATGCTTCATTCCGCCAAACAGACCGAAAGTTAACTACTGCGCACCTGCGCACCTGTCTATCTTTGCTCAAGACTCGTGCCCCTTACTATAGTAGTCTGTAAAATTCAAAGACATTCGCGTACAAACCTCTAGTTCACGCGAACCTTTATAAAATACTAAAATAGTGAACGAAAAGGCGTGACGCGGAGATTTTTACAACAACCACTGCGAATTGCTTATGTGCAAGAATACCTTGAAATCGGCTTATATTTTAAGTGTTATTGTTTACGATAGGGAAATGTTATCCTTTGACTTGCGGTTAAATAATTGGACTGTTTTACAAAAAACTTAAACCGACTTCAAAGTACACTAAGAAGTAATCAAATCCTGATCTGATGACAATGGGACCCAACGGGAAGTGTACCCTTCCAGTCAAAAAAAGAATATTCCAAATCGGTTAATAAATAACGGAGTTATGAGGTAACAAACATAAAAAAAAAAAAAAAAACTTAAAACCCGATATAATTAAATAACATACAATTAAAGACACTAACGATTGTACAGTCAACCACATTTTATTTAAAAAGACCTTAAAACCCTACTCTAACACTGATGACCATGTTTTTTTATACACGTAAGTACAAAATCAATAAAATAACAATTCGAGAATTCACTAAAAAATTATGGCGGTATAAAGTCTTTTTCCTTTTTCGGACATTTCCTCAAAACAAAAGTTACGTATGATTGTTTTACTAGGAGAAAAAAGGAATGGTGTTATATAATAACTAATGTGGCAAACTGTACCCAGGCCCTGTCTGTCTATTATATTGATTGATGGCTGTAAACGCCCTACAAATGTCTGTATTTTTAAATATTACATCTTTCCAAAAACGTATAATTATTTACCCGTTGTTACTTGTTACTTTGAAGCGAAGCGTTTGTAAGATAAATTTATAAAAATATAATAAAATATTGCGTTGCTTTGTGTAAGAGAGGCAGATCTTTACAAGTTCGGCGACACGTCAGAAACACCACCAAATATCATTGCATAGCGTTGACGTGTGTCCGGCAGTGTGTGAGAGAGTCAGTATAAACTCGGCGACGCATCAGCAACACCACCAAATATCATCGCATAGCGTTGACGTGTGTCCGGCAGTGTGTGAGAGAGTTCGTATAAACTCGACGACGCATCAGCAACACCACCAAATATAATCGCATAGCGTTGATATGTGTCCGGCAGTGTGTGAGAGAGTCAGTATAAACTCGGTGACGCGTTAGCAACACCACCAAATATCATCGCATAGCGTTGATGTGTGTTCGGCAGTGTGTGAGAGAGTCAGTATAAACTCGGCGACGCATCAGCAACACCACCGCATTGCGTTGATGTGTGTCCGGCAGTGTGTAAGAGAGTCAGTATAAACTCGGCGACGCATCAGCAACACCACCAAATATCATCGCATAGCGTTGATGTGTCCTGCAGTGTGTAAGATAGTCAGTATCTTAGCAAGCTCATTATCAACAATTTCATCATAAAAGAGCCACTATCATTTCAAGATTTGACGCCTGAAATTATCCAGAATTTAAAAGTGTCCGATATACCAGTTTAACGAAGTCACGGTTGAAAATGGCTGCCAAAACATTAGCACTATCTCGATCAAGATAGAGCTCATATAAGACGTTATCCCTGCCGCATTAGCAAACACCTTCGGGCCACCATACAGGGCATCTCCTTTCAAACACCATGCCTTATTCATGCCACTGACGATGCCAACAGAATGGGCCTGTGAAGCTTGCTATTCATGTGACGATTTTGCGATTTGATGAAAGACTTTTTGTCGATTAGTTATGGTTTATAATTGAACTATTCGTAGAGCAACTTTGAGATTTTGGTGATGGAAAATATTCTGGCGAAACCATGCAAGTCCAAAAAACAGCTTTTATTGTTTCTTTATTAATTTATTATTATAGCACATAACACAGAATACAATCAATACATGACAATTTCATACAATTAAAGGTATCGATGTGGAATGTATTCCAATACATGTATGACTGAATGCATCATAGCAAAAAAAAATGAACAAAAATACTAAAAGTACAGTTTTTGTTTCAATCAAAATCTGCCCCGAGACTACTTTTTTTTTTTTTTTTTTTATAATTTATTTTAATTTTCTAAATTCACACGTTTCACATTAAATTTCTGCCAAACTGTAAAACAGTTTGTCGGCAGTTGTTCCAACTTTACAATTTCAGGTGTGTGTATACTGTGCTATACTATCTCAATCCCTTGACTTGCGGTTAAAAAAAATAACAATTGATTTCTATTGTTTCCTCGTCCGCGCGGATCACCAAACAGTCAAAGGATTAAAATGCTAAACATAATTCTTAATCTAAAAGTGGCTTGCACAACGATTCCAAACGAATTCAAGCCAAAGCATGTAATCAGTGTGCAAGCAGGCAAAAAACACTAACAATTTAAAATGATAATAATAAATAAACACAATAACAATCATGGTATCCATATAAAAATATTATATAGATACAATACATTCATACATACAATGAGCTATGGACACAATGATAGGAAATGCTTCTTAAGGATTTTTTTAAGATGGTTTCTAGATGTTATATCCTTCATCAAATCCGGTTCCAGTTCATTTACCAGTGTCGGTACTATACATTTTCTAGTGCGTTTACCGTAGTAATTCTTAATTTTGGGCACTTTTAGTTTTCTCTTTCTAGATAAGCGATTTGGGTAATTATGTTCACGTTCTATTTTATGTTCTGGATTATTATATTGTTCTACTATAATATGTAATTTAATTTTTTTATCCACAGGTAATATTTTACAAATTTTAAACAGTTTTTCATAATCTTTGTTCAGTTCAATTTTAGTTTTATTATTTATGAGTAATTTAAGTCTAATCTATAAAATCGGAGTTGGCCTCGGCACCACATGTTTTTCTTCTAACATTTGACTAACTACCTGAAGTTACGACGTATTCACGAAGTTGGGAATCTGACTCCCAAAATAAGGAAAATCCTCATTCTTTAATATAAATCGCAAACCAGAAAAACAATAAGCAAATATCTGAAGTACAATGAATAGCCGTCCTTAGAAATAGCCGGATAGAGGTATATCACAGTAAAAGCATGTGCCGGTACATAAACTATCAATATTCAATGATTCATCAAAATGACACGTATCATCCATTGTTGGACATAGTAAACCCTTCAGTTTTATAGTGTATTTCTAGTGGCATTTATAGGCTACAGTAACCGCTTACCATCAGACAGCCGAATAAAAATGTGACGTAGAGGTTTGATATACACAGATCGCAGGTTCGATTTCCAGGGTAAACGCTTGTGTGCATGAATATTTTCGTTTGTTCCGAGTCTGTATGTAAATATTTTTGCCTGATGTATATTTAAACATATTCGTTTAGAACAAACTAAAACTAATATAGGTAATATTAGCTTAGGTTTGTTTTACTACAAAACAAAAAATAACCGGCCAAGTGCAAGTCAGACTCGCAAACGGAGGGTTCCGTACAAAATACCAAAAAAAGTCATTTTTATTATTTGTTGTTATAGAGGCAATAGAAATACATATTGTACGAAAATTTCAGCTGTCTACCTATTACCGTTCATGAGACACAGCTCACTGATAGACAGACAGACGGATGGACGGTCGGAGGGACGGATGGACGGACGGACAGCGGAGTCTTAGTAATAGGTGCCCGTTTAGCACCCTTGGGGTACGGATCCCTAAAAACGAATGCGAAAGTAGTAAGGAAAATAAAGCTACATAAGATAATGTATAATGATATAAAAAAACACCATTTTACACTCCTTAAAAGTCCCATAATGATGTTATAAAACATAGCATAAATAATAAAAAGGGGCCCCATAGTAATATTTACTGAAAAATATGATAAAAATTAACACCCTCATAAAAATAAAGCCTACTAAAAATATTTTCCACGATTCGCGGAGAAATTCCATTCTACAATGATCAATGATATTTACAATGTGACTAATTGAGAACCATCACTACTACGTTTGATTAATTAAACATTTCTTTTAATTAATTGGTCTTAGCTGAATTATTTTTTGTTGGATTATAAAGAGAAGGGTACGTGGAATCCTAACCATGGATGGATTAATTCCGCTCGTGGTTGTATCTACGCTCCCGAGAGATCTAATGATTTCTCGGGGTAAAAAATACACTACATACCAGAAAGCTAAGTCTATTTCTTAACCGACTTAAAAAAAAGGAGGAGGTTCTCAATTCATTTTTTTTAATGTTTGTTACCTCATAACTCCGTCATTTATTAACCGATTTGGTTTTTTTTTTGGAAGGATACACTTCCTTTTTGGTCCCATTGTCATCAGATCAGGATTTGATTACTTCTTAGTGTACTTTGACGTCGCTTAAAGTTTTTTGTAAAATAGTTTTTTAGATCAAAAATTACATTCTGACACGATCCAGTTACAACTTCATTGCCATTGAGCCAATGTACATTATTTACTAAATTCATAATGGTTTTCGATGCTACAAAATTAGTCTACCAAAACTGTCTTTGACACCACTGATAGTTCAATAAAACAGACTTGGGCCCCCGATCACAAACAAGCTCATTGTAGTTAATTGAGCATTTGGTGAAGAAAAAGAGGGTAGGGTATCTGTTGTACCCTCCTGGCTGGCTACCACACTCCTGTTGAAAACTGTCTTGGTGACCTACCGGTGTATTCTGACAGGTGCATTTGCGAGCCACTTTCTATCTAGGCTTTGTGTCCGAGGGATTCTATATTTTCCCGGGATAAAAATTATCCTAAATGTTAGTCTAAATTATAAATTACCCGCGTGCCAAATTTCATATCGATTGGTCATTTCGTTGAAGTGTCAATAACAAAGAAACAAAATTCAAAATCTTTTATTCAACCTTCGCAGGTACTTTTGGTAAATCTGACTCTAATACTCTAATACGGTTCGGAAAGTTGCATTTGCTGAGAAGAGCCGGCAATAAACTCAGCGATGACTCTTTTCAAAACAAGCTTAGATTAATTAGTATAACAAATACATTCTGATCTCTGACAACAATTGCATGTCCCGACGGCAAAAACTACAAACTAGGCTCACTGTCGCATTTATTATAAGTATTATAGTATTGCAAACTACGAGCGATCATTTTAATGTCCCCACGTTACACGAGGCCGAGTTATGAGTCGCACTTAATTACTGGATGGTCCGAGTTATGGCATCAAAAAGTACCATTTCACAAATTGGTTTTCTGCAAGTTGTAATTTATTGTTTTCTATTACACCGTCTGTGGTTTTTATTTGACATCTGCCCTAGAATGGGGCGGGAAACGGTTTAAAATGTATTTGGAGTTGTTTTTTTTTTTAATTATGTAAAGGAATTATGGAGATTTTATTATTTTTATTAGTATTAGGGTTGATGATTTCGATCGATGTTCTTTCATATTAATATAATTAAGAAAAATTATTATAAAATATGTTTGATGTCGCTCGCATGATAAGCCGTTCTTAATCGATATGCAAGTTAAGCTACGTCTGTCGCGGTCGGTACCTGGATGGGTGACCGCCTCTTAGTGGTGTTTCAAATCGAGCGTTTCCGTGCTTCGGAAGGCACGTAAAGCCATTGGTCCCGATTATCACTCAATTGTGATAGTCGTTAAGCTAGTTGGAGGCATTCATAGGCGGCTTGAAAAATCCAACAGTAGGTTGACCACTAGCCTACCTCCACCGATCCGCAGTGGGTACGCGTGGTGAAGTATCTGCCCATTCCCTTTCACCCTGATTTGTGAAAGGAGGCCTGTGCTCAGACCAATCAGAGCACATTCTTCGGAATAGATTTAAAAAATGAACGTCTTTCGCGCTTCTTTGGGTTAATCGGTCGATGACTAAAGATATAGGATAGGTAGGAAGATAATTATCATTGGTGCGTCCATGCTACGCGAAGCGAGCACAAACGAATAGGATTCGTTCGTTGTTCGCGTAGCGTGGACGGACTTGCAAGCCTCGAACGAGTATTCGTCTCGCCCTCGACTGCACTCCGACCGATTGTCAGTTTTTTCACGAACACAGGGCGCATCCCTGTTTCGCATCGCGCTCGTTGTAACGTCCACACTTGACATCGCGAGCAACGAACGAATTCCGTTCGTTCGTGGCTTGGTTCGCCATTTTCGAGGGATTATTTGTACCGTGGTATAAGTACCTTTTTTTTATACAACTAAGTCGGTAAACAAGCAAACGGCCCGCCTGATGGTAAGCGGTTACCGTAGCCATATGGACGCTTGCAACATAAGAAGCATTGCTCACGCGTTACCGAACTTTCCCCCCACCCCTATGAGCTCTGGCGACCTTACTCACGCGCAGGAACACAACTTTACACAACATAAAGTTATTTGGCTGCAGTATTCTGTAAGGTGGAGGTACTTCCCCAGTCGAGCTGCTCTTTGAGCGAATAAACGCTATGCTCTACCTCTCTGTCTGAAATGTAGGCGAAACCAATGCAAAAGCTAATCTTAAATGACAAAATTGATTCCTCTGCCTACCCCCAAAGGCGCAACTTTAATGATAACCAACACATCGTTAAGCCCGCTCCCCGATGGCTCAGTGGTAATGAAATTACTTGTTTACCCTACCGGGACTCGAACCCAGTTAAAGGCGCTAATTTGAACACCGTAATGCATTTTATGATGTAGTGGCTGTAGAGTTAAGAATTTCTAGACGTGCCTTAAAAGTTAATCGAATTATTTTTACAGAGCGTCGCTAGTTGGGAAATAGTTTCAATATTTATTTATTTTGAAATACTTAAAGATTAATTAATTCGATTTTCAAAAATAAATACGATTGTAAGGGTCAATCATAAGGATCAATTGCTTCTTTAATAAAGCATCTATAAAAAGACAAATCGTTATAAGAAAAAGGTACTTAAAAGAAAATGTAAAAAAAATCGTGTTATTTTTCTAAATATCTAAGAATGCTACATTATTTTATATAATGGGCTAGATGACAAAAAATATCTTTTAGACCGTCTTTTACAATATAAAAAAATGAGAGATGTATTTTTTCTTTTATCATCAAACAAAAAAAAATGAAGATATCGTGTGTTGAAGTTCCACGTGACGTCACGTTAGAGTACACTTTTTACTCTAAAGCGACGTCACGAGCTATCACTCCCGAACTTTGACTCGCTTTATCTTTTTCAATATTTAATGATTTGCTAAAGCAAAAAATACGTGTCCAATATTTTTTGATAATCTAACTGACCGACTAATTAGTTTTTTTTTATTATTTTACCTAGGAATCATCCCTATTTATTGGTTATGGCAGATTACTTTTGTCTTAAAATTTGTGGTTAAATGATAGTTGAATAAAATAAATGCCTGGATTTATAATATTTTTTTAATATACACATTCTTTCTCATAAGTTTCCTCTAGTAGATTCTAAATTCTATAGCACGTGAACATTTGGCGAGCAGCGCTCGCTCTTGGTAAATATTTACGTGTGACTCACAGAGCAGTCTCCCATACGTCTAAAATGCTGCTCCTATAGCACAGATTATATATTCCACTCCTGGCCAAACGGGTTTTTACTTGACGTATTTAAGAGGAAAGGATGGCTGCAACAAAATTGTAAAATAGGTTTTTAACATATCTATTGCTGTCGCGCTGTGCCCGCCCGAGGGCGATAGAGACAACTACAACTTGGACCGATTATACCTATTTAAATTAGACGAAATCACTATTTCGTAATCCCCGGTTTCATTTTGGATCCCCCACATTCAAAACTGGATCGATTAAAAAAATATATTCAATAATCATAATAAGAATCAATAATCATAAGAAGTTTTGGCTATGTCTGTCGGTTTTCCTTTGTTTTTTTATATTCGTCAAATTTGTTCACTTGTCGTCTGATAAGGGCGTTAAAAATGGCAAGTTTTTGTGATTTTAGAAGGCTCCTAATCCTTATAATAATTAATTTATGGATAAAAACACAACCGAGGGACATACAGTGGTACCTACAGATTGCATGGTAAAATAATAATTGCTCTAGTGTATTCCAGAGAGGAAACTGAGGATTACATTTGTTTGGAACAAACGCCACGAGCATTTCCTCTTAAAGAATATTTTTTGGAGTAAAGTTGAAAGATTAAACCGCAGGGTTTAAAAAAAATTACACCGGCATACACTAAAAAAGGATTTTACACAACTCGACCCATCGAACTTTTTTTTTCCAACTCAAGAAAGTTTATCTGTATAAATATACAATAAAATAGTAGTATATCTGATGGACACGTGTGAAGAATGTTTCAGAAAATGTATAAATACCCAGCATCATTTTAAAACTCCCGAAATAAACGAAATGTTTATGATTCTTTATAACAGAAAGGCTATCGGTAAATGATCTGTCAGTGTGTGTTCGTATGTTGGCGCATAACTCCGGAAACATGACGGATTTGGGTCTGGGCAGGTCAATGGTGGTCCCTTAATCGTTCAACTGTGTCTTTTATTTGATATGTTGGTTCGAACCACGGCCCTTTTCTTTCAAAAATCTAACCTTTTTTTATAGAAAAAGGCTGGCGTTTGACCTTACAGTCGGTCTAAAAGGGTAACATGGTTGATGCGATGATACCTTTTCCCATTGATATAAGTTCCTAGTCACTTGATTATATGAAAATAGGAGATTTAGGCCATGTTTAGGCAAGTATTACAGAAGGCATGGAGTAGACGGGCCAGTTAGCGGACGTGGAGTCTTAACCTATAGCGCCGCAGGTCGTGGGTTCGATTCCCACACAGAACATGTAATTGTGTGCATGAACATGTCTGTATGTCCTGAGTCTGGGTGTAATTATGTATATTAAGTATGTATTTACAAACAAAAAGTAGTATATGTATTATATCAGTGCTCTGCTTTGTTTGGGATCAGATGACCGTGTGTGAGGAATGTCCCTGGATATTTATTATTATTAGACGTACGTTAGTACGTATGTACCGTGAGAGTGGGAGTTTTATTTTGAGAGAGGTAGAGCATAGCGTTTATTCGCTGAAAGAGCAGCTCGACTGGGGAAGTACCTCCTCCTTACAGAATACCGCAGCCAAATAACTTTATGTTGTGTAAAGTTGTGTTCCTGCGCGTGAGTAAGGTCGCCAGAGCTCATAGGGGAAGGGGGAAAGGTCGGTAACGCGTGAGCGATGCTTCGTGTGTTTCAAGCGTCCATATGGCTACGGTAACCGCTTACCATCAGGCGGGCCGTATGCTTGTTTACCGACTAAGTTGTATAAAAAAAAAAGGACCGGTACAAATAAAACGCAATATATAATAATACATACTAATATACTGGGTGTAGATTTCGAGATGGCATATTTTCGAAACCTGTGTTGGGTTAGTCATGCTGAACAACTTTTACTATGGGACCAACACTAAAATCTGAAAAAAAAAAAATTCATACATTATGATCGAGCAAGGTTGACATTATTGTAAGAAAAGTAAAAAAATATATTTGAGAATTCACTATTGGTCCCATAGTAAAAGTTGTTCAGCATGACTAACCCAACATAGGTTCGGAAATATGCCATCTCGAAATCTCCATCTGTTATAATGAATGCAAACTCCTTGCAAACTCCTTAACATTTTTTTTTATTTTTTTTTTGTTAAAAAAATGGACGTAAGTACGTCCATTTTTGATTGATAAATGTATTTTCTTAACCAGCGTTTACTTAATGCAACTTGGCCCCTTTTCATATTTTTCATAAGTTCAGTTTCACTAAATAAGTAATAACTAATTTAAATTCATTATAATGTTATCTCAAAATCAAACACGAGAGGCGACACACGAAAATAATATTACTATCTCATTTCAACCATTCCATAAACGTTTACATGAATAATTTTGCAATTTATTTAATAGATATTTATCTACGCAACCGGTTGTTGTTGTCGAACAATTTAATAAAAATATATTATTATTTCTCATATTTATGATAATCGTGAGATGATTTAGGGGTTTCCAATATTTTTTTTCCTAATTTGGTCTGAGTTATGTTTTGACAGACATACCTTAAGCGATCGCTGCGCGCAGTTGCGTTTTCCGTTTTTATTCAAATTCTTCCAAACATATTTGTTTTTCAATTGAGGCTCTAAGAGCTCTATGAGGGTAAAACATAATGAAATTTCCGTTTTGGGAATATATAATGTGTGTGAACCTAGGCTGTCATAGAAGTTAGCTGTCATTCAGAGATTTTTGCATTGATATTTAGCTTATTTATTTATTCCGCCCCGTAGTTGGCCAAGAATATAGTCAATTCATTATTCCAGTGTGTGATCTATTCCTTTCATTCCATAATCAAGTGTAATCTTTAAGATTTTTTTTGATTTATAATGTATACTTCTCTTACGGGGACGACATTGAAAAAATTTACAAAGTTCCTTGAAATAAAGATTAAAAAAAAAAAAACTATCTATTTGCCAAATTTCAAGCAAATCCTTTCTACCATTACTTCGTGGTTGAGTAACTTTGGCATTCTTCATACTTCAAACAAAAATAATATATGCAATTTAAAAAGCTCTAAAAACATTAATTTTGTCGACTTCTCCTTAGACAGCCCCCCAAATAACGACTCTACATTTTGTGCGTAAACGCTCTTTTAGTGTGTAAGGCCTTAAGTTTTCATAAGAGGCTATTTTATTGTATTAGTTGGCCACTATGGCCGTTGCGATGTTTGAGTTGAGTAAATTATATGCTTAAATATGAATGCGGAAATTTGTTAGTTTGATATAATTTAGACAAAGATATAAAAAATACAGACGACAGCTCAAAGAAAAAAAACCGGCCAAGTGCGAGTCAGACTCGCGCACCGAGGGTTCCGTACAAACCTGTAGGTATATAAGTAAATGGTAGTATAGACCTGAGTATTTGATATTAATTTCAATTTATGACGTATTAAAAAAAAACTACTTACTAGATCTCGTTCAAACCAATTTTCGGTGGAAGTTTGCAGCGTAATGCACATCGTATATTTTTTATAGATTTATCATTCTCTTATTTTAGAAGTTACAGGGGGGGACACACATTTTACCACTTTGGAAGTGTCTCTCGCGCAAACTATTCAGTTTAGAAAAAAATGATATTAGAAACCTCAATATCATTTTTGAAGACCTATCCATAGACACCCCACACTTATGGGTTTGACGAAAAAAAAAAAATTGAGTTTCAGTTCTAAGTATGGGGAACCCCCAAAATTTATTGTTTTTTTTCTATTTTTGTGTCAAAATCTTAATGCGGTTCACAGAATACATCTACTTACCAAGTTTCAACATTATAGTTCTTATAGTTTCGGAAATAAATGGCTGTGACATACACGGACAGACAGACAGACAGACAGACAGACATGACGAATCTATAAGGGTTCCGTTTTTTGCCATTTGGCTACGGAACCCTAAAAAATCGCCTTGTGCTTCAATCGCAAGGTGCTGCTTGTGGGGGCTGGTCTGCTTAAGTTTGCTATTTATTTACTTATTAAATATTTATTCCGTCTTCTTTGTAATTTTGCCGCCGCGCCGGGGCACGCAATTGTTGTCAGTGCGATTAGCATGTTAATATTATGTAATGAATCTAAGCTTTTTTTGAAAAGAGTAATTGCTGAGTTTTTTGCCGGCTCTTCTCAGTAAATTCAACCTTCCGAACCGGTATTACAGTACTAGAGTCAGACTTTTCATAAGTGCCTGCGAAGGTCTATTTGAATAAATGATTTTGAATTTGAATTTGAATCGTTGTCCATACAATACCTATATACTATACTTTATCCTAATCAACTAATATTATCAATGCGAAAGTGAGTTTGTTTGTTTTTTTGTTACGCCTTCACGCATTATCTACTCAACGGATCACGTTTGGAATACAGATAGCCTATAGTATGGAGAAGGAAATAGACTTTTTATCCCGAGAACGCGGGTGAAACCGCGGGAAACAGCTAGTTCATTATACATCTAATATTTTTAGGAAATAAACAAAATTTCTATACGAAAATCTTGGTGGCTGTCGCTGCTGTCGATTAACAAGGTTCTCAGGAGACTGGCAGTGTTTCCTCTTTGGATGGCCAAGCTAAGGCGTTGGTGAAAAATGCTTAAAGTATTTAATTTTTAGGCAGTAACAAAATACGAATTAAATCATACATTATGGAAGACAGTCTTTAAAGTTCTGAGTAACGGGTAACTGAAACGATCTGTAACAGATAGCGATATATTGATATCCTACAACACTTCTTATTGTCTACTCTAGTTGTACATAACTCTAAACACAGAGAAAAGAAATATAAATAGAGACGCTATGCTAGCGGAGCCCGCGCGCCACACATAACATCAAATGGGCATATATCAACCAAAACACGCGTCAACGCTTCGTAGTATCCGCCATACTTAGCAGAGGTGCGTAGCTCCGCGAAAAATATTAATTATGTCGTGATGCGCTATTATTTCCTGTAGGAAACGAAGTGAGGAGTCGGAGTGTAACTCAAGGAGGGATTTCCTTTCATCGATGAGTCTACAAACCTTTATTTAATTGTGATATTTATAAAAATGTATTCGAGATTATGATAATTTTAGGTGTAAACGATAAACTCTGATACTACTGCAAAATTATACATTGAAGGCAATGTACTCACTTTATTTGTACGCAAGGTAGCGAGCGCAACTCCGCACGTAATGTATTGCGTTCTTTCACATTTGTCGTGAGTCGTGACCTGTCGTGACCCCAAAACACGTGCATCGATAGTTTTGTTCGATCAATATCGATAAAATTCATCTTTTTATCACTGATTTGATTA
The DNA here is from genome assembly GCA_947623365.1 of Achlya flavicornis. Taxonomy (NCBI): domain Eukaryota; kingdom Metazoa; phylum Arthropoda; class Insecta; order Lepidoptera; family Drepanidae; genus Achlya; species Achlya flavicornis. The sequence continues at coordinate 4,921,558 of OX392495.1, read as the reverse complement.
AGGCAATAGTTGAAAGTTATATCAATATCCGCATTCATCTGTTTAAATTAAGCTTTCAAAACGAGAATTTCGAAACAAATAAATTTTATTTCAAGGGCAATCAACCGTGTAAAAATAACTTTTTTTTTTATTTACTTCATCATGTTAAACGTTTTTTTTTACCGTTCAGTATTCTTAGCACAATTATTCTTATCGAACGTGAATTTTCTTACGGAATTTCTAAAAATAATTAAATTTAATATCGACGAAATTAAAATATCGATAATTTTATTGATATTTTATCGATAACTTTCGCTGCATTAAGCGAATAGCAATAAGTGTTGCTACTCGACGCCAGTCGATGCAACTATTACGTAATTATCAACATTATGTCTAATGCGTTTGAGTTCAAAATTGCGTTCCATGAAAATAAAGCCATCTAGTGCCGAGTGGCAGAACTTTTTCGTCGATTGAATCTAGTTAGTTTGTAGATTACAAAACGACGTAAATACTTTGTACGCTATTGAAAAATAAATTTTATGTTAACGTAAAAAGGTATATTTTCATATGTATGACCTGTGTGATTAAAGCTATTTTTGAGTAAAATAGAAACGACCAATCAAAAGGATTGTTTATTTGTAGTACAATATATGATTTAACATTTATTGGTGTGAGTTTGGCGACGCTGGTTCCGATACAAATTCTAACGCATCGCCCTTCCAGTGTATTCTCTTTTCCGTGCTCTAAATGTATTACAATGTTTCAATATAAATGAAGCGCTTATGGTGTAGCAATATTAGCCGTTCTTAATCTATCGGCAAAGTTGAGCTACCACCGTCGTGATCGGTACCTGGATTGGTGACCGCCTAGTGGTATTTCAAATCGAGCGTTTCCGTGCTTCGGAAGGCACATTATAGCAGTTGGTCCCGGCTAGTTGAAGGTGGCTTGAAAACTCCAACAGTAGGTTGACCACTAGCCTACCTCCACCGATCCGTAATGGGCACGCGTGGTGGAGTATCTGCCCATTCCCATTCACCCTAATTTGTGTGCAGGAGGCCTGTGCTCAGCAGTGGGACATTATAGGCTGATGTTGATGAATAGAATGCACAAAGAAACTTGTTTTGTAGTGCCGACAGATTTGTTGAAAATCGTGCAGTTAAAGAAACTTGAACATTTCGAGAAAGAAGTAGTCAATTCACAATCTGAGCGTCAGTAGGATGCTCCTTTGAAACCACCAGGGTGTGTTTTTGCGAGACAATTTTGACGCTCAAGAACCGTAGATGGACCCCTAAATGTAAGTGAAAACGCGAGGCGATGATAGCTCACTGCCGTTCTGTGAAGGTCCCGGGTTCGAATCCTTCAATGAGCTTGAGCTTTCGGTGAAAGAAAACATCGTGAGGAAACCATAGCACGGTGGTAGGGTACTTTGTAGTACCCACCTGGCAAACTACCACCCTCAAGTTGAATATCAGTTGAAGAGCAGCTATCGGTGTGTTCCGACAGCTGCACTTGAGAGCCAGTTCCTTCCAGGCTCCCAACAGTCTCTTCTTCCAACAGTCGCAGTTTGCTGAATCTCACCAATGTCGGTCTCTTCAAGTCCTCAATTACTGTCTAACAATATAAAGATTTATATTCTAAACATGGACGAATAAAAAAATCAGGACGAAGCACCGCCTTATTAGAATTTCCTTTATGCGTACAATCAGTACTGACCCAAGCTGACTTATTGTCAATGTTGACGTCTCAATGCGGAATGACAACCAATCGGCTTACTATGGTATACATCTGTGTGTTGGGCTTGTATTTACGAGACGGCCCGGCTTCAAAGTCAAAGCCATTTATTCAATTTAGGCCCCAGAAGGGCACTTAAGAAGGTCACATTTACTGAAGTTACCACCGGTTCGGAAGTCAGCCTTCAACTGAGAAGAATCCGGCAAGAAACTCAGCAAGGTTACATTTTTAAATATTTTTTGGACAATCTGACTATGTTTCGCTTTTTTCCAAATAATTAACAATAAAAAAGACTTACTTGGGGTGCTTCACTTCGTATAAGGTGACACTCCGTCCTGTTTCTTTTATATGTCCATGATTCTAAAGTGTTTTACACGCATAATCCTTGATTAAACTTTGACTTATACATAATTTATTTATAAATTCTAAACGTCATTCTATCTCGTCTTGAATTATCAAAATTCGTGAGTATCATAATTATTTATCAGATTATATTAATATCGACAGTAAGCGTAGGTTTTTTTATATATTTAATTTAAAAGCGTAAACTTCATTCGGTTTAGATATATACGACAGCGGCAATCGTAAATACGGATTATAATAACGTATAATCGTTTTGTATGTCTGTACGACGCGTTTGAGAATACTTTAAAATGCTAATAATGTAGTGCTTGTAAAGTTTATATGTACAGTTGTGATAAAAAGTACTTATGGTGATTTTTAGACATATTCTGGATATAGTATATATTGTACATACAACCTCTCCCGAAATTCAAAGATAAGCGACAACAGAGGGTGGACCAAAGAAAAACTTTTTTCTTTAATTTCTAAAAAATATATTTTATCCTTCGAGAATGTACATCCCTTAAGATATTTTTAAATATTTCTGTTTTTTTTTTGTATTGGCAACTTAAGTAGCACTTCTATCCAGCACAGGCTTAAAAATCCCAGAATGCCTGCTGTTTTCAAACAAAAATCTTTTTTTATTTCTTTTTTTTGAGTGAGTCCCATCGGACCCGGTGCCTCTGTCCCGTTAACGGGTCCGATGGGAAATAAAAGTGCCATCGGACCCGGTAGCTTCAATGTGTGGGTGTACCGGGTCCGATGGCACTTTTTTTCCCAACGGACCCGTTAACGGGGCAGAGGCACCGGGTCCGATAGGACTCACTCTTTTTTTTCGAGTAGTCATGAGCAGTTCCACTGGTGCCCTCTTATATATGCATAATTTAAAAGCGACCTGCACTGCGAGCATATAAATTATGCAATTAATTAATTATTAATTGCGAGCTAGCACGGCGTGATATTTCTTTGTTGGTCCGACGCGCGACGCGACCTGTGAAATCACGAGTCATGTGAAGATACAAGTATAAATAACATACACTTATGGTTATTTGACTAAATAACTTCTATTACTTGATGGCAATCCCAAGAGATTTGAGGAGAGATTAATATCAAAACAAAAGTATTGACTACTATAGCAAAAGTAGGCACAGCTGTTCCAGACCGATGGGTATAATCGTAGACAAAACATAAACACTATTAATACAATTTGAGACTTGCGTAATTCATATAAGAAGTAACTGGAAGTAAGTTGGCAAATTTTTTTTTTTTTTAGTAAGATGCTATAATTTAACTACTTACCGTCATCAGTATATCAAACTAATGATAGTAGCAACAATTAATATATAATGGTGCGTCCACGCTACGCGAATCGAGCACGAGCCGAGACACGAAGGAAATTACAACGAGCACGATGCGAATCCCTTTGTTCGTGAAAAAACCGACAATCGCGCTCGTTCGAGGCTCGCAAGCCCGTCCACTTTACGCGAATCGTGCTCGCAGTGTGCTCGTTCGTGGCTCGACTCGTGCTCGGTTCTCCAAGCATGGACGCACTATAGGACTTTTCTCGACGTCTGTACGCAAACTTTGTGTCAGCAACTTACATGATTGATTGTGACAGAATGGCTAACTTAGTTGTGAAACATGTTCGGACATTCATATCCATAATACTTTGTTATTTCCAGAGAAAAACTCTTACACACTGCCGGACACACATCAACGCTGTGCATTGATATTTGGTAGTGTTATACTTACTCAAAAGTCTATTGAAACCTTATCTAACTCATACAATTACAGTTTCGAAATACGATAACCTATCTAAAACAAACAGACCTCTAACTTCCCCAGTCTTGTTAGAATTTCTCAAGGCTTTAATAAGACGCTAAGGTCAAGATAGACTAGCCAACAATGGCGTGTTAAAACGTAATAGACATATAGGTCAATCGTTATACCTTAGCCAGTGCGCATGTTAATATGTCCACGCCACGCATTTCAGGGGGTGAGCGTACTCGAAATGTTTTTTTTCATCAGTACACAAATTAGAAAGGAGTAGATTTGTTAGTAATTTTGATGAGGTTAAGGGTTGTTGTTATTTGTCCACAAACATCGAGGACAATCCCTTTAGAGTAGTAATACCGAGCAATCCGTTTCCGAAACTAGTCAGTGATTTGTCACTGATTTTGAACAGTAAGGACCAATCACTGCATCGTGTGTTTTTGATTTGGCCAATCAAAGCGCATTGTCGATGGTAGGAAATTGGCGGAATAGATTGCAAGCAAAATCAACGTCATTGCGCTTCTTTGGGTTAATTGTTCGATGTCCACAAATAACATATTCTTTGACTTTGAGTATTTGGCGCCGAAACCACAGCGAGCGGTATATAGTTCTGTGGTACCTACTCAATTTCTACATGACAGAAATTTAATAATCGACTAAGAAACGATAACATAGTCTGGCAGCCAGGTGCTACTGTACTACTTACTGCTATTATGCTATGTGAAAGGATATATGACACCTCCATTTAAAGGGGCAGATCTTCCGCCAGGCTGCGTCATGGTGCTTGGGGACCGCAGTCCAAGTACGCCTGTTGGACAGTTGTTGGACATTTGAGAGATGTAGAGCATAGCGTTTATTCGCTCAAAGAGCGGCTCGACTGGGGAAGTACCTCCACCTTACAGAATACCGCAGCCAAATAACTTTATGTTGTCTAAAGTTGTGTTCCTGCACGTGAGTAAGGTCGCCAGAGGTCATAGGGGAGGGGGGAAAGGTCGGTATCGCGTGAGCGATGCTTCTAGTGTTGCAAGCGTCCATATGTAACCACTTATCATCAGGTGGGTCGTATGCTTGTTTACCGAGTAAGTTGTATATATGTATAACGCCGAGAAAACTTCATAACCGCGATGCAGGATGGCGGCGTATGCACTTCATTATGCAGGTGGTCGGAACAGTGCTATATATAGTGACTTCAAAAAAAAGAGGAGGTTCTCAATTCGGTTGTGCTTTTTTTTAATGTTTGTTACCTCATAACTCCGTCGTTTATTAACCGATTTGGAAAATTCTTTATTTTTCTAGAAGGGTACACTTCCCGTTTGGTCCCATTGTCATCAGATCAGGATTTGATTACGTCTTAGTGTACTTTGAAGTCGGTTAAGGTTTTTGTAAAACAGTCCAATTGTTGGCAAACTAAAGAAAAAATTATGCGTATTTTATACTAATTTCCCTGCGAATTTTCGCTCACGTTTCTCATATAAAAGGTAGCCTTTTTCACTTGGGTATAATGTAGCTTCCAATAAGTGAAAGAATCTTCAGATTCATATCGGTAGTCCCGGATATTACGCCCTAGAGCCAAACTAACAAACACACTTTATAATATTATTAGTATAGATAATAAAAGGGAGCGAGACCCTCAAAGGGTATCGCGACATTGACGGATGATAGTAATTGTAAAATAATATCTTTATGTTTGCACACTGTTTGTTTACGGGCATTGTGGTTGAATTAAATATTATGAATTATTCCGCGGTTGTCATCGAAAGCCATGGAGTAGCTGTTTGTGATAATTTTTTAATATACCTGTTTATAATGTTTTTGAAGTGAAAACTTCTTTAGCGGCGTTGTGCACTTTTTTGGGATGGGTGAAAAATTTTAAACTCGCGTCAGGTGTCACGTGACCTGATCGAAAATTCGTAAGACGGAGGGAGAGTAGTTGCAAAATTAGACTGTATCAAAAAATATCTTATTCTAAAGTTTATATCTTGAACTAGCTTTCCACTTCGTGAATTCACTCGCGATCACCTATTTCACCCCCAAGTTAATAATCAAGTTTTCACTTCTGACGGCACTCCCGGAGTACAACCCGTTGTTTGTTTTTTTTTATATTATTAGTTTTTTTTTTTTTTTTTTTTTTTTATACCACTTAGGTGGCAAACAAGCATACGGCCCGCCTGATGGTAAGCGGTTACCGTAGCCTATGGACGCTTGCAACACCAGGGGTATCACGCGCGCGTTGCCGACCTTGCAGAAATCTCTTCACACCCCTTTTGAAGAACCCCATGCTGTACTCCATTGGGAAAACCACGGCGGGGAGCTCATTCCACAGTCTGAGCGTCCGCGGAAGGAAGCTCCTTTGAGCCCGCACACGAAACAATTCAGGTTTCAATATGTGAGGATGGACTCCCCGTCGATGGCGAGAGTTGCGATGGTAGAAAGTAGCCGTGGGCATCATCTTAAACAATTCTTCAGAACACCGTCCGTTGTACAAGCGGTAGAACACACATAAGGAGGCAAAGTCTCTCCTCAGACTGAGGGGCTCTAAACCGCTTGTGAGCTCGGGATCGTCGACAATTCTGATGGCACGTCGTTAAACCGAGTCTAAAGGATCAAGCTGGTATCCAGGTGCCCCCGCCCATAGATGACAGCAGTACTCCATATGAGGCCGGACTTGCGACTTGTAAAGTTGCAGCCTTTGCCCCGATGTGAACTACTGCCTCGCTCTGTTGAGCACTCCGAGCTTTTTGGATGCCAGCTTAACCTTGTCTTCTAAGTGACTTCGGAACAAAACGTCGCTAGAAATGTCGACGCCAAGGATCCCGATGCTTTTGCTGATTAGTTATTATCTTAATATATAAAATGATAAACTGATTGTTGATATATCAACGCACAGCCCAAACCGCTGGACCTAGAGATTTGAAATTTTGCACACAGATACCTTATACAGTGGAGGCATCCACTAAGGAAGGATTTTTGGAAATTCCACCCCTAAGAGGGTAAAATAGGGGATGACAGTTTGTATGCAAGTCCGTCAGTTTTGAAGTTAGGATCTTCAAATTTTGTGTTTAGGCTGACGATTGAAAATCAATGTACAGTTATCTCGGCATTTGTGATAATTCCACCCCCGAAGGGAGGAAACGGGGGATGAAGTTGGGTATGCAAGGCCTTCAATTTCAAAGTAGCCTTCATGAAATGTATTATTATATGGTGTAGGCATCCACTATGGAAGGATTTTCGGAAATTCCACCCCTAAGGGGGTAAAATAAGGGATGAAAGTTTGTATGCAAGTCCGTCAGTTTTGAAGTTAGGATCTTCAAATTTTGTGTTTAGGCTGACGATTGAAAATTAATGTTTAGTTATCTCAGCGTTTGTGATAATTCCACCACCGAAGGGAGGAAAAGGGGGATGAAGTGGTTTATGTAAGTCCTTCAATTTCAAAATAAACTTCACTAAATATATTATTATATAGAGTAGGCATCCACAAAAGAAGGATTTTTAAAAATTCCACCCCTAACAGGGTAAAATAAGGGATGAAAGTTTGTAAGCAATATATCAACGCATAACCCAAATCGCTGGACCTAGAGATTTGAAATTTTGCACAAAGATACCTTATACAGTGTAGGCATCCACTAAGGAAGGATTTTCGGAAATTCTACCCCTAAGGGGGTAAAATAGGGGATGAAAGTTTGTATGCAAGTCCGTCAGTTTTGAAGTTAGGATCTTCAAATTTTGTGTTTAGGCTTACGATTGAAAATCAATGTATAGTTATCTCAGCGATTGTGATAATTCCACCACCGAAGGGAGGAAAAGGGGGATGAAGTTGTGTATGCAAGTCCTTCAATTTGAAAGTAAACTTCACTAAATGTATTATTATACGGTGTAGACATCCACTAAGGAAGGTTTTTTTGGAAATTCCACCCCTAAGGGGGTAAAATAAGGGATGAAAGTTTGTATGCAAGTCCGTCAGTTTTGAAGTCAGGATCTTAAAATTTTGTATTTACGCTGAAGATTGAAAATTAATGTAAAGTTATCTCAGCATTTATGATAATTCATCCCCCGAAAGGGGAAAAAGGGGAATGAAGTTGCCTTCAATTTCACTATAAACTTCACTAAATTTATTATTATACAGTTTAGGTATCCAGTAAAGAAGATTTTTGGACATTCCACCCCTAAGGGGGTAAAATAGGCCATGAAATTTTGTATGGAAGTCCGGCAGTTTTGAAGATAGGATCTTCAAATTTTGTGTTTAGACTGACGATTGAAAATTAAAGTAAAGTTGTCACAGCGTTTGTGATAATTCCACCCCCGAAGAGGGAAAAGGGGGATTAAGTTGTATACGAAAATCTTTCATTTCCATAGTAAACATCACTAAATTTATAATTATAAAGTGTAGGTATCCACTAACGAAGGATTTTTCAATATTACACCCCTATGGGGGTAAAATAGGGGATGCGAGTTTGTATGAAAGTCCATCAGTTTGGAAGTTAGGACCTTCAAATTTTGTGTTTAGGTTGATGATTGAAAATTAATTTATATTTGCCTCAGCGTTTTCGATAATTCCGACCCCGAAGGGGTAAAAAGGGATGAAGTTGTGTATGGAAGTATACTAAATTTATTATATAAGCTTGGAATATAATTAAAATTTGGAAACTAACGCAAAGAATATCGGTGTTGTTGGAATTTGATCCATTAATGAGTGAACAGGGGGATTAAATTTTGTATTTAAGCTGTTCATTCACATAATTTTGTATTCAAGTAAAATAATGTATACGTGTATCATGTTATTAAGAAGCCTACTGCCGCCCATCTATCTGTCTGTCTGCCACGAGAAAAATTCTCAGCTGTCTGGTTGAGGAACTTTTGGATAGACCTCCGCCCGTGTCGATCCGTCTGTCTGTCTGTCTTCTACGGGTAATTTTTAAATTATTATTATTATTTAAATTTAATACTAAGGTGTCAAACAAGCATACGGCCGGCCTGATGGTAAGCGGTCACCGTATGTATCACTCGTGCGTTGCCGACCATACAGAAATATCTTCACACCCTGGCGCCATGGCGGGGAGCTCATTCCACAGCCTGAGTTTACGCGCTAGAAAACTCCTTTGAAACCGCACAGTAGAAACCATTTCGGTTCCAATATATGAGTATGGACTCCCCGTCGATGGCCAGAGTTGCGATGGTAGAAGGTAGCCCGTGGGCATCAAGACAAACAATTCTTCAGAGAACTGTCCGTTGTACAAGCGGTACACACACACATAAGGAGGCAAATTCTCTCCTCAGACTGACAGACAGACAGAAACATCTCAGCTGTCTGGAAATTATTGAGGAATTTGTGGATATAGGTGTATTCGTCTGTCTGTCCGTGTGCCATGAGCAAATATCTCAGCTGTCATGAAATGGTTGAGGAATTTGTGGATAGGTCTCATGGCGTGATTTTAGATAAATAATCTCGATCTCGACACCTCCCAAAAAAAACATATTTCTTCTTCAGCTAATCGGACAGTGTATGTATGCATATTTCTGCCGGTATATTTTCAGATCTTCTTCAAATCGGGCAGGAAACGTTTTATGTGGCATGTTCGCATGTAAGCTCTCAATCTTCCTGAACTTTTGTCAAATATCACACGTAGTGGCGGGCTATAGCCATGAACAAAGCTCTATATTGTTACAATGATTCATATCTAGAAAAAAGAAATAATCTACGCGGACGAAGTCGCGGGCTAAAGCTAGTTTATTATATGTGTCTTGTATTATTCCTCACAATTGGCGCGGAATAACTAAAAAAACAACTTTGTTAGTGTATGGTGTTCGGTATACTGCACTATATTCCTTTATCTGTTGAGAAAAATATGTATATTTAAAACGACTCCATGCCATCACAGTCCTACATTTCCATTCAATTAGGTTTTCCAACACGATTGTGGTCATTTCTCAGTTGAATTGATTTCATACAATATAAGTGACTAGACTTATCATAGGTTTTATTGTAGATAAAAACCTGAGCTAATTTCCTGGTATTATTTTCAACCCGCGTTCTAACCTTCTAACCCTCCTTTTTGAAGAACCGAACATTTTCCCAGGTCAAAAGTATATTTATTCTATACTAGCTGTCCCCCGCGGTTTCACCCGCGTTCCCGGGACAAAAAGTATCCTATGTCCTTCTCCATACCATAGGATATCTGCATGCCAAATTTCATCGCGATCGGTTCAGCGTTTTATGCGTGAAAGCGTAACAAACAAACATACAAACAGAGTTACTTTGGCATTTATACTATTAGTAGGATAGGATATGTGGAATATACATATACGGCCAAAGTAATAAAGTAAAAAAAAAAAAAGTTTTACTTTTTTCCAACCTCACAAACATATTAAAACCTCCAATGACATTACATTTATACCGCATTGTGCGAGATTTTATTAAAGTTTTAAGCTCGATGGTAATTTTCGTCACCTTTTAGCTGGCAACACCGAAATTGCTCGGTGACTCGGCCGAACTGCGGGCGAATAATTAAATATTTTCATAACATGACAACACTGGGCGCTGAGCCTATAAATCACGGGAGTGGGCGCGTTTTCATTGCTTCAATTGATACGACACGAGGTCGCCTATTGAATATCAGTTTTCAGTAATCACCCTAATGGATCAACTACTTACTAGTCTATATCAGCTGGAGACTTATCGTTTCAAGCCGGGCCGTACGCTTGTTTACCAATTTTTTAACCGACTTCAAAAACGGAGGAGGTTCTTTGTGTGACTCGATGTATTTTTTTTTTATTTGTAATGGCTTATACGATTTAGATCGTTTAAACTGTAATATGTCAAGGTAGATCCCGAGGTGGTGTCATATAAATTTTATCCTGATCTGACCATAGAAATTGAAGATATAATTTATGGAATTCCTCAACGGAAAACAGCAGAAACATCGCATTGTACTCAATATTGTCGAAATTTTATCAATTATATGCACAAATCTGGAGAAGTATTGAAAACGCATATATGAAACTCAAAATTGAAAAATAAAAACTTTTTAACAAAAAAATTAAACCGCCTTCAAAGTCTTACACTAAAGAGTATAAAATAACTTATCTGACACTGTTTTCGAATCAGCGAAATATTTTACTGTACTTACTTTTTAGTGTACTTTGAAAGCGGTTATTTTTTTTTTTGTTAAAAAGTTTTGATAAAAAGTAACGTAACAAAATGGAGACCCACACTTTCATAAGAGGTAAATTCATATTAAAAGCGACAAGTTTACTTGTAACGCAGGCTTCGCTGCGGAACCCTGTAGGACGAAACAATAGACTACACGGCGCATTCTTGTCCTACGTACCCCTAATTAATGTTTCAATTAATTGTCCAGCGATATTGAAATAATGTTTTGCGGGAAAAATAATCGTTAGAAAAAAAGACAAGGATTTTCATAATGTTTCTACTGATTTTAGCCTATGCAGTCTATACTTATCAGTACTTATGTAAGTAGTAGATAATACTCCAAAGCTGTAGAGTTTGTATATACGTTATTATATTTGAACAAGCAATCAGATGGTGCGTCCATGCTTGGCGAACCGAGCACGAGCCGAGCCACGAACGAGCACGATTCGCGTAGCGTGGACGGGCTTGCGAGCCTCGAACGAGAGCGATTGTCAGTTATTTCACGAACAAAGGGATTCGCATCGTGCTCGTTGTAGGTTTGTTCGTGGCTCGGCTTGTGCTCGATTCGCGTAGCATGGATGCACCATTAGAAACTAGTAGCAGATTTGGAAAAAAAAGACATTAGATATCCCGATCCCGATAATAATTAAAAGTTATAAGCTATATCAATCATGCTTAATAATAATAAATATCCTGGGACCTTTGATTAAGGATACATCCAGATTGAGCGTCGAAGCTGTGCACGCGTCGAAAAAAATAGCCCCTAACTGTTAGGGGCTAAATCAAATAAAAATAAATAAAATTGCAAAATAATGTTTAATATTAAAATTTCTCCCGATGTTTATTGGAATATTTCAACAATTGCTATCATTATGAACGTCACTATGACAAGCAGAATGACGCAGAGCGAGCGTAAAACGTACCTGTTACGCGCAGCAGCCTATAAAAGTTGGCCTGTTATATATATTCGTGTAGTATGGTGACGTTCTTTTTCTAGGTATATTTATTTCTATGCCTGGTACATTCCTCACACACGGCTAACTGATCCCAAACTAAGCTGAGCTTTTATTATGGACACCAGACTAGTTAGTACTAGTACTAGATTTTTTTCGTAAATACATACTTTATTATAGGTATTATAGGTATTACACCCAGACTCAGGCCGTGTGTGAAAGAGTCCCAGGATATCCCAGGATAGGTACATCATTATATCGTGCTTCACTTTAGTATAAGGCAACGCTCCTTCCTAATTTTTTTGTACGTCTATGGTCTATAGTAAAGAGACTCTTCATGGTTCGTCCAGTCTTGGCGAACCGAGCACGAGCCGAGCCTCGAACGAGCACACTGCGAGCACGATTCGCGTAGCGTGGACGGGCTTGCGAGCCTCGAACGAGCGCGATTATCAGTTTTTTTCACGAACAAAGGGATTCGCATCGTGCTCGTTGTAGGCTCGTTCGTGGCTCGTCTCGTGCTCGATTCGCGAAGCATAGACCAGCAGCACCATAAGAGGAAATGCTGGAGGCGTTTGTTCCATACAAACGTAATCCTCAGTTTCCTCTGTGGATAATGATGACACTAGAGCAATGGTTATTCTACCATGCAATCTGTAGGTACCACTGTATGTCCTTCGGTTGTGATTTTCTCCATAAATTTATTATTATAAGAATTAGTAGCTGTCTAAAATCACAAATCTTGCCATTTTTGACGCCATTATCAGACGTCCAGCCAACAAATTTGACGAATATTAAACAACAAAGGAAAACCGACAGACATAGCCAAAGCCCTTCTTATTATGATTATTGTTTTTTTTTTAAATCGATCCAGTTTTGGAGGAGAGTACCGGGGATTACGAAATAGCGATTTCGTCTAATTTAAATAGGTATAATCGGTCCAAGCTGTAGTTGTCTCTCGCCCTCGGGCGGGATAGCTCGGGCACAGTGCGACAGCAATAGATATGTTAAAAACCTAATTTCTTGCAGCCATCCCTGCCTCTTATTGCAAAAAGTTATAAATAAAATAGCTAGCTCAATCTACGCCAGATTTAAATTGAGAACGAAATCACAACACTACGAATGCGCGCTACAGCTCGGCATCTCGCGGAAACTCAATAAGTGTATAATATAGTATATTACCATAGTATAGTGCACGTAATGTGTATATGTATATTGCATTGTGTTCAGTCGACGCCCGGCAAAAATATGAGATCCGACATAAGTTCACACCGTGCGATATGTTAGCGGGGGATGTAGGGTTGCCACGAGTGTTTTTATTTAGAATTTAATTTTCAATTTTAGTTTGTACTTTTGATGGTAGCATTGTACAGTCGAGGACATAAATATGTATACACTTTTTGAAATTCAAAAGCAATTTTCTCGCATGTTTAACATTTAAGTGTTAATTTATTACACAAATCATAATAGTATATGTTAGAAGATTCTGCCTTTATAATATCTCATAATTTCAATCAGTAGTTTAAGAGGAAACCGTTGTTGAGTTTTACTAAGTGTATACATATTTATGTCCTCGACTGTACTTTTATTACTCTTACTGGCAGTCAGCAACAGTGTATGGTAGTAACCCTCAAAAATTAAATCTTTCGCCAAGCACCTATCGGTGTGATCCGACTGTTGCACTTGAGAACTTGTTCCCTTAAAAGCTACGATCTACTTGATTGTAAGTGGCCATGGCAACTTTGATGGAAATGTTTAGTCCCCAGAGGCTTTAAGTACTACAATGATAAAAAAAAACATGGCTATATTTAGAGCGCCTACAAATTAATAAAAAATATTTTTACATTCTGCAATAAATGAAGCGCATTTTGTGAGAAATCCCATCATTATCTATACTAATATATAATAAAGCTGAAGAGTTTTTTTTTGTTTGGTTGTTTAAACGGGCCGATCTCTGGAACTACCAGTTCGAATCGAAAAATTCATTCACTAATAGGAAGCTACATTATTCCCGAGTCTTAAAAGCTACTTTTATCTCGGGAACGCGAGTGTAAACGCGGGGGACAGCTAGTTGTTAAAAATACTTAATGTAAATATTTTGCATAACCTTGTGTTTCAAACTATGACATATTTTATAATATAATAGTCCTGGAAATAAAGTGAAGAAGTTTTTTAATATTTATTCGTTGCGCCAGCCCTACGCATATTGCGGTGGCCACTACCAGTGTAGGGCGCTTGTTGGAACATCCTTTATTTTTATTTTTAACGAATATATTTAATATTTTTAAATCTCTTTTTCGCATTCTTATCTGTTTTCGGACGTAAGGTTTTTTCTTTACAACATTATAAAATCATTTTTTCGCTTTTGATTTTTGAAAAAGGTACCTTGTAAAAGGTTCTCTACTCCTGTATACTTACTGATATTTTTATTTATTCGGTTTTTATCGCGAACTCATTAAATAAGGAGAACTCAACTTGAGAGCTGGTTTTAATCACCTTATTACATCATCAAATACCATCAGATGTAAATAGTTTATCATTTGTAAGTAAATGATAAACTGTACCATGGACGTATAAAAAATCAGGACAAAGCATCGCCTTATAAGAAAATGATGCACAGTAATTCCGACGTTTTTGCGTGACTAAAAGGTCGATCGCCACTGTCGCATTTTAGTCTAACAAATAAAAACCAGAGTATAGTAACTTTACGTTTTCTTTAGGAAAAACATAATATCCGCGGGTGACAGACTGACAGCTCTGCTATAGTAAAGTCATCTTAGTCATTTGGCATAGACGCTAAAGTAGATCAACTGTGGCAAATCAGTGTAAAAAAAAGCTGTATATTTTCACAAATGCCGCTTTAAAATTAGGTTATGCAAAATTTCATCTAGATTTTTATTTTATTTAAAAACCAATCTTGTTAAATTTTGTCCGCTTTAGATTAGGTTCAGTGTACTTTTTCTTGATTGTATAGTATTGCTCATAGAGATAGAATATTAATAGAGAGATTGTACTAGTGTATGTGCATTGTGCAACGCTGCTTTGAAACGAACTGCGAGTTCATAGTTTGAACGGCTAGGTAAATCACACTATCTCACTAATATCTCACATCTCACTAATATTATAAATGCGAAAGTTTAGATGGATGTATGCATCTTTGTTTGTTACTCTATCACTTTTCAAAATCTGAACGGGTTTGGATAAAATTTGGCACGCTCGTTGTTAGAATATTTTCTGGATTAACACCTTTTAATCCCGAGAAAGCAATATATCCCTCGGGTACGCGGGTGAAATCGCGGGGCGCAACATAATGAATGCCAATTTCTCGTTTTTTATCGATACTTTTACCGAGAACAAATTACAAGGAACTCATATCGTCATTTTTTCTGACAGTAGATTTTATGATGTAATATCTGTGAATGTATCTATATGCAAACTGGTCACGCTTCGCACCGCTATCACTCTATGACTAATCTTACTCTATGACTGATTAACATGCTGAATGGAATCATTTCTCGATGAATGATGAAAAAAGGCAAAATTTGCATAGTTTATAAAACTGACATGTACCTAACATATTGTGTACTTAGAAGACAATGATACGCGTGTGTTTTACCCTTTCTCGCAACGTACTCAATAGCTGTGTGTTGCTTAACACTAGGCTTAGGCAAAGATTTTCATAGGGCATCGTGCCTCTACCC
This sequence comes from Achlya flavicornis, assembly GCA_947623365.1. Lineage (NCBI taxonomy): Eukaryota > Metazoa > Arthropoda > Insecta > Lepidoptera > Drepanidae > Achlya > Achlya flavicornis. The sequence goes on along the minus strand of OX392495.1, from coordinate 4,905,935 downwards.
AGATGGATAACCCGCCTTACTAAAGCATGACATTTAATTTCACTCCGCTTGAGGGGCTCCCTGAGCAAATCGCTCTCAGTTCGTACTGCGCACGGCTGTCAAATACTGTCAATTCTGGCTTGTTTATTTCATGTTGCCATAGAGGCGACTATCCTTCTGGACGTTTTAAATTCTTTGGGCTTAGGTTAGGCTTCACTTGTGACCATTTTTTTATATTTGCTAATCATGAATGTTCCGAGAAAAAAATTAAAACGCAACAGAAATGAAAAAAATCCCAACATATTTCTAGCAGTTTCTATTTCATTTGAGATTTTTTTAATTATTACACAAATCGCATTAATTTATTGAACAAATTTTCATGATCTATTCAAAAATTATTCCAGAAAAATTAAGCATATTCTAAAGCTAATATAAGTAACTATGTTTGAACACAGATAACTTAGAACAATCTTAAAATATACCTACAAACAAAAACTAGTAGGTATTTTTTTGTATCACATCTACTAAATCACACTTAAGACGAAATCACTCATTCACTTAAGACTAAAAAAAGCATTTAAAATTAAAAAAGAAAACTACAACCAACATTTTCACAAACATAGAGACAAACAAACCTCTTTACTAATATGAAGGACATTATTTAATAGTAGCGTACCGAGGCAAGTCTACAGCCTCATTTGCATAGGTCAAGCCAGGACTAAGACTTAAGCCCCATGACTTAACAAAGATTGAACCTTTCATATTGTTGATATTACAATATATACTTATGCGTAGGTATATTAATAATATGACAATTTTGTTAGCATTTTGAGATATATTATTTTAGAGGCTGTATGGCCAATTGCCTTTGCTTATTTTATGACTAAAAGGAAGTAATAATGAAAGACAAGAAAGAAGAACAATCGCCTGACAAGATATAAAAGAGTTATAAAAAACATCGAAATAAGATCAATATTCCACTTATTGACGGGCCAGTTGGCGCAGTTGGTTAAGGTTCACCTTACGCGCCGCAGGTTGTGGGTTCGATTCCCACACAGGACATGCATTTGTGTGCATGAACATGTCTGTATGTCCTGAGTCTGGGTGTAATTATGTATATTAAGTATGTATTTACAAACAAAAAGTATGTATATGTATTATATCAGTTATCTGGTTTCCATAGTACAAGCTCTGCTTAGTTTGGGATCAGGTGACCGTGAGTGAGGAATGTCCCAGGATATTTATTATTATTATTATTATTATTCAGTATTGGATGATACAGTAAAATAACTCATTTTTAGGGTTCCGTAGCCAAATGGCAAAAAACGGAACCCTTATAGATTCGTCATGTCTGTCTGTATGTCGGTCCGTCCGTATGTCACAGCCACTTTTTTCCGAAACTATAAGAACTATACTGTTGAAACTTGGTAAGTAGATGTATTCTGTAAACCGCATTAAGATTTTCATACATAAATAGAAAAAAAAAACAATAAATTTTGGGGGTTCCCCATACTTAGAACTGAAACTCAAAAAAAGTGTATAGGTCTTCAAGAATGATATATTGAGGTTTCTAATATCATTTTTTTCTAATTCATTAATTCGAGAGACACTTCCAAAGTGGTAAAATGTGTGTCCCCCCCTGTAACTTCTAAAATAAGAGAATGATAAAACTTAAAAAAATATATGATGTACATTACGATGCAAACTTCCAACGAAAATTGGTTTGAACGAGATCTAGTAAGTAGTTTTTTTTAATACGTCATAAATTGAAATTAATATCAAATACTCAGGTCTATACTACCATTTACTTATATACCTACGGTTTGTACGGGACCCTCGGTGCGCGAGTCTGAATCGCACTTGGCCGGTTTTTTTTCAACTATATAAATGTACCTAGTTTATGCAGTATTTCCTTAGTAGCCTCCAAGCTCTGCTCAGTTTGAGATCAGATAGCCGTGTGAGTGGAATGTCCCAGGATATTGTAGGATATTATGTTTATTATTACGAGACCGAAAACATTCTTAATATGTATTAAAGATAGGATAATTTAAAAAAAACAAGTTAATTCTTACCTTGGATACCAGAGGTTTCAAAAAACACTTATAATTATATGGTTATCTGATAAGTCCCTAACTCTATTAATGTAAGATTGAGTGTTTTTGTATATCATTTTTGCGAAATAAAATTTATTATTATTATATTATTCTAGAAAATTTACTAATTAGGTATGTATCATCCGTAGAATCGCTATGACTTCTACCATCTAGTTTTGTGATAAAAAAAAAAGCTTTATGCACTATTGTGTGAGAAAAGTAATTTTAAAATGCATATAACTTCTTCAAAACACAAGCTTATACATAAAAAAATAAAAAATAAAAAAAAAAACGACTTTTTTAGAGTCAACTATAGTTCTCTTTTGCACTAAAACAATAATTAGAAGCAGACAGTAGTAACACGTTTTTTTTTTTTTCTATTATGTATAAGCTTGTGTTTGGCCACAATCTCACCATGGTAAGTGATGATGTGGTCGAAGGTGGTAAGCACACAAAGCCTAGAAGGAACTGGCTCTCAAGTGCAGCTGTCGGAACACACCGATAGGTGCTTGGCGACAGATTTTCAACTTGAGGGTGGTAGCCAGCCAGACGGGTACTACAAAGTACCCTACCACCGTGCTATGGTTTCCTCACGATGGTCTCCTTCACCGAAAGCTCAAGCACATTGTAGGATTCGAACCCGGGACCTTCGTCTCGGTATCCAACGCCACTACCACTGAGCTATCATCGCTATCAGAACGCTTTTGGGAGTATTGTTCTCGCAAACACCGTGATTTTCAAGGCGGTTACGCGTTTCGTTTATCGTTCTACAACAACAAGTGTCGCCGGATGGCCTCACTTGAACGGAACATGTTGTGTGGCGTCTTCTCTATACGTAGAAATAATAGCTCAATGAGAACCATAATATCTTTTTTTTGCTTAAGAAAAATATTGCAATCTTTGGTAGGTACCTTTACTTAGAATAACATTGTTTAAGACTTGTAGAAGGGTTGCTTCATACAAATCTTGTCTCATCTACATACAAATTAATTCTACGTTTCAAAATACTAAATAATATTCCTCTGCCGGGTAAATGACAAATTAATTCTGAATCTCAACTATTATTGTTATTCTCCTACTAAATCTGCTACAATTATCAAAATTTAGGATTTAATCCTCCTTCAATTGGCTGAATATCCTTAAATGATGGTAATGGAAGATTCTTCTTGAATCTTCTGGAATCTTGCTTCAGACATTGATTCTAATATGTATTTTATCCCTTGGTTTCTCTTGCGTTCTTCTTTAGAATTTAACCAATTGATTTATATTTTTTACGTGTCTTAATTGATGTTCCTTACTTTTATATGTTTGCTTCATAGACCTAATTAATACTACGTATAGAGAAGCCATCATAAACAAAGGTTAAAAAATTTGCCTTATGACTCAAAGTTACTATTGTCTTATATCACCATACATTCAGTGTCTATCCTTTCAAAAGAGAATCTAATGGTGCGTCCATGCTACGCGAAGCGAGCACGAGCCAAGCCTCGAACGAACAGGATTCGTTCGTTGCTCGCGATTTCAAGCGTGGACGTGGCTCGAGCCTACAAGGAGCGCGATGCGAATCCCTGTGTTCGTGAAAAAACTGTCAATCGGGCGGAGTGCAGTCGAGTACGCTACGAATGCTCGTCCGAGACTCGCAAGCCCGTCCACGGTACGCGAATCGTGCTCGCAGTATGCTCGTTCGTGGCTCGGCTCGTGCTCGGTTCGCCAAGCATGGACGTACCATAATGGTGCGTCTACGCTACCCGAACCGAGCATGAGCCGAGCGAGCCGAGCCGCTCTTCATTCGTTGCTCGCGATGTCAGTGTGGACGTACAGTCGCGGACTGAAAATGTTCCATTTGTGACATTTCAAACTCGATTTTCAAAGAAAGAAAGAAAGAAAGAAAAAAAAACATTAATTTCAACATACACACAACATTACAGAACAATACATATTACGCAAATTAAGAAAAATGTAATATTGTGTGATGTCGAAAAAGGATTACAACTCAGTTTTACTCCAAGGTATGTTGGAGTCATAACTGATTTTCAGTCGAACCCTTTTCGACATCACGAATATCCAAAAATATACAAAATAGGATACAGCCATAAAAATAAAAAAATAAAACATAACGGCAACCTTAGATGTAGGATAGAAGTAGTAGAAAATTCTAAATCTATGAATGGCAACACAGATGACCATGACCCTTGCGGGCCCTCGTGCATGACTCACAAACAAAACTTAACATGTCTTTGTTGACATGTCATATCAACAAACACATTTTAGAATTATGTTATTTTTATAAGTATCGAACTCGTGCTCGGTTCGCGTAGCGTAGACGCACCATAACATGTATAAGTAAAATAGTGGTCAGGGCTTATTCAGCATGCAAGCATGCATTATTTATAAGAGTAGCTTTTATCTACGAATTCCCAACACAGGTCCTAGGTTGGATTTTTAAAGCCCATCCAAAGAATACTGCTAGGTATCTTTTATTTGCGAATTGCATTCCTGAGTGAAGTGTGAAACTCCCACATAATAATCAGGTATTATGGAGGTATAAGGAAATGCAAGGAATTCTAAAAAATAAATATTTGAATATCATCTTTTGTATTTCAGCTAGTTTATTCAAAAGAAAAAAAAGACACTGGCCGCTATTTTTCCTTATCAAAGGCTAGAAAGAAGGCATTCTAAAAACTATTCAACTATCCTTCTCATTTCAAAAATTATATGGAATGCCCGCCTTTTTTGAATTAATCTTTTTTTCTTCCATCCCCCAGTCAATGGCGGCCGATTCACTCATCCTTTCAAAACGCAGGCGGTTAAAAAAACCTTTTCAAAACGAAGTGTGAGTTTGCTTTTATATCCATTGTACGTACATTTTATTTTTCTCGCTTGCGAGTCGGATATTATTATTATTTAGTCGTCGTCGATGTATCCGCGGAACCAGTTTTGAGGCGGCGTTTGTGCCGTGACCTTTAGTGATGTGGCGCTCGAATTGTTTGACTATCGATATCGGTGGTACATTATTATATTTTTTTAAATTACGATTTAAATAACAGTTATTACATTGCATCTTGATGAGCTTTGTAGTCGAAGATAAAAATGATAGCGTAAAATGGTAGCAGCACAAATACTGGCAGTAGCTCAACGATCTAGCTTTGAAGCCATCATGGCTCAAATGGAAGTTTCAATTTGATAAATTCTCCTTTAAAACTTCTGAATATGTTGGAAGACAAGTAAATTCCCTCAGACGCTCCGATTATCATTACTCGGTGTTAACATGTAAGGGGCACGAGTCGGGAACACAGATTGACACCTGCGCAGTAGTTAATTTTTCGGTCTTTTTGGCGGACGATTGGTTCGTCAGTCGAAGCTCGTCTTCTATTGGTTTCTCGCGTGTCATTTGGCTACTGTGATTTGGTCAAAAGAGCACATGCGCGAGCTTGCCCCCACTACTGCCTATTTATGCTCACCACTCGTGCCTCATACTGTACTTTTGAATCTCGCTTACAACAGACATTTTTTAAGCTATTGCATAGCTTCTATCGCGGGCCTTGAGCGTGGAGACCGAATCCAGAAATTCCGTAACGAAATTACCTAACACCCCACACTCCGAACGGCACAGCGGTGATACTGTTTGCATTGAATAGGCTCCGAAAGTACTGAACCGATTTGAAAAATTCTTTCACTGTTGGGAAGCTATACTATCCCCGGTTGACATAGGCTATATTATATTTTCAAAAAAATTAGGGATCCTTACTAAAACTCCAATAATGTAACCCAAGGTGTAAAAAAATACCTAAAATATTTATTGCATCGCGTGCGCTGCGAAAAATATTGATGATAGAATAAAATAATGTACTACGACTTTGTAGAACACATAATTATTTACAAAAAGTGTCGCGATACCATATGTCTAACTATTATAGTTATGCCACAATAAGTGTTTTTCAATTTTAAAAATTTAATTGAATTGCCGCCGCTAGAAAAGGCTCTTTATTTGTATTTTGGTATTAATCCTTATCAAAATAAATTACTTCATATTCAAGACTGCTTTAATACCTTTATATAACATTTTGAATTATTCAATTCGGACATTCCATTCAAAAGATATCACGAGTTTAAAAATATAAGTATTAGCAGAAAAATCACGTCACTGGGGTACGGGCCGTACGGGAGTAATCTCTTTGCGTGTGGCTGTGTTTGTAAAAAACGGCTTGACCGATTCTTATGAAATGTTGATTTTTTTTCTTATGTATGGTAGGATAGGGTAGGGTAGGGTAGGGTAGGGTAGGGTAGGGTAGGGTAGGGTAGGGTAGGGTAGGGTAGGGTAGGGTAGGGTAGGGTAGCACCACACGGTAGGGTAGCACCACGCGAACGAAGTCGCGCCGGGCAGCTAGTTTATTTAATAAAAGAATATATACACACACACGTATAGTTTAAATTCTCAATTTAGATTCTCAAATGCAATAGCTTTACTGCGCGTATCCGAGTGCCACACGTTTTTTTTTTATTTATTTGGAGGTATTTTCAAAATTGAAAATGTCACCTACGTAATGCTTCAAAATTACACACAAACAATAAAACATAAATAAGAACAGAAATCATAAATCAAGCATTTCGGGCTTTCATCCCCGAATTAACCAGCTTGTAAAGCATCCTGGCCTCCTCCAAGGTAGGAAATACCAGGGCCAGTAGACAAGATGGTTATCGACAATCGCCATCGACAGTAAACGATCAACCTTTGTATGGGATTGACATTTATCACGTGATTTGTAACAATATCTTATGTCAATCCCATACAAAGATTGATCGCTTACTAACGCTGACGATTGTCGACAGCCATCTTGTCTAGGGGGCAGGATACTATTACACCAACCAACATCACTAGCAACTATACTTAATTCGATGAACATGCGCCATCTCCGGGCCTCGTTCCGTACACATTCCATAATGATATGATATACGTCTTCAACTGAGTCACATTCTAAGCAATTTGGTGTATTTACTTTGCCCATCATAAATCCAAATTTATTTAAGGGAATGTGCCCAGAACGTAGCCTCGGAGCCGTAACTATATCGTGCCTTCTCATATCAGAAGACTCGTACCACGTTCGACGAAGTGAGTTGGGTTGAACGGTTTTATACCAAATTTTAAATATTTTTTTTCAAATTTTTAAAGATTAGAAAAATATGGCAAACAATCAAATGTTATTCCATCTTCAGAAGCTTCTTTTGCTGACCTATTAACCTCGTCATTACCAGCTAATCCAATATGAGAAGGCATCCACTGGAGTATTACACGCTTACCCTTATATCCAAAATCACAAAAACATTCTAAAATATCATACGCAAGTGGAATGCCTCGATAATTGGCTTACATTTTCTTAGTGCACTATATAAGGTCCTAATAAATTAGTGAATTTCCTCTTGAGGGATGAATGTCAATCATTAATAACGATTACGATTACGATTACGATTACGATTACGATTACGATAGATACGATACGATTTATTTATGCGAACCTCTTTGCTTGATTCTTCAAGGCTATTTAATGTTGTCAATAATAACAACACTTTCCGTTGAATAAATTGATCAATCAATTTATTATAATACATCGATAGCAACAATTTGCCAAATAACAGACACCACTAAAACATGCGTCACTTTCGTGTTTCATCTTTTACACCTTCCATGATGCACCTCTCGCGACTACATCCGTCCTTTTCACACATACACCTGTCCCTTTCATTTGATGAACGTTTTCCCGCTACGACACAGTGGCTTTTTGCACTTTACGAATAAACGATCTTTACTTCGTACCCATTTAGAATATTGTAAGTAATTTTTTCATTAATATTTTTCGCAGTACAAGAATAATTTAAGCCATAAAGTCTAAAGTTGAAGTGTTAACACTGCTTATGGTATTTTTCACGGTAATTCATTTCGATAAAGTTCGGCTTCGTTCGTGCAACATCGTATTAAGTCGTGTTCTGCCTGTCGTTGTCTATTAGGCAAATAATATCTATATGATTATATGTTATTTATTGGATTAGGTCGGTTTAACGCATTTTATTTTAATTCTGTTAATATAGGCTTGATGATCATTAAATTTATTTGAAAAATAAATAATGTAGGATGGCGTAGTTTTTGTATTTATTAGCTACATGAAATAGATTATTATACTTGTATTTTTATTTTATTTCATATTATCGAATGACGACAGATTTCCGTGATTGATACAATAAGTAGGTATGTGAAATGGAGTAGTAGGTAGTAGTTCTTCTTCTTCTTATTTTTAATTTTGGCAACCAAGCCCAAATTAGGGCTCATTTCTGCCAGTGTCGAGTTATATTATAGTTTCCAGTCACCATAAATCACTTCACATTAAAGTCCTCAGTCAGTCACCGTCCATAAAAGTCATGTTTTACTACAATGGTGGTCATTGTACTAAAACTCTTCACGGACATTTTGAGACAACTTGAAAAGTCACGATACACATAATTCATTTCATTTCACTTCACTGGTGCACATGGATGATCTTTATTGGGTAAAATACCACCAAAAATACACAATAAAACTCAAAATAAACAAATTTATGAAAATAAAAATGAAAATGCTACGTCACTCTGCAAGTTCCCGCCAAAAAAGTCTAGGTAGTAGTTATTCCATCCTTATAAGGATAGGCAAAGGTAATTTATCGATACAGCCTATGTGAATTGCTTTAAGTACAAATAGGTCGGTTACAGTTTTACATTAGTTTTTAATTTTCAATAAGCTCACCATTTTAGTTAGTTTTGTATCAATGGATATTTAAACCATGAATATTTAAAGCTGTATCCTTCCTCACTACATAACCACTCTGTTTCCCTTTTAACCGAAATATGGGAGGGGTGGGGAGTGGAGGCTAGTCCGTGAATATTTAACTAAATAAATGACAGGTGTGAAAGTTTTGTCCTGAGAGGATTTTGACCTCTTTTAAAGGGTTATAAAGTGGATGAATAAGGGTTGTCACTCGTGTTGTTATTTGAGAGTATTAAAAAAATAAATTGTCCTTGAAATGTTGAAAAATTAAAAAAATATCCTCAGAAGTAAGTACCTACTACATTATTTGTGAAGTCTACATATACCCAGGATGTTACTTTATAAACAAAGTAGAAAAGAAAACAAAAAAAAAACAAATTAATCTGTGAAGAATCATATAATATAAACATGGCGGCACATTTTGAGCCGATAAACTAAATACCGTGAAAGCGAAAAAAGGAAAAAAACTGTCAAATGTTCGCATCTGTCAGCCGCTGTCAGATTACGCGAACAGGTAGGTAGTGGGGATTTCGGATTACTTCGGTCACGGTCGGTGTTCCGATTTGCTTATGATTATGATTCATACTGATTTATGAACATTATTTATAGACTAACTTACCGCCCTTCTTTACCCCCTTAGGGATGGAATTTCCAAAAATAGTTATAGACTTTAAATAAGAATCAATGTACCTATTACATATTCTCCTTAACTATACCTACCTGATTAACCCATTTTGCGCCGTTAGAGGTCATTTTCAAGAATCCCAAAAACACGTGTTTCTTTATTTTCTTCCAAGTTAATTGGACCGTGAAAGAAACCTAACACGTTCTTCCGTACAAACTTGAACTTCCCCAAAAGGGGTAGTTTCGAAAAACTAATTGTGAGAATTTTTATTATTTATTTAGGTAGTTTTCGAGTTTATATTAAAATCCCCCCTTTTCATAAATAAAAAAAAACCTGTTTTAGAATGTAAAAAAAGCCATTTCATATGATACCCCATTTTGATCCAGACGGATAGACGTAGTGAAACCCGTCCAACCCTTTATACCTTTTTTTTGATTGAAATGGTTGAAACAAACGGAATTACCTACGTTTTTTTTTATATTCTAATTTATTCATGTAAGTTTAGTGCCCGGGACACTAAACTTAATTACTACCACTAACTTACTTCCGCAATGAGGAAATTCGTAGGAGAACGAAAACGACGGACATAGGTCGTAGAGTTAGTAAGCTGAAGTGGCAATGGGTAGGCCACATCGCTCGAAGAGCCGATAACCGCTGGGGAAGAAAAGTTCTCGAGTGGCGACCACGTACTGGAAAGCGCCGAGCGGGACGCCCTCCTACCAGGTGGACCGACGACCTGGCCAGAGTCGCTGGGCACCGCTGGATGCAAGCGGCCCAAAACCGTTCGAAGTGGAAGTCAATGGGGGAGGCCTATGTTCAGCAGTGGACTTCCATAGGCTGATATGATGATGATGAAGTTTAGTGCGGTCGAATTCTGCAAGCACACCAAAACAAAAAAGTTACTTTACAAAATTAATCCTTAAAATGTTTGTACCAAACAAAAATAAGAAGCTAAATCATAAGCTATAATACACGCTGTATTATAAAATTATTGAAAACAATACCCCATATTACTGTTAAGAACCTGTATAAGAGTTATTAAAGATTTTTGCCGGTCATTGCGCACATTAACCGGCGAGTCCACACAAAAACAACAGTGTTCACGCCTGCCAAATGTAAGTATGAAAAGTTCATGCTTTTAATAAATTTTCAACGCAAAATGTCTTTAAAAAGCAGAACACTTGTTAAATGTTTGGTGCAAGTTATACATCTGTAGCGGTTTTATTTGTAAAATGTGCTTGAAGAGTCAGCTGTTCTCTTCCTGTATGTTGTTTTTACTCTTGCCCCCTTACTCATAAAACGTTATTTGACTAATATACTGTTTAAAGGGTCACGTAAATAACGTCACTCTATTGTCATTGTTAAATAATGTGACTTCATTTATGTGACCATTTAAACAGTATATTAGTCAAATAACGTTTTATGAGTAAGGGGGTTATTGTAAAAGAATACAAACAACGATGCAAAGTGTCACTTATATAAGGTCCTAATAAATTAGTGAACTTCCTCTTGAGGGATGAATGTATAGGTTATATAGGGAAAAATAATATTTGAAAAATAATCCGAGGGAAAAAAAAAAAAAAAACCTATACTGTCTCTATGCAAATCAAAGACGCCGCGCGAAGGTTTTTTTTTTTTTTCCCTAGGATTATTTTTCAAATATTATTTTTTGATTACTAATGACCTATACATTCATCCCTCAAAAGCTCTTTTTTTATTCCGGTGCTGTCTTTGAATTAAAAGTTTTTTTTGATCTTCTGCCTCTGAATAATATTACTCAGTTTTATCCGCTCTCCCTAAGGAATATGTTCATGTTTAACTAGGATAAAAGTATCCTATGTTTTGGACTATCTCTGAGCCAAATTTCTTCTAAAAACGTTCAGCCATTAAAGTGTAAATGAGTAACAAACATCCAAACAGGCCTCTCACAAATGAGGGTAAAGAAATGGGCAAATACTCCACTATGCGTGCCCACTGTGGATCGGAGGCCATCACTAAGATACGCGTGAAAAATATAACCCTGTCTTTGCTGTCACGCAGCCGGGTAACATATACTATAATAATCTGTACTATAATGTAATATAATGATTTAATAAAGCGGAAGCATTTTTTGTTTGTTTATATCTCTGGAAGTGTTCGATTCTTAAATTTCTTTCACTAATAAGAAGCTACATTATCCCCGAGTATTATAGGCTACTTTTATCCCGGGAGCGCGAGTGAAACCGCAGGGAATAAGTAGTAAGAGATAGCCGGATCTAACGACTTTAAGTGCTTTCCGAACTCCGAAGCGCAAATGGACCGAAAGACTCGCATAAGTTACCAACTTAGACCATAACCAAAGATCAGCAACAGATAAAAAATGCCAAGTACACGTCAGCGAGTATAAACTGGCGTCCTCAATCAATATGAATGAACGATACAGCGACCTTGTGCAAATTATATACCAGATTTTTTATTTAGATTAACGTAATAAGGAAATGTTACGATCCTCGTAATTATACGGATACGTGCCTATAGGTTGGTTTGAGCTGATTAAGATTAACATTATTATTGTATTACTTAGGTACCTACTTACTCTGTAATAAAAAAAAATATGCCGCCTTACCACCGTAGACTCTTTCTATGAATAGAGGACTTTTTGGCGGTAACTTGCAGAGTGCACGTTTTCATTTTTATTTTCATAAATTCGTGAATTTTGAGTTTTATTGCATATTGTCGGTGGTATTTTATCCAATAAAGATAAAACGAGTGAAGTGAAGTAAAATTAATTATGTGTAATCGTGACTTCACAAGTTGTCTCAAAAAGTCCGTGAAACGCTTTAGTACAATGACCGCCATTTTACTAAAACATGACGGTGACTGATAAATAATGCGGACTATATGAAAGTGATATTGGCCCTGATTCATTCAGTCATTTGTCGTGGTTAGTTCGAATACAAGAATCTTTTCGAATCTCAACTATGACAAACATTTGTGTGAACATGTCCGATTGTCTGTATAACTATCTAAACAACATACCACATTCTTTTTAATTTTTAAAAAAACTTTTTGCGAATTTCACAAAAATTCGTGGACGTGGTAATTTCTGTGAATGTACCAAGCAATATGTCGAAGTTAACGGAAATCAATAAAAAACACGATTTATAAGTAATTGTTATGTGTAAAGTATAGTACCTATAGTATATCAATTGAATTCCGTTTACAATCTTAGTTCAAAGTCAAAGTCAAAGCCATTTATTCAATTTAGGTCCTATTGCACTTATTAAGGTACTAAAGTTACCACCAGTCGGCCTTTAACTGAGAAGAACAGGCAAGAAACTCAGCATGGTAACATTTTTTTAATTGTATACTACACAAGGTTACACGCGCGGTTTCACCCGCATGTCCGTGATAAAAAGTAGCCTATAATACTCGGGGATAATGTAACTTCCTATTAGTGAAAACATTTTTAGAATCCGACTGTTAGTTCCAGAGATTAGCCCGTTTAGACAAACAAACAAAAAAACTCTTCCGCTTATATTAGTATAGATTGGCCATTTTTAGTTTGGAATCAAATAATGGTGCTATGAATCTCCCAGGGCACGTTCTTTACCGTGCCCAGATCCTCTGTGCCCAGGGTATTTAAATCTAATATCTCACACGAGAGAGAGTTTAACAAAACTACGCTATGACTCTAAAGAGCTTCGCACGCAATGCCTGTGAGCGCCAATGCCGTGACGCCACGTTTCTAGTGTTAAATAAACTTCATGTTCCCAAGACTAACGTTGTCCTAACCAAACTATGGTCGGCGTCTCTGTGTTTTTTTTTCAGAGGGTAAAGTGCGGCGCCTACGTCGTGTTTGACAAATAAGTTTGACAACACAAAAAGAGCCATTTGCATGTGTTAAATGGTAAGAATGTGTGATGAAGACTTTGTTTTAGGTAAAAAATGGTAAAATATATTTATGTTTGGTGTCCATAATTATTTTATTTATGTAATTCAAAATATACAATGGAAGTATGTACTTCACCCAACCCAATAACCTATTTTTATTAAGATTTTAAAAGATTTCTTTAAGCAGTATTTAAAAAAAGATTTTTTAATAAATCTAAAGTCATTGTCTATGAAATATAAAAATATGAAACGCGATCATACGCCGCATAGTATCGTTCTTTATTTCCAAAATAAAAATATATAGGCATTTTAATTATGTCGTTCCTCAGCCATCTCTTTTTATCTTTTTGCGATTTTTTTATCGAAATGGGCGCTAGTGATTAAAAATAATATTTGTGATAATTTATAATTAGCCTTCTGTTTGGTTTTATATGTAACTATACTTTATGTACCTAGCTGTTAGTTTTCCTTTGATATTAAAATAAAATAAAACAAATATACAAGTTTGAATTTTGGTTTGGTTTCGTTTTTTTATTTTTTTATAAAAAACTTTTAATAAAGGAAATATTATAAAATCGAAGTAATTTAAAAAACCAAATATGTATGTACGAGTAACCAAAAAGTTAACCAATAATTTCACTAAACCATGCGCAAATAATTAATTACAGACATTTATCAAATAATTAAAATCTTCACAAACGTAACAAAATGTATCCCAACAAAATTAATATTAAAACGATATTTACTTTTCGATATTATAATTCGAAGCAGTTATTCGATAAGTCGTTGTAGATAATGCGGAGCGTGGACTTCTGAGAAAGCCTGGGGGGCTGATTATCGATTTAATATAATTTCAACGAGTACTGACTGACAATGAATTTTCATAAGTAATAAAGAAGATTCGGCAGAATTTCGAACAACGTTACGACTTTTTGTCGCTACACAGACTGAGGACTTTTTTTTTGGAAAAGTTTCGGTGTTGTTTCGGTCGGTGCGAAATAGTGCGAATATTTTGTATGATTGGCATTTTAGAATCTGGAATGTTTATCGGTATGTACAATATTGTTGTCGTAGAGTTAAGCATTTTATTTTTGTAGTTTATTACTATATAAGGGTCTCGTGTAGAGCCAAGCTTATAACTCTACACGCCCTAACTCTACAAGCCCTAACTTCACAAACTCTACACACCGTAGTCAAAATATGTGGCTTGGCCGTTTCGCTACTACAAAAACTATTGTATTGCGTTTTCAATCGTTTACAAACTTAGTCATATTCCGTCTGGTTTGTTAAAACAGCTATGGCTAATATACGTCCAAGGAAGGTCGGAGCCCTCGGTCCGCGAAACTCAGACTCGCACTTGACTGACTCTATTTTTAAAGCAGCAAAATTTACATAATTTTTAAGGCCTTCTGGTTCCAGAACGCCTTTATTTTACGAGTGATGACAGGAAGTAGACCCGGGATCACGAATTAGTATGCAATGTTTATAAAATGGCGTCACACAATATTTTTATATCTACAGGCTGCTCTCGGTTAGAAATATATTTTTGCCTATAACTAATGGAAAATAGTAAATATTTTTTTTTTTCACACACGTCATTTGTTTTTATGAAGTTTTAGTTTTAGTGAATGTTTATCTATATCACTGGGTAGCTGGTTTAGATAAAGGTGGGGAACAATCAGGATTACGTACGAACAATGTAGTACAACTGGACCTGAGTAGCACAAGAATAATCAGAAGGATCTATGTGGTTAAGAACAGAATTCACTTTATTGAAAACACATAATAATATGCCAACAAACAGAAAAACTCATCGCTTAAACGCTGTCTTCGAGGCAATATAAAGGGCAACGATATTTGAAATATAAATGCTACTAATACTTATAATATATAGCAAGAGATATAACAAGTCTTCATAAAATTATAAAAAGAAACAAAAATAATTGACAAAAAAAGTGGTTTTCACGTACGACATGCAATATTCCTAACAAGCCGAGTTACCGAAGCGAAGCCTCACGTCACTCGTGGTCAAATTCATGCGTTTACCAGACTTACGAGCAAATTATCTTGTCTGCTTGATTGTCAGACGCCATTGTGCGGTTTCTGTCATTGTTAAGGCCATTTAGTATTCCGCTTCCACAGGTGATATTGTGTGACCGCTTGTATTAATTTATAGCTTTATTTGTGGTGTAGTTTGTTGCAATGGTTTTGTTTTGTATCTGTGGTTAAGTAAACAATACTATAATAGCAAAAAAAAACGGTTAAGTGCATGCAGGATCGATACCATAGGGTTCCGTAGAACTTTTAATTCGAATATAATATATATATATATATTTAAGTATATATATATTTTTTACAATGTATAAAAAAAAAAAAAAAAGAATATAGCTCGTGATCACTTATTAGACGTGTTTGTCTTCCGTGTAACCCTATTAGGTATTTGATCTAGCACTGTAGGAGTATAGTTTTTCAACAAATTTCATATATTTGCCCATTACTCTGTTCTATTTCAGAATTACTTTGTTGTAGTTTTTTGACTTTATATACATATTTTGCCAAATTCGAGATACATAATTCATAATTATAGCTTCCAACTGAAACGGTTCCTAAAGACATACTAAAGACCATAGATAAAAAAAACTACCGTACACTAAGGCAGGCGGACATATCGAAACTATAGTTTACTTGTTTGAGTACGGAACCCTAAAAACTAGATATCTATGGAAGTACACAGTATATGTATGCCCACTATCCTAATAGAGAGAGACGGACAAACGCACTACCCACTTTCTACCCACATTAACACAAACACTCAATTAAGCTCTTTATTAATTAGGCGGAGTCGGCCGCCTTTTCTTTCCGATACACACAGATTCGATATTTATTTATACTTTGTATTACTGTTCTATTTTAATATTTACTTTACATATTTGTGTGTTTTTGGAAAAATAAAATAATTTACTTTCTTTCTTAATAAATATGTTTTATTAACAACAAATATGTACAAAATACAATCTATATTTACAAAATATAATCTATATATAGAAAATGTCCTCAAGCCTGCCGCTGCTTCCGATTAACGGCAAGGTTCCCAGAAGGCTGGCAGCGTTTCCTCTTTGGATAGCCAAGCTGACGCGTTGGCGGAAAAAGCTCCCCGCCCGCTGGTCTCCGGAGGTCTCGATCAATTTTGAAGACAAGGTGCGAGCAAAACGGCGAGCATCTGACCCCCATGGTCCCAAGGTCTCGACCGCAAAAGGCATAAAAATATTGGGTCCAATCGATGCAATTTTCATTTGTGTGTTTTTGGAAAAATAGAATAATTTACTTTCTTAAATATATTTTTTATGACACCGTATGCCAAAAGGTACAAATCATTAAAATCCAAATCTGCCTATTACAATCATACATCATAGAAAATATATTTTTAAACATCCTGTACCATATACAACACAAAATGCTCCTATGGTAATTAGCACATTGTAAAAATTGGCGCCACCAAGACGCCCGATGCTTATATACATATGCAAATAAACACATTCCGACGGAATAATAGCTCATTGTTGTTTTTGTTACCTAGTTCTGTATTCACGCTATAAAGTTGTAGCTAGACTACGGCCCGCCTGATGGTAAGCGGTTACCGTACCCTTATAGACGCTTGCAACATACGGGACATCACTCACGCGTTACCGACCCTTCACCTCCCCAAACTCTGGCGACCTTACTTACGGACAGGATAAATATCCTGGGACATTCCTCACACACGGTCATCTGATCCCAAACTAAGCAGAGCTTGTATATGGAAACCAGATAACTGATATAATACATATACTTACTACTTTTTGTTTGTAAATACATACTTAATATAGGTACATAATTACACCCGGACTCAGGACATACAGACATGTTTATGCACACAAATGCATGTCCTGTGCGGGAATCGGACCCACGACCTGCGGCGCGATAGGTGGAGTCTTACCAACTGCGCCAAAAAATGTAGGTTTCATTGACCTTCTGCCTTATGATATTAGAGATTAGACACGCTGAAACAAGATTTGGTCAATAATTTCTTGAGCACAGCTTTTGTTAAATTTATTGATTGCTTAATTGCTCTCAGATCCAGATATTTAAAACTAATGATTATTAAGCATGCCATTGTGATTGATACACTGCTCGTTTTGGTATATTTCGCCAATTTTGATTTTAATTAACTACCAAAAAGATTACTGGTTTTTTCATAGATTATTTATTTTTGAGAGAGGTAGAGCAAAGCCTGTATTCGCTCAAAGAGCAGCTCGACTGTACGTGGAAGTACCTCCATCTTACAGAATACCGCAGACAAATAACTTTGTGTTGTGAAAAGTTGTGTTCCTGCGCGTGAGTAAGGTCGCCAGAGCTCATAGGGGAGGGGGGAAAGGTCGGTAACGCGTGAACGATGCTTCTTGTGTTGCAAGCGTCCATATGGCTACGGTAACCGCTTACCATCAGGCGGGCCGTATGCTTGTTTACCGGCTTTAAAAAAAAACTGCGGGTTGATTTTATTTTGTAAAACGGTAAACTGGTTCTTTAGTGTAATTTTGATTTGAAGGCACTAACCCCTGACTAATTATTTTTGTACTATTATTGATAGTCTCACCACTGACCACAATCTCACCAGGTTAATGAAGTAGTTACAAATGGTAGGAACACAAAGCCTAAAAGAACCATTGAGCTGTTATTACTACGTATAGAGAAGACGCCACACGTCATAACTATGTTCCGTTCAAGTGACCGGCCACACTTGTTGTTGTAGAACGATGAACGAAACGCATAAGCGCCGTGAAAATTACGTGTTTGCGAGAAAAATACTCCTGAAAGCGTTCTGATAGCGCTACGTGTTTCTACTGTCCACTTAGACGACCAATTTATTGTTTCAGCGCTGAAGAGAACTTTTGTTGACTCTAAAATAATGGGACCGAACCTTTGCTTATGATAGCTTCTCTATAGCTAAATGAAAAGAACACGAATGGCTGTTAGATGGGAATTTGCAAAGTGACGTTGCGTTTTCTATTTATATTTTCATTAATTTGTGTATGTTGTGTTTTATATGATCATCGGTGCTGTTTTATTCAATAAAGATCTATGTGCACCACCCTAAAGCAACTACTATTCGAAAAACCTGTCCATACGATCACGAAAACGAATCATTAAAAGTGTACGACATAAAATCAATGGAAAACCAATTCATACGGGAGTGCATTTCATTTTAGATTTAAAACATTTTTTCTCCAATTCATACTGATTTTATACGTGTAGTATTGTTTGTCCGGCTACGATTGGTGTTTGCAATGATAACACGGTGATTTTTTTACACTGAGTATAAAACAAGGGGATATGGTGGGTAAGTAATAAATGGCGCGCTGTTATAATGTTCAAAAAGGTTATCACTGTTTTTATACTCACCGATGTTGGTGACACATTCCTTCCTGTTTGGGTTTTCCTGTGTCATTATAATCATACCTAGATTTTAAGATTATTCTGAGGTTATATAGTTATTAGTACCTACATTTGAAGTAATTTTCCCAACTCGGGTGTAGAATTCTGTAGTAAAAAGGTGTCTCTACAAATATTAACAAAAAATTAAAGCTCTCTTTGCTAATTACACTTATACCAATACAATCGACAAAAAAATGAGAAGGCAATGAAAGCTAAAGTTATAGCCCAATCTAAAATACCACTTTATTAGGAATATCATAATATCTGCAACATCAATATATGAAGATTTAAATCTCTTTGTTTTTACGATCTGAGTCAAGCCATCGAATGGACAAACACATGGAAATGTGAATTTTATTTATTATTACATGAAAAATAAACTGTCCGTCTGTTGTCATTCAATGAAATTGTTATTGTTGAACAAATAATACGTGGCCATTAATGATATATTATTTATTATATAGTATTATCATATCATCTGTTTTATTTAAATACCATACCAAAAAAGTGGATTACTATAATAGATATGGCCTTTCCTTTACATCCAGTAAAAAGGAGGTTTAATTTGCGATTTCAAAAATCTACCCAAAAACACTAATATCCAAATTCGCCTGAATCTAGGAGCTCCTACAATTCATAAAATTTTTCTCAAAATTCTGGGAGGGTTGGGTATAGTACCGGTTGATAGGGTTTCGCTCCCTCTCCAGCGATTTTATTTGGTACCCCTATTTTAGTGGACAGAAGTTATATTTTTTGTGGGCTCATTTCTAATAAAAAAAACACTGTCACACATTTTTGTTTTTGTCTTTTTTTTATGAATTAGCATTAGTTTATTAAGAACAGTTACTTTGAACCCCTTAAAAACAAATACTCTGCTTTTAAGACGTTTTTGTAATTAAAATAATTAAATTTGTAATCACAATATCCCAAAAATACTGATGAACCGTCGAGTTTAAAATTTGTTCCGACTACTAAAATAAAAATTAAAGGCCTTAATTCCACCAAATAATAAAAGAAAATGTTTACACTCGTTAGTTGTTAAAAAGATTAAAGAAATTCATCTTGACATTCAAAGATAAAGATAAAATTGGGTTTGTTTAATTTTTGCTTAACTCCAAACTTGATCAGTATTAAGGAAAACTAACCTTATACAGTTGAGATAAGGGTTATAGTGTATTTTTTAAATTGGTCAGTATTGGCAATCTAAATTTTGGGCGGGTCCGGGACTTTGAAATATAAGCGATCATCACGAATGTAGGCAAAGAGCTGAAAATCAAGGTTCGTTACGGAGTTTTAAATAAGGGCTCAAAGAATGGTTTAATAAATAAATAGAATAATGTTAAAGCATTGAGCATTCAAGAGCCACTGTGGATAGTTGTGACAGACTGGCTTTCAAGTGCAGCGTAATACTTTTTACTTGAGTTGCAAGTGCTAAAACGCACTCAACCACTGCGTTATGGCCTTCCACCGCCAAAGTTTACAAACGATCCGAGTTAAAACTCCAACTAAATACTTAATTTTAAAATCTCACTCCAAGCACCTGCAGATTCTAGTAACTATAGACATTAGATCCAAGTCCCTTCTAAGCTTTGCGAGCTTACCACCTTCGTCCACATCACGCTATGTGGTCAAACACGTCGTTACCACATAATACCCTGACTCCCAAACTAAAAAGGCCGGTGTTAATAGTAATTCCATTTGATTTGGATTGATGCAGCCCGTACAGTGGCGACAGCGCTTAATTGCTTTTTGCTTCATGTATTTATGAATATGTTTTTTTTTTTACATTTTATTTAGCGAAATACTTTTGGTACTTAAGCCCGAAGCTTAAATTTTATTTATTGCCCTTAAAATATATTAACAATGAGTTTTGCAAACTGAAAGCTATAAGATGACCTCTTTGGTCCTTGGGACGTAAATTCCTTACAATGGCAGTCAGGTCATCGTACGGCCTTAGTGCGGATTTGTGTAATTCACATTTTAAAATTTCTTTGAGCTTGGACTGGTTCGATTACCTTCAATCTCTACTAATAAAATAAAGCTGAAGAGTTTTTGTCTGATAGTTTGTTTAAACGCGCCAAAAACGCGTTCAAACCCGAAAATGCTTTCACTAATAGGAAGCTACATTATCTTCGAGTGTTCTGCTTTTCATCCGAGGAACGCGGGCGAAACCGCGGGGGACAGCTAGTATTTGTATATAAACTTCGGCTTCCAAAAAACTAGAGTGCTAAAAACAGTTCGAAAGAACGACGCGAAAGAAACTGCGGGCGGAAAACAAGCCATGGTAGGATCTGACCGATTATTAGATGTACCATCATCATCAGCCTATAATGTCCCACTGCTGAGCACAGGCCTCCTGCGCACAAATTAAGGTGCAAGGGAATGGGCAGATACTCCAACACGCGTGCCCACTGCGGATTGGTGGAAGTAGGCTAGTGGTTAACCTACTGTTGAATTTTCAAGCCGCCTAGAAGGCCTCCAACTAGCTTAACGACTATCACAACTAAGTGATAACCGGGACCAACGGCTTTACGTGGCTTCCGAAGCACGGAAACGCTCGATTTAAATACCACTGGGCGGTCACTCATTCAGATACCGACCACGATCGTGGTAGCTTAACTTTGCCGATCGACTTATCATGATACATCATGAGCGATTGCGATTAGATGTACGAATAGCTCAAAAAACAGAAACCTAAAATGTTGAACACACAAGTTCATTAGTAGGCATCCTCCTAAGGGGGTAAAGAAGAAGACTGAAGCAAAAAGCAAGTCTATAATATAAGATAGACTTAAGCCGAAGTGACTCAATTCTGCATCGCCATAACATCTTTACAATATCTGTATTCGAGACTTTGTGCGTCACATGATCAATACAAGCCCGGGACAATGCCAAAGGTTCTGAGGCGGTGCCGGGTCGGAAGCTTAGTCTATTGTGGCTCGCCACTCATTCAGACATGAGCATATTTTATTGAGTACCTATGCGTTGGAGTATTGTGGATAAGTTTTTAAGACAATAATTTTTATATGAATATTAATTTCTTTGAATCTTTGGGATGGAATTGGATGGACTAATCAAGAGAATTGGTGTTCAAAAGTTCAAACGGAATTCTATAGGTATGTAAAGTAAAAAAAACTGGCCAAGTGGAGGGTCCCGAAAAGAAGTTTCTTATATGGGGGGGCACTTTAATTTTATTTAATTTCTATATTTTTTGTCAAAGCGTCAATAGAAATACACATTCTGTGAAAATTTCAACTATTACGGTTCATGAGATACAGCCCACTGACAGATAGAAGGACGGACGTACGGACAGCGGAACCTTAGTAATAGGGTCCCGTTGGAACCTTTTGGGTACGGAACCCAAAAAAAAAACATGTATTGCTGGTGACCATAAATAAGCATATTCTTAAACATCATTTTTGCCGAATTTTGTCGGGATGAGAAACAAAATGAAAAATATGTAACAAATGAATGTAGCACATTGGCAAGCACGATATGCGTATTGGATAATCCGCCATTTTACCTTCTGTCAAGTTTCCCATGATGTTTTTCCATGAATTTGGGAAAGATTAATAAATAATGTCGAAAGCCATATCCACAAAATCATAACATGCTGTTTACATAATCATAAACAGCACAATGGTCTCGTATTGTAATGAGTTGCGCCCACGCACCGCAAGTGAGCGCTTGGGTTTGTTGCGTGGCTTATGTTACGAGAGGCAGCGAGAGACAAAGTCTTTGTGAAAGTTGTTTGTTATCATGAGTATAATAATGTGTCTAAGTATCGTTTACTAATTCACAGTCACCCTATATATCGCTCTAATGCTTTAACGTGTTGAGTAAGGCAACATCGAAGCTGAACAAGGAATTCCCTTTTTCCAAATGTCGCATAGCTTTTCAAACTCCTTTATTTGTCACTAGCTGTACCCCGCAGATTTTCTCACGTTTCCGAAGGATCGTTATGTTTTTCCGAGATAAAAAGTATCCTATATTTTATGTATCTTGAGTATAATCTATCCATATGCCAAATTTCATCCAAATCCGTTCAGTAGTTTTTGCGTGAAAGTGTAACAAACATCTTCACATCCAAAAAAAACTTTCACAATTTAGTGTTTTTTTTTATATCACTAAGGTGGCAAACAAGCATACGGCCCTGATGGTAAGCAGTTACCGTAGCCTATGGACGCTGGCTACACCGGGGCCAGTAGACAAAATGGTTATCGACAATCGTCATCGTTAGTAAACGATCAACCTTTGTATGGGTTTGACATTTCAAATCGAAATATCACGTGATTTTTAACAATCTCTTATGTCAATCCCTTACAAAGGTTGATCATCTTGTCTAGGGGGCTGGAGTATAACTCGCGCGTCGCCGACCTCAAGATATTAGAAAAAGCGATTTTACAGACCACAAGAGCGTATAACTTAGACCACACATTGCTCACGTCACATAACAGTAACTTACTAGCATTTAAGTTCATAAAGAGACCATATTTTGACCATTTACAAAACCATTCCATTGTGAACTACCTAAACTTACTTTTTTTGGAATTTCGACCCTTTATGGGAATTTTATTAAGTTATTGCTTTGATATGTAGTAATTACGACTTATAGGGCCTAAGAAGGGCTTAGGATAATCTGACAACATTAGTAATTAGAAAGTAAATGTAGAATATTACGGCCGGGACTTAAATGTTGCACTCAAGAGATAGTTACCTGTAAACCAAAACAGTTTCAGTAAAAAAACACATTGAAGAACGAAATCGTAATTATGGTCAGATAAAGCCCAAAAATATTTAAAAAATGTAACCTTGCTGAGATTCTTGCCGGTACCTATGTGTTTTTATACCACTAAGGTGGCAAGTATACGGCCCGCCTGATGGTAAGCAGGGGCTCTACCGCGTAACTTTGGTGGTAATCGTAACAAACACCATTTATTATTTCATCCAATGACGCGCACGCGGTATGACGCGTCGATGATCATTCGTGGGTGATTGGATGAAATCCATTAATGGTGGTCGTTACGATTACCACCAAAGTTACGCGGTAGAGCCCCAGTTACCGTAGCCTATGGACGCTTGCAACACCAGGGGTATCACTCGCGCGTTGCCGACCCTGAGAAATCTCTTCACACCCTTTTTTAAAGAACCCCATGCACCATGTACTCCATTGGGAAAACCACGGCGGGAGCTCATTCCATAGTCCGAGCGTGAAGAAAACTCCTTTGATTTCAATGTGTGAGGATGGACTCCCAGTCGATGGCGAGAGATTTTTGCGCTGTAACGCATATGAATAATAATTGAAAACCTTTTCGTGCATTACTAAACTACATAACTAAAACTGCAGAAATAATCCAATCAATTAAATAACAAATAAATTGGATTATCAAATGGAAATCAAGCAAATCGCAATCCGAAATCTATGTACGTGACTACAAAATAACTTTCGATTTCGAAAACTTTAAAAAATGCATTTATCACGATTTGTCGGCAGAAATTTAACTTACGTGCGTGAATATCAAATCGATTTTACACAGATGTCATAATCGAATAAGAATTGTTGCGTTCTAGAAATGCTTGTTGCCAGTTCGATAAAGCGCATTTGGAACAGCAAAACGGTTTAACTTTAGATTAAGTTACGGTGTAACTTCTGCCTTTGGGTTCTACCCCGTTCCCGGGTTGAAAAGTACCTGTATCAAGGACGACTGACGGAAAAGCCTAAGATTAATTTAATATTGGATGCCTTAAGAATAAGGATGAAAGCCCCAAGTCATGTCATACTTAGCATTTACCCTATATTTATGTAACTCCAACAAAAGACCTCCAAAGATAAATTTAAAATAAATAAAATGACTCCCAAAGTAATTTTTCATTCTTACTTTAAACATTCGGGGCGTTACGTTCTGAAATTTACGAGCAGCCTGCTCTTTTTTTATTGCACATCTGCGATTTTAAATCTTCACTATATATTGTAAATGCTTAAGCGAGTCTGTCTGTTTGGTAAACAGACAGTGTCTAAACTACGGAACCAATTTAAGGAAAACTGGTATCATAAAATGGCCGTTATTCAAAAACGTTTGCCTGTAAAAATACATGTTTTTTTATTGTATATAGGTCTGTGTTTGACCACAATCTCACCATGGTAAGTGTTGATGTGGCCTAAGGTGGTAAGCACACAAAGCCTACAAGGAACTGGCCCTCAAGTGCAGCTATCGTTACCAATGTTTTGCAGACCTAAACAAAGTCAAGAAGGCTACTGGCTCTCATGTGCCTAATTAACTGTTCGATCAACTGGATTCTATTTACTAGTCTTGTAAAAATAGTCTAGTTACTAGATTTTTTTTTTGGGTTCCCATTCCCACTCTGTTCTTCTCAATGCCTTAAGCTACCTGCGTGCTAAATTTAATTAAAAATGGTTGAGCCGTTGAGGTATCAAGATTTAACGAACAAGCATACCAACTGACATCGTCATTTTCACAGTATGTTTATTTTATAGAGTTTGTGGTTTTGACGATCTATATTGTAAGCCTATACGGTCCACTTACAGTAATTACCCGTTGAGAGCATCGATCCTACGTCCTCACAATTAAAGGTAATGTGTTAACCACTGAACCAATTATAACTAATTACAAGTCACTTTATAATTACTTCATTTATTCTCGCTTAAATCTATATTTATGTTTGACTTATATTGTTCTCATAATAAATATGGGCAAATGAAATGTCAAAACGTTATTTGATGGACTGAACGTAAAATTATTGTATTTCGTTGAAATATGTGGTACTATTAGTTTTAAACTCACTTAATACTCACTTGTTCATCATAGTGGATAAGGCGGGGAAAAATGGTCAAACAAACCTATCAATTGTAAAAAAATATAATAAGTGAATCTAATAATTCACAATACAATATTTTTACCGTAAATTTATAGATTAGGCTTTGATCTTTATCTTGTTTGGCCATTTTAAACATGATAGATATATATTTCGCCTTCGCCATGCCATCTTACTACATGTCCCATTTGATTACATAAACTTCAATCTATACTCAAAACTTACTTAGTTTAGGTCCTGATAAGGCACTAATGAACGTTAACAATTGACTACTACCGGTGCGTAATTGTAGACATACATACATTACTGAATTTAAAAAAAAAACGATTAAATAAACTACTAATAAATTCCATACTTTTCTATTAAACAAACTCACACAACAATTAAAGTTAAATTCGTTTTTAGCACAGGTGAGTACAAAGTGAGTATCAAAACAATAGTAGCACAACAACATCCATAATTTACGGCTCAAGTTATAAAATATCTTGAAAATATAATTGTAGGTGTCGACTTGGGAGCAACGGATCGGGGGCCGAACCTCAAACCGTATATCAATGACTTATGCTCATTGTGTTATACGTGCAACTGGACGGTGTATCCCTTTTATTTTTAGGGTTCCTCTTGACCATATGAATAAATTATATAAGTCATTCTTGGTCGGCAGATCCCGTGTGACGAACTGTTTGGACTGTCTACCGAATTGAACGGCTTCTATTTTGGAATAGATGAAGACAGAAATGTCAAATCAGTTTCATCGATAATCTAATCAATGATTGCTCAACGCTACCAACGATTTCTCTCAACTGAAAAGGTGACATCTGAAGCAAATGGGAAAGTGAAGGGAAGGATTGTCTAAGGACTGAATGCGGGAAGAAGAAGAGACCAGTAGATGGCCAGATGTTTTTGATGATCTTCTATTTGCGATTAGGTTTTAACTTTGTCACCAGCTCGTCTGGTTAGCAGGTAACTTAGCATCAAGAAGGGCATAAGGGCATGGTCTGCTTAAGGCTGCTAGTTACTTATTAAATATCGATTCAGTCCTAATTTGTAGTTTTTCCGCCGGCACACTCAGTTGTTTTCAGTGCGATTAGAATGTAAATATTATGTAATAAATCTAAGCTTGTTTTGAAAAGAGTAATTGCTGTGTTCATTGCCGGCTCTTCTCAGCAAATGCAACTTTCCCAACCGGTATTAGAGTATCAGAGTATCGGTAAAAATCCTACAATTAGCTTGAGCTTTGAAATAATTGGACTGTTTTACAAAAAACATACAACCGAATTGAGAACCTCCTCCTTTTTTTGAAGTCGGTTAAAAATCGTGAGGAATCCATAGCACGGTGGTAGGGTATTTTGTGTACTTGGTAAGCGCGCTTACCATCAGGTGAACAGCAGCCTTCTGACATAACGAGTTTACACGTAAAACCAACGGTAAGCTTTATCTATAAGATCTTATAGTACAACAAAACTGGTAGCTTAATTTCTCAGACTAGAACCCACGACCACCACGGCGCACGGTGTACGAACATTGCAACACCGTAATGAATATGCGTTCGTCGCCCGACGGCCTAATGTAGCCAGCATGTAAATAAGTTTAATAAACGAGTGCCCATGGTGATGAGAGGACGCGATTTTACTTATGCAGTTTAATAACTTTCGAAAGGTTTTGAATTTCGAAGGCCCGATTTTACCAGTCGAGTACATACCTTCATAATTATATGACAGTTCCTTTTTGTTTTTTTTTTATGACTATGGCTAACTAGCATACGGCCCGAGTGCTGGTAAGCGGTTACCGTAGCCGTATGGACGCTTGTGATGCCATGGCTGTTGCACTACTCACGTAGTACCGACCCTCCCGAATGAGCTCTGGCAACCTTACTAGCACAACATTGTTATTTGACAGATTAATAATACAAATAAGGTATGTCACTTAGCCTTACCTACCGTATATAAGTCCTATCCGACGGTGGTAAAATTAGCGTGTCTATAACTATTGTCTCATCATATTTTTGTGATGATGTGGCCTAAGGTGGTGATCACACATCATAGAAGGTACGGACTCACAAAAGCAGTTGCTGAAAGATACCGCCGGGATTTGGCGAAAAATTTACCATCAGGCGGGCCGTATGCTTATTTATACCGATTTAGACGTACAAAAAAAAGTTTCAACTTGAGTGTGGTAGCTAGCCAGGTGGGTACTACAAAGTATTCTACCACCGTGGAAATCAAACAATTTGAATTATTATTCTTCAAATAAGGGTTATTAGAAAAGTTAAAACTTAAATCAGTAAAAGTTCTTAGCACACATCTGATTGAAATTATGGTGACAGCAGAAAGTAATGTGATATTTTTATAACTTTAATGCTAAGAACGGCTACCGACAAGAAGAAAAAGCCATACACAACCAAGCAAATACTCTTAGAAATAAGCTTGATAAATCGCCCCCGCTAACCGCTCCGCTCAACTCACTTACTTCCTATCCTTAAACGCACGTTGTAATTATGACAAAACAATTGGTAATTAAGTCACCTACAATTGTAAGTCAAATTGTATTGTAATCACTTTGCACCCGTTGCTGTGGGGGGAGGGCGGGGGGGTTATGGGAGCCATCGGGGTAAATGAGTTATTGAATGGGTATATTTGGGAACGCTAATTTGATAAAAGTCGCATCGGTTAACTGTTGAATTGAACTTGTTTGGTGGCCGAAATAAAAGTTTTGTTTTTCAAAAAACCTCTTTATTTGATTCTATTGCCATAAATAATTAATTAATATTCAAATTGAAATTAATAATTAAGTATGGATTAATACTACGTTGACAGATAAATCAGTGAGATAAGTAAAAAAAATATTATTCAGTAAGTCATTCAATCATCATTCAGTCATTAAGAACCGCTCGTGGTGTAGCATGATTAGCCGTTCTTAATCGATCGGCAAAGTTCAGCTACGTCTGTCGCGGTCGGTACCTGGATGGGTGGCCGCATTTCAAATCGAGCGTTTCCGTGCTTCGGAAGGCACGTAAAGCCGTTGGTCCCGGTTATCACTTAATTGTGATAGTCGTTAAGCTAGTTGGATGCCTACTAGGCGGCTTGATAAATTCCAACAGTAGGTTGACCACAAGCCTACCTCCACCAATCCGCAGTGGGCACGCGTGGTGGAGTATCGCTCAGTCCCTTTCACCCTCATTTGTGAAAGGAGGCCTGTGCTCAGCAGTGGGACATTATAGGCTGATGATGAAGTCATTAAAATGTCAGTGAAAAGTTTTTGGTTCAACGGCCACTATTTTACAAAAACACAACTTTTATGGACGGTGACTGACTGAGGACAAAGAGTAGTCAATAACTACGTACTGAGGACTATGTGGAAGTGATTTATTGTGGCAAAAATAAGTCCGAATAAAAACGGATAAAAAGAGAAAGAACAAAAAAATACTTGTGACTGAAAAGAAACAAGATCATATACGTTTATATATGCCTACGACCTGTAAATAAAAATAAACATATCCCTATAACATCCTTTTACTAACACTTTTTCCATTAAATTTAATGCATCCGACACCGTTTAATATCAAAAACTGAACGTCGAATTGTCCATATCAAAAAACCAATTTCATTGGACAATACAAGGTACCTCATTCATTCTACGATTCGTAAAAATCGTAAAACCTTATACTGACATGGCAATCGTTAAAATCATTGACGATTTTTATGTTCACCAGTTCATTTTTAAATCGGCGCGTTCCTTTTTTTACAAATGGAACAAATATTTTGAGCTGTATATTATAAGGCTGCTTTTCCACAAGAGATGTGCTATGTAGCTATGCTGCGAGGATGTAATAGCTAAGCTGTGAAACTATGTAACCGTTTCCACTGATACTAAGCTATGTAGCTGCGCGAGGAAGATGCACAGCGCTCGAGCTATGCGATGTATCGATAGTAGGGAAGCGAGGGCGGCGCGGTGTGGGGAGAGGCGCTCACGCATCCATAGCACGCATCCATAGCACGCATCCGTAGCACACATCCATAGCTCACATCCATAGCACGCATCCATGGCACGCATCCTTCCATATAAAAAACATATCTTAATTGAATCCGTTTCCACCAGTGCTAAGCTATGTGCACCAATGAATTTGATTGGTGGATATCAAACGCATCCACAGCAACGTAGCATAGCACATCTCTGGTGGAAAAGCAGCCTTAGTTGAATTGCATTCGATAACAGACTGTACTGCTGAGATATTAAATCTTAATCTTGTTTTGATGACCATCTCACCATGGTCGAAAGTAACTATATAACCCGATCATCGTTGTCAAATAGATTGCAAACTGACGAGACGTAAGGCGCCGATCTCACAGAGAGAGTTCTAGAGTTCTGCGTTCGACATTCACTATTGTGCACACAGCAAGCAGTCTAGAGTTCTGCAATATTCGCTACCGATCACACGTCATACACGTTTTTTACTTGTAAAGGCACCGCATAAATTACAGTGAACGCGAAACGCAGAACTCTAGAATTCTCTCTGTTGGATCGGCGCCTAAATATTGTGCTATTCTATTGGCTGATTGATTGCCAACGATGATTGGACTATCGTGTTTCATAGTAGACCCCTAGTGCCTAGAAGGAATATATTTTGGAGAGTGTGCTACAGTATTGTTCAATATAATTCCTCCATCCCCATTTCTCCACCGAAACACAAGACGCCGGGAGAATTTCCACCCATACGCTGTCGACATCCCGCGACACAACGCTTCGCTTCATCGTTTCTTATACGAACAGCAAAGGAGTGGAACTCTCGTCCGGAGTATGTGTTTCCCGACACCTACAACCTAGATGTATTCAAGGCCAGAGTGAATAGGCTTTTTCTGGGTAAGCGTGCTACATCCTCGGCCTCGTCATAACTCCTCATGGGGTCAGTCCAAGGTCAAAAATGCAAGTCCATTTAACATAAAAAAATACATTTTTTTTTATACGACTAAGTCGGTAAACAAGCATACGGCCCGCCTGATGGTAAGCGGTTGCCGTAGCCATATGGACGCTTGCAACACAAGAAACATCGCTCACGCGTTACCGACCTTTCCCCCCTCCCCAATGAGCTCTGGCGACCATACTCACGCGCAGGAACACAACTTTACACAACATAAAGTTATTTGGCTGCGGTATTCTGTAAGGTGGAGGTACTTCCCCAGTCGAGCTGCTCTTTGAACGAATAAACGATATGCTCTACCTCTCTTACTTACTTATGTACCTATAATACATAATAATAATAATACATACTTCGTTACAGACAGAGCTCTATTTTTCCGGAGAAAAAACACACACACAAACTTTTCACAACGGAGTAGGTACAGCATGGGATTCTTCAAGAAGAGTATGCGGACATTTTTCCAGGCCACGCGCGAGTAATACCTTCAGTGTAGCAAACGTCTCTAGGATCCGTGAACCGCTTACCATTAGACGGGCTGTAAGCTTTTTTTCTTGCTACAAACTGCTTGCCATCTTTTTTTTGTATTGCCAAATCTTTGATCAGAAGATGAATAGCCACTATTCAGAATTCCGATATAGAGTCGATTTGGCGACGTTGTTATTCGTAATATCGATATAGAATCGATTTGGACACTGTATGAAGTGGGTAGGAAGTAGCTCGGTTAATATGCAAAGCATTATGTTAGGAGTAATCGGTTTGTACTCGTGATGGTGTGAATTGGGTGTGTTGGTTTATTTTGAGTTATCATATTGCTTTGAAGAGGGAAATTATATTCAACAAATATGGTAATGCAGCTTTTTTTATCCGCGTTTTACGAGGATAAAAAATATTTTGTTTTGTTTCAGGGTATGTTTTTACTAAATCACGCTATGATAGCTGAACTGATTTCGATGAATCTTGGCTGGATAGATTATAACAGAGGATATTTTTATCAGAGATCTAATAAAATATTTGTCATTTTTAAATAACTATAGCTTGTAAAAGATAGCTTGATCTCTGCGACAGCTGCCTGAGTCATATGAAAATTAATCTTATGGCTTTAGCATAAGGTTTATCTGTATCATCCTAAAATCAACCACAGATTAAACAGATAAACATTATTGTAAAGCTATAAGGTTAATTTTCGTATGACTCAAGCAACTGTTGCAGAGATCAAGCTATCATTTACAAGGTATATTTACCACGTATTAAAAACCACTAAGTGTAGCTCATTCCACAAACTGAGCAATAAGTATTAGAGTAATAAACTTTGACGGGCCAGTTGGCGCAGTTGGTTAAGAGTCTGGTAAAGATTCCAGTATTGCGCCGCAGGTCGTGGGTTCGATTCCCGCACAGGACATGCATTTGTGTGCATGAACATGTCTGTATGTCCTGAGCCTGGGTGTAATTATGTATATTAAGTATGTATTTACAAAAAGTAGTATATGTATTATATCAGTTATCTGGTTTCCATAGTACAAGCTCTGCTTAGTTTGGGATCAGATGACCGTGTGTGAGGAATGTCCCAGGATATTATTTGTTTATTTATAAAATCGATTAAAAAAATTATATCATGTCAACGGTAAAAAAAATACAGATACCAATTCACACCGTGCTCACATTTGCATTATGTATGCAAGTCAGGCAATTCCTAAAATTCGGACAGACCCCATGCAAATGGTTTATGGTTTCCTCAATGTGCCGTGACGTCACTATCGGAGCATCTAACACTTGAACGAGGGTACATACCGAATTTATTGAGAGTTTATGTCCACTTTGGAATTAGGTTGGTTTACTTTAATGGATTGAATACTAGCTGTCCACCGCGGATTTACCCGCGTTCACGGGATAAAAAGTAGCCTATGTCCTTCTCTATATCATAGGCTATCTGCGTGCCAAATTTCATCGTGATCGGTTGAGTAGTAAAGGCGTGAAAGCGTAACAAATAAACAAACTCACATTAGCATTGATAATGTTAGTAGAGATTGATTTCAATGTAGGTATTGTAATCTATTATATTTTAGCAAAAAGCATAAAGATCTTCAGCCACTTACGTCTGCAAAGAAGCTGGAGGTCAGGATATAATGGTTTCTGAACGGGGCTTTTGCAAATTATTAATGTCAGTTTAGTTAACTACTAACTAACGTACTCGTCAAAGTTGTTTGAGATTAAAAGTATTTTCTTTAATGGATTTGATATTCCTAAAATGTGCCTTAAAAACGAACCTACAACGAGCACGATGCGAATCCTTTTGTTCGTAAAAAACGGACAATCGCGCTCTTTCGAGGCTACGCAGTGTGCTCGTTCGTGGCTCGGCTCGTGCTCGGTTCGCCAAGCATGGACGCACCATTACATCCGTTGACGGAGTTTTCGCTCCACAAACCTTCGTAAAAACCCTGGAGCCGCAATCTCTGACCGCTGGAACAGGTCCTTTAGCTTAGTGATGGGTTGGCTAAGATCAAGAATCATCATCTCTATAATCCGTGCCACTAGCATGTGCATTCGCGGCATGCATAAATTTAAAACTTTGATTTAAAATTTTAAAACTTTGGCTGTTCTATTGAGTCGAAGGCAGAAACAGCTGCCAGAAAGCTGGGTATCCTCTCTAAGGTTAAGCGGTACTTCACGCCTGGGCAGTTGCTCCAACTTTATAAAGCACAAGTCCGGTCATGCATGGAGTACTGCTGCCATCTTTGGGATGGATCAGCTAAGTACCGACTTGAGGCCCTCGACTCAATAGACCGCCGAGCCAGGAGACTCATCGGAGATGAGTCTTTAATTAAGGCGAAACTCACGAGCCTCGACCATCGAAGAAAGGTTGCTTGCTTATCGGTTTTCTACAGGATATATTTTGTAAAGTGTGCGCAGGAATTGTTCAACCATCCCCATTTTTACACCGAACCACAAGACGCCGGGAAAATTTTCACCCGTACGTTGTTGACATACCGAAAATACGGACACAGCGTTTTGCATCCTCATTTATAATGCGGACAGCAAGGGAGTGGAACTTGCTTCCGGCGTCTGTGTTTCCTGACGCCTACAATCTAGGAACTTTCAAGGCCAGATTGAATAGGTTTCTTCTGGGTAAGCGTGTTTCATCTTAGGCTTCGTCATCGCCCCTTATGGGCGGGCCAGTGGCCAAACGCAAGCCCATTTTAATTAAAAAAAAAAATAAAATAAACCAATAGCAAGTTATTTGACTTCGACGATGGAGCAGCCCTACCTAGAGAAGACTGATGTGGATGCGGTCGACGAACCAAGAAGACCTCGATTGCAAAAGGATAAATGAGCTTGTTTTATAATATATATTTCTGTTACTGTTTATCACAATCGTAAATGGACAGTACCCAGAGACAATCGGCTAATTTCGGCTTCGTAGAGCGTATTCTCTGTCACACGAAATACAAACAGTCCGGTACCTCTCTATTAGGAGCTGTTAAAACAAATTATGAGTTGCTTCTTTTGATAATTCTTTTTATAAAATACATAATTTTTTCTATAAGTGTACATGTTCACATTATTTTTACGTACGTCCTTCTTTCCTAAAGATTCCATAGTACAACTTTAAATTATTTACAAATCTAAATATATATTTTGAACTGAACGCGACCGCTCTCTATCGCACTTGAACAACGACTGACAAAACGTCACATAGGTAGTGTGCGACAGAGATAATGCTCTACGAAGCCGAAATTAGCCGATTGTCTCTTTCCAAAGGTCGATGTGGTAATTGGGTATTTATTATTTTTTTATAAATAAAGTATATTCTGTTCATAATACGTATAGATTCACTTGACAATGTATTTAAAGAAGCAAGTTTTTGTAAGGACACTGACAATAGCTCTGGTAGCGTTGGCTTATATATTTGGTTTTATAATAAGCATAATCCATTTATTTGGGTATCGAGTGAAGAGATGGGTCCGGACGGATCTGTTTGTGTTCTGCTCTCTATAGTACGATATTGGGTCCTTTCAATTCTACAGCAGAAATGAACTTTCTAGATGTGACTTAGGACGGCCATACAAAACGCTTTTTAATTGACTGAGCGAGCGAAGTCTCCGTCCCCGTTTCAGCTTTCGTTTATCTGTGTGGTTGTCCTCTTCCACAGGTAGCATTTCTCAACCGATTCTCGTGAAATTTTGTGAGCACTTTCGGTAATTATATAGTTTTTCTTGTCCATTCGGTTTCTTGGACATTTCGGTTGACCGCGACATCTTGTACAGAAGACTGTCATGCCATACGCGATCGAACGCCTTGTCCAGGAAGACTGCAACGCCACCTTGTCTCTTGTTCTTAGCGGCAGTGAAGTGATGCAGGACCAGTCCTTCGGTAGGGTGGTAGAATATCCGGCCCTGAACCCGAATTGCTCATCCCTTGGCACAATGTGTGGGACGAGGTGAGCAGCAGGAGCTTTTCAAACATCTTCGATATTGAGGGAAGCAGCGTTATTGGCCGATAGCTCTCCGGCTTAAGGGAGCTGTTGCCGGGCTTCGGCTGCATGCGGACTTTCCCTGTTTTCCAGAGTGTCGGGATGTGGACTAGGTGAAAGGCCATATTCGCCTGTGCCACTGCTCCGTTTTTTGGCAAGGAGAGTCGGCCGGACCTGTCCGTTAGAGACAACCACCGGTTCCTCCTCGTGAGCTATTGTCTGTGCAACTATATGTTGGACACTTGTATATATGCAGATCGTGGAATATACTTCGTCAGCGCGATGCAGGATGTTGTGGCGCCATCTATATTTCTGCGTGTGAACTACCTTAGCTGATAGATGGCTGATCAATGACATACTTATTTATTAACCCCCTTACTCATAAAACGTTATTTAACTAATATACTGTTTAAAGGGTCACGTAAATAACGTCACTCTATTGTAATTGTGTATGTATTGTCAAATAATGTGTCATTATTTACGTGACCCTTAAATAGTATTTAGTTAAATTGCGCTTTTTGAGTCACTGGTAAATGATCACGTAAATAACGTCACATTGATCAAATACAAGCAGCGTTGTACGCGCATCGATGTTTCATATCGTTTCCATTGAAACCACATCAACCTTTACCGTCCCTTCTCAAGATTTACCGTATGATAAATTTATTTATCATACAAATATAACAGGAGTCCATACGAAATATCATTCAGTTATGTTTATACACCGTATGTACAAACAACGAGACGTTTACATATAGGGAACCATGTAGATACTGGCTTTGGTTATTGATCAACGATGCTATTTTGATAACCCATAGCTTTTTAGGATTTGTGAGTAACGTCAAATCAGAATCAGACTTCATATCTGCACAGAATAGGCCTGCGATCCGGGGGCGAGGGGAGAAACCGGGCCGCTGCGCAACCAACCTATCCTAACTAATATTATAAATGCGAAAGTGAGTTTGTTGGTTTGTTACGCCTTCAACTACTCAACGGATCATCATGAAATTTTGCACGCAGATAGCCTATGGTATGGAGAAGGCTACTTATTATCCCGGGAACGCGCGTAAAACCGCGAGGGACGGCCAGTATCTTATATTCTTCTCTCTTCCTCAGAAAACCGGTCGTCAATCCTGATACCTGTACTGTACTGTACTATAAATAATGTAAATCGTTGAAATGTTAATTATCCTAAATATTTCTAAGATTTATCTATGAAAATTGTAATAATTTCATGCTATGATATACTTATCATAACATAAAAGTCCAATGGTAAATATAACAATAAGGATTAAGATATGTGGATGGATGACCGCTAAATCAGACTGGTGATTTGCATGTACAGTCAACAGAAAAAATTAATTCGTTTTAATATTAAACAATAATATTAATACAATGTTCTTTCTTTAAAACGTTGGTATTTTGCAATTAAATTAAAAACTATTAATTAAAATTAAAATGCAGGTTATGTCTTGCAAATAATAGGTGCAATTTATTTCACGGGGTATTCGTGTAAAAAATCGCAATAACTTGAAAAAAAGACTGTCTGACTGATCTATCAACGCACAGCTCAAACCGGTGCCCCCTCATATTACAAGCGAAGGTCTAAGTCGAGTCTTGTTAAACCAGGTTTTCACATAGCACGAGCTATTTTTATTATATGATACTAGCTTTCCGTCCGCGGTTTCACCCGCGCCCCTTCTTTACCCCCTTACCTACCCTAACCTACCCATCGCTACCCCACACTACCCTATAAAAAGTATTTTATGTCCGTCACCTGGTTCTAAACTACCTCTCCACCAATTTTCAGCAAAATCGGTTCAGCCGTTCTTGAGTTATAAATAGTGTAACTAACACGACTTTCTTTTATATATATAGTTTAGAAAGTGATATATTTAAAACCTGGGTTTTACTAGACTTGACTTAAACCTTGTAATAAGGGGGCTGGGATTTAAAAGTTGAACGCATGCGGGTCCCATAAACTTAGGGGATATAAATCGGGTGATCCACGGGGCGGTTCGCTACTAAAACATTAAAATTCTAATAACTTGTGTCACCGACGCTACATGGACCTGGCTGGCCCCGTCTGTGTGTCTCCCACACTTTTTCCCGTTTGAACGCCATCAATCAACTCATTATCAACTGTTACACTTACCATAGTGCATATATTATAATTATATTATAGTATGGCATTAGCATACGATATGTGGGCTTTGTGATGCGACCAAGTGGTTTTGATACTTTGAGATTTAATACTAGATTTTTTTTGGTGAATGTAATCAAACAAGCAACTGTTAATCTGAAGATTTTGCAGAGAATTTATGTGATTCCTTTCTTAGCATTAAGCGACGTCGCGTCGTGAAGATGTTGACTGTACACTACGAAAAATAAAAGTCTTTTATTAAGACTTTTATTATTCGTAGACTATACAGAGTGTTTTCTCGTATTTTTTACAAGCAAGCAGATGATCCACTAAGTTACCTATGGACAGACAATTGCGAGAACAGGTGGATTGTCAATGTGTTGCTGGCCTTGAAGTGTTATGTAAATGTTTTTTTTAAAAAACATAAAATATTATTTAAAATAGCTAAATAAATAAATAGATTTTTTCATATATTTTTTTAAATACGGAATTCAAATAATTATAAGTTATTTTATATTAAATACTAGCTGTCCCCGCGGTTGCATCCGCGTTCACGGGATAAAAATTAGCCTATATCCTTCTCCATATCAGTATGCCAAACATGATGACAACAAACTCACTTATAGTAGTTCAAATATTTAAATTAAATAATTGTTGTCAGTTAATCTATAACAAGTATACAAAATGTGATGAATAACTCAGACTCACTACAAAAAATAATAAAAGGAATAAGTATCAAATCACTAAATCCACGCTATACAATAATATAATGAATCAATAATTGCTTGGCCCGCCCCGAGCACATTTCACCAATAAATACTTGAGATACGTATAATATTTTATTAGGAAACCACAGCTACACTACAACACATTCTAGATATAATGCAGCTATAGCTAGTTCTTTATGGACTAGATTTAAATATATATCGTCGGCCAAGTTGTGACTTGGTTCAGTTAATAATCTTGTAAGATTTTATACTTTATTCATTGTTTGCCAAGTGATCTTGAGTTACGAATGGAATCAACATTTTTGTGTTTTTGAAGTGAAAACTTCTTTAGCGGCGATGTGCACTTTTTTGGGATGGGTAAAAAATGTTAAACTCGCGTCAGGTGTCACGTGACCTGATCGAAAATTCGTAAGACGGAGAGAGAGTAGTTCCAAATTATACTGTATTTATACTGGGGTTATGTTCAAATTCTTATAATATTTTCTAGCTAGCCGGATGGTAGGTACCATTTTTGTTCCCTAAAAAAATAAAAAAAATCTTATTCAAAAGTACATGTATTATGTACATGTATCTTGAACTAGCTTTCCCTTGTATAAAAACACTATTTGAAAAATTTCTAGTTTCAAAAATGCACATTTTAATATTCATGTTTTCACTTCTGCCGGCACTCCCGGAGTACAACCTATTGTTTTTTTTTTGCCTAGTGATCTTGAATTAGGAATAGAGTCAACAGGTTTCACTCGCGGTCCTCTCTACTTTACCCCAGGGATGAAATATCCAAAAATCCATTCTTAGGCTACACAAGCAACCAGTGAAGTTGGGGCGGCATCAAGCTGGAGTCAGGATACTACTGCGGGTACAACAGTACCGCGCCACCTGCCGAGAGAGCCACGCCGTCTGCCATGCTCGTTGGACAGTGTGTCAGTGAGTTGACTATCACTTTAATGATCCTAAGCTAGTGTTTCTTTAATAAATCCAAGGCAGCTACCAAGCATACGACCTGCCTGATGGTATGCTGTTACCGTAGCCTCTAGAGGTTTGCCGCTCTCTTTACAGCTTTTTTGAAAAGGCGTTGAGAGGAGACGCTGTGCTGTGCCGGCAATGCAAGGAACAAAGCTTAACAGTCACAACAGCACAACTTCTGGAGGTTCACTTCCCCGGTCGGACTACTCCATTTTTTCACGTTCGTTTCAAGTCGTTCGCGTTTTATCGTACTTCCCATAAAAACTTGTGTCGGTGTTATCACTCCGATGATCAATCTATGATGCACTTGTGTTTGGCTATCAAATCACTTGAACACATAACACATAGAAATCACGAAGTCTTATCTCAAATTCACAAAAATGGGTTTCTTTGAGAGGCGAGTTTGACGTAACGCAATGGAAATACCTGACACAAAAAATACTGTGGACAGAAGAGGGTTTTGAGAAAAATGTTAACCGAAAAGAATATTAAAATATTATTTATTGAAAATATTCGACAATTTGAGAGCTGTAAACAACACTTTCTAAGAGAAAAAATGCTCACTCTTCCATCCATTTATATCCTAGAAATTGCCCTGTTTGTAAGGAAAAATGCATCGATATTCGAACTAACAAAAACCGGCCAAGTGCGAGTCAGACTCACGCACCGAGGGTTCCGTACAAAC
Source organism: Achlya flavicornis (assembly GCA_947623365.1). Taxonomy (NCBI): domain Eukaryota; kingdom Metazoa; phylum Arthropoda; class Insecta; order Lepidoptera; family Drepanidae; genus Achlya; species Achlya flavicornis. The sequence continues at coordinate 4,866,361 of OX392495.1, read as the reverse complement.
CTGTAGGTATATAAGTAAATGGTAGTATAGACCTGAGTATTTGATATTAATTTCAATTTATGACCTATTAAAAAAAAACTACTTACTAGATCTCGTTCAAACCAATTTTCGGTGGAAGTTTGCACCGTAATGTACATCATATATTTTTTATAGATTTATCATTCTCTTATTTTAGAAGTTACAGGGGGGGGGACACACATTTTACCACTTTGGAAGTGTCTCTCGCGCAAACTATTCAGTTTAGAAAAAAATGATATTAGAAACCTCAATATCATTTTTGAAGACCTATCCATAGACACCCCACACTTATGGGTTTGATGAAAAAAAAAAATTGAGTTTCAGTTCTAAGTATGGGGAACCCCCAAAATTTATTGTTTTTTTTCTATTTTTGTGTAAAAATCTTAATGCGGTTCACAGAATACATCTACTTACCAAGTTTCAACATTATAGTTTTTATAGTTTCGGAAATAAATGGCTGTGACATACACGGACAGACAGACAGACAGACAGACAGACAGACAGACAGACATGACGAATCTATAAGGGTTCCGTTTTTGCTTGGCATTTGGCTACGGAACCCTAAAAATTGTATGTCTAAATAACTAACCGGTACTAACATAATTATAAATAATTAAATCTAAAATACTAATAAATATTAATTAAAATAGCTAAGTAATCACCATTTAATGATGCAATGCCCTTGCAGGGCTCATGGTTGTGGACTAACTTAATTATAACACCTTTATGTACTACATGATGCAAATAAATAAATAAAAAGTGCTTTGATATTCCCAATAAAAATTTCGTAAGTTACGTCACAAAAAAATCTTTCGCGTCGAAATTCTCCGTATTTTCAGTGATGACAACAATTTTAGTTTTAAAGAATATATTAAATACAGAATTATTTTAGAATGTTAACAGGACACTTATTCAATTTAATGTGTATATTCTGTATAAACTAAAGGAAACCCATAAATAAATGTCCATTTCATAGAGTCGACACATTTATGATTTACCCTAATTAATCCTATTCCAGTGAAGAACGAGTGCTGTCAAAATCGTAGTCAGTCCAGTCCGCGCCTTAAAACCCCTTTTCATCCCGCTAGGGGTCGATTTTCGAGAAGCCCAAAAACAACCCCTAAAGGATTATTAGGGGTTATTTTATCTAGAACGTCGGATCGCGATGCGGGATTTTGACTTAAACTCGCCCTTGGCCAGTATTATTTTTTGAGCTTGTTTTGAGATTTGTTTTATAATTATTAGAGATAATTATGAGAGAAAATGTATAGCTTGATCTGTAGCCGTGTGTACATGCATTGCATATGTTTTTTCGTTGTGCCAGTTGGCAACAAAAAAGTATTTGAGAATTAAATGGTTCGAGTAAAACGGCCATTATACGTACCTATATATACAGACAGATATTAAGTGTTAGTTTTATGGTATTTTAATGGATCGTTGGTTTATCTATATCTGTGATCGTTCCATTTAACTGAAATATTTTTCATTTTAACTCATAAATAGTTATCAATTAATAGGTATACCAACTAGAACATAACAAAGATACATTCGGCACCACAAAGACATCTTTATTGAGATACCTACCTTATCTTCCCTTCCCATCCTCTGCCTTCCTGCGCGTATGTTTGCTCTCTCAAAGTATTGTCGTTGTTTTTGATCGATCGCCGCTTTCAACCGATACCACAGAACAGAGGTGTTTTTGTATATCTATATGGAAGGCCAACGTACCGTCTTATATATAGATTTAATTTTGGATTAATTTTAAATCATAGATATAAATTAAAATAGATGACGCGAGTGTATGTACTGGAGTGCAATGCTCTTCTTTTGAAACTGTTTCGCGCGGACAGGGAACTCGCATACGGCTGCATGTCCACCAGAGATGTGTAGCGAGGGACTAAGCCTACCCGCGCACTAGGCAGCCAGGCTGCGGCAGCCACTCGATCATATGACGGCGTATGGGAGCCCGCGCACTAGGCTGCCACGAATTCCTATAAATATTTCGGCTGCCGCAGCCTGGCTGCCGAGTGCGCGAGTAGGCTTATAGGATCGCTTCATTTTCACGTTATAGATCTAATCCCAGCATAACTAAAGCGCTGTTGTGACGTTTTGGTAGGTAGAAAAAAAGTGGCACGCTTGGTTTTTATGCGGATGGAGGGACTTGCGTTATCTATTTATATTTATGTCTGTGGTAGTAATAAACCTTGTGGTAGTAGTAACCGCTTGGCTACCTTTGTTAAAATAAACTAACTCGCTAATCTAATTCGTTTTTTAAAGATGTGAACATGTGACCGAACTTTTAGAACTCCGCACCCAATAGGTGTCAACGGGACCCTATTACTAATACTCCGCTGTCCTTCTGTCCGGTTACCGACGTCTTGTATAAAAAAGTAGTACTATCATAGTATGATTGGTTAAAAAAATACAAATTACAATCTATATATAGAAAATTTCCTCGAGTCTGCCGCAGCAAGGGTCCCAGTCCCTGAAAATTGGTGGAGGTAGCTTAGAACCAGGAGAAGGACATAGGATACTTTTTATAGGGTAGCGTTGGGTAGGGTAGGGTAGGGTAGGGTGGGGTAGGGAAGGCTAATAAAATACATTTTCTAAATCACCTCTACTATATAGAGGCTCTACCACTAAGACTACTAAAACTAAATACTATGCCACTGTATTATACAGCTGTCTCTGCTATGCTAGTGAAATTAGGCCAAAAGACAGTCATAGTCACCGATAAACCTCTACAGCTGACTCACATAATAATAAATACACGCTCCGCCACTCCGCGCCACGTCAACGTAATGACTTGAAATATGTAATATGTTTCTATCATAATACAGCGCGCATAATTGCGCATAGAAAGTGTATGCTCATTGCGTATAACGAGAACCTCGTTTCCTCTTAAATATTACTGGGAATTATAGTTACTGGAAAAGACTAACCCCCTTATTCATAATCGTTTTTAACTAAATCAGTGTAAAAGTTTCCTCCGTCTCACTCTTTCGTTCACCAAATGTCACGTGTCAGATAAAGACTTCAGAATTTTAGCTAATCAACACTTTATCATGAATAAGGGGGTAACATTTAGAGCTGCTATGTTATTTTTTTAAACAAGACTAGTCCGCGCAGCGCTGCCGATGATTGCGGTCTTCTCGCGTGCATCATCACAGCACTGCGGATCATGTCACCTTACAGAAAAAAATGCATTCCTTCTCCATATTATAAACTTTAAGAGGAAATGCTGGTGGCGTTTGTTCCATACAAACGTAATCCTCAGGTGGTCTCGTCCTCGATTGTGTTTTTCTCCATAAATTAATTATTATTAGAATTAGGAGCCTTCTAAAATCACAAAAACTTACCATTTTTAACGCCCTTATCAGACGTCCAGCGAACAAAGACGAATATAAAAAAACAAAGGAAAACCGACAGACATAGGCAAAGCCCTTCTTATGATTCTTGTTTTTTTTTTATCGATCCAGTTTTGGTGGAGAAAACCGGGGATTACGAAATTGCGATTTCGTCTAATTTAATAAGGTATAATAATCAGTCCAAGCTGTAGTTGTCTCTATCGCCCTCGGGCGGGATATCTCTGGCACAGCGCGACAGCAATAGATATGTTAAAAACCTATTTTCAAATTTCTGGCAGCCATCCTTTCACTCCCCCGTGCGCGCAATATGCTTTAGAGCGAGTGTTCCACACGGATCTGATCAATGATGCCTTGACATGAACTGCGTATTCATAGTTTGAACGACTAATTAGGTACATATAATGTATGCCAATATCTAGTTTTTTATCGATACTTTTGCCGAAAACAAATGACAAAGAAACTCTTATCGATTTTATTTCTGACAGTATGGAGGAATGTCCCAGGATCTCTATCGGTACAAATATTGCTCTCCACGTATATATTATCGTCACTTCCAGTGTCACTACTATATCAACGTATCTGAATTACTGCTTTTACCGTATCACGGGGCGATGTTATGCGCATTTTCACTTAAAGCTGTTAGATGCCACTCGTTCCGTTCAATTTACGTCTATCTACGTCACTCACGCCATTTTTAAACTTTCGTATTATATTTTCACCGTGACTAGACCTTCCTAAAACAAGGAAAAGCTTTCAAGATCATGGTGTTCTATTGATCCTGGAGTCTTCTCAGTCGTAAGAGTATTCCTAACCGGTGATAGAGTTAAATGTAAAAAAAAATACAAGAGTGAAATTACCTATTATGACATTCGAGACAATTTTAACGATAAGTTTAATTAATCAATGAATTCGTTTATCTGCTGTGGTTCGTGCCTAATTGTAATTAATAAATTTTAATGATAATTTAATGAATTTGTTTATATGCAGGGAATCGCACCTAATTCGTAATCGTATTTAATGTATGTTATACGTATTATTGTGCTATTAATGAAAAAAAAAATTTTTTAAAGGCATAAAATAATGAGATTAACATATTGTAACATCTTCATTGACCTATTTAACAAATATATAATTTTGAATTTGAATTTGTAATCGTTCATGAGTGCCTTCTCAGTTCCCAAACCGAAATTACGAGTATTGATGGCTTTATCTGACCATCATATTACAGGTTACATAAACCCAGGTTTTGAAATATTCCCGTAATATTGTCTGTCTGTTTGTTCCCCCTAATTTTCGAAACAGCTGACGGGACTCTCACTGGCAGATAGCTTATGATATTAGGAGTAACTTATGCTACTTTTATTTTAAAAAAGTTATCAGACTTTCGCGCAAAGAAATTAAATCTGAGAGAGTAAGAAATAATTTTCATTCCCTACCGCGACACTAACCGCGCGTTTCTATGTATTACTATAAATACCTACGTCTCGTCTCCATAGCAATACATAGGGCAGCTTTTTTTTTGTTTTTACAAAGAGAGAGTAGTAGGTAGTGTCGCGACGACACTTCGCCTGCTGCTGCTTACGGTCGTCTGCGAACACGCACCTTTGAAGTCATCTTCGAGCGAGAGAGTCATCTCTGTTTTATAGTTTGCAAAATGCTGCACCTACTTCTACCACACGAGACGTCTACTTTTGTTTGATTTCATCTTACTTAGCATGAATACAGGAAAATATTTTCGTTGTTTTTTTTTTTAATGAAGCACATGATATCTCAATAACTCTGTGAAAAGCAATGTGTTAACTACCCATTATGTAGTGGTGTCTAATAATTTGAGGACAGTGTGCGGTAACAGGCGTCGGGCGCCGTGTAGGTACAGTCGGCAAACAAAACGGCGATAGACCTCACTACTGTGTCAACAGTACCTTTGGGTACTATACTTGTAGAGTTTGAAAAATCATAGAGTTGGAAACAAAAATTATAAAATAAAAACTTTTTAACAAAAAATAAACCACCGAAAAAACTGAAAAGCAAAAAATAATTTTGAATATAACTTGAATTTTATAAGGTTTTGCACGTAATAGCTTATGTTATTGGTTTGTCCCCGACTGCAAAACCTTATAAAATTCAAGTTATATTCAAAATTATTTTTTGCTTTTCAGTTTTTTCGGTGGTTTATTTTTTGTTAAAAAGTTTTTATTAATATTACAGACAATACACACACAAATGTTTTATTATTGTCTTCTCTAGTCTTACATCACTCTATGGCAGCTACTTCACGCTCGGCCAAAAGTGTATATATAAGTAAATGTATTTATTCAGCAATATTTCCTACACTGTGCCGGTGGTCCGACAATCGACATAATATTTACACACTTTCTGTTCTACTAATTCGATGTCACGAAACTATAACGCGTTTAAAATGTTTACTTTTGCTTTTATCGTTTATTGGAAGTGTTTTAGATGGAGATTTTAATTAAAGAAGGCTGAGAAAATAGGTCATTCACAATACTCGGTGTTTTCCAATGATTTCAAAACGAAGGATAGGCCCACCGGAACATTTTCATTTTCTTCATACAAGTGTACAGTGCCGCGTTGCATATGCGTACGATGTAACCTTGTATGTGCGTACAATGCATATGCTTGTATGTACATGTCCATATCGTACATACAAGAAAAAAATAAACAATAAACGAACGAACTGGGGGGCTAAAAAGGAAGCTAAAGCAATATAGTTATGCAATTCATTTTTTAGAATTCTCGGCAGATACTAAGGGATTCCAATACTTTTTTGTAAAATAGTTACCACTCATTATATACAATTCAATACATTAAAAGGTTTGGAATTGATGAATCTACTTTGAAACAACTACGAAAAAATGAATTGCGTTAGTTAGTTATTGCTTAGCTTCCTTTTTAGCCCCCTAGTTCGTTCGTTTATTGTTTATTTTTTTCTAGTATGTTATTATGATGTTATTGTTTATTTTAAGGGGCAAATTTCCCGCCTCGTAACTGATGTTTAACCTTAAAAGTCACTTTCGTTCTGTCACTCATTTACCATAATATCGACAAGTGCTAATCTCAAGGGGAAATTTTTTCCTCCGTGTAACTCGGATGACGATGGCGTGATTTCTAACGATGTAACTCTGCACTAATGATAGCTGTAATGAAGGATCGTAGGGCTTCGCGATCGAGGCCGGTAAACGCCTGTCAAAATACACGCATACGACGTAACATGATAACAATTGCTGTTCCACAGGGTGTGCTACGTATTACCGGGTTATTTTATTTTTTGTATATTTTTTTTTAAATATTTTTGTCAGTCTATTGTATATTTACAATAAATATGTACAAAATACAATCTATATATAGAAAATTTCCAGCCTGCCGCTGCTTCCGATTAACGGCAAGGTTCCCAGAAGGCTGGCAGCGTTTCCTCTTTGGATAGCCAAGCTGACGCGTTGGCGGAAAAAGCTCCCCGCCCGCTGGTCTCCGGAGGTCTCGATCAATTTTGAAGACAAGGTGCGAGCAAAACGGCGAGCTTCGGTCGGACCCCCACGGTCCCAAGGTCTCGACCGCAAAAGGCATAAAAATATAATTGGGTCCAATCGATGCATATTTTTTGAATTTTGAATGATATAATTTTTATAAAAAATTATATAATGTTAGGTTACCTTATCGACAAGCATGTATGTTTTTTTTTATCACTACAAACAAGCATACGGCCCGCCTGATGGTAAGCATTTACCGTAGCCTATGGACCTAACGCTCGTTGCCGACCCTGAAGGAATCTCTTCACGCCCTTTTTGAAGATCCCCATGCTGTACTCTATTGGGAAAACCACGAAACCACGATGTTCTTGAAAAGGATCGCAATGTTATTTACATACTGCTTAATTGCTTTCTGCATGTCCTGTGTAGGAATCGAACCCACGACTTGTAGCGTGATAGTAAGGATCTTAGGGACCATTCATTATTTACGTAAGGGTCCTGAGAGGGCTTAAAAAATCGCTACATCTTGGAGGGGTGGGGAGGTACGTAACCTTTATGTAATATTTGTCTAGTCGGAATGTACGTCTTACAATGGAGAGTTATGGACATTTCAGAGCACAGCGGTAAAGCAACATTATTTTTTTTTATTTCATAAAAAACATTTTATCACAGATTACAGAGCATATTATTTACATATTTTTATTTAAAAAAAACGTTTTTAAGCTTCAAATAAAAAACCCTTACCATCACTCCAACGGGCCCGCCAGATAACTTATTACAACTATAAGTTAACAAATTAAAATGGCATTTCCCTGAATTCATATTTTATTATTTTCTACTATACTTAGTTGTGTTTTCACACTCCAAATCGATGACAAAGCTAATTTAAATTCTAGACTACTATACACATATAATGGTTAGCATTAGCATCAGCCTGTATGTCTGAATGTGCGGGTATACCACGTATCCTGTGGCTTGCAACCGAGACGCCAGCGCTGCGTTAGTAGAGAGAGAGCTTGTGTTATTTATTATTAAAATAATAGACTATAGACAACAAAAAAATCTTGTCCATATAAACATCATCATCATATCAATCTAAGGATGTCCACTGCTGAACTTAGGCCTCTCCCATTATCTTCCACTTCGAAAGGTTTTGGGCCGCTTCCAACGGAGCCCAGTGGCTCTGACCAGGTCGTCGCTTCACCGTGTGGTAGGTCGTCCCGCATGGTGCTTTCCAGTACGTGGTCACCCCGCGAGAACCTTTCTTCCCCATCGGTTATCAGTTCTTCGAGCGATGTGGCCTGCCCATTGCCACTTCAGCTTACTAACTCTACGAGCTATATCGGAAATTTTTGTCCTTTGTTTTTTGTTCTCCATATAAACTTGGATTATACCAAATAATACTCCTTGCGCGCAATATGCAATTAAAAGGGGAAAAAAGTTCTCTTCACGTATTTATACAACGTCTAACGGAAAAAGTCAAAAGTCCAAGTAAAGAACACGACTTCTTTGGTACTAGGCGCACAGATCGCAAAAGAGAATTTTTTATAATAATATTATCAAGTAACGTGAAAAGATAATGATTGAGGGAATGATATCTTTTCACATAGTGTCATAGTGCTGTGTGACACGTTTCAATAAACTTGGAAGAAAAAATTTGATATGAATTTTTTGAGTAATTTATTTTGAGTTGAAACTTTTTATAGAAAGTCTATATACCTGATGGACTTTTCACCTCTTTCAGATAGATATACCGTTACACGCAGTATATAGTTTTTTCTTCTTAGCTTAGGAACTAACGAAAATTTTTTAAAAACGCCATCATCAGTACAGAGCTTTTGTATGAAAAGTATGGCGGATTGACTGCTCTTAGACGATTTCAGCATGTGTTCGGTGACACATTGTGTTTTATAAGATTGTTGCCAAACTTGAAGTTCCAAAAGCACATCAGAAGAAGAAAAGTCAAAGTCATTTATTCAATTTAGGCGCCAGAAGAGCACTAGTGTCTTTACTATAGCTACCACGCACCGGTTCGGAACTCGGCCTTCAACTGAGAATAACCCGGCAAGAAACCCAGCAGGGTTACATTTTAAAAATATTTTTTGGACAATCAGACGTTGATGGCTACAAAACAACATCCACCATAAAAGTTAATCAAAGAAACATACTCCACAGTAACTTACCTCACACATCGCGTGTCTACGAAGTTATGGCTTCTTAGCAAAAGAGCACGTATCTGAGTAAAATGACGCGACTGGGGTTCATCATCACGGAAAAAAACGCTAAATGGCCACAGAACATGTCTATTTATATGATGTACTAGACTTAAAGACGCCTTGGAGCGTGATGCTGTCAGTTGGTGTAGGTAGTTTGTTGCTAGTTATAAGGCTGATTTAAAATACCTACAATTCTTGGTATGTTAAACTAAATGAGTAGAAATCGGGCCTATTAGATCTCACCAACTTTAGTCAGAATTTTCATAAGTGCCTGCGAAGGTCTATTTGTTGTTGTTGTTTGTCTTATTCGCTAAAAGGCAGGCAAAGGTCTGAACCATACGGCCTTGTCGTATTTCAGTTTTCTCGGGTTGTATTAATATAGTCACAAAATAAATCACTTCATATATAGTCCGCACTGTTAGTTACCGTCCTTAAAAAATATGTTTTAGTGCAATTATGGTAAATAGAACAAACACTTTTCACGGACTTCTTGAGACAACTTGAAAAGTCACGATACACTGCGTAGCACAGGCCTACGTAGGTTGGTGAAAGAAGGCCTTTTCACAAATCAGGGTGAAAAGGAATGGGCAGACTCCATCACGCCCGCCCACTGAGGATCGGTGGAGGTAGGCTAGTGGTCATCCTACTGTTGGAGTTTTCAAGCCGCCTAGGAGACCTCCAACTAGCTTAACGATTATCACAATTAAGTGATAACCGGGACCAACGGCTTTACGGCACTTCCGAAGCACGGAAACGCTCGATTTGAAAAACCACTAGGCGGTCACCCGTTCGGGTACCAACCACGACGGTGGTAGCTTAACTTGCCGATCGATTAAGAATGGCTTATCATGCTACACCACGAACGCTTCCCAGAACGAAATACGAAGCAGAATATACCTTACATTTACATAATACCGCAGACAAAAAACTTAATGCTGTGTTCCTACGCACGAGTAATGTCTTGGGGTACCCCAGGTGTTGCATGCGTTCATGTGGCTGCCGTAACCGCTTACCATCAGGCGGGCCGTATGCTTGTTTGCCACCTTAGTGGTATAAAAAAATAAATTGTTTTTTTTATTACTAAAGTCGGCACCAGGGTTGTCACTCGCGCGTTGCCGACCCTGAAGAAATCTGAAATTTGAGAGAGGTAGAGCATAGCGTTTATTCGCTCAAATAGCAGCTCGACTGGGGAAGTAGGACCTCCGCCTTACGGAATACCGCAGCCAAATAACTTTATGTTGTGTAAAGTTGTGTTCCTGCGCGTGAGTAAGGTCGCCAGAGCTCATAGGGGAGGGGGGAAAGGTCGGTAACGCGTGAGCGATACTTCGTCTGTTGCAAGCGTCCATATGGCTACGGTAACCGCTTACCATCAGGTGGGCCGTATGCTTGTATACCGACTAAGTTGCATAAAATAAAAATAAAAAAACTCTTCACAAAGCTTCACACCCTTTTTTTACTACCTATAAAACTTCTTACTCAACAAACTTTCACCTCACATGTTAATAAACCTTTTTACTTAAATATCCAGTATAAAACAGTCTCAGTATAAATCGAGACGATAATAATCTTGCTGAGGAGTTAACTAAATAATTTACCAATTAAACTTAAACGATTGAAATCAGGTGATGCTAAATAATCAATTCCATTTTTTTAATAATTTATCATGGCGCGATTACGATCGTATCTAACGTGCGCGAGATGGCGGTGAATTTTTAAAATGGCCGCCCAGGAATCTTTACAGAGTAATCATGGAGAAAGAGAATACGTAATATATTTTTTTGTCTATGGTAGGTATGTACACATGTACAGTGTGCGTTTATTTTTTATAATCTTTTATTACAGTTTCTTTTTTTGTAGAGCTCAGGGCAGTCAAATAATTATGACCTCTGTCTTATTTTATTCTGTACACACGTATATCTTATTCGGCGTAACCTATTTCTAGATATAGAAAAGAGCCCATTTTATTTTAAAAATGGAGACGTGTTACATAAGATACGTGTTAAAGATGTTGCAAGACATATTTATTTAGGAAATTTAAGGAAAATTTAGGAAATTTTAGGAAAGTTGTGCTGAGGTTGAAATGATTATTTTCTTAATGATTATTTGTTAATTAATTATTTTCTTTATTTTCTACTAAATTATAAGTATAATAATGTTTTTTGTGTTCTCTGTTTTCTGTGATTACTTCAATTTTTTGGACTTTTTAATTTACTTTTTCTTTTATCTTGTTTTTTAGTTTATATTTGCTTTATATGAAGCTTTTTGAAATACTTTTATTTTTATTACCAAAATTGAATGTTGTGACTCCTTAAAAAGTTGTACATTTATCTCTTTTCCTATTTTTGTTAGTTTAAGTTTTTTTTAATGTAACAACTACTGGTTGTCCTAATTAAATAAATAAATAAATAAATATTTATGACAAAGCTATTTTTTAATTTATACTTAGTTGTTTGTCTCTGATCCGCATGTTACCCCTGTTCCTTTTAAAAATTAATTGGCGCCAAATTCGAGCGAACGTTCCGAAACAATGTCAAAAACTTTTTGCGTTAACAGTTGGTATATAAACATTAAAAAAAACTTAAAAAAAGAAACACTCACACGAGATAAGCAAAAACGTTCCAGCGACAAATTTCTTTCGGTTTTCTGTACGTACTACCAATTGATTTTAATGTTGTGTAACATATAAACTTTTAAAACTCGACGACACTTATCTCGTAACAGCAAGGTCGAAATTTCAATGCATTTATATAAAAAAGTTGTTTGACAGCGGCAAATAAACCTTATTTCGGTTACAAGTTTTTATTCCTGAGTTTAATTGTGCGAAATCGCTGCACGCGTGTTTTGAAGTTCGAACGAAATTAGTTTAGCGACTTCTTAAATTATTTTCAACTTTATCATTCATAAAATAAGAATCAAAAAAGCACACAAGTTATTTTTGACACTTACTTTTTTAATCCCATGTTATTTTCTCGATAATTGGACTTTTGCACTTTGAACAAGTGAACTGTGACTTGACTAATTGCAATTAATATAACAGAATGTTTCTTGGCATGATTTTTACATGCAACAAGTAACGGAAATACCTTAAATCATTTTATGGTTTTTTTAAAATAATATTCTGGTTCTTTTTTTGAAAAAGTATTGATATATTTTTTTATCGTAATACATACTCTTTACATACTATACTTTTTGGAATGTTTTCGTTCAAAAACAAGCAAAAAAATCCTATTCATCAAAACTATATTCTTCTTTCTATATTTTAGAGCTGTGCTCTTATCGCTGTAGCTTCTTCCATTCCGTGGTAGATCATTAGCAACATTTTGCACCTCCTTATACGACACGTCTATTTTTACCTTCACTTGATCTATGTAACTTATTCTTGGTCTTCCTCTTCCTCGCGTTCACTCTATATTTCCTTGTATTATGTTTTTTTTAAATTCGTCGTGTCCAATAAATTCAAAATCATTTATTCAAATAGACTCTCGCAGGCACTTATGAAAAGTTTGACTCTAATACTCTAATACCGGTTCGGAAGGTTGCATTTGCTGAGAAGAGCCGGCAATAAACTCAGCAATTACTCTTTTCAAAACAAGCTTAGATTCATTACATAATATTTACATTCTAATCGCACTGAAAACAGTTGCGTGCCCCGGCGCGGCGGCAAAATTACAAAGTAGACTGAATAAATATTTAATAAGTAAATAAATAGCAAACTTAAGCAGACCAGCCCCTACAAGCAGCACCTGATAAGATGGCCAAACATCTTTCCCCTCCTATTCTCTATCATCTCCATAGTGTTCCTTTTATTTTACTCGACTCTATACGTCCTCATACACGTACAAACCATATACCTACTATTAATCTTAGAATCATTATACTTAACTACAACATGGATTTGATTTTAAAATAAATCCCGTTAGATCAATTACATTTATTTAACTATCGATCTAAGCTGGGGCTTAAACGTTTCAACAATAGAACGTAGCTACAGTTATCTTTTAATCCAACGGTTAGTTGACTTGTACTAATTGTGTACTCGGATCTGTATTATTCGATATGACTCCGCAGGTTTTTTAGGGTACCATTTATAATTTGAAATAATAAAAAAAAAAAAAAAAATTAGAAGCCGGATTTGTTTAGTTATAAGAGAGCTTAGTAGCATTTATTTTCTCAAAGAGCAGCTTGACTGGGGAAGTACCTACCTCCACAATGAGCCCTCGACAGAGCAAATTGGGGAGGGGAGAAAAGAAAGGTAACACGTGAGTTATAAGAATCTAGAGTTAAATGCTTCGTGTGTTGCAAGCGACCATGGCTAGGGCAACCGCTTACCATCAGGCGGGCCGTATGCTATATAGTAGGTTGACCACTAGCCTACCTCCACCGATCCGCAGTGGGCACGCGTGGTGGAATATCTGCCCATTCCCTTTCACCCTGATTTGTGAAAGGAGGCCTGTGCTCAGCTGTGGGACATTATATGATGAATAGGATAGAAGGATAACGCAAAACGTACGTAGGATAGTAATCAAGCTGAAAATTAGAAAAAAAGTCTTATATCATACTAGCTTCTGCTCGCGGCTTCGCCAGCATGGCCTACAGGAAACAAATGACATATTTTTCTACAACAATAAAACAAAACAAAACAACTTCATCCCGCTTCGAGGGTGGAATTATTAAAAACGCTGAGACACGTATAAATTAATTTTCAATCTTCAGCCTAAACACAAAATTTGAAGATCGTAACTTCGAAACTGACGGACTTTCCTACAAACTTTCATCCCCTATTTTAACCCATTAGGGATGGAATTTCGAAAAACCCTTTTCTTAGTGGATACCTACTCTTCAAAAAGAATATACATACCCTCTAAATTTCATGTCTCTAGGACCAGAGGTTTAGGCTGTGCGTTGGTATATCAGTCAGTCAGTTAGGAATTTGAATTTTATATACGGGGTGTATACGACAATACGACATTAAATGAATCCACGTAAACTACGTAAACTACTACTCATGTATACGATCAACTTTTGCTATGGGACCAACTTCGAAATCTGCTTTTCATACAAATGGTGTCTCCACGGCAAAAATGTATGAAAAGCTGTAATTCTCATACAATAATCGTATAACTGGTTATATAACGAAACATTTCAACACAACCGCAACAAAGAATGCAGTAAACCGATTGGAATCGAGTTTTACACATCGAGCGATACATCGATACATAGTCATATCCAAGTAGGTATCGGTATGAATGAATAAATCGGTTTTAACCACAGATGCGCCGCGCTGTCTGCCACCAGCTTCCGCTTATAGTTATTTGTGGAGCTGTGGTGGGGCTTCAATGGTGTTTGTATTAAACAGAGCAATCTAGGACGTACATATTTGGTTATTTTTGCCACAAAAAAATAAACTTTAACAAAAAAGAAGATGTAGGAAATGTAATGGTGCGTCCATGCTACGCGAAGCGAGCACGAGCCGAGCCTCGAATGAACAGGATTCGTTCGTTGCTCGCGATTTCAAGCTTGGACGTACTTAACAAGCCTTCAACGAGCGCGGTGCGAATACCTGTGTTCGTGAAAAAACTGACAATCGGGCGGAGCGCAGTCGAGCACACTACGAATACTCGTTCGAGGCTCGCAAGCCCGTCCACGCTACGCGAATCGTGCTCGCAGTGTGCTCGTTCGTTGCTCGGCTCGTGCTCGGTTCGCCAAGCATGGACGCACCATAACATATATTTTTATCATACAAGCTAAAATGTCTAAATAGGAAGTTTAATATTTTTGTGAATTTAAAATAATGAATATACAACTTAGACTAACTTAAATATCTTATAAGTAAATAAATAAATAAAAAGATGTCACCGCAGCCATTAAGTATTATTCATAAAATAAAGCAGGCTTTCATTTTAAATTGGGCTTAACCGACCTCATTACTTATTTAAAAATATTAATAATTTACCGACGGATTCGAGAAAATCAAGGTTTATTGCGCTGGAAAGTGCTAGTGGTCCTTACATAGATTTAAATCCTACCCTTCATGTGACCTTACACAGTAAATAAGACTTTACAGTGGACCAAGAACACAAAAAACGTCTTCAAAATTTAAAAGGCCGTATCCCTTACTTAATCACAAGTGAGACACGTTTCAGTTTTTGGCAGTAGTACACACGGCTACAGATCAAGCTATACATTTCCAGTATAAGCTGATCTCGCATTGTATAGGATTTCGGTACAATGGGAGGTCAGCTTATACTAGAAATGTATAGCTTGATCTGTTGCCGTGTGTACATGGGTTGAATTTAATTTTTTCTATTTTAAAACGTACCGAATTAAAAACAAAACAGTACTTTCAGTATCATAATTTATGTTACTTATGTATTATTATGCTTTAAATGGCGATGATAGTTCAGTGGTAGTGACGTCGGATGCCGAGACGAAGATCACGGCTTCAAATCCTACAATGGGCTAGAACATTCGGTGAAGGAAAACATCGTGAGGAATCCATAGCACCTATAGGCGTGTAAAGCCGTTGGTCCCGGTTATCACTTAATTGTGATAGTCGTTAAGCTAATTGGAGGCCTTCTAGGCGGCTTGATAACTCCAATAGTAGGTTGACCACTAGCCTAACTCCACCGATCCGCAGTGGGCACGCGTGGTGGGGTATCTGCCCATTCCCTTTCACCCTAATTTAGTCATTTTTATACTACTAAGGTAGCAAACAAGCATACACCTGGTGGTAAGCGGTCCCAATAACATGCAACAGCAGGGGGGGTATAACTACGAGTCACTGACATTGAAAAAAACATCTTACATAATTCTTGAGATTTTACTAAAAACCTTAAAATGTATCAAGGTTTAAATCAGCTTGAGCTACTGTCTCAGTTTCAATGTATACTGTAACAAAACAGTAGGTACAGTTTGTTAATGTACCGACAAGAGTCCTCGCGACAAGGCGCGATGGTGAGCTATAAACTCTTCACATTTAAATCCGTATAATTGAAGTGACATCAAAAGCCATTGTCTCCAAGCCAAAATAATTAAATCCACTGTCGAGACACTTGAAATAATTTGTATCGAATAAAATAATTAAGTTTTAGATGTTATAAAATGAGAGATTGTTTTTGGTAATTTTGAAGTTATGTTGTTTTATTTATTCATGCCGGAACATTCTTCTTTATTTTAAGTCAAGTTTTAATAAATATTTCGATATCAGTTTTATCTACATTTTTAACATATTTATAAAATACAATCTATAAATAGAAAATTTCCTCGAGTTTGCCGTTTCTATAGATTAAATAATATACATTGTTAACCAAGGGATGTAAGGCACAAATGGCAGGCGAGATATTTGCCAATAATTCGCGTTTAACATTTGTTACTTACACCCGAGTTAAACACTCTGCTCTTCATCCCGCTCCTTATATACTTGTAGGTCTACTTTCAAATTACGAGAGATGCAAATAAAATAAAATTTATCCATTTACTTTCTAAATTGGTATGAAAGTAAATGTATAAAGGGTCTAGCAGGATAAGGTAGGGGCAGCGGCCCCAGAGAGGTATTTTGAAAATAGCTTGTGTGCTAACATTGGCAAGATATAAAACTACCATTGACACAAATTCAGATTATCTCGCTGCGTTCTGGAGATAATGGATCAAATAGGCGCTAGAGCGGGTATTATTTATTTATATTATTTGGTATTGGTATTATTTTCAAAATACCTCTCTGGGGCCGCTGCCCTTACCTTATCCTGCTACACCCTTTTATTTTAAGCGAGTAATCGTGAAAAAGATGAATAGACGCTCTCGAAATGTGGTGCTAAAGAAGAATGCTTGGAATATCATGCATAGAGTTCCATACAAATAGGTCCATACTCAAAGAACTCCATATTAAACAGCGTCTATCCTCCTTACTGTAGACTCGCATTCAGACTTTCTTTGGACACGTCGCGGCGTGGAGATGTGTCCAAAGAGCGATTGGTGGTTCAGGGTAAAGTGAAGGGCACCAGAGCGATGGAAGATCCCCCATGCGATGGACCGACCCAATTATGGCCGCAATAGGCGGTCCCAAAAACGACTGCACCAGAAAGGCAGCAGTTAGGGAAGAATGGCGAAGTGTTGTGAAGCCCGCCACAAGTGATGGTCATAAGGACAACGACTATACTGTCAAAAGTGCAATACATAAGAAGAAGAAATGAAAGATGCTATGAGTAAGAAAGGAATAAATTCTGGTATGACAGACAGAGAAGGGCATATTGCGCCGAACTCAAATATTTAATTGGGAACATCGCAGGCAGATGACGACGAACAATTAAATAATAGCAAGTTTTATCTCTGACCATCCCAATGGTGCGTCCATGCTACGCGAACCAAGCACGAGCGGAGCGAACAACGAACGAAGAGGATTCGTTCGTTGTTTGCGTAACTAGCGTGCGAGCCTCGAATGAGCGTTCGACTCACGCGCAACTGCGCTCCGCCAGATTATCAATTTTTCGCTCGTTGTATGTAACGTTCCACACTTGACATCGCAAGCAACGAACCAATTCTGTTCGTCCGTGGACGCACCATTAGAAAGAACTCGCACGCAACCTGAGGACTAAACTTTAAATAAGTCGACTTCTCAATCCAAAAATAGAGCATGAAATGCTTTTTTAAATAATAAAAAGGCAACATTATAAAACACAACACCGCACCTTGTTAAAGGTGTCTGGATCGGAAAACTGTCTAACTCATTTTGTAATTTTTTTGGGTCAACTTAATTCGCAATGCATTCTTGGATGTCGTAGTGTTGTTTAGGTGTTTTTTGTTTTAATTGTTATTTTAGATGATTATTATCTAAAATTTAATCAAAAGTATTACTATTATATTCTTTTAATTGTTAAGGAGTATCAGTCATTGTAATGTAACATTATAAGATCAAAAATTGAATGCCATAAAATTGGTACCTTTTATTTTTAAGTGCTTTTCGTATTGTATACAGTTAAATAAACTTAATTAAATGTGATTTTTCAATCACGTAGGTAACTTTGTCTATTTTTTAATAACTAGTTACTTTGATATTGGATAAAATAAATGCCCAATTATCCTTCATATTATGTGAATATTTTTTGACCAAAAATAATTCAGTCAAAATTAAGTAGTTGTCAGGATTTATAAAGGCAACTTTTTACCTCGAAAATCAAGCGCAATAAAAACTAGAATTCTACATGTCAAATACATTTCAACCTTGGGCAGTTCACACTAACTCTCAAACGCGTTAATAAATAACAAGAGTCCCTTGTGAGCAAAACCGTCTAAGTCGAGCTTTTTCATTTTTCTTATTTTTTTTACATTTTTACTATTCACCGCGAGAAGGCACGACAATGGTTTAGTTTTTTTACTTTAGCAAACCTTTGTAGAATTCTGTTCGCGGGTTCGGTTAGAAATGTATGTTTATTTGTTTTTCTTTTCGAGTTTGACACGGTTAAAGTTTATACAAAAACTAAGAGATATTTTTATGTTAATATTTTCATGGATATTTACTTTATTTCTTGTGCGAATTTGGTCGGATATTATATTACTTTTTGAACTTGTTGACTTAAAAATGCTTTTAAACATTACAAAATAAAAAATAACTTGTACCAGATAAAATCAAACTCCTTCATAGTAAAAAAAACAATGAAAAATTAAAAAAACAACAACAGAATGTAGTTGACTCATTAAAGCTCAGTTCAAAATGTGACCAAATGACAGCCCATACATTTTAACCGCTAGACAAAAAATATCGACACTAATAAGTAGCCTGTCCGTTGCCTCCGAATTACTTCACGAGAAAAAATGTTAAATATTTTATTTACTCAACGGTGAAGTCCAAACGGGCGACATAAAGCTACATAAATCTCATATTTTTTGAGCGACATAACATTCGATTGAAAAGTTGGCGAAGAAAGGAGAGTTAGGTTATTTGTAGTGATAACACAAATGCCGTGACGGAAGGCGAGGGTTCAAAGCCATACATATGAGCTTGAGCATTCAATGAAGAAAAACATTATGAGGCAGTTATAGCACGGTTATGGATTACTTTGTAGTACCTACCTGACTGGCTCTATTCAAGTCGTATAGCGGCCGTCATGCCGATTGTCGATTGTTTCCGTAGCTACACTTGAGATCCAGTACTCTTTCAGACTTTGAGTGCTTATCACCTTTGGTCACAATCACTTACTAAGGATGCATTCAAATAAAAAAAAAATACAATACTTCATATTGATTTAGCAAAGTGCACAATATTTGTTTTTAATTATTATTTTATGAATACACAATTTAGACACCTAAAGCCTCAAAAATAATTATTTAGATCTAACTGTCTTATTTCCACAATATCCACCGACCACGAAAGCAACAATAAGTTGCCCGTCTGCACACAGCCAGCATCCTTATCTCGTATCGCGCTGTACCCACGTCAGTGCGGCGCGTTTGACACGCCATCGAGCACAATGTGTGTTTATACAACGATACCTCCGCCTGTTTAGATGTCTCACATACCTATTTATTGTATTGTTGGCAGCGTGACATGTTTTCGGCGATATATTTTGATTTGTGAATATGACAAAATCAGTGAATTGGTTGTGTTATGGAGAATGAAAACCCATGTAAATGACACGTAGGTATAGGCAGTTACGCGGGTGATACCTTACAGTCTGCAGTGGTTTAATAATACTGTGCCCCTGGAACGCAAGCTTCTATACGCTAAGGTAACCGCTTACTACCAGGCGGGCCGTATGCTTGTTTTTTATCTTGCAGTATAGAAAAAAAACTAAAAAAAGTATGAACTTATTTAGTAGTAGATGCTACAAATGTTTTAAAATGTGTTTTTTTTGTTGTGCTATTATTGCGTAGTTTCAATTAATAAATAAATTAACTAATAAAATATTAACTAATGTTGATAATTGTAATATTAAATTACAAAATAATTTTATTATCATAACAGTAATCTTACATAAAATATATGTTTTTAAACATAATATTTGAAAAAACCACAGAAAAAACACAGCATTTTTTATGGTACCAAATAAAAATAAATTACTTATAATTAATTTCTCTACTAACTAATATTAGATAAATTATTAAAAATATACACATACAATGTACACACACAAGTACCCACTTTGTTGTCCATTTCCAACTAAAAACATTCTCCAATATGTTATGTGAAACTGTCAAACTTGTCAAAGCAAAGACGAGATTATTTCTACGCTCATTTTATATATTTTTTGAGATACGACATGGTGCCGGTCAGCCTCAAATAATAAATGGACTTTGACAATGACTTCACAATATCTTGAAATGAAAGTAGGTAAGTAAGTAAACCACCACAGATTATACTATACACACAGCAATTAATTTTATGTCATAAACCTTAACTAATTTAGTGAAATAATGTTACGTAGTCGAGCTCGTTCGAGGCTCGCAAAATGCTCGTTGTGTCCATGCTTGGCAAACCGAGCACGAGCCGAGCCACGAACGAGCACACTGCGAGCACGATTCGCGTAGCGTTGACGGGCTTGCGAGCGTCGAACGAGCATTCGTAGCGTGCTCGACTGCGCTCCGCCAGATTGACAGTTTTTTCACGAGCACAGGGATTCGCATCGCGCTCGTTGTAGGCTCGTTCTCACGCTTGAAATCGCGAACAAAAAACGAATCCTGTTCGTTCGTGGCTCGGCTCGTGTTCGCTTCGCATAGCATGGACGCACCTTAAGATAAATTAAAATCCAGAATACCAACTTTAGATCTGCGGCCCAAGTCTGCTATTTCAATTGTGTTATTTGTGTTCCAATGAACTTTCAGTGTTGTCAATATTGTGACATTTTACAGTTTTTGTAGTCTACTTACTAACAGAAGTGTCATTATGTTATTATACAATTTTGAAACCACTGAAAGATCATTGGAACACAATTGAAATAGCAGACTTGGGCCCCAGAGCTTAGCTGACAAGAGCTGGGTTAACCTTTTAAAATAATCTGAAAATAGAGACCTACCAGACAACCTTACTTAGTAGTAGCACAGTCATTAAACCATATAATACACTATGGTAGTAGCTATAAAATTAATAATAATGCTTTACCATTTACCATTTTGATACACGGAATGTAAAAACACAAAATCGAAAGTCAATATTAAAAATCACACACTGATAGCTGCTAAAGCAGAATCTTAAAAGTGCCTAATTGATACAAACAATTTGTTCAGGGGCAAAAATGACGTGCCTGCTTGGAAACATACGGTTGCTTGTTTCGAACGTTCCAGCTATAAAATATTGTCATCATAGAGTTAGAATATTAGAGTGATAGTGTTAACATCATCGTTACCTACCTTGTGCGAAGCATGAGCAGGGGCTCTACCGCGTAACTTTGGTGGTAATCGTAACGAACACCATTAATTATGTAATAATATCGATAATATTACCAATGACGCGCACGCGTTTCGACGCGACGATGACCATTCGTGGGCCCTGATTGGATGAAATTCATTAATGGTGTTCGTTACGATTACCACCAAAGTTAAGCGGTAGAGCCCAGTTTCCATATGCATTCACAGATATATTATACACTAGTTAATGTACAGTCAGACCAAATGTTGATGTCGATTCCTTGTAATTATTTCTTGGTTATCGATAAAAAACGTTAAATTGACATAAATTATATGTATTTTAGTCGTTCAAACTATGTACGCGCACTACGTTTCAGTTCTATATATCATTTGACATCGACACATTCTGCCGCATTAATTATGCGACATGAGATGCAGAGGCAACGCCAATGCAACATGTATATGCAACAGCCGTGGGCCATATCTGCGACATGCGATGCTAAAATAATTTTGAAGCGTGTCGCTCCAACGTCCAGTGACAAAACGCAGCGTCTCCTTCCTAAATACAAGCTCGTACATACCAATACTCCAGGCATGTGTCTTCAGATACAATCTCGACACACGAAGCATCGCCGCGGCACTCATTATGATCTAAAAGGCAACATATCTGAGGCTTGTCCTAGTTTTTGTCCAATGTGTGAATGCAGAAATATGGTGTAAGTATTTAGATTAACGATGCGGTGCTATGCCTGTCTGGCAGACGGGTTGTTAATTTACGTAGAGGTCTTTTTATATTTTCGACGTTTATTAATAAAAACTTACGGTTAGCAACATAAAGCTGAACAGATCCAAATTCGCAAAATACCTGTTTACTTTTCTCTTTAAAAAATATTGATAGTTATAGTGTAAAGTAAGATAAGTTGCTGACTGTACCATAGATGTTCATCAAAATGAATTATTAGTTTGACTCTCGGCTTTGTTCTCTAAATAGGATGTAGTCTAACCATGGTAAGTGATGGATGATGTGGCCCACGTAAGCACACAAAACCTAGAAAGGAGCATTCTATCAAGCGCAGCTGTTGGCACCCCAGCAGATGCTTGGCTACAGATTTGAACTTTAGGCTGGTTGACAGGTGGAATAAAGGACGTAGGGTCCTTGCTATGGTTTCCTCACATTATTTCGTATCACCAAAAGCTCTATCAACAAATAACCACCTTGATCTTCGCAACCTACAAAATGTATCCTTAACTGGTGTACTTCATCTAGTTCTTTTAATTGAAATAACCACTAACGCCCAACAAACTGAGCACGAGCCGAGCGACAAACGAACAGAGTTCGTTCGTTGCTCGCGATGTCAAGTGTAGACGTACAACGAACCTAAAACACAAGGGCGATGCGAATACCTGTGTTCTTGAAAAACTGACAAATTGGCGAGGAGCGTGGACGGACTTGCGAGCCTCGAACGAGCGTTTGTCTCGCGCTCCGCAAATTGACTCATGCTCGATTTGCGTAGCGTAGACACGCCATAAGATGGAGAATACATTGGAACCTGAAACCCACTCACCATGGCCTTGAAAATCTCTAGATCGCAAGAGGCAGGAAACAAACACTTGAAACAAGTTGCACTCCCTTGTTATCCACATTTAAAGGCGATGATAGCCCCGTGGTAGTGATGTCAGATACCGATTCGAAGGTTCCGGATTCGAATCCTACAATGGGGAAACCATAGCACGGTGGCTCTCAAGGTTTTGCTGACTATACATCTGTCGCGCCAAGCGCCTATCGCTGTGTTCCGACAGCTGCACTTGAGAGCCAATTCCTTCAAGGTTTTGTGTGCTTACCACCTTCCGTCACATCGTCACTTACCATGGTGAAACTGCGGTCAAATAGGCCTATACTGAACAAAAAAACATTATAAATTATCGAATAGGCTTTAGATTGAATTCACCATCAAAATAGTTCCCTTCAAAGCAATGTTTGGAACTCTCACAATCAAAATTTCAGGCATAACCTAAGCTTCGGCATAATTAGCTAAAAAAAAGAGAACCGCCGATTTTCCAGCAAAACTTATCCGTAAAAGCATTAATTGACCATTTGCCCTTTCGATGGTAAAAGTTCAAAATTAAATTACGGGAAAGGCGCGTAAATGCACTCTTAATAAAAAATAACTCAATAATTAGTTAACCCTCGAAATGCTGGGCATTGCCCAAACGACCGACGTTGAAGAAATCGAAACGTGGGAATGGACAGACGAAATAACTTTAGGAATAGTGGAAGTAGTAGAGTAGACCAGTTTTCTTTTTTTTTGTTATATATCAGTGATATTACATTGTTCCTTGTTGTGGACTATGACTTAAATCCACCTCATTGCTAGAAGAGGCTCATGCCCCTACACTAAAGGTGGTTCAAAGCTGTTATTGATGAGATGATATTGAGTGCTTCCCCATAAAATTACCTCAAATCTACTTAGAACATACTTAGATGATTATGAAATAATGAGGTGTTATGGGATAACCGACAGAATCGAAGCGTATATAAAATCTAATTTATCAAAGCTCACATGGGTAACAACATGCGCTGCATAGTCAATGTGATGCATTGCACTGCATCGTTGCGTACTTTCGCGATCCCTATTAGGTATGCCGTTTTCTGCTGAAAATTAAACGGCTGATGTTTGCAACTCCATCTGTTTAACTCTGCTACTAGTTTGACTCTTTGCGCATGGCATGTTTTCCTGAAGTTTTTAAAGTGTGACACGGAGATTTATGAAATAATCGCTCGAATCATGATCAAAAAATAAAAATAAAAACACATAAAGGCGACTCCACACCCCTACCCGTCACAAACTGCACCAAATATCCAGTGGGCGTGTGCAGGGCGTTACAATTAAATATATATTACTGGCACCCGCCCACGTGAAACAATACGATATCTGATGGGTACAATGGGCCCCCGAACGCATTTGCAGGGTTAAGTTGAATTTTTTGGTAATTATTCGTAAAGAAGCTAACTGAGGCATTTACTAATGTGGTATTGTATTTGTTTAACGTTAGTTTAGAATTCGTAGGGATATTTATTTATTGCCTCAAAATTTTTCATAAAGAAGTTATTTACTAAACTACATAGAAATTCAAATTATATATACAAGGAAATAATTATATATAAAAAACTGCGTTTAAATCGCCGCCTGCGTATTAAAAAGGGTACAATACAAAATTCTTTATTATTTACACAAAAAACACACAATACAAAAAAATTACAAAATAAAATAGAAAGTGCAAACAATTAAGGCGGCATTATAGCTGAAGCGATAAAAAAAATTGGGTAAAATGGTTCTTAAATCTAAGTAACTAACTGACCTAATTAGCATAGATTAAATAGGTGTTCCCGGGATTAAAAGTAGTTTATTTTCAGATATACCTACTATCTAGGTCTCAAAGATCATTCACGATCGGCTCAGCGGTTTAGGCGTGTAGAAGTAACAAACCAACAGACAAAAACGAATGGACATGGATTCGGAATATTGAAGCCATTCATTTTTGGTTTGTAAATCTGAGTTAAAGATTAGTATGTCCGATTACACATAATCAGTGCGTCCATGCTACGCGTAGCGTGGATGGACTTGCGAGCCTCGAACGAGCATTCGTCTCGCGCCCGTCTGCGCTCCGCCCGATTGACAGTTTTTTCACGAACACAGGGATTCGCATCGCGCTCGTTTAGGACTACCTCTTTTCTATTATAATATATATATATTTATTACAAACAATCAATCAATCAATATATATAAAAATCAATGCCACTTTTCGTTGTAATTTTATAACTCAAGAACGGGCTCACCTTTCCAAACCAAATGTTTAGGCTTTGTTCGGACTATTTAGTAGATAGTTTATGTGAAGTTTGCACAAAAACGGTCGAGCCGTTCTTCATTTATCACATTTTTATTATTTCACTTTATACGTAGCGAAGCACGTACCGGGCCGCTAGTTAGTTATAAGTATTCTTTGAACTTTGTACTCGAACTATCCAGTTTGGTCTATGCAATTAGAGAGCTCAGAAAGACTACCGATATTAAAACTGCACTCCTGGCTTACTATGCCTACGCTTATTCCTGGCTCCGGTATGGTATTATACTATGGGGAAACAGTGTCGAAGCGGACGACCTATTTATAGTACAAAAGAAGTGCATCCGCGCACTTGTAAATATTAGAGTTCCCGAAAGTTGCCATCCACATTTCAAATCTAATAAAATTTTAACTCTGACATCCATATATTCTTGAGATCTGTAAATTTGTAAGAAAATATCCAATTTTTTTCAATAAACAAGCTGTTAGCGACGCGATCTAAATGTCGTCCTATATTTTCATTGTTTGAATTTCTTAAAATTAAATGAATTGTTTTTTGCCATATTTAAGTATTAATTGTCATTGTATTGAATTGTCTTAAGGTAAATAATGTGTAGGAAATAAAGATTTTGAGATTGTTGTGTAAAATTATTTAGAAAAATAAGACACTGAAACGCGGCATTACCGAGACGTGAGCCGTTTCAGTATTTTGTATTATTACTCCTAAAGTAATAGGAATATCTAGGTAATTATTATTGTATAAAGTATATAATGTCAATACCTAGTCGATAAACAAGTTCTCATTGTAATAGGACAGCCATTTCCAAGAAAAACCCAGTAAATAGGCAAACTACGCATTAGAAGAGCTTAGAGTACCGATAGACAGAGATAGCTAGAAAACAAACCGCTAGAAAAGGTCAAGGATTGTGAAGAAGGAAAGTGATTCGGATCACACCATCGACTCTCATTGGTCAATAATAATTAAAACTAGCGATTTGATTGGTCAGGGTACATTGCCAAAAGGTATAAATATAGACGCGGTTTTCTTGGAATGGTATTCCTACGGCAGCAACCTCCGAGAGAACAACCAAGAAGGAAAAAGAAAAGGAATAAAAGGAATAATTGTGAAATAAGGAATAAAGGAATAATTGTGAAAGTAAACTGGTGTTTTCATTGAGAGGATTGAAGATCTGCTGCAGCGAATCAACGGGCAGGCAAGAGCCCCAACGAGTACCAGCAACAGTACTGGGCAACCAAGCGCCCCGCCGACCGGGTACTTCACGTACCCCGCCGAGAGTGCTCGTCTTCCGTCTGGAAATCGGCGCACCACGGACGCAGAAGTGTTTAAAGCGCCCGCAATACCGAGTCAGGCATTGCGCCGATTCAAGATCAACGAATCATCGAGGGGAATGGATACTCGCTCGGTCCGGTCATCGAAGCGTCGAGCCGAAACCGAAGCTCGTATAGTAGTTGCCAAAAGAGAATTAGATATCGCCGAAGCCAGGTCGAAGTTGGCCTTGGTCGAATTGGAAATGATGCAGTTGGAGTCTGATGAGGAAGATGAAGCAGTCGATAAAGCTGACCGCTCGCACCACGTTGAACAGTGGCTCAACCAGTCCAACCTGCAATCAGTTAAAGCACCAGCTCAAGAAAAGAAGAGTGACTTTCAAGAGCTGGCCATGGCGATCTCCAAGCTCACTGAGAAGAGCTTAACGTCCGGAATGCCGAAGCATATGATCGAGCTTCCGAACTTCAACGGTTCCAGTGAGGAATGGCTTGCCTTCAAGAGAACCTTTGAAGACACAGCACCGACGTTCACTCACGCGCTGAACCTGGCTCGTTTAAGGCGTTCACTGCAAGGAAGGGCGAGAGAGGCAGTGAAGAGCCTACTGTTCACAGCAGAGGAGCCAACCGAAGTTTTGAAAGGACTAGAAGCGCGCTTTGGAAGACCCGGAGCATTGGCACTTTCAGAACTCGAGAAGCTGAAGAACATCTCGAGAGTGAACGAGAATCCGAATGAAGTCTGCATCTTCGCAAGCAAAGTGAAGAATGCAGTTGCAACCATCAAGGCACTTGGTAAACCACAGTACCTGAGTTCACCAGAAACCATGAAGGTCATAATTGAAAAGATGCCACCGCAGATGAAATACAGATGGTACGCCTATCATCGGAGTCGTCGTGATGAAGAACAAATGGAACTGATCCTTATCGACGACTTCTTGGAAATAGAAGCTGACATGTGTGGGGACTTCGCTTCACCTGAAGTGTTACCAGAAGCGAAGAAAACCCGTCAGCAGTTTGCCCCAACTGAAGCGCCTCGGGGGCAATGATGGAGCGAACCAAGAAGAGCCATTCATACTGCACAAGAAGGTGAAACATATCAAGAGAATAAGAAAATATGTCCCGAATGCCAAGAAGAACATTGGATTTATGAGTGTCCAAAATTCAAGACGGCTAACATCGATGCAAAGTGGGAAATGGCCAAGCAGGC
Source organism: Achlya flavicornis (assembly GCA_947623365.1). NCBI lineage: Eukaryota > Metazoa > Arthropoda > Insecta > Lepidoptera > Drepanidae > Achlya > Achlya flavicornis. Next base: position 4,838,601 of record OX392495.1, on the reverse strand, counting down.
GAAGATTTGTTTCAAATGTCTACGATTCCGACATTCAAGATTGAACTGCAAGGCCCCAACCTGCAAGAAGTGCAATAGATAGCATCATGTTATCCTGCATTCTGAAAGACCGCTTCCGTCAGCTGAAGCCAAACCCCAATGCAACGCTGTCCATGAAGATGATCCCAAAAGCAAGATATCCTCCGTGCACACCACTGCAACCGAAGGCCAAGCCTATCTAAAGATGCTGCCAGTGGATCTGTACGGACCGAAGGGTTCTAAGCGCGTACTTGCTTTACTGGACGAGGGATCGACTGTGACGTTGCTGGACTCTGCCATCGCCGAAAAGATCGGAGCAAAGGGCAAAGAAGAGGCAATCACAATAGAGACAGTTGGGGGCCAAGGCATAAGGAAGAGCAATTCTCAGCGACTTCAACTGAAGATAAGGGGAGTCCATCGAAGAGAAAAGCGACCAATTGAAGTCAGGACAATTGACAATCTGAAGCTGTCAAAACAAGGAGTCAACAAGGAACTTGTCAGCGGATGCAAGCACCTAATAAGAATCGAAGATCAACTCGTTTATGAAAAAGAAGAGCCACAGCTGTTGATCGGGCAAGACAACTGGGGGTTGATAATTTCGAGAAGGCTGAAGAAAGGCGGGTCATCGGATCCAGTAGCCTCCCTCACAAGCCTTGGTTGGGTACTTCACGGGTGCAACGCAAAGACTCCAGCTCAGATCGTCAACCACAGCAGACTTGCAGAAGTCAAAGAGCTGACAAGACCTCCGGACTTGAAATACGTCCCTACAAAAGAGAAAACACTTGGGCTCAGATTGCTGATCAATGAAGATTCACTGGCATTCAACGTAGGACTACGCAACACATCAGATGATCTGATCAGCGGCAAGAAGGTGCCTACGAAGAGAGAAGTAACCAGTGCAGTGATGTCAACATTTGACCCAATGGGATTCGCCACACCAATCTTCATTCAAGGAAAGAAGCTCGTCCAGGACATCGGGCGAACGAAGATTGGTTGGGATGAAGAAATCCTAGAAGAGCTTACGAAACCTCAAGACTGGAGATGGGTCCCCACCAAGGAAAATCCTGCCGACGACGCCACGCGGGGAGTGCCTAGGGAATTCAACCATACTTCAAAATGGTTCAACGATCCCGACTTCCTGCAACAAAGTGAAGAAGATTGGCCAACTAGAAGGTTCGATTTGGAAGAATCAGACACCGGTGAAGAAAGAAACACCCAGAAAATCGCCACAGCAAGGGCTACTGAAGAAAGACCGCCAACCCCGGAGAACTTCTCCACCTGGCCTCGTCTTCTCAGAACTATGGCACGTGTCTTCCAATTCGTCGATCTCCTGAAGATAAGAGTCGAGGCCAAGAAGCAAGTCAACGTCGCGCGCAAGAAAGAAGAGGATTGGCGGCCACAGAAGCGTCTTCAGAAGAAGCGGCCAGGGACAACCCAGTCACATAAAGAAGAGGTCAAGAAGAATTTCATTCAACTAGAAGATGTCCACTTGAAGAAAGCTGAAGAAGCCTTAATAAAAAAGTGTCAAGAAGAAAGCTTCTTCAAAGAAATCGACTGCCTGAAGAATGAAAAATCGATGTAGAAATCAAGCCGATTGAAGAAGATCGACGTGTACTTGAGCAACCAGGGTGTCGTCAAGCTGAGAAGTCGCGCAAGAAAAATTGATACAGTGACAAGAAAGACGAATCCTGCGGTGTTAGATGGAAGACACAAGATCACCAGGCTTCTCATCGAACACTACCACAAGAAGTTTCTCCATGCGAACACAGCTACGGTGATGAAGAAGATCCGGCAGAAATATTGGATCCTGGGTCTACGAGCGACAATCAAGAAGATCATCCACGAATGTCAATGGTGCAGAGTCAAGAAGAGCATACCCCAGACCCCACCTACAGGAGATCTTCCAGTCGAGCGCCTTCATCATCACCAGCATCCGTTTCACGTGCGCGGCTGTGGACTACCTCGGGCCGTTGCAAGTCACCATCGGGAGAAGAGTCAAGAAGCGCTGGGGAGCCCTGTTCACATGTCTCACAACAAGGGCTGTCCACTTGGAACTGGCGTACTCACTCAGCACCAGTTCCATGATCACAGTAAGCGCGAACCCGAGCGACGAAAAAAGCATGACACCGAACGACTTCCTCATCGGTCGTTCCTGTGGCATGATGGCGCCAGGCGAGTTCAACGACCAAGAACTCGTCGGCCGAGCAAAGTGAAGAACAGCGCAACGAATGGCAGACCACTTCTGGCAAAGATGGCTCAGGGAATACCTACCAACCCTGATGCCAAGAAAAATCAATGGAAGAGATACAACAGACCCACAAGAAGAAGACATCGTCGTGATCACCGACGCTACGCTGCCCCGCAATACATGGCCGCGTGGGCAGATGATGAAGACGTATCCTGGGCCAGACGGAAGAGTACGAGTCGTGGACGTGCGGACATCGGGAGGCGTGCTACGGCGACCGACGCGCCGCATCATCGTGCTGGTACCTGCGGGGGAGACTGTTAGCGACGCGATCTAAATGTCGTCCTATATTTTCATTGTTTGAATTTCTTAAAATTAAATGAATTGTTTTTTGCCATATTTAAGTATTAATTGTCATTGTATTGAATTGTCTTAAGGTAAATAATGTGTAGGAAATAAAGATTTTGAGATTGTTGTGTAAAATTATTTAGAAAAATAAGACACTGAAACGCGGCATTACCGAGACGTGAGCCGTTTCAGTATTTTGTATTATTACTCCTAAAGTAATAGGAATATCTAGGTAATTATTATTGTATAAAGTATATAATGTCAATACCTAGTCGATAAACAAGTTCTCATTGTAATAGGACAGCCATTTCCAAGAAAAACCCAGTAAATAGGCAAACTACGCATTAGAAGAGCTTAGAGTACCGATAGACAGAGATAGCTAGAAAACAAACCGCTAGAAAAGGTCAAGGATTGTGAAGAAGGAAAGTGATTCGGATCACACCATCGACTCTCATTGGTCAATAATAATTAAAACTAGCGATTTGATTGGTCAGGGTACATTGCCAAAAGGTATAAATATAGACGCGGTTTTCTTGGAATGGTATTCCTACGGCAGCAACCTCCGAGAGAACAACCAAGAAGGAAAAAGAAAAGGAATAAAAGGAATAATTGTGAAATAAGGAATAAAGGAATAATTGTGAAAGTAAACTGGTGTTTTCATTGAGAGGATTGAAGATCTGCTGCAGCGAATCAACGGGCAGGCAAGAGCCCCAACGAGTACCAGCAACAGTACTGGGCAACCAAGCGCCCCGCCGACCGGGTACTTCACGTACCCCGCCGAGAGTGCTCGTCTTCCAGCCCCCCCCCGCGCCCTTCGCGGCCCCCCCCCCCGGCGCCCCGCGCCCTTAGCGGTCCCCCGTGTTCCCCCGCGCCCGCGTCGCCCCCCCCCCCCCCCCCCCGCGCCCTTTCGCCCTCGGCGTCGTTCCCCCGCGCCCTTAGCGCCCCTCCCCGCGCCCCGTGTTTTACGGCGCCCGCGCCCCCCCCCGTATACCCCCGCTCTTGTTCAGCACCACCCGTGTGCTCGCCCCCCCCCCCTCCTTTTTCGTGTCACTGATCCGTCTTTGACTCTTCGGATTTCGCTCGGATCTGGTCGCGTCTTTAGTGACTTCGTCCAGCCGGCATTTTATGGTTTCAACTTGTAATATACAGTCCACTCAAGTCTCGAGCAGGTCGGATCAAGTGTGTTCGTCACACAAGCTGACAAACCGAACCGTGACCACACTAGATTACGACATAAATTAATACTTCCAACCTCTAAGTTAAAAATGCATAGCTCCGGCCCAAATATTATGGCAGTAAAAATTTACAATCACATCCCAAATATCATTAAAGACATAAATATAGACATACATTTTGAGAAGAACTTAAAAGACATATTGATAAATAAATGTTATTATGTATCTAAGTGTAAGCTAGATTTATTCTTAAAAGATAATTTATGGCCAAATGGAATAACATTTAGACGTTTTGTGCATTTTATGTACCGAACGAAGCAACGAGAATCTGTTAAAGACTCTGTTAAAGTTGGTTAGAATGTTTATTTATGGATAATACAAACAATATATATTGTAAAATAACTACTTTTAACTGTAAATCGGTTAAACGGTCATTAGATAGTGTAAGGGATATTTGTAACGTTTCGGACGTAGTAGCCCTACAGGAGACGTGGCTCCTTCCCCATGATATACCGTTATTAGGAACCATTTCTAACAGTTTTGAATATACGGGTAAGTCAGCTGTAGATACCTCGGCGGGTTTACTGACCGGAAGACCATATGGGGGAGTAGCTATACTCTGGAGGGCGGGCATTTTTGAGGGTGTGTATGTTATTGATTGTAGTAGCCCCAGACTGGTTGCAATTAGAGCCACTACGAAGGGTGGTCGTTCTGTTATCTTCTTCTCTGTATACATGCCTACAAATTCACCTGATAATTTGTCTGATTTTACGGAGGTGCTGAGTGAAATGAGTGCCATTGAGGCGAGCAATGATGTCGAGAGTCTATTTATGCTGGGTGATTTTAATGCTCACCCTTATGAACTTTTTTATAGGGAATTGCTTAGCTTTTGCACAGAACAATCTTGGATTTGTGCTGATATCGAGACACTAGGAGCTTCGTCAGGTAAATACACTTTCGTCAGCGAGGCTCATGGCTGCAGGCGTTGGTTGGATCATTGTGTTGTTTCTTTGTCGGCTTGGCATACCATTATTAATGTAGGTATAGATGAAGATGTATATATGTCGGATCATATGCCTTTATTTATTGAATGTGACCTAGGACTAGTGAGGCCAAGGCGAACAATGTCTGACTTACCTCGCAATGCGGTTAAATGGGGTGAGAGAAGTGATTCTCAAATTAAAAGCTACCATGATCTGTGTAACAATAGGATGCGAGAACTTGATTTCCCTCATGAGCTGGTGGAGTGTAGTTTCGGGTCATGCAGTTTGGTTGAGCACAGGCTTGTAATAGATAAACTGTATAATACCATTGTGTGCATACTGTCTGAATCGGCTGTTCAAACATCTTTAAATGACCAGGTAGGCCCTAAAAGATGTAAGAAGGTGTGCGGTTGGAATAGACATGTTCGTGAGGCTCATCGGGAGGCTCGGCTTAAGTTCAATATATGGGTATTGTATGGTAGACCGACTTCGGGTACAATACATGATCAGATGTGCTATGCTCGCAAAGTTTTTAAAAGTCGCCTGAGGTGGTGTCAGAATAACCAAGACCAAATAAAAATGGACATAATAGCTAAACAACGAACTGATAAAAACTTTTGTAAATTTTGGAAGTCCACGGGTAAATTGGATGTTAGGCCGAGCCTCCCAGCTAGCGTGGGGGGGTTGAGTGATCCGGGGGAGATTGCAAACATGTTTATGCAGCATTTTAAGGTGCAGTCTCCTCTTGGTCCAGCGTCGGTGCTTGATTCTGGGGCTGGTCGACGGGGGGATGAAACTCTACTAAATATATCTGCTAGTCAAGTAAAAGCCATTATAAAAAACATGAGTAGAGGCAAATCTCCTGGTCATGACGGCCTCAGTATTGAGCATTTGCGGTACGCGGGAGTTCATCTGCCGAGAGTTCTGTCCATGTTTTACTCGCTGTGTATTACCCACTCATACTTACCAGTGGAGTTAATGAAAACTATAGTGGTACCTATCATAAAGAACAGGACAGGGGACATCTCGGATAAGGGAAACTATCGCCCAATTTCTCTTGCTACGATTATGGCCAAGGTACTGGACAGTGTGCTTGACTCGTGTTTAAGTAAATACCTTAATATACAGGATGCTCAGTTCGGGTTTCGACCTGGACTGTCAACTGAGAGTGCCATTTTAAGTCTAAAGCACACTGTCCAGTATTACACCACCCGTAGAACGCCGGTGTATGCCTGTTTTCTTGACCTATCTAGGGCATTTGATCTTGTATCGTATGATATACTCTGGAGAAAGTTAGGAAGCAGGCGTGTTCCAGCTGAAGTTGTTAAAATATTTAAATTCTGGTATGCCAATCAATTGAACACTGTAAAATGGTCCAACACTTTCTCAGAAACGTATAGGTTGCAGTGCGGGGTAAGGCAGGGGGGGTTGTCGTCTCCCAAGCTCTTCAACCTGTACGTGGATGACCTGATTGCCGAGCTCAGCAGCATGCGTGATGGGTGTCGTGTGGATGGCGTTAGTATTAATAACATTAGCTACGCAGACGACATGGTGCTGCTGGCCCCGACCGCGGAGGCCATGGGTAAATTGCTGAGAGTCTGTGAGACCTATGTAGCCACACACGGACTTCTATATAATATTAAAAAGTGTGAGTATATTGTCTTTAGGCCTGTCAGTGGATATCCCGAGAGTATGCTTAACATCGCACTCAATGGATCGAACTTACGTAGAGTAAGACAGTTCAAATACCTCGGGCATATCCTTACCGACGATCTTAGAGACAATGTAGATATCGAACGGGAGCGTAGGGCATTGGCTGTCAGGAGCAATATGCTGGCTCGTAGATTTGCTCGGTGTAGTGACCAGGTCAAAATCACCCTTTTCAAGGCGTACTGTCAAAGCTTCTACACGGGCAATCTGTGGGCCGACTATGCGAAAAGATCGCTAAATGTCCTACGTGTCCAATATAATAATGCCTTCAGGATGTTGTTGCGGCTGCCTCGATTCTGTAGTGCATCGGGGATGTTCGCGCAGGCCCGCACGGATGACTTTGGGGCGATTATCCGTAAGAAAACGGCATCTCTGTTAGGGAGAGTGCGGGGCAGCCGGAATAGTATCCTGAGGACAGTAGCGGATCACTACGATTCGCCGATCATGAGGCACTTTGTGCACACACTCATTGGTATAAATTCATTGGTGTGTGCATAAAGTGTCTTGTGTGAGGGTATTTGTTTTTAATAATAAGCTCAATTTAATGTAAATTTAATTAATGTAGTACTAACCCTAGAAATAAGGCATTTTACTAACCCTAATGGATCTATGAAATCTGAATAAATAAATAAATTATTATTATTATTCGCTAGAAGATTTTTTTTCAGACAGATTTCTTGAAATGTAGCGGTGCATCTAATTATTATATTGTATTGTATTGTATTACCTTTAGGTTATTTATTTCTATTAATGTATTGCAATGCCCTAGATGAGGCCACATGTTTATACCTACCTACATTTAACTGTGTGTGTGAACTGATCATCTCGCCAGGCTGCTTCATGCACAGCAAAGCACTTGAACCTACATATTTGAGGTATGCATACAGGCTCCAATAATCTGAGGAATTGCTTTTCAAAATGCAAGCCCATTTTGAAAAGCAATTCCTTGAGGACCATAAAAGAAGAGATCTCGAGTAAAACCGAGTGGCGAGCTAGTTAACATTAAAATTACTTACGATCCTGACGATTATTTAATTTCCACTTGTCACATTTGAATTACCCAAAACTGTATCCTAAGCAACATGCGAAATAAAATAAGTCACATTTTTCTAAAAACCTACGCAGTTCATAGTGATGGAAACAATCGATTTAATTATCGATATTTTTTATACAAACTTTTCAGTTAGGTACCCAACTTCCTTAATAATATTGAAAAAGTTCTTTGTGATTTTTTGAAACTACCATACTGATTTTTATGAAAAAATGCTAGAGGATAGTAAAGCTCGGATATGTACCTACAATTTCCTCTAGGAATCTACTTTATTTGACCTGAAGAATGTCCCCACTAAAGTTAACGGAAATCAAAAATAACACGGTGTACGGTACGCATGACACTTATTTGTAAATAGTAGTTTGATTTCCTTAAATATCGATACCAAATTGTTAAAGATACAGGTAATATCATATGAATATCGCCTCATTAACTTAATTGTAATTTGACGGCAAAGTTCCCAGCGGGCTGGCAGCGTTTCCTCTTTGGATAGCTAAGCTGATGTGTTGGCGGAAAAAGCAGCGGCAGACTTGAGGACATAGATTGTAATTTGTACATATTTGTTGTAAACAAAGAAAAAATATTCTCAATATTAATTTATCGATATAACAATACAACACACAACACTACAACTCGTTAATTCCCCAAATATTCTGATACAATTAACGCTGAGAATTTTTCGCGTGCATTCAGAATTATTTAATTTGTAAAATGTTTGGTGCAACCTTTCGAATTCTTATCTCATTGCTTACGTGTGGGATAAAAATTTGTTGATTTTTGTGAACAGATAAATCCTTGATTTATGCTCAGAAATTCGTTACTGTTAGGTACAGTTCATGAAATAAAAAAAACGATTTGTTGCTCCGTTGCTGCGTGAAATAAAGATAAAGCTACTAATCAACAAACACTTCCTCATTAATTAAGGTGCTATATTGGAAAAAAATGATATCTTTGTGTCCCTGTATCTTAATTAATACAAGGGTTGGGGTTCTGAGTTTTTATTATATGATTTTTGAGATCTTAATTGAGTTTGCCAATGAAGGAAAACACGTTTGATAGAAATTTTCTCGATAAAGTTTAATTCCAAAGTAGCCTCTAAATAAAAATCTTTTTTACTGTAACTCCGTCAAGCAGGCGAATTTTACAGTGAAATTTAATGCAAAAAATTGGTAATTCATTCTTCTTATGATGTGAAGAACAGATTTTCTATACATTGCATGGTTATTTTATAAACAATTTATATTTGGTTTGGTACTTACGTCGTTTATTAAAAGCTGCCGCTTGCCTGGGCGAGTACCTGAGAGCACTATAGTCATCTCTTTTTGGCACATACGAAATTACGGTGAACGTATTTATTACTACTCTTGCATCGCTAGGATTATTCGGCCGTAGCCTTTGTCGACGACGGACCTATGCTAGTTGTCGCGACCGGCTCTCGTAGTTTTAAACATAAAATATTTTCGTAGCATATTCTTTATTGTCTTTAAAGATAGTATTATAGTTTGTAATATCGTATTAATTTAAGTTTAGTGTGATAATCTAGTTCAATAGTGCTTGTAAATATAAAGTTAGTTGTGTAGTTTTGTTTTTATTAATTTTATAGTATTTTTTTAGTGTTAAAGTTGATTTAATTATAATTTCACGACATGGGTAATATAATAAAGACCAGGAAAATCAGCATTGGGAGCAGCATTTTAGCAATTATTTATTACAGTTACATCATTATCAGTTTATCGATAGATTTAAAACGAACTTATAACCCTTCTAAGTAAAGTTTACTGCTGATATTGTATGGTCTGCATTCCTCGTACCAACCAACTTGAATTAGACGGGCTACATCCAAGGGCATTGTACTCAACACACACACATAGATATCTCGCTCCCGCCCGCCATCGTCACACAAACTGCTATCCGTCCGAGTGCGAGTTACAGACCATAAAAGCTATGATAACAACTAATTTGTTATTATATTTACGGATTCTTATTCTATTACTTTATATTACATTTTATTACCAAATACCTATAACATGATTTGATTATTATAATTATTTCTTATGGTGTACTTAGGACAACTATCTCTTTTTATGCCTAATAATGAAGAATGTTCACTAATTTAGATTTTTAGGTCTCCGTATTTTCTATAGAAAATAAAAAATACGTGTGAAAGAATTATTTCGATACGTCAATTAGTTTCCGAGATATGGAATTTTAAAATGAGCGCGCGACGCTGGATTCCACCTGCCCGTACTCGATGCGTGTGACGTCATGTTCCAACGCTCGCTCAGTCAATCGCGCTCACAGAACAAATACCCTGACGGGGTCGCGCTCTTCCGTACGTTTCCCTAGATGATTATGACTTTTTTGGTTTTTACCCGACTGACCCGAAAGGAGGGTTATGTTTTTCGAGTGTATGTATGTATGTATGTCTATTTAATTGGCACGCTCTGCAGCCTAAATGGGTTGATGGATTTAAGCATATTAGGTGCCGTTAGATTCGTCTTGACTGTAGGAGTGTCATAGGGTATATTATTTTTATATGGCGTCTACGGATAAAAAAAGAGGGGGGATATTCAAAACAAATATTTCGTTATTATAACAATATGGGTATCAAATGAAAGCTTGTGAACAGCCTATTCCACATATGTATACATTGTAATACTTTTGTGCTACCATTTTGACGTAAATTACAAAAAAACATGTTTAATGCAAGGACAGTAGGTATTGGTACCATGAGCGGTTACCGTACGTAACTCACAGAGTTGCGATGGTTGTTAGCGTTACTTTACCGTACCGCTCATTTACTTACTAATACAGCAAATACTTACAACTCATTCTGTATAAAACTAAAAAGTCTGAAATAAATTAAATTATTAAAAGAAACAAAACACAGAACACATGATTTTCTAGTATTTATATTGGAAATTTAATTAAAAAAAACAAATAACCCGACTGCGTGCGCTTGTTTTTCTCTTTTCAGTTAATTTTTGTTTTACGCAGTCGGGTTATTTGTTTCTTTTAATTAAATTTCCAATATAAATACTAGAAAATCATGTGTTGTGCCAAAATGTAATAATACAACCACCAGTCCACCGGAAAAGTTGATTTTATAATCGTTCCAATGAATGTCCAAATGTGAGAGAAATGGGTAAAAACTGTGAAGGGGTTGGATCTATTTAGAGACGAAAGCAAAGTTTATTGCTGTGAAGATAGTTTTGACGTAAGAATACTGACAGTCTATCTACTATGTACCTAACCACTTTTGTAGTGTGCAGTTATTTGATACCCCAGCGCAGCCGCGGTTTCACCCGCATGTAGCGTTTTAATTATTTTGCGCGAAACCCCTTATAAATTATCTGAAGTAAAAGAATCTTAAGTTATTCCTTATAACATCCGCTATCTACCAGTGAATGTCTCGTCTATATCGGTCCAGCCGTTTTGGAAATCAGCCGAAACAAACTAGTGTTTCACCCGGTTACAAATTGATATTTTGATATTACATATTCAATTTTATTTATTTGGATAAATAAAGTAGATTGTGTTCCTGCGCGTGAGTAAGGTAGCCAAAGCTCATTGGGGAGGGGGGAAAGGTCGGTAACGCATGAGCAATGCTACATGTGTTGCAACTATCCATTTGGCTACGGTAACCGCTTACCGTCAGGTGGGCCGTACGTATGCTTGTTTACCGACTTAGTCGTATAAAAAAAGATAAGACATAGAAAAGGTTAAGTACATCTATTCAACTCGCTACATTTGCAATATATCAATTTATTTAGTTAAATTTACTAAGAAGAGTATAAATAGGTATAGACAAACATAATTAATTTATTGTCTATAACATGAAACTTAAAAGGTAAATAAGTACCTACTTGCGTTGCAGCTATAAAATAATTATTTTAGGTATATTAGGCAGACAGGAGTAAGCATTTGCATTCTTTCTTCTTGCTTTTCGGCGGCAACGGAATAACTATTCGTCGATAAATAATAAAACTTTTAAAATATATATATGTGATTTGGACATCTTATTTAATTATGTTGTTTTATTATATTACATTGATTATTAGATTCAATTTAAAATAGTTTTACATGCTATTCTGTAGCGAAATGTGTAGACCTTATTTTAAGATTCCACCTAAATTGTACGACATTTTCTGGCGAAGTAAACAATTTCATTTCATTTCAACCAAAAGTCCATTTATTTTATGTAGATTTTACAGTTGCCCTTTTTCAAATCCAAAATACTTTCCACTAATAGCGCAAGATACCTACGTACCACCGCTAGCGGCTAATATGAGTGAACGGAGCGTTGGAACATGACGTCACCTCGCGGTCACGTGACCGTTAGCGGGCCTCGATATTTAGGGGAATTTTAAATGTCTGTAAAATCATAACTACTTGGTTTTTTTGAACGAAACAAAAACTAATGTATTTGTATACGTAATTGCTCTACTGATACAAATTTTCAAGCGCTTTTGCATACCTATTAACATTCCTCAATTTTGTAGATGCTATAAATGAAATAAAATATTTATGATTCACAGGGAACAATCTCCACAAAAATAATCCGTAGTGAAAAGATCATGGTAGAACCCATAGAATAATTTTTGGCATCCTTGGTATCGCCCGCACCGCAGCCAGCCTATGATGTCGCAGATAATGTACCACCAAAAGCATCGCATTTTTTTTTGCGATTTCATATTTGTTACCGTAGTAAAAGTTGACCGTATACAGGAGTACTTTACGTGGTTTCATTTAATTTCGTATTGTCGTATCCACCCCGTATACCCTTTTCATTACCCGCAGCATATATACTTCATCATCATCATCATGATCAGCCTATAATGTCCCACTGCTGAGCACAGGCCTCCTTTCACAAATGAGAGTGAAAGGGAATGGGCAGATACTCCACCACGCGTGCCCACTGCGGATTGGTGGAGGTAGGCTAGTGGTCAACCTACTGTTGGAATTTTTCAAGCCGCCTAGTAGGCATCCAACTAGCTTAACGACTATCACAATTAAGTGATAACCGAGACCAACGGCTTTACGTGCCTTCCGAAGCACGGAAACGCTCGATATGAAATACCACTAGACGGTCACCCATCCAGGTACCGACCACGACAGACGTAGCTTAACTTTGCCGATCGATTAAGAACGGCTAATCATGCTACACCACGAGCGCTTCCTTATATATACTGATATATACTTACACAGTATAAACTCGTATTTACGTACAAATATGAGTAATTACTATAGCTTTTGGTTAAAAATCATTTATAACAAGTGTAATAAAAAAATAAACTTTTACTGCTCTCCTGTAAAATATACTTTGTAATTTAAACGATGGCGGTTCGGCTTTCGTGTTTCTGCCGGCGTCGCCCGAGTCCGGCCGAACGTATCTAGCGGTGGCGGGATTTTTTAAAACTTTGATAGTTCTCTAGGGGCGGTGCCCCCCGCGCGGCCGGCTAGGCCACGCCTTTCAAGGAACGATTTATTTCCACGGTGTCATCTTAATATGTTATTTGACCGGCCAGTTAGCGTGTATTCCTATCCTATCACGCTGAAGGTCGTGGGTTCGATTCCCACCCGATATAGGTACATGTGTGTGCATGAACATGTCTACATGTCCTGAGTTTGGATGTAATAATAAGTACCTACGTAAATAGTAACTGGGTTTCATAGTATGTACAAACTCTGCTTAGTTTGGGCACTTGGGTCTTTTTTTTTTTATGCAACTAAGTCGGTAAACAAGCATACGGCCCGCCTGATGGTAAGCGGTTACCGTAGCCATATCGACGCCTGCAACACAAGAAGCATTGCTCACGCGTTACCGACCTTTCCCCCCTCCCCTATGAGCTCTGGCGACCTTACTCACGCGCAGGAACACAACTTTACACAACATAAAGTTATTTGGCTGCGGTATTCTGTAATGTGGAGGTACTTCCCCAGTCGAGCTGCTCTTTGAGCGAATAAACGCTATGCTCTACCTCTCTCGCTCGATAAGATAGCCGTATGTGATAATGTTCAAGGATGAAAAAATGTTTAAAACCTCATCTTTTGACACGGGTTATACTTATTCAAAGATGCTAGATCGATAAATACTTCATCGCAAACATACAATTATAGCAATTAATATAAATTGGAATTAGAACGACTTAACCCTTCGTTTCAATAAAAATAATTCAAAGAAAGGGAAATCAAACGTTTGGCTGTCATAAAAACATATTTTTTACGATTCAAGCTAGTATAGGAGCGTGTGTGTAAAGTTTTAACAAAATACAATCAGTGACAGCTGTCAAAATTGACAATGACATGTACAATATCTTGTTAATAAAATAAAATAGGCTATCCAAAGAGGAAAGGCTATCAGCCTTCTGGGAACCTTGCCGTTATTCGGAAGCAGCGGTAGACTTGAGGAAATTTTCTATATATAGATTGTAATTTGTGCATATATTTGTAAATAAAGAATACTAAGAATACTTGATATAAAATTTCTACAAATAATGTAAAATTAACATACCTATTATATCTTAAATTCAACTAAATCCCAATCTACTTCATTACATGTCTCAGATGTCAAATACTCAAGATAGTACTTACGTCTTTCTCGCAGAATGAGACAGTATCGATGCTCGGAGCTAAAATATAGATTACATTGAAATTGTCTGAGCTTTATTGATCTTTGTTCAAGTTATACCTCATAATTTTAAGTGGTTTTGTTGTTAAAATTTAAGCATCACTCTATTTGTTACTGCTTGATTTAGTTTAGTTGATTGAATTATTATTACAAATAATCTTAATATAAAATTATTAAAAGTTTAGACTGCTGTAGAAACAAATTTAATGCAAGTTTTTATATTCAAAGAAATATCCATAGAAATAAATATACCTAGAAAGAACATCGCCAGGCTGCTGCGCGTAACAGCTACGTTTTACGCTCCCTCTGCGTTATTCTCCTTGTCATAGTAACGTTCATAATGATAATGATCGCAGTTGTTGAAATATTCCAATTAAAATCGGGAGAAATTTAAATATTAAACATTATTTTGCAACTTTATTTATTTTTATTTGATTTAGCCCCTAACAGTTAGGGGCTATTTTTATCGACGCGTGCACAGCTTCGACGCTCAATCTGGATGTATCCTTAATCAAAGGATCTATCCTTGATTTTACTGTTGTGGATTGATAGGTATATGACGAGTACATTTCTAATAATTAGTGTCAAATACAATTCAGAATCCAATCAAGGTTAGTTTGAATATTGAAATCGGACGTTATCTACCTCCCAGCCTACATCCCGTAAAGGATCGCAGTCGGGGCGCGAGCGCAACCCACCAAAGCTATAATTTGCCTGTCAAACACTTTTTAAGACACGTCATTCATACACGCATGCGCCGGAACATTTCATTATCTATGAATCCCGCCGTAACCGTTAATTTACTCTTTTCAAATTTCGAACTCGTTCGTTCAACTGTTTTATGGTATGTAGATTCTCTTTTGGAGTTCGCTTTTGTTCTTTGATTCCTAATGGTGCGTCCATGCTTAGCGAACCGAGCACGAGCCGAGCCTCGAACGAGCACAATGCGAGCAAGATTCGCTTAGCGTGGACGGGCTCGCGAGCCTCGAACGAGCGCGATTGTCAGTTTTTTCACGTACAAAGGGATTCGCATCGTGCTCGTTGTATGCTCGTTCGTGGCTCGGCTCGTGCTCGGTTCGCCAAGCATGGACGCACCATAATGCTAAGCGTCTCACACGTACCGCAACCACACCACAGCGTTCGCGACAAAATGCAGACAAGCTGTTGTTACGTGTGAATAGTTTCGCTGCGGCTTTTGCGGCTACGTTGTGGTAGCTACAAAAACCGCCTTGTTCACAGTGTCGCTGGTGGTTGCGTTTTGGTTGCGACGAGCTGCGGTGTGTTCGGTATCACGGTCGATAGTGACGGCAAAATGTGGTCCGTGTTAATTATTCTACTAATTTTCAAAACAAATTAGCGCTCGCCCACGTGGTGTGCCTGGATATAGTTGTAAAAAAAAAGTAAAAAAAATCAACGCACAATTATGACAATCCTAACTAATATTGTAAATGCGTTTGTTTGTTTGTTCCGCCTTCACGCCTCAACTACTCAACGGATCATAATGAAATTTGGTATGCAGATAGCCTATGGTATGGAAAAGGACATAGGCTTCTTATCCCGGGAACGCGGGTGAAACCGCGGGGGACAGCTAGTAATTCATATTATGAAAAACTTAACAATATCCCGACTTTTACATTTCGATTATGCACATCCTCCCAGGTTAAACTTTACCTACACGAACTTACTGTGCACCTAGGAAAGGCGGGAGGAACCTACTTGAACCTAAAATACGGTCTCTACTAAAGATAAGCTAGGAACATTACTTACAATTTGTCTACCCGCATTTGGAATTTATTTTCAGAAACGTGGACTCACATTCACATCGCCAGTAGGTAAGGCCATCTATTGGTCGAGATTTGAACTTAACATTTTTAAAGAAGAACTAACGGTAAACAAGCATACGGCCTGCCTAGTGGTAAGCGGTTACCGTCGACCCTTTTCTCTCCCCAATAAGGAAGGAACATTTGGCAGCCGTATTCTGTAATCGACTTTTAGATTAGAGCAATGCTCTATCTCTCTCTTTTATTAGGTACCTACTACATATTTGCTCCTAGTTTCTGCCCACGTTCCTGATAGATTTAATGTTTTTCCGGGTTATGATCTACTTGCGTGCCAAATTTCATCAGGATTGGTTAAGCCGTTAAGGGTCAAAGGTAACAAAACTCACTTTCGAATTGATTATATTACTACCTGTAACCGGCGGTTTCACCCGCGTTACCGAAATAAAATAGCCTATGACACTCGTCGATAATGTAGCTTCTTATTGGTGAAAGAATTTTTCAAAGCCGACTTGTAGTTCCTGAGATTAGCCCGTATAACCAAACAAAGGAACTCGTCCTCTTTAAGTATTATTATAGATAGTTGGATTAGAATAGACTTGAAGAAGTATAAAAAGAGTTAACGGATGCAGAAATTAATTTCATTTAGGACATTATTATGGTATACCCCTATGGGTAATACTGGTAAATTGGATTATAATCAACGGTAATTGATTGATAAATATGGGATGTTTAATAAATAACACCATATCCTGTTTTTTATTTGTGATAGTACTTGTAATCTATACTAATATTATACAGAGGTAAAGTTTGTTAGTTTGTATGTGGGAGATATAAATCTCCGGAACTTCTGATTCTGATACTGAAAATTCATTCAGTAATATGAAGCTACATTATTTTAGACTGCTATAGGCTACTTTTACACTCATGGAACGCGAGTGAAACCGCAGGGGATAGCAAGTTTAACATAAATAACACATAGGTAACAAAGGCAGGCTAGCAGAGAGAGGTAGAGCATACCGTTTATTCGCTCAAAGAGCAGCTCGACTGGGGAAGTACTTCCACCTTACAGAATACCGCAGCCAAATAACTTTATGTGGTGTAACGTTGTGTTCCTGCGCGTGAGTAAGGTCGCCAGAGCTCATAGGGGAGGGGGGAAAGGTCGGTAACGCGTGAGCGATGCTTCTCATGTTGCAAAAGTCCATATGGCTACGATAACCGCTTACCATCAGGCGGGCCGTATGCTTTATTACCGATTTAGTTGTATAAAAAACAAATACAGACAATAACAATAGCTGATCCAAATAGTTGCCAGTTGAAATTGCTTTATGTCGATGCAAATCCTCTGATCGAGGTATTCCTCAGTCCTCTGGTCGCGGGAAGCCTCGATCAGGCGCTTCGATTCATCAGGAAAAGGCGATGTGCTCTAAATATGTAGTCTAGTCTCATAGGTTGTTCACCTAATACCTAGGTAACTCCTGATAGTATTGTCATGCCCTCGCTCTTCTCTACTCAGCTGTTCGTATGCGTGAGATTCATATCATTTTGTCCCACTGCTGAGCACAGGCCTCCACCACGCGTGCCCACTGCAGATCGGTGGAGGCAGGCTAGTGTTCAACCTACTGTTGGAGTTTTTAAGCCGCCTAGGAGGCCTCCGTCTAGCTAAAACGACTATCACAATTAAGTGATAACCGGGACCTACGGCTTTACGTGTCCGGTCACCCAACCAATTACCGGCCACACCGGTGGTAGCTTAACTTTGCCGATCGATTAAGAACAGCCATCGAACAAATAAGAAGCGTAATGACGTCGATTTTGCTTTGCAATCTATTTCGCCAATTTGCCACCATCCACAATGCTCTCTGATTGGCTAAGACAGGACTCATGCGCTCTGATTGGCCAAGTCAAGAATACATGATGGAGTGATTGGTCCTTACTGTTCAAAATCAGTGACAAAACACTGACTAGTTTCGGAATCAAATTGCTCGGTATTACTACTCTAAGGGTTTATTCCTCGATGAGAACAGCTAACCATACTACACGACGAGATTCGTATTATATTTTTATTGTGTTTTTTATCATCTAATGGTGCGTCCATGCTTAGCGAACCGAGCACGAGCCGAGACTCGAACGAGCACTCTGCGAGCACGATTCGCGTAGCGTGGACGGGCTCGCGAGCCTCGAACGAGCGCGATTGTCAGTTTTTTCACGAATAAAGGGATTCGCATCGTGCTCGTTCGTGGCTCTGCTCGTGCTCGATTCGCGTAGCATGGACGCACCATTATGTTATTTATTTGAGGCCCCAATCCCTACCCTATTACAGATTGTAACACATTTTACTTACATAATAAAAAATGAACATCCAAACGGGATGCATCTACTCAAAAACTGATAGCAGGAAAGCTAAAGTAAATATTTTGAAAACAGAACGTCTCGATCTTAACGCCACCTGTCAATATACGCGGTTTTAAACGTCAACATAACACAAAAAATGCAGTCAAGTGCCACATCTTGTTAGTCTGAGACATGTAACAGAACTTGTTGATGCTTGTTTTATTTATTTAATATTTTAATAAATCCCAATAATCATGTCAAAGTATTTCAAAACTTCTTCTTGGGATGTTTTCCTTACCTGAATTTGCCTGACTCGAATCAAAGTTCAGTTAACCGTAGGTTAACTCAGCAATTTTTTTGATTTCATATCTTATTAAGGCGAAGAACTTAAGATTATTGTAACACTTTCGCTATTATATTTGTAGCAGTATTCCAGTCATAATTTTGTGTAAAAATTAAATATTATCTACAGTGCAGCCGCCGAGAGAATGCGTTTCTAACACCTGCGGGGCGATTACGTAACTAAATCGAATTGAAATCGGTTCAATATATCGGTTTTCTGATAACTTTTTTACGTTCTGCTAATTGTAAATACAAACAGTGGTTCATTAGAAATGGAACCATTTCCGATTTTGTAATATTTCTACCGATTCAGAGGTAATTTCCATCTGAATTTCATTGCAATAAAGTTACGTAATCCACGTACAGTTAATATTGAGCTAATCTCGTAAATGGCTAATCCTAATACGATGGGACTTTCACAGGATTGTTCAGTATTGTCTTAGGCATAGTTTAATGAAAGTCCCATCTTAATTAGATCAGCCGTTTCCGTGATTTGCTTAATATTAACGGGTGTGAGAAAATACGAGCGCTAATTCACCTTGACTAGGTGTCTATGTTAGTCAGACAGTTCGATTCAACCGTGCACCACATTTTACAAAAATATCACCATCAAAATCAGAGCTGCGAAATAAAAAAAATAAAAAAGCTATTATTTAATACGTTTTAACAAGGAAAAGGGTCGTATTTCTCCCATAACATAGTTAAAAAAGTCACTCAACAAGCTTTGTCGAAAAAAAACCTGTTTTTGTCATGTTACAACGTTAAGTTATGGATGCGTTCGCGCAGATAACAGATTGACTTTTATTTCGGTACAGGCGAGGACATAAGTAAATTGTTTTTTTTTTGTGATTTCTTGTAATCTTCTATAGCTTCCGCCTCATAGTTTAATCTGCGTTTCCGTGGAATCTAATGTTTTTTTTCGAATTCCCAGATATGTTCCAAATCTCTGTGGCAAGTATTCGTTTTGCCGCTCATGTGCGATGACGTCACAAATATTAAAACTCTCACATCTATTATTTTAGATGTTAAAAATGCATTTACATTTAAATAAACAAATAATTTTAAAATCTATACGAATCACGGTTCTAAAAATGTCAAAGTTTTCGTTTCACAGTAATGTAAGTACTTCAAATCATCTTACATAATTGTATTTGACAAAGACAACCCTTTCTTGTCCATTTTTCCACACAATCCAAAAAAATATTATAAAGATAAATGCTTAAACTTTTCAACCGAAGTATACCAGAAACAAAAAATCAACCCATGTGCCGGCGCAGGCGCATCTGTCGCTCAGCTCCTACTGTGCGCCATTCATGCACTCACGTCTGTGCGTCTGTCTGTTAGCACTTATCTTCTCACCGAGGAGCCATGTAGTAGAGTTAGTAGGTGTGTTTGATTTCAGGTAGGTATTTTTGAAAATACTGAAATAAGAAAAAATAAATAAAGGATATTGCAGCTTTTGGTTTACTCTATTAATAGCAAGTAACAGTTAAATTATCTTTATTGTAAACTAGCTTTCCCCCGCGGTTTCACCCGGGCTAAAAAGGAGCTTATGTTAATCGCCAATTATCTTAGGCTATCTGCCTGTCACTCGCATTCACATTTTATATTATTATAATATATTTACATTATTAATTGTAAGGATGAACTCTTACAATCTCGTTTCTTATTTTCTTCCTTATTATTTAAATTATCTTATTTTATTATACTGCCAGCATAATAAATAGTAATTATTAGCTGTCTCCCTTCTGTTCACCTGCGATCCCCTATTTTACACACTAAGGGGTGGAATTTCGAAAAATCCCTTCTTAGTTTAGGAGTGCCGAAAATTTCTTTGTTGTTTTGGTGATTGCCGTTTTGCTCGCACCTTGTCATCAACATTGATCGAGACCTCCGGAAACCAGCGGGCGGGGAGCTTATTCCGCCAACGCGTCAGTTTGGCTATCCAAAGAGGAAACGCTGCCAGCCTCCTTGCCGTTAATATTTTCTGAATCTTAAAGTTTCTTGCCGGAGTCTTCTCATTTCAAGTGTATTCCGAACCGGTGATAAATTAAAGTGTATGTACCAATTTAACGTTCATAAGTGCCTTACCAGGGCCTAAACTGAATAAATGACTTTTTGATTTTGATTTTGAATCGGAAGCAGCGGCAGGCTTGAGGAAATTTTCTATATATAGATTGTATTTTGTACATATTTGTTGTAAATAAAAATTATACTTCTGGAGTAAATTGGAAAAATAATAAAAACAAAATAAATTAATAATACCTCGTGACAATTTATTATAAGCATATGGTACGTGCATGGTACGCAAACCGGGCACGACCCGAGCCACGAACGAACAGAATTCGTTCGTGGCTCGCGATGTCAAGTATGCACGTTAAATCATTTTACCAACAGACTTCAGTAATAACATTTTTATGTATAAATACTTTTTTTATGACTCTCCTAATAGTAGACATACAATTCGTACAGCTACAAACCCCATAACACCACAGATAAGAAACGCATTATTTGTCCTATCAGATCCTGGTGATCCATGTCACAGTGTACCCTACTATATGCCATTCAATCGCTCACCGTCTGCCTGCCTGTCTGAAGATCCAATTTGAAGTTAAGAGTGGCATAGTGTCTTGCCCATTAACTTTACATAGTGCACATTTATTTTATCGAAGGCTCAAGTCGATGTAAATACATGATCAATACTGCTAATAAAACCTGACTACCTACTTTATAAGTTCCTTGGGATTGGGGTGGTAGAGCAGGCTGATCTGACGGGCCAGCTGGCGTGGTTGGTTAAGACTCTTTTTAAGATTGTACCTATCGCGTCGCAGGTCGTGGGTTCGATTCCCACATAGGACATGCATTTGTGTGCATGAGCATGTCTTAAGATTCTACCTATCGCGTCGCAGGTCGTGGGTTCGATTCCCACATAGGACATGCATTTGTGTGCATGAACATGTCTTTATGTCCTGAGTCTGGGTGTAATTATGTATATTAAGTATGTATTTACAAACAAAAAGTAGTATATGTGTTATATCAGTTATCTGGTTTCCATAGTACAAGCTCTGCTTAGTTTTGGATCAGATGACCGTGTGTGAGCAATGTCCCAGGATATTATTATTATTATTATTATATACCTGGTTATTATTATCAATATCACCATATTTCTATTAACTTTTTACGATTGACAAGATAAAGTAAACAGAGTCAGTATTTCCTGACTCTTACGTTCTAGCTAGGGACTTTCAGGCCATAGAGTAAAGGCTTATAGTTGTGGTTGGGCCAGTGGATAAACGCAAGTCAATTTGATTGATTCAATCAATCATCAATTTGTTGGGCGATGGCTGCCACACGCGTCATACTTGTGAACAGGTGCTGCTTGTGGGGGCTGGTCTTTGTTGCCGCCGCGCCGGGGCACACAATTGTTGTCAGTGCGATTAGAATGTAAATATTATTTAATGAATTTAAGCTTGTTTTGAAAAGAGTAATTGCTGAGTTTTTTGCCGGCTCTTCTCAGCAAATGCAACCTTCCGTACTAGTATTAGAGAATTAGAGTCAGACTTTTCATAAGTGTCTGCGAAGGTCTACTTATTTGAATAAATAATTTTGAATTGAATTTTTAATTTTTTGATGAAATTTGAATTTGTGAGTGCAGGATTATTTACGTATCTGCGGAGGACTCTCTCAGCTTCATATATTTTCATCATTATTACCTTCCCGAGGCAGCATCCTGTAACGTTATAAATAAATTAAAATACATTTCCTTCTTAATATTGAACTGAAATCGAATGCTATCGTTTGATCATATTAAAAGCTCAAAATTTAAACATCACTGTGTATGTTCCATTGAACCCGCCATTGCGGTCTTTGATTAATCCACCTTTGTGTGCACTTTATTTATTTCGACGTCATAATTCAAAATTGTAGGTAGGGGCACTATAATTTTAAGAAATTTCAGGACATTTAGCTTATGGGCCTTCCACATCATCACTCGTTAAAAAAGTGTTAAATTTTATATTACATTATTAAAAAAGGATAAATTTACATATTTTTTAAAGATTTTAAAACTTATTTAAGTGAATATAATGGGATTTAGCCCAAAGGAGGGCAAGAAATTTATTCGTTTCCTCATAAACCAATACATTTTCACTTAGTTTTTATAACTTAAACTCCAAATTGAAAGCTAATTGAAGGTACAATTAATTTAACCTTAAAATAGCTCTAGTTTTATCGTAGTAAATAAACTAGATTAAAAATTAATTGCATTTCTATTATATATTAAAAAAACTTTCCGATTATAATCAAAAACCTGTAGCCAAAATACTTTTACTCAAAGTTTTCAATGATAAGTAGGTAAATAAGCAAATAATGATTCGCAACAAATTCATGGTCACTACACTCATCTTCGTAAAGATCTCACAGATAGAGAAGCATGCACCAAAAAATATGGATTCCTCCATTGCACCAATGCAAAATACGAAAAATAATCCGCAGAGCGTTCATTACCGAACCCATAACAGATCGGAATCTTTGAATGTTGTTTATTTACTAAATTCCCGAAAATTATGAGGTAATATTTTACATAAATGATTTATGGGATATTTCAATCTGATTGTACGCCCAATTTCGATATTAAATATGAAAAAAGTAATTTTGAATGCTTTTTAATATAAAAGTGTAGTTTATTTTTTCATAGTAATTTATTTTCCTTGGAATGAGTTGAGATCAATTGATCAGTGAGGTTAATCAAAGTTCAATACGGTCAGAAACTCGATGAAAGTCTGGTTTGGATAATTGGTTCTCTACCTTATGTTTTAAATGCACTTAAAATAATATCGGGTCTATTCGTGCAAAGACTTTTAAAATATTAATTACTAGCATCTGCTCGCGGCTTCGCTCGCGTCTTTTCTACAACAATAAAAGACAACAAAACAAAACAACTCCATCCCGCTTCGAGGGTGGGATTATTAAAAACGCTGAGACACGTATAAATTAATTTTCAATCTTCAGCTTAAATACAAAATTTGAATACCTAACTAACTTCGAAACTGACGGACTTTCATACAAACTTTCATCCCATATTTAACCCCCTTAGGGGTGGAATTTCGAAAAACCCTTTCTTAGTGGATACCTGCTCTTCACAAAGAATACACCCTTCAAATTTAATTTCTCTAGGACCAGCGGTTTAGGCTGTGCGTTGATATATCAGTCAATCAGTCAGTCAGTCAGGACTTTGAATTTTATATATATAGATTTTGACTAACTCGTTCCGATGATGATGAAAACATTTTATTCGAAGTTTAAAAAGTATTATTGTTCTGAAGAGATTATTTTCTTTATAAGTTGTCAACACTAATTAAGTAAGTCTTCAAGCGTGCAACATCTGGGTATTGGCAAATATTGAAATTAAACAAATAATCATGGCGAGATTGGTACAAAAAAATAAAGATTTTTAGAGACGTTGAAATGACGTTATTATTAATGCTTGGTGCCTAAGTAATAACTAGAGGCATTTAAAATATTTTTAGATCATCGGGATAGAAATGCAACATTCTATGCCATGCCGGCAAATCGCGATCAAAACCATTATGTTGTTGTTATGTTTTGCCGTGTTTATAAAATATTTCATATGTTGCTGGTAATAGTGGTAATGTAATCTCAACATTGGAAGTTATTCAAAACTCTATAACTGTTTTACTTTTTTGTTAAATTCAATTCAAATTCATTTATTTGCTTAAAAATGTGGGTTATTAAATATGTCATTCATTTTACAATGAAAGTTCCAACACATTACCGTTTCCGGCATGCAAAAGAAAGGCAATGTATAGATCTCGCCATGATTCTTTCAAGTTCATACGTTTATTGACCATCAATCGAAGACATAAATCGTTTCCAAAGTACCACAACTATCATTATTATCATATGACTTATTTTATTTATTTTGATGAAAACCCATGTCCAATCTTAACTATGTGCCCAAACGTTGTATCTAGACATATGAACCTGTGATATTTGACGTCACTTCCACAGCTATCACCGCTCAAGATTTAGCTTAGGTAGAAGGCTCATAGCCAAGTTTGCCCATTGCTCCTTAAATTTGCATATCTGAATTGAATCGACCTTACAGACGAGAATATTTACATAAAACTTTATACACAAACAAATGATATGAAAAATAAAAAAGAACTTATTGTTTGTTTATTGAAATCGTAAATCACGGCCAGGATGTGTCATTGCCAAGTTTTTGGTCCATTGGTTTCCAATTATTTATTCTATTGAGGCGGATTTCTTTTCGCTTCTTTCTTTTGAGTTATAAGACGAATGACTATGGTATATTACATTAAATTATTAACTTGGATTGTACATACATAATATCCTGTAAAATAATAACATCAATAAATCTAGTATAAAGAAAACAGTATAATAAAAAAAACAGATACGTGTCTGCAAAGTAGGCTAAAAAGTATGAAATAAATCAAACAGTGAAAGAGTTCAATTCAATATTTCGGTTGAGGAATTCCATCATATCTTCAAAGTCTATGATCAGATCATGATAAAAATTATAATGGGACCACCTCGGAATCTAACGTGATATAATACAGTTTAAACTATAGAAATCGCATTTATAAAGAAAACAAACGCGTCCAACATAGAACCTCTTTTTTTAAGTTTGTTAAAAAGATTATTTTTACTTGCAACAATATCTTATACTTTAGCCTCTTTAAAAAAATAATTATGCACTAACAAAGTTGCATGAGACAGAATATTATAAAAAAAACATAAATAAATACAGAATAGTTACATACGTATTCTGCAATTTTCACCCAGTATCATTGAATTCGCAAATAAACAGTCATTTTTATAATATCAGTATTAATTTCCGACATTTCCGACGACATTAACATCTGCGTGTATTAACATCGACATTTATGACAGTGTCACTTTTAACCGCAATGAAATAAAGATTTACAATCTGAACGCACTCGTAGGGCACCTTGCCATGAGCGTTCCGTTTGTACAGAGCAGTGTTCCGTAGAACTAGAAACAGATATCGAATGTCTCTATATATCCTACTTATATAGTCATGCGAAAGTAAGTTTATGTGTTGGTCCCGGTTATCAGGCCTCCAAGGTGGTTTGAAAACTCCAACGGTAGGTTGACCATTAGCCTACCTCCACCAATCCACAGTAGGCAAGCGTGGTGGAGTATCTGCCCATTCCATTTCACCCTGATTAGTGAAAGGACGCCTGTGCTCAGCAGTGGGACATTATAGGCTGATGATGATGATGAAGTTTATGTGTTACCTCTTGACGCCTCAACGGCTCTACAAATGGTGATGAAATTTGATACGCAGATATATCATAACCTGGAATAACATATGGAATACTTTTTATCCCGTTTACATATGAGATCCCGCAGGAATGTGGGTGACACCGATGGATGAAAACTATAGTAGGTAATAAATAAAGTGTTGACCTTCTATTTGTATTATTTTGCTCCTTTTTGGTAGAAATGGTAAACATTTGCTAGAGGCTAGATCTGGCTTGAAGGGTAGGTT
Organism: Achlya flavicornis; assembly: GCA_947623365.1. Lineage (NCBI taxonomy): Eukaryota > Metazoa > Arthropoda > Insecta > Lepidoptera > Drepanidae > Achlya > Achlya flavicornis. Next base: position 4,812,488 of record OX392495.1, on the reverse strand, counting down.
TATTAGGTGACTTTTAATTTGAATTCAAAGTAAGAATTAGTTAGGTTACCAACTTTTTCATTTGAGTTTAATAATTATTCTTCCGGTTTTTTGATAACTCCACTGTACCCTAACTATAACTAACATGCTCGTCACTCACCAAAAATGGGACACTTCATTAAATGTCAATTATTATATTCGATGGTCCTCGACTTCGCCTCTTCACCGACAATACATGTTTGCGTACATCTGCTCTTTTTTTTAAACTTCAAAAGTATCACAAAAGAATTCTGTTAGTATGCCTTGAGGCGTTAAATTTTGATCTCCGAAGGATCTCCAACAAAAGATGTCGATTGTATTGTTCAGAATGTCAACCTTACATTCTAAAGTCCGTTTCGTTCCAAATTCAAAAATGCTTAAGAACGAAAATCGCAATTCGTATTTTTTTTCTTTAAAATTAAAGCTGGCATTGTGCCTATGAATGGTGGTTAGAAAAAAAGGTTTTACGCTCGGAGCGAATTTCGAAAAGTTCTAAAAATGTAACAAGATACGACAATTTATTTTTGGAGTTTGGGGTTTTTAATGAAAGCAGATTATATTTATACGATTTTGCGTAAATGTATTGCGTTACGAAAGTTCCCCTTACTTCTTAATAAGTTTGAAACATTATATTTTTTTCATAAATTTGAAAGGATGTTTGTCCAATTATCTTTATAAATTATCGTACCTTAATTATCGTGAAACAGCACAGGCGTCCTTTCACAAATCAGGGTGAAAAGGAATGGGCAGATACTCCACCACGCGTGCCCACTGCGGATCGGTGGAGGTAGACTAGTGGTCAACCTACTGTTGGAGTTTTCAAGCCGCTTAGAAGGCCTCTAACTATCTTAACGAGTATCACAATTAAGGGACCAAGGGCTTTACGTGCCTTCCGAAGCACGGAAACGCTCGATTTGAAATACCACTAGGCGGTCACCCATCCAGGTATTGACCACGACGGTAGTAGCTTAACTTGCCTTACGATTAAGAACAGCTTATCATGCCACACCGTGAACGGTTCAACTCTAGTCACATTAAAATCATAGGTTTACAAAGATTATAAACACGTTTAACTTTCTATTTTATTTGACGAAAATTTAGTATACAAAATTTATTATTATTTTGTATGGAAACATCAATAATTCTAGCATTAACCTGACCACACGCAAAAACCAATAAATTAGTTTAAAAGTGACAAAAAACACTTCTACAGTAGATAAGGCTAGTTTGATTTGATTGTAGGTCGTTTTATAACATTACGGAATTGATACGATCTCAATACGATTTAGTTAAGTAACGCTATATATGACCATACAAAAACGCTTTAGTTTTAAATTTAAAAATCTTATTAGAAAATTATTTGAATCAATTTGAATGATGTATTAAAATTATTTAATTTGAATTAATTGAGATCAAATCTCATCTCACATTTTCAAAACTCATTAGGATTTGATTTGGTATCTTACCGGACATATTTTGATGAAGATGATGGAATATTAACGTCCGTCTATATCTACATAAAGATATAATTAGTTTATTAGAGTACCTTTTAGAGTCAGACTATTAGTACGTATTTGTTTTTTTTTTTTAATAGAAATCACTGACTGAGCTAGACAGACATGAGAGAGCCTTGGCCACTGGCCCTAGAGATATGAAATTTGGAGGAAATATTGGTTGAGGGGTGCAAAGAAGAAAGAATATCACAAAACGCAATATGTAAAATAGGGGTGGTAATAGCTAGTAAAATATAATAAGAATAAAAGGTGGGTCACATTGACTAAAACATTAATCATTTCTAGATATCGCATCGTCACCGCCTCCTCAACATATAAACCGGCCTTACTAATGCGCACACGCTTATCTCCGCTGTTAAGTGTGAACCCGGCTTTATTATAAGATTGTCTTGTTCCAGTAAGTGATATAGAGAAATTCTTTGTTTTATAGTTTGTTTATAGCTTTTGGACGAGACTTTATTTGGTAATAGAGGATTATTAGTAATAAAATGGCGGCGTTGACGAGAAGTGTGAGTATTAGAGTATTGTTTTAGCAGGTATTCTGTGGTATTATTGAGAGTTTAGAATTTTCTTAATTTAATATTAAAATTCATTAAATAAAAAAATATTGTAGGTTTAAGTTTTAGGCAAACGTAGAGAAACGTTTTTTTCGCTCAAAAAGCATCTTGCTTTTGGAAGTACCTTACAGAATACTGCTGTAAAATATGTTCCTGCACGTGAGTAAGGTCGCCAGACCTCTTTGCGTAGGGGGGAAGCCCCAGGGTGCCCCAGGTCTTGCCAGCGCGTCCATAATGCTGAGCTACCCGCTTTCCACCGGGGCGGGTCGTATGCACGCGTTTTTATTCGATACAAATAAAATAACTTTTTAACAAAAAAAAAACCGCCTTCAAAGTACACTAAAAAGTAAGAAATAACTCTTATCTGACACTGTTTTGAAGTGAGCGAAATCGCATGACGTGTTCTGTAGAAAATATTTCGCTGACTTCAAAACAGTGTCAGATAAGAGTTATTTCTTACTTTTTAGTGTACTTTGAAGGCGGTTTTTTTTTTGTTAAAAAGTTATTTTATTTTTGAATTTTTAGTTTCATAATAAATACTTTCGCGTGTAAAGGCCTTCGTAAACAATGCATATTTAAGCGATAGCAGCAATTGCGGTAGATTTGCTGTCATTTTTTAAGAGTTCCGTTGTCTGTCTCCGAAACTCATCATCAGATCTATATGAAATTTATATGGGACCATTTCGGAATAAACCCCTTCCGAACAAAAAAAGAATTTTGAAAATCCGTCTACATATGACGAAGTTATGCCCGAACATACATAAAAAAAAAAAAAAAAAAAAAAAACCTCCTTTTTTGAAGTCGGTTAAAAATAGAAATTACTTATCCCAATTTTATTCTTTTAGAATCTTCTTTCTACAGTATTTATGCCGTCATTAATTTTAGTTCTCCCAACGACTAGAAAAAGCCTTTAAAAATTCTAAAATCCAGGAAAAAGCTATAAATATGTATGTTCTTTAAACTGATACAGCATGTTCCGCTGTGACATTAAAACAAGTGGAAAACAAACTTTTTGAATTAAAACTTTTTAATTGCGACGGCCCATCGATTATACGGCGATGTTTTGATAAATTCAAGCTTTAGACATCTGGGATGTTGCCTTAGGGTCGGCAACGCGCGAGTGATACCCCTGGTGCTGCAAGCGTCCATAGGCTACGGTAATTGCTTACCATCAGGCGGGCCGTATGCTTGTTTGCCACCTCAGAGGTATAAAAAAAACTGGCTTGAATTATAAAACTGGATATCAAATCAGCTTGGTCCTTCGCCGGGGGCTCTACCGCGTAACTTTGGTGGTGATCGTAATGAACACCATTAATGAATTTCATCCAATCAGGGCTCACGAATGGTCCTCGTCGCGTCATACCGCGTGCGCGTCATTGGATGAAATAATTAATGTTGTTCGTTACGATTACCACTAAAGATACGCAATAGCCCGGCTGCTTAACAGCCCTGTCGAACAAATAACCCAAAGAAGCATAATGACGTTAATTTTGCTTGATATATTCCCACCGCCGACAATGTGCTCTGATTGGCAAAGTCAAGGACACTGTAGTGATTGGTCCTTAATATTCAAAATCAGTGCAAAATCACTGACTAGTTGCGGAATTGGATTGCTCGATAGTACTACTATAAAGGGATCCTCGATGAACAGCTTCCATATCTGAGCCAAAAAGAGTCCAATATAGTGCGATAATAATTGAAAACTGTTTTACAAAAAACTTAAACCGACTTTAAAGTACACTAACAAGTAATTAAATGACAATGGGTCAACCGAGAAGCCTTCTAAACAAAAAAATAATTCCAAATCGGTCAATAAATGACGGAGTTATGAGGTAACAAATATAAAGAAAACATACAACCGAATTGAGAACCTACTCCTATTTTGAAGTCGGTTAAAAAGAGATACCTTTTGTCAAATCGGGCTGTGTTTAGCTCAAAGAGTTCAAAGCCCAGAATAAAATTCTAACATAGCAGCGCGTTAATGAATATCAAAATAATAAGGTAACATGATATTATACTTATCAGCTAAATGTGTCCCATTCCCTGGGTGGGGGAACTGTGTCAAGTACGTACTGAGAGTATGTACTGTGGAGGTACCTATACCCTCTTGGTATAAGCCGCCTTTAGAAGATGGGGACACCATCCCCCTTATTACGTGAAATGGTTTAAAGAAAGTCTATCAAAACTAAAATTTTAAATATATCAATCACTTTCTAACGTCAATAACAATAAAACCGGCCAAGTGCGAGTCAGACTCGCGCACCGAGGGTTCCGTACAAACCTGTAGGTATATAAGTAAATGGTAGTATAGACCTGAGTATTTGATATTAATTTCAATTTATGACCTATTAAAAAAAAACTACTTACTAGATCTCGTTCAAACCAATTTTCGGTGGAAGTTTGCACCGTAATGTACATCATATATTTTTTATAGATTTATCATTCTCTTATTTTAGAAGTTATAGGGGGGGGGACACACATTTTACCACTTTGGAAGTGTCTCTCGCGCAAACTATTCAGTTTAGAAAAAAATTATATTAGAAACCTCAATATCATTTTTGAAGACCTATCCATAGACAGCCCACACTTATGGGTTTGATGAAAAAAAAATAATTGAGTTTCAGTTCTAAGTATGGGGAACCCCCAAAATTTATTGTTTTTTTTCTATTTTTGTGTAAAAATCTTAATGCGGTTCACAGAATACATCTACTTACCAAGTTTCAACATTATAGTTCTTATAGTTTCGGAAATAAATGGCTGTGACATACACGGACAGACAGACAGACAGACAGACAGATAGACAGACATGACGAATCTATAAGGGTTCCGTTTTTTGCCATTTGGCTACGGAACCCTAAAAAGTGCCGGGGCTACCTTAAAACCTGGGTTTTACCAACTGAATTAACTAAGTTTAAACCATTATAATAAGACACCATTAGCCGTGTTTAAAAATAATCTTACGTTCATATCTTCCGGGTTCTAAACTACTTATAATAACTATTTACATTGTGATATTAATAAGGATAACCACGGTAAAAGTTATAGATACTTTTACCGTGCTTATCCTAATAAGGATATAACTTTAACACACTACTTTTTATACAGTGATTTAAAATCCCATAGACACCTAGTCATCTTGCGAGTAAAATAAAAAAGAAATATAATTAAAAATTACATTAAAAAAACATCCTTTACCATTCGTGTGCGATTCCAACTCGCTCCTTTACCATTCGTGTGCGATTCCAACTCGCATTCGGCCGTTTTTTTTATTTATTAATCTTCTAATAGTTCACCAGCGAAGGCTTTTTATCTAACTAAATACTGTATTTAGTTAGATAGATTTACTAATATTTAAACAACGCTTAAGAACTATAAGCGTCGTCTCCAGATCCAATTATTTTCATAGCAAATAACACTTAACAAATTGTTAAATTACTTCATCTTGCCATTAAATCGTAACCCTTAATAAAAATAAAACTAATGGCCTCTTAATTGAGATTAAATATCAGTGGAGAACCCTTATTTTGTTTGGATTCTATTAGAAATTGTATAATTTGAACCTTATGTCTTTTAGGATAAGAACTTTGTGAATTAGTCTTTATATTTTACTAACACTGTGTCAATGTGATAATAGTGTGGTGTTTAATAAACGATGTTGAAGTATTTTGGTGTCCCCCAAGGTTAGATTTTAGGACCGCTATTATTAATTATGTATACCAATGAGTCAATGACCGAATAGGTTGTTAATAATGTTTTCTTGTCGAGATATGGAATTACGATGTTAAATTAAATTTTATACCTATCCATAATTTGGATATATCAGATTTAACCATTATTACTCGTAACATAAGCTTTAAAGCAAAGTTATAAAAGGATTTGGCTTTCAAAGAAAAATCTTCCCCGACCCGATAAAAAGCAGCAATATTAATAAACCTCCATATAACATAAATAGGTTAATAATGGGGGGTAAATACATACATATAATATATAGAAAATGTCACAATCTCTCGGCTTAATGAGGACAGGTAAATGACACGGAGGCGCCATCCTGGTCGCTAGGGGTTTGTTCCACTTGGTTACTCATCAGTTGATGGCAGTTAGTGAGTCGGTTGATTTGGTGTGTTATAAGGCAGCTGATTTTTAATTTTAAAAAAAAGTGTCACAGTATGCGTTTGGGTATGAAAATAACATGAAAAATAATGTATAATATTTTAAATTAACTACTGGAGTAGTTAGCCTAACTAGGTTAAATTAAGGCACAATAACAGTGATTTTCAGCAAAGTTCATATTTTTAAAAATAAAAACATAAAACTCGCATGATGTCTGACTAGTTCTTTTTTCTCATTCAGTCAGTTAAGTTAAGGGGTTCCAGTGACCGCGATGCTCACACTAGATTCTTATTAGATTGATAATAGTAGCTTACGAAATATAGTAAGACAAGTTTTCTTAAATTTAGACAACTCTGTTTTTTACAGATCTTTAATCTACAAATAATTTAAATTGTTTTAGTGGTTACAAATGCATTGTAAGTAATAACTAGGCCGAACAATATATATAACCCGAATTTATTGGAAAATAAAATGGAGCCTAATCTCCTAGACCCAAACAGCACACATCGCGTCCCGACTTCCCCTCCTCCGCTCTTGGCTATTGATTTTGGTTGTTAGGGATTTATTTATGACTGCCAGATGAGGCTGCGTGCTTAGTGGTTAGCGGACTGAGTGGTCGGGGATTCAGTTCTGTTTGTTTTGGTTCTTGGATAGTAAATGTTGTGTAGAGAAGAGATAGAGGATAGCGTTATTTCGCTTAAAGAACAGCTTGACTAACCTTATAGAATAAATAAATAAATAAAATAAAAAATAAAAAAGCCTTTTATTTCTTACTCAGAATTACTAAATACAGTCACCAATTATTATAATACAATCATTAAATTTATACAGATATTTGTTTAATAATTTTCTTAATTCAATTCTTAAGTCATGCATATCATAACAATTATTAACAATTTCGAAGAAAAAAAAACACGTACATTAAATTTTATTACATTAACAATTGAACAATATTATCAAGTTACAATATTCATAATAATAGTTTTGTTTATAACATATCAATTTATATTTAACTGGAAAAAGTACAAAGTAAGTATATAATATAACAATAATGATTAATAACTACAATTTGCATAAATACATTGTGTTTAACATTTTTAATAATGATTAATTAATGTTATGTGTTTACAGGTTGCAAGCAAGAACCCCTCTTCTTGAAGGTGAAGGCCTCCTCCGCTCTTTTGAAACAAGTTCATCATCAATGCAGCAAAATACGTTTTATTATTAGAAATTATTATTAAGTTAGGATTTTAATGTAGTCTGGGAATTCGTAATGTGCTCAAGAGAGGGCACGAGGTGTCATCACCTGGTCTTTTGCCACTTACAAGATTAACTTTATCATATTTGCCACTCGGTCTATATAGCTTTCGGGACAGCTATTGTATACGATATTTCTAAAATATTGAGATATACAGGTGTGACGGAAAGTGTATATCCATTACAGTTATCCACTTTTTAGGGTTCCGTAGCCAAATGGCAAAAAACGGAACCCTTATGGATTCGTCATGTCTGTCTGTCTGTCCGTCCGTCCGTATGTCACAGCCACTTTCAGAAACTATAAGAACTATACTGTTGAAACTTGGTAAGTAGATGTATTCTGTCAACCGCATTAAGATTTTCACACAAAAATGGAAAAAAAAAACAATAAATTTTGGGGGTACCCCATACTTAGAACTGAAACCCAAACATTTTTTTTATCAAACCCATACTATGGATAGGTCTTATAAAATTAAATTGAGGTTTCAAATATATTTTTTTCTAAACTGAATCGTTTGCGCGAGAGACACTTCCAAAGTGGTAAAATGTGTGTCCCCCCCCCCTGTAGCTTCTAAAATAAGAGTATGATAAAACTAAAAAAAAAAATATTATGTGCAAACTTCCACCGAAAATTGGGTTGAACGAGATCTAGTAAGTAAGTAGTTTTTTTTTTGGTATTTTGTTTTAATAGCACGATGAGTTAGTTAATATTGTACTGAACCCTCCGTTTGCGAGTCCGACTCGCACTTGGCCGGTTTTTTGGTACTAGGCGCAAAGATCGTGGAAGAGACAATTTTATATTAATATTAGCAAGTGACGCACAATGATAATGTGCGTAAAAAAAAACGAAAACTTTCTATCTTGGCACTTTTTTATGTTTACCTCTTTGGTTTACCTCAATAAAAACTTCATGTTAAAATTAATGTCCATTAGCTGACGCTCTAATATTTTAATTCAACTCGTAGACCACACGTCAGCAGAATTCTCAGCTGATCAAGAGATTTTAGCATAATTGAAGAACCGTAATACAAACAGACGGACTTACATTTGCATATTAAAAGGGATATCACCATACTAGAATTCGCCTCGCGGTACTACCTGGATTCAGAAGATGGTCGTTTTCTCTGGATGGTTTTCATACATGTCTTTCACAGGTTTTCGGTGAAGAAAAACATCATAAGGGAAACTTACGTGGCTGAAGATTAATAAGGAGTCATCATCATCAGCCTATATGAGCACAGGCCTCCTTTCACAAATCAGGGTGAAAGGGAATGAGCAGATACTTCACCATGCGTGCCCACTGCGGGTTGGTGGAGGTAGGCTAGTGGTCAACCTACTGTTGGAGTTTTCAAGCTGGCTAGAAGGCGTCCAACTAGCATAATGTCTATCACAATTAAGTGATATCCGGGACCAACGGCTTTACGTGCCTTCCGGAGCACGGAAAATGCTCGAGTTGAAATACCACTAGGTCACCCATCCGGTTACCTTCCAGACTGGTGATTGTTTAACTTTGCCGACCGACAAGCTACACCATGAGCGCTTTGCGCGATAAGGAGTAGTATTATGGTTAGGACTCTATATTTTTTTATGATTCTTATTATTCGATCATTTGTTTTTTAATATATCTATCTGTTTCTCGCAGTTCCCCTCGCCTTCCCAGGATGAAAGTATTCAGGGATATTGCAGCTTCCTATTCGTGAATTAATCTTCACAATCAGTAGGTAAGTAATACTAATAGGTACCTGCCACTAGGGGAAGAGTTAGGGGAGGTTTTTTATTAATAAAATCATTTTTATTTCGATTTTAATTTGGTTTAACATAATCTGGTCAAATTAGAATAAAATTAAAAGGCGGTTTCTTAAAGGACATGGCCAATTTCTCTATGGACGTTGGCATAGTTATCGAATCCAGTGTACACCAATGATTTTTGGTGTTTTATATTCGTGAATATGGGCACATTAAAATGCTATAAATAAAAAACTCAAAGAACTTGTCATTACTGAGTAATATAGTCTCAAAAATGTGACAATAATAACGACGAATAATGCAAATCAGAGTCCAGTGTTAATAGCAAGGTAATCCAGTGGTAGAAGGTATCAGTCCGTAAAGATAAGCAGGGATCAAAAATATAAGAAGATAATTATCACAAAAACTCAAACACTACAACAAACGCAACGAAGGAATTGCAATGCAATAGCAGCTAGCAGCATTACATTTCATTGACATTTGACCGCAGGGTTGCCAGACAATTTGAATGAACGATCGTACCAAATAAAAAACGTTTGTTTTATTATTTTAAAACAGACAATCAATTAAAAACAAACACCATATTAAGAGACTATTAGCTTCGTAAAGAGTTATACTATTTATATTATTTAACATAGCTTTCACCCGCGTTCCTGGGATAATAAGTAGCCTGTAATACTAGAATAATGTAGCTTTCTATTAGTGTACGATTTTTTCGAATACAAAAGGTAGTTCCAGAGATTAGCACGTTAAAACAATCAAAATACTATTAGTATAGATTTCTCCTGTTGGAGAAAAATCCACGAAAACGTTTTAGATAATGTTGTTTAGCCAAAAGTGTGCCGTTATAAGTCATTATTGAGCCTATTTCGGATGTTCGTGGGTTACGGTGACACTTACTATCAGGTGCATAATACGCTCGTCTATCAGCAAGTGGGTTAAAAAAGTCGTATGATTTACGTACATACCTACTTTTGATCGTACATGCAAAATAAGTAAAAAAAATGTATGAATACTACTTAAATCGTACATCTGGCAACCCTGTTGGCTGACATAGACCTAGACTATCTATGACACATTGTCAAACGCGTTCCGTTTTATGTTTTGTTCTTTTTTGTGTGAAATATAAAAAAGAAACTATCTTACGCATAAACGTATGAAAAGATGATTTTATTAAATCAAAACATATTAATAAAAACATTCGATATGAATAAAATATTTCTTATTAGAGCATTTGTCGTTAAAATCACATGTCTACTAATATAGTATGCATGGTAAGGAACGTCCATTATTACATTTATCTTTATCTGTGGACCATTATGGCGAAAGTTGACAAACGGTACTTTGAATTCATCTCGCATTCCTTATTATTTCAGCTGCTAGTATGACAAGTCCAGAGAGTTTAAAAACTACGTAATAATTCATTTTTTTATTTTTAATAAACAATATTATACACTATGTACGTGTACATGGAATGTACTTTTTTGGCCATGTTCTTTAATATTCGATTTCATATCAAAATTCTTATTGGCAAGTCGAGCAATAAGATGTTTTATTGAAATATCCAGTTAGAAAATGGATTCTTTACAAATCTCAACTACAATAAGGCATATTTATTAACCAGAGATGAATATTTCACTACGTTAACCATTTCTTCAATTACTTTGCATCGGTGGGTAGGTATTCGTAAAATTGTTGTTGGTTTTCATTTTTATATATTGCTAGCCATCCGTCGTGGTTTCTCCCGTATTTCCGATTTAAAATTAGCCTATATCATTCTCAATATAGGCTAGGCTATATGCATGCTATCTGCAAATTTCATCGCGATTGGTTCCGTTGTTTAGGCGTGAAAGCGTAATAAACAAACTAACATTCTCATTTATAATATTAAGGCGCCGATCCCGCAGATAGAGGTCTAGAGTTCTGCGTTTCGCGTTCACTGTAATATATGCGGCGCCTTTAAAAAGAAAAAAAAGTGTATGACGTGTGATCGGTAGCGAATATTGCAGAACTGTAGACTGCTTGCTGTGTGCACAATAGTGAATGAGGAACGCAGAACTCTAGAACTCTCTCTGTGGGATCGGCGCCTAAGTTATAGGATTAGAATAAACCCTATGGCTTGTCTTGTCTGTCTGTGTATTCCATAGATTTGAAAATTGTTAGATTCCCGAGAAAAAATAAGATATACAGGTACTTTTTTTTACACGCAGATATTTATCAGATAATTCAAAATTAAAAAAATACGCATCGATTGGACCCAATTATATTTTTATGCCTTTTGCGGTCGAGACCATGGGAGCGGGTCCGAATCTCGCCGTTTTGCTCGCACCTTGTCATCAAAATTGATCGAGACCTCCGGAGACCAGCGGGCGGGGAGCTTTTTACGCTAACGCGTCAGCTTGGCTATCCAAAGGAGAAACGCTGGCAGCCTTCTGGGAACCTTGCCGGAATCGGAAGCAGCAGCAGACTTGAGGAAATTTTCTATATTCAGATAATTATAAAGTGTAAGTAAGTGACTTAAATTAAAGTGAGATGAAAGAGAATTTAATTAATATTTAAATAATATAAAAATATTTAGCTTCTGAACGAGTTTCGGTTGATATTTTGATCGACAGCGTATTTTTAATTTTTTTGTGCTTTATAGACTTTCAATCTTCAATAAATATAATTGGTCTCAATTTAATAAGGCTTTTACTTATTTTTTAAGGATTCTAAAACTTTTAATTGAAATTTACAAAATATAGTACAGTTACGCACAGAAATGTCTCGCAAAATAGAAAATAATTTTACAAAGGTCGGTTATTATTTTGTAAGCGTTTCGGTAGGTAGTATGGAGAGGGAGCCGGTTGCCATGGCAACCGTATCTCGGCTTTCTTGGTGAATGATCGGCGAATATGGCGGGGGACCGCGGTCGTGCCGTGATTACACCGAGTAACGCACCTACCGATTCTCGATGGTGTATCACTTTATATTACTAGTAGAGTATTAGAGTCACACTTTTCATGCCTGCGACGGTCTATTTGAATAAATGATTTTGAATTTTGAATATTGATCAGTTTTTGAACATTTCTTATAATTTTAATCTCCAACAAGACAATATTTCATTAATGTCAAAGACATCATAAAATACTGTCAATTTGGAGCTACACTAAGTAGATTTCAGTGACTTCTAAGGATTTACGAAATAAGACGAATTGTGTACTAATTTATATTATGACAAAAAAAAATGTTCTATGTATAGTCAAAAAATCTGATGACTTTACTATGGAAAAGAGGGTCTAAAAATAAGAAAAAAGAATCTTTTCACATCCTCAAAGGTAGTACAGTAGGTACCTACCTACGCATTAATACTACTACTACTTTTAGACTCACAAAATACTCACTTTATAGTGACACGTGACTTCCAATCGAGAGCCTGTTGTAACCCGTTTGTTTGTCGTAATTACGTATTATACCCACTTCACCTGTTTGACGTGTGCGTAATTAGGACCGGGTTTTAGATATATCCCGCTTTATTCTCGTACTATTGTTATATTTAAATTAAATAAGTGTTCTCTAATTTATTCCGTGTTAGAAAAGAATATTGCGAAAAAAATATTTAGTAACGATCAATATTATCAGGTGTAAGGTTCTGGTGAAGGAAAATATCGTGAGGAAACCATAGCACGGCTGGCTGGCTACCACCCTCAAGTTGAAAATCTGTCGCCAAGCACCTATCGGTGTGTTACGACAGCTACACTTGAGAGCCAGTTCCTTGGCTTTCAGCTTAACGAATGGCTGTTCAAAATTCAACCCCTAAACAGGGGATCACAGGGTTGAAAGTAAGTTAACCTATATGACTCTTTCAACCCCCCAATAAACTAAAATCAATATTTTCAACCTGACTGTACATATTAGTAATAACCTACCGGCGCCATTTTAATTCGACATGAAAGAAAATTTCTCCGAACAAAGCTTGAAGATTGATTTTCTTTTTTACCTAGTAATATCGATAACAATAATTGTAGAGCAATCAAATAGCATATTAAGTATGCGGCCCTTGTGTGCCTGCGACATACCCCCGTCTGGCAATTTGTGGTATTTTCCAGGCGGGTATTAGTCATTCTAGACATTATGAAAGTGTTTGCTTGCTGTAAGGCGATTATACATAAAGATGTAGATAAGATATAGAATTCCTCCTAAACAGCTGGACCGATTTGAATGTTTTTTTTGCTGCAGTCGTTAATATAACCTAGATACCGACTGCAGTGCCATCTGCCGGGCTAATTTGTGAATCTAAACCATCCCGGGCGCCACCCAAACGCATACAAAAAAAAACATTCAAATCGGTCCAGCAGTTGAGGAGGAGTTCAGTAACATACACACGTACAGTAGAATTAACTCCCTGGATGGGTAGGGTAGCACCACAGGGTAGGGTAGAACCACGTGAACGAAGTCGCGCCGGGCAGCTAGTTCTATATAAAAGTGTAGGTATGTTGCTAGTTGACCGTGTGAATTATAAATAATCAAAGTAACCAGTGTTAAATCATCAAACATGTTGTGTAGCCACCACCTACCCCCCTGCATCACGCTTACGAAGTTTTCTAACCGTTCTGTATATATACAACTATCCAAGATGTACATTTGGACCGCGGTCCCCAGGCACGATGACCTAACCTGGTGAAAGACTTACCTTTTCAATGGAGATGTCATCCACCTTGCACGTCCATAATCGGTAGCAGCGACAGACTAACTAAATAATTTTTACTATATATATATACAGGGTTACTTCGCAGCCTCTAGCTAAATCAAGGGTTAATGTACTCATCCATCATTATGAAAAACTTTTACTATGGGAACAGCTCTGAAATATCGAAAAACATGAACTTTTCATACATTTTGATCGTGCAGCTCTGGCACTTTTGTATGGAACGTTCGTTTTTTTTTCAAGACATAGGTTTTAAAACTGTTCTTCAAGAAGAGTGAGAAGAGATGTTTGTAGAGTCGGCAAAGCACGTGTACTCCTGGTGTTGCAATAGTTTATAGGCAACGGTAACCGCTTACCATCAGGCGGGCCGCTTGAATGATATAGTATTGTTTTGCATGTGAAACTAATTAAATCAAAGCTGAATCTAAAAATGCCAAGCCCGATTATGGAATAAGCCAAATAGATGCTACTGTCGTATTTTTGATTCGATAGCTTGCTCGCCGCATTGCCCGCGCGAGGTGCAGCGCAGACGACAGACATTTTGTGCGAAAGAGTCTGCGGCAAACAAAAAAGTCCGTCACGGATTTTTCACAGATTTAAAACACATAACTTACATATTCGATTATTCAGACGGCGGAACTCTAGGGACGTAGATACACGCTATGGAAAAGCAGAGATTGCGTTGCATTATTTTGTACTTGATAAACAGAAAAGAAGTAGAAATAGAGAATTTTGGGTACATCCTATTCTTTTGCAGACTTTTTGCACGCCGTATGCGTTACTGGTTAGAATTGTATAGGTTTTATTTTCACAGACTAAAAAGTGCGGCACGGGTAGTCTGTGGTCTGCGCTGCACCTAAGAGTGCAAAGACTCCCAGAGCCCCCACCATTAGTAAGATAAAAATAATATTTGGTAGCCAATTTAGAAATAGAAAGAAAATAAATTGCCAAGTAGCTGGACCCAAATTATTTACACAAAAAGAAAAAATACGGCCTTTCCAACACTAAAAATTTTCTCAATGCAAAATCATAAGAAAATGCGCGCCAAGATTATTTTATAAAATAAATTGCCAATTTCACGAACTATGGGCCTATTTGAAGTGTACCTAATTTTGTTTTCTTCTAAACAAAATGTTCACCGGTTTAATAAGGCCTGGGTTGGACCTTACTGAAAACGCATAGAAAATTAGCTATGGTAGTTAGGACTTTTTGAATGTAGAGTTTATGGTAGAGTATAGCGCAGCACAAAACTTGTGGAATCTGCAAAAGATAATCTTCCTTATAGGGCTTTAAATAAGCATGGTATTTCAAACAAAAGTAAATATATAGGTACCTTGTACATAATAGATATGAAATATATGAAAAACATTTTTCCTACGTTTATTTGTGTCCTATTTATTCCTTACACATTTTCATGTTTTTTTTTTTTTTATACCACTTAGGTGGCAAACAAGCATACGGCCCGCCTGATGGTAAGCGGTTACCGTAGCCTATGGACGCTTGCAACACCAGGGGTATCACGCGCGCGTTGCCGACCCTGCACAAATCTCTTCACACCCCTTTTGAAGACCCCATGCTGAACTCCATTGGGAAACCCACGGCGGGGAGCTCATTCCACAGTCTGAGTGTCCGCGGAAGGAAGCTCCTTTGAGCCCGCACAGTACGAAACAATTCATGTTTTATAGAAACAAAATACATATATTTTTTTTTTAAATTGTAACTGACTTAACAGTCTATCGGAACTTTAACATGAAAAATTGCAACCCACAACTCTATGTATGTGAAAGGGTATTTATTATACATCAAATTAAATATTAAATATGTTCGGAAGGTGCGTTAAGTAAATAATTATTTAAAATTTATTTCATATTTATTTTGCAACTAAGTGTAGTAAAGATCTTATTCTATTAATTAGTATCATAGTACCCAGAAACCTTAGTTAACTTTTACAGGTAAAGCAAAAGAGCAGTTTACACAATAATAATAATTATTCTTAAAATTTCAATTTTTAATTGCTTCCAAAGTAAATATTATTATTTCTGTCTAAAAATAAACAAAAAATATACTCTACAAATATTGAACCGGGTTGCAGCGAAGCAATTTACCGTATCCTAGCTTAACCCAGATTTAAAGAAAACACGCCGCCACGTTAAACTTAAACCCGAATAGGTATAAACTTAAGTTAAACAATGGTTTAGAGTTAAAGTCGATATAGATTTTATGTAGGGATTTTCGAACACTTGATAATAGCACGTGTTGAAGTACTCGTAAGTACTCATTGAGCTTTTACGTTTTGTGGAGAAGATATTGAACTTTCTTATAGGATTTTATTTCAGTTAGACTTCAAAAAATCTATGAAATGAAATGAATGAATGAAAAAGTATCAGAATGTCGTACACGGGAGACTCCTATGAGGCAAAAATGTTTTTTTTTTTTTTTATACAACTTAGTTGGTAAACAAGCATACGGCCCACCTGATGGTAAGCGGTTACCGTAGCCATATGGACGCTTGCAATACAAGAAGCATCGCTCACGCGTTACCGACCTTTCCCCCTCCCCTATGAGCTCTGGCGACCTTACTCACGCGCAGGAACACAACTTTACACAACATAAAGTTATTTGGTTGCGGTATTCTGTAAGGTGGAGGTACCTCCCCAGTCGAGCTGTTCTTTGAGCGAATAAGCGCTACGCTCTACCTCTCTTAAAACCTGTACTTGCCAAAGGTAAAATCAATGATATATGGTAAGAGTACTCAGATAACTGCATACGTGTATACAACCAAATGTTAAATTTAGGAATTGTTTGAAGAAATGGCTTTATGAAAATGTATTTTATAACATGAATTTGAAGCGCTCGTGGTGTAGCATGATTAGCCGTTCTTAATCGATCGGCAAAGTTAAGCTACGTCTGTCTTGGTACCTGGTACCTGGATGGGTGACCGCCTAGTGGTATTTCAAATCGAGCGTTTCCGTGCTTCGGAAGGCACGTAAAAGCCGTTGGTCCCGGTTATCACTTAATTGTGATAGTCGTTAAGCTGGTTGGATGCCTCCTAGGCGGCTTGAAAAACTCCAACAGTAGGTTGGCCACTAGCCTACCTCCACCGATCCACAGTGGGCACGCGTGGTGGAGTATCTGCCCATTCCCTTTCACCCTGATTTGTGAAAGGAGGCCTGTGCTCAGCAGTGGGACATGTGCAGCAGTGGGGCTGATGATGATGATGATGATGATGATGATTTTATAACACTAAATAATTGACATGTATAGAAAATTGAGATTACTTTTATAATTTAATTAGCTTCTGAACAACAAAACAACTTCGTCCCGCTTCGAGGGTGGAATTATTAAAATCGCTGAGACACAAATAAATTAATTTTCAATCTTCAGCCTAAACACAAAATTTGAAGATCCTAACTTTGAAACTGGCTGACTTTCATAAAAACTTTCATCCCCAATTTTACCCCCTTAGGGATGGAATTTTGAAAAATCCTTTCTTAGTGGATACCTACTCTTCACAAAGAATATATCCTCTAAATTTCATGTCTCTTGAACCAGTGGTTTAGGCTGTGCGTTGATATATCAGTCAGTCAGGACTTTGAATTTTATATATATCCTGGGACAGGATCATATCAGTCAGTTAGGACTTTGAATTTTATATATATATTATATAGATATTTATCTGTAAAATTTAATTCTTTTCGTATTTTGTATCCAATTGTATGCCCGACATGGGTAGACACTGTACCTATTTTCCGTATACTGTGTACGATAAAGTTCTATTCTATTCTACGACTTTGTATAATTCGGTAGGTAATAAATAGGCTATTTCACTATACTATTTTATATAATGTAAAAAAAACGTATTTTTTATTAAGTCCTATTTTGGGAAGCTAAAAAATTACGCAACAAATAACTATATTTTCGCCAGCAAAGTTCCCTACTACGTTTTAATAAAGATGGAATAGCGACAGAACCGCGGGGCGCTTCTGTGTTATTAAAATATGTAGGTATATTATGTGCTACGTAAGTTCATGAAATATTTACCTAAATACTTACGATAGTGAACAAATTTGCAGGCCAGAGGAAGGTAGGTAGATAATGCTGTTGCTTAGGTAGAATACTCGAATTTCTGCTACCTTACGGACTGATTTTGTTAAGGCCAGGTAAGTGGTACCGTTGTTTATTTTAAATTCTTACTATACTAAGCAGGGGTTAATAATGGGCTATTCTCAAAAACGGCTAATCTTATTGCAAAACTTTCACATGGTATGTATGTACCTACAGTAATTTCTTAGGCATAGCTTAAAGTCGCATAATAATCAGATTAGCTGTTTCCGTGATTTGGCCAATATCAGGTGTCAGAAACGCATTCTCTCGGCGGCCGCACTGTAATATAATGAATATCAGAATTTATTTATTTATTTGGGATAAAAAACAGTCTTACATTGCTTATTACAAAAAAAAATGATTTCAATTTATACATTAAGTAAATGCTAGACCAACTACATTATCCACAGGTTAAGTCAGATATATTATTATTTGAGCAATGAAACAATGCTTACAAGCAGGCATGCGAATAACTTAAAAAAAAACATGTAGAAGTACAAAAACTAGGTATAACTTAATATGGTTAGGCAATTAAACATAATCAAGTGCTTAAGTTTGCAATAATATCTTTTTTGAATCTGGGTGCGGACAATTGGAAAATGTCAACATTTTCGAATAGCTCATTGTAAGCATCAACGATTCGACAGACAGGCGCCCGTGCACCGGCATTGGTACGGCACGGAGGCGACGCAAAAAGTCTCCACGTGCGTCCTGTGCGCCGATGAAATCCTCGTGGTACTACATAACTAATTCCATTTGTAATAGCTCTACAACGAATAATTAGTAAAGGAGGCATCATAGCGTTTCAACTCTCTATGAAGTACGAGTGAATGTTCAAGCCATCGTCAGGAATCTTATACAGGTGTAACGGAAATGGTATATCAAATCAAATCAAAACTTCAAAAAAGGTGTGAAGAGATTTCGGCAGGGTCGGCAACGCGCGAGTGATACGCCTGGTGTTGCAAGCGTCCATAGGCTACGGTAACCGCTTACCATCAGTCGGGCCGTATGCTTGTATGCCACTTAGTGATATAAAAAAAAACGCGGAAGAGACGCAAAATGATGACTTTTTGGCGGGAACTTGCAGAGTGACGTAACATTTTCATTTTTATTTTCATAAATTTGTGTATTTTGAGTTTTATTGTGTATTTTTGGTGGTATTTTACCCAATAAAGATCATCCATGTGCACCAGTGAAGTGAAATGAAATGAATTATGTGTATCGTGACTTTTAAGTTGTCTCTAAATGTCCGTGAAGAGTTTTAGTACAATGACCACCATTGTAGTAAAACATGACTTTTATGGACGGTGACTGACTGAGGACTATAATGTGAAGTGATTTATTGTGAGTATTGTGACTGGAAACTATAATATAACTCGACACTGGCAGAAATGAGCCCTAATTTGGGCTTGGTTGCCAAAATTAAAAATAAGAAGAAGAAGAAGACGCAAAATGCTAATGACTCTCATTGACCGGTGACATGTTCGTTATGATTTTAATTCAATAAGCATAAATATAATATCATAATAGCTTCTTATGGACTATATAATAATGTGCCCTTATCGTTATACCCAGTAAGTACACAAGAATCTTATATTTCAAAAAATTCAAAATTCAAAATCATTTATTCAAATAGACCTTCGCAGGACTTATGAAAAGTCTGACTCTAATACTCTAATACCGGTTCGGGAGGTTGCATTTGCTGAGAAGAGCCGGCAATAAACTCAGCAATTACTCTTTTCAAAACAGGCTTAGATTCATTACATAATATTACATTCTAATCGCACTAAAAACAATTGCGTGCCCCGGCGCGGCGGCAAAATTACAAAGTAGACTGAATAAATATTTAATAAGTAAATAAATAGCAAACTTTAGCAGACCAGCCCCCACAAGCAGCACCTGTTCACAAGTATGACGCGTGTGGCAGCCATCGCCCTCCTCGCCATATTGGAGGGAAGTGAGCGACCCGTCACACGACGCCGCCGCTAGCAAAGACCTTAAAGTGAGCATGATTTATGTATAGTAAGCGGCACGAGTCGTGAGCACACTTTTGAACATAAAGTTTAAAAGTTCTTAGAGTTAAGTTATTAAAGTTAATGTTGTTAAAATGTAAATTAAGTAAGTTCATGTGACTTTAAATAAATAAAATAAATATCCTGGGACATTCCTCACACACGGTCATCTGATCCCAAACTAAGCAGAGCTTGTACTATGGAAACCAGATAACTGATATAATACATATACTACTTTTTGTTTGTAAATACATACTTAATATACATAATTACACCCAGACTCAGGGCATACAGACATGTTCATGCACACAAATGCATGTCCTGTGTGGGAATCGAACCCACGACCTGCGGGGCGTAAGGTGAATCTTAACCAACTGCGCCAACTGACCCGCCAAGTCAATACTTTTCAATAAATAACTCTAATAACTTTTAAAATGTATGTTTGAAAGTGTGCTCACGACTCGTGCCGCTTACTATATAAGCTTCTTGACCGTCATCAACACTCCTTGCATTCACATTCATTTGACTCTTTCAAGTTGTACGTAGTATAGGGATTCAGGTAATGGATAATACCTATAGCTGATTGGGTAGCTCCCAATATAAGGGAACTGGTGGAATTTACTGCCAATACAATAGCTTGGTGAAGTCAAGGCATATCTGCATGTCAACCCGTTCGTTCTCGCGAGGGACGCGTCCTATTGATGTCATTGTTATATTTTTAACTGCGATCCAAGGTATGGTGGACCAATTAGTAAAAAAAGTGCATAAGAATTTGTTCAAAGGTGCGCGTGACATGCGACACGCTACTTGATACCGTCATAAAGGTTAACGTACATTAACTTATTGCAAAACAAAAAAGAATGAGGAATAGACCAAATATGAATTAAACGCAGTTTTGAAACTTGTTTTAGTTACACAGTGTTTGTCCTTGAATTTAGATGTTTATATTAAGTTTATTAATTTAGTTTATAGTATATGAGTTTAAGTATCTATTGCTGCTTATTTTACTGTCTCAATAAAATCCTAATTTTTATTTTCATTGTAGTGTAACCATCAAAGCGCAATGATCATTTTGCTTGAAATGTGTCGCGCCAATTTCCCGCCACCGATAATGCGCTTTGATTGGCTAAAACAAGGAGACATGCACTGTGCTTGGCCAAGTCAAGAACACACGATGCAAGGATTGGTCTGTTCAAAATCAGTGCAAAATCACTGACTAGTTTCGGAGTTGGATTGCTCGGTATGACTACTCTTTTATTAAGGATTTTTCCTCGATGGCTACAACCAATCGTGATGAGATTTTGGATCCTATCATGGAACAAGACAATAACTACTTTTTATGCCAAAAAATGCGTGAAACTTCAAACAACATTTTTTGTTGTGCTTGTAAGTGTTAGGACAAAGTTTATATGAAAGTTTATTTATTTATTTATTCTTGTAGGAAAATCTCAATAAAAAAATGTGACGCTGAAAAATTTTTTATTGAGCTTTTTGTTATTTTTTTGTTTGAATTCACACAAATTCAAGGAAAGATTCGGTTGGATGCATCCCTTCTCGATAAACTGACTGACTGATAGACAACGCATAACCTAAACCACTAGAGATACACATGAAATTCACCCAGACAACGCCGTGCACGAATAGCAAGACGTATTAAAATATTATTGTCTTGCTAGTATTCTTAGTCTTGCTATCCGGTAAAGTATGTACGAACCCTTAAATCGTAGGCATTTCATATATAACAATGCTAATAAAATTATAATTACGTTTACGAGGCAGGTAATACGTAAGTAATTTTACATGAAACACGATCAAAGCGCCATCTACCTACTTTCAGTAAAAGCTTATGAAATTTAACAATGTAGGGGTAATTTGAAATCATTATGTCGTTACCATAGAGTAAAGAATAAAGAAAAAATGGCGGCTCAACCTCCTTGAATGAAACATTCTATGAAATATGAAATTCTTATCCCCTTCTGAGTACAATTAGGCTGAATTTTGCAAAGCGACATTGCGTTTTCGTTTTATTTTCATGAAATCGTGTAACTGATGATTGATTATTTAATAATTTTGTGCCGTTTTATCGAAATAGATATAGATTTTAAGAGAGGTAGAGCATAGCGTTTATTCGCTCAAAGAGCAGCTCGACTGGGGACCTCCAACCTCTACCTTACAGAGTACCGTAGCCAAATAACTTTATGTTGTGTAAAGTTGTGTTCCTGTGTAAGATCGCCAGAGCTCATAGGGGAGGGGGAAAGGTCGTTAACGCGTGAGCGATGCTTCTTGTGTTGCAAGCGTCCATATGGCTACGGTAACCGCTTATCATCAGGCGGGGCGTATGCTTGTTTACCGACTTAGTAGTATAAATAAAATAGATAAATTAAATAATGCATGTATTTTGACTTCTCAAGTTGTCTACAAAGACCTGAAAAAGGTTTTAGTAGAGCATCCAATATTTTTGATTGACTTGACTGTGGGATGAAGTGCTTGAGTTTTTAAAATTTAACATACTCGACAATGACATTTGGACGGGCCAGTTTGCGCAGTTGGTTAAGATTCCACCTATTACGCCGCAGGTCGTGGGTTCCATTCCCACACATCACATGACATGCATTTGTGTGCATGAACATGACCTGAGTCTGGGTGTAAGTATGTATTTACAAAAAAAAAACAGTTAAGCTCTGCTTAGTTTGGGATCAGATGACCGCGTGTGAGGAATGTCCCGGGATATTTATTTATTTATTATAACCCGTAAGTACCTATACTTTTCAAAGCTTAATACACTCCAAATACTAAGTCAATCAACTAAACTAAACAAGACAAAACGTAAAGTACCTACATACCTGGGACTATGAACGAGACATGAACGTAAGCGGCCCGATAATTGAAAAGACTCTACGTTTCAATTTTAAACTAATTTCCTAAAAGGGTGTCCAAAACACACAAAACTAGCGTCAAAGTGTATTTGGTGTGAAAATACCCTAATAAATGAAAATACAAACTAGTTCACTTTTAAAGTAAATTAAATTCTCTCAATGACAATATACGGGTTGAATTCCCTTGGTAGTTTAATCTTTCTGGAATAGTGGTAAAAGAAATCGTGAGCGCTTCAATTGAGATCTAAAGGTAAAAGTTGGATATTTTAAGTTCAATTAGAAAGAATTTTAAGAGCGTAAATACTAGTTAGTTGCTTCTATTTCTCCCCCTTTTCATCATCATAATTATCATCATAACAAGACATACCTCATTATTACAAAATTAGGTTTAAGTCGAGTCTAGTAAAACTTAGGTTTAAAAAATATACATCACTTTCTAATGTTATTTATAACAAACTAGCTGTCCCCCGCGGTTTCACCTGCGTTCCCGGGATAAAAAGTTATCTAATAAACAGCTATCTGCATGCCAAATTTCATGATGATCCGTTGAGTAGTTGAGGCGTGAAGGCGTAACAAACTAACTCACTTTCGCATTTATAATATTAGTTAGGATTAGGATAGAGCTATGGGCTATCCTAAAACCTGGGTTTTACAAGACTCGTTTTAAACCTTCTTTTGTAATAAGGAGGTTGAAGTCCAGACCTGGACTTAGGTCTCTCCCAAAGCACGACTTCTTCTTTTTCCTTGCTATCTGCATTCAGCTTAGTCCGGCTACCTTTCTGAGGTTGCATGATGTAACTCAAAAAGGTAAAATACTAGGTAGTATAGGTAATATACAGGGTGGAAATTTGAGCCGGGTCAGTAAGGGCAGCTACCTTAAGGGTTGAAGCCACGTGAATATGGTCTTAGGCTCAGACATAAATCTAAATAGATAACGCAAGTCCCTCCATCCGCATGAAAACCAAGCGTGTAACTTTTTTTGTACCTACCATAATGTCACAAGATTAATTTAGTTAGGTTGGCATTCGATTTTTAACGTGATAATGAAGCTATCCTATTTGTCAGCTAAACATATCCTTCGCTACACATCTCTGGTGGACATGCAGCCTTATGCGAGTTCGCTATCCGTGCGAAACAGTTTCAAAAGAAGAACATTGTGCCCCATTTTTGCACAGATTTTGACACGCGAAGTACATACACTCGCGACATCTATTTAGATGTATATCTGTGGTGTTAGGTGACTATACCTTACTCTTTGAGTTATTGCCATCGGTATTAACTGTTTCCAAATGATACTGAAGGAAAATTGCTTCACCAAAATATACGCGTCGACTTGTAAACCTCCTCCGCTTTTTCGTCGGTTAAAAAAGCTCGTGGTGAATTAGTACCTAATTTAAAATCAATTGTTGATATGATGACCATTTTATCAAAATAATCAAGAGATGCTAACGCTTAGGGGACTCTCAACTCAAAATGGCAGCTTTTATGATTAATTTGTCATTTTATTAGCGGTTTCCTAGGCATAGCTGCACGTGATAAAAATCGCATTTTATATATCGTTGCGTTAGTGATCTAATTACAAAAACTGTTGGATTGGGTTCTGGAAGTCAACAGGTTAGGAACAAAGTTATCATCATACCTACCTACTGTTTAAGACTAAAATATTTATTTTGTAAGAAAGCCAAATCTTAAAACAACATCATAATTATTTATAACGTGATATTTTTACCCTCATTATCCAAAATAATGGCGCGTGGTGTCGCTGCGCAGGAGTGGATTGATACGTAGTTACAAACGAAGTGCTAAAGAGGCGCGGACGGACGGACGGGCGAGTGCTTTATGTATTAGTGCGTCCAGTTATGTGTTGCGGTGTTTCACACGAAAGGAGGAATGTCGAGCGGCTTTTGGTTTTAAAGTTGAAGTCCTTATGTTGAACGTTTTATTACAGTTTTTGCACGCATGTTAAAATCCAGACACTTACGTAATGAGAACTAGGCCGAAAAAGTGTAAGACTTCAACCGTCACGAGTTTCTCTAAAGAATGTGTGTTCCAACCGGGTGACCCACGGCCCACGACACGTCTCGTATTTTTTTAGTTAAAACTATTGTGTACTAAGCCCTATCTGTGATTAATGCTTTCGACTATATTATCACAACTGTTGTCAAATGCAGATTTCCATCCATTGTAAAAAAAACGCATCTTCTCTTCTGTCTTTTAGCTTTTTGCTTTACAGGGCAACGGCAGTATACACATGCTCTGTGAAGATTATTTGAGTTTTTTTTTTTTTTTTTTTATACAACTAAGTCGGTAAACAAGCATACGGCCCGCCTGATGGTAAGCGATTACCGTAGCCATATGGACGCTTGCAACACAAGAAGCATCGCTCACGCGTTACCGACCTTTTGTATCAGCTCAAACTAGCCGAATATACAAAATGTCGCGTCCCGCACCGTTCGATATGAGAACCCCCTTATAATAAGTGTGGACAGAAGTCAGAGACGTGTGTGCGGACCTCGTTAGAAAGGCTAATAGCTTGCCGTGGTAACTGATCTTGAACCAGTCCGTTTGCTCACTATACTTCAAATTCCTTTTATAGTAAACTAGCAGACCCCCGCGGTTTCACCCGCGTACGGTTTGAATTTTCTCCTTCGAAAACCTATGCACGCCACTGATTATTAGACCCAACAAATCAAACACAGATATTTTTACAATTAAAACTAAAACCTATATTATACCTACACAAAAAAATCGAAATTAAAGAATCTTATTTAATTATTATAACAACAAATGAGAAAGAAATTAAATAAAATATTCTAATGAAATAGAGAAAATGAACTTTTTTTTTTCTTTGGCGTCACACGGGTGTGTATTTTGCCAATTTCCAGTTATATTATATAAGTTCTAGTCACAATAAATCACTTTCACATAGTCCTCATGCAGTCAGTCACCGTCCATAAAAGTCATGTTATACTACAGTGATGGTCATGTACTAAAACTCTTCACGGACTTTTTAAAAGACACGATACATATAATTCATTTCACTTCACTGGTGCACATGGATTGATCCTTATTTGATAAAATACCACCGATAATAAGCAATAAAACTCAAACACATGAATTTATGAATATAAAACTGAAAACACAACGTCACTCTGCAAGTTCCCGCCAAAAAGTCCGAGAAAATGAATTTCCAAACAAATTTCGAATTCTAATCCGATTTAAATATTTGACATTCCAATTTTAAAGAGCATTTCAGTTTCCAGATCAAAAGGCAGATAGAGCGCGCTTATTTAAAACTTATTTAACGAAAAACACTTTCTTTTTATAAATTAACATACAGCAGCTTACAAATTTGCAAATACAAATTCAAAAGCGAATACCAGGTGTTTTTAACCGACTTCAAAAAAAATAGGAGGTTCTCAATTCGGTTGTATTTATTTTATTAACCGATTTGGAAAATTATTTTTTTGTCTGGAAGGGTACACTTCCCGTTTGGTCCCATTGTCATCAGATCAGGATTTGATTACTTCTTAGTGTACTTTGAAGTCGGTTTAAGTTTTTTGTAAAACAGTCCAATTATTCAATTTGTACCTAATTGCTTTTTTTGGCCTCACTCCCGTATTCCGTTCGCTCCATCTAACTTATTCTGTAATCTGTGAAAATCGGATTGAGATTTTCAAACATGTGTCAAAATAAAAAATGTAATTTAAATCAAAAATACCAAGGAGTATTGATATCAACTTCGATGCAAATCACCCCTAAAATAACTTTCTACCCCTTTTTGACCCCTTCAGGTGATGATTTTCAATAAAATACGAAACACATCTTCCATCAATTCTGTTACAGAATGTTTATGCAAAATTTGAAGTAGATCGGACCAAGGAATCACGTTGTCCCATACAAACTTTGCCCCCGTTTTTCACCCCCTTAGGGGTATAATTTCGGAAAATCCTTTCTTATCTGATGCCTACGTCATACAAAGAACACACCCTCCAAGTTTCAGGTCTCTACGATCAGCGGTTTAGGCTGTGCGTTGATTGTAAGTCAGTCATTCAGGACAAAGCATTTTATATATATAGATAAGATGAGAATTCCCTCGAAAAACTATTTCAGGGAGCATCGCACGTTTGAAATCATCATTATTATAAAAGAACTGAGAAGCCTAAACCTCTACCCCGTTTTACGTGAGTTGGTTTAAAGGAAGCCTAACAAACCCAGGCTTTAAATATATCTGTCACTTTCGAACGTCGTATAACAAAAAGAGCCGGGACTATCTCAATACCTGAGTTTAACTAGACTTGGCTTAAACTATCTCATGTAATAAGACATGAAGAAAGCGACTCTGCTTTTATAATGATATCATATCGTGTTGTCCCCGCGTTTTAGGATTCTGCGTGGAGTCTGCGTTTTAGGATTTCATTAAGTAAAAAGGTAACAGACAAGTAGACAATATTTACTTCCCCATTTGTAATATTACAGCCAATACTAGCTGTCCCACGCGGTTTCTCCCGCGTTCCCAGGATAAAAAGCAATGTAAGAGAGGTAGAGCATAGCGTATATTCGCTCAAAGAGCAGCTGGACTGGGGAAGTACCTCCACCTTACAGAATACCGCAGCCAAATAACTTTATGTTGTGTAAAGTTGTGTTCCTGCGCGTGAGTAAGGTCGCCAGAGCTCATAGGGGAGGGGGGAATGGTCGGTAACGCGTGAGTGATGCTTCGTGTGTTGCAAGCGTCCATATGGCTACGGTAACCGCTTACCATCAGGTGGGCCGTATGCTTGTTTAGCGACAAAGTTGTATAAAAAAAAAGCAATCCAAATTAAAGAATATCTGCCCGTCAAATTTCATAGTAACCGGTTGACTAGTTTAGGCGTGAAAGCATAACAAACTAACTCACAATTATAATATTAAGTAAGGAAGTAAGGATTATGAATTTAGGAATATTTCGAATTTTCTAAAGGAGTTCTTGTGTGTGACCGCGAGGCAGAAAGCTAGTTCAATATTATTATTATTCTTATAAAAACCCCATGTTGTTTTTTTAACTTACCATGGTGAGATTGTGGTCAAACAAAGGCCTAGAAACAATAAAAAAATCTGCTAACGAAATTTGTAGGCGTTACGCTCTTTCACATTTTCTGTATAATCCCATATCGTTGATGAATGTCCGGCAGTGTGTAAGAGAGCCAAGATCTACAAACAAGCTACTTACAATTTATGCTCCCTAAACGAGAATTTAGAATCAAGTATTCTCATATCAAAATCTTTCAGGAAATCTATCATCCGACCAATAATTCCTCTGAGAATTATTGCTGCTATTTATATTAAGAACAGGCCTAGTCATTATATACAGCCTTCTTAGGAATACTGGTTATGGCTTAGCCGAGATGCGAACCCGCGATACGCCAGCAATATGCCCGCAAAATGAGAACTAATACGACATGATTCTGTGATAGTTAAGCCTGAGATGCTAGGGAATAGGAAACGTAATGCCTGTGATGTATGACGACCATACTTTATTGTTAATAGGAGTCTGGAATCATGAGTTTAATCTTTTGTGGCTGTTGTAAGCCTGCTTGAGACATTTTGAATAATCTTAATTCTGTTTTACCAACATGGTTTTTACTACCTTGTCTTTCACAATAACTTCCCTGTCCTGAAGACATCTATCAGCATTTAGATAAATGTTTATAGTATTTACAGACATAAAAACAGAATTCACAATAATGAACAGCGGTATTTCGTCAAACATTCTCATGGCAACTACTTAGAACATGAAAAGAAAATGTTTAAATAAGAAAAGAAACATGGCAACCCCAAGTATTCACCATTCAATGCGCCCGCGCTCAACTTGCGAGAGCGTTCGAAATTCAAATCAGTCTCCGCTTGTCGCTCGGCGCAAGCACGCGTCCGTCAATATTTACATATACTTGTTTTGTATGTAAAATCCCTTACATTTATCTCTCTTCAGGTTTTAGTGCTTTTTTTCTTGAATAAAACGTACATTTTCTGCCTAACGATGTCGTTTTGCCATTTTAGTGGGTTACATGCCTTTTGCGGTGGGGTTGGTGACCTGTAAAAATGTAGGAGTTCAATCACAGTGAAGGGAATGGAGGTGTAGATTTGCATTGGAGTTTTTAATGGTGCTTGCACAGAATCCATGATCGCAGAGTGTAACAGACAGTATTAAATGATATCTGAGATTCCTGCGATGATAACAAATGTGAAACTAGAAACCAGGAACTT
Organism: Achlya flavicornis; assembly: GCA_947623365.1. Classification (NCBI taxonomy): domain Eukaryota; kingdom Metazoa; phylum Arthropoda; class Insecta; order Lepidoptera; family Drepanidae; genus Achlya; species Achlya flavicornis. Next base: position 4,783,364 of record OX392495.1, on the reverse strand, counting down.
ACCATTCACTTTAAATTTCAAAGACGGTTCTAATTCGGCAGAAGAAGATTAGGCAGTAATTTTCACTATTTTACAAAGCACTGCAGAAAAAAAAAATGATATGTGAAAAAAAATTGAGGTCTTCAACCTGGTCCTCAATATAAACCAGGCTATGCTAAAATAATTGTGAAAATAGTCCTCCCTGTTTCCACTATGAAAGATCTTCAGCCGATGGCATAAGGCTTGCTTTACCAGCAATCAAATTCCCTTTCGCACGTTTTGTCAGATAGCCTTCTTATTCTATTTCCTTCTATATTCTTCTCAGTCTCAGTGATATATCACTGTCCATGACAAATTTGCTGTACCCTGCGGTGAGCAACTGCTAGTCAGAAATTCTCAGCCTTAATGTTCTGAAGGACCTCCCATACCAGGGTCCAATAGTGGCAAAAGCAAATGCGAGTCTTACTCGCGCACCAAAGGTTCCTACTTTCCTGGGACGTATATGTCCTTGGTTTTGGCCATAACTGTTGTAATAATCTGGACAGCATAACTAAGATTGCTTGTGAAGGAATTTTGATGATTTTTAAAAAACAGTGCTAGTTAGAAACTTCGATCCATCTTTCGTGTAATATTTACTGTCACTTTTATCGCTGAAATATACCGCTGTGATAGACGGACAGACAGACGGACGGAGTCGCACCATAAGGGCCCCTTCCCTTTGGTAGGTACCCTAAAAAGGCTTCCTAGAATGCATATAAAACCAAGTTACGTTCGAACACAACATAGATGTACAGCGATATTAAAATTCAGTTTTCTCGTGACTGATTCCGCCTGACAGAATGATTTAAGGCTGACATGTTGAATGCTCATCTATTTCACTAGTGAATGTATAAACTATCAAGTTATTCCACATTTTCCACGCTCCTATACCTCTATATGGTATTTGTTGAATTCAATGTCGTGGGAGTGTGATAAAGATTCTGAAACAGTATAATAAATATTCCAACACTAATCAGCGTAGGTACCTACATCTTGAAAATTTAAATTACTACATTAGTTGTAACACGATCCTGATTTGGCATTATTTCAATCAAATACTTTATTTCTTTGCTTGGACAAAGTTATAGGCGCAGTTATATATAAGTCAATGGTTATAGGTATTATCTTCGTCTCACTGAAAGCTTGCTCATTGCTCGAAACTCTATCTACGTCAAGACATTCAACGTCGCTTTTAGACTTTTATCTCGTAAACATCAAAATTTCCGGGATCTTTGAAATCCTACTGCTTTTCAAATATCAAAGTTAGGATTCGTATACGTATTTATCCATTTCATTCTGTACAAAATCGCTGAGACAGTTCTTTGATTAGTTACATTTTTCGATGAGAAAATACCAACAATATTTTTTATTTTGACAATATTTGCCTTCTCTCTGACACTTGACTTTTACATTGGAAAATATATCAAAGACAGTGCAACAGTTTCGCTAAGTTTTTTTTTTATTATTGAACACATTGAGCTATTGTTACTACGTATAGAGAAGACGCCATACATCACAACTATGTTACAAGTGAGACGATCCGGCCACACTTGTTTATGTAGAATGATGAACGAAACGCGTAAGCGCCGTGAAAATCACGGTGTTTGCGAGAAAAATACTCCTAAAAGCGTTCTGATAGCGATACGTGTTTCTACTGTCTGCTTAGACGACTAATTATTGTTTCAGCGCTAGAGTTTTTTTTTTATACAACTTAGTCGATAAAAAAGCATACGGCCCACCTGATGGTAAGCGGTTGCCGTAGCCATATGGACGCTTGCAACACAAGAAGCATCGCTCGCGTGTTACCGACCTTTCCCCCTCCCCTATGAGCTCTGGCGACCTTACTCACGCGCAGGAACACAACTTTACACAACATAAAGTTATTTGTCTGCGGTATTCTGTAAGGTGGAGGTACTTCCCCAGTCGAGCTGCTCTTTGAGCGAATAAACACTATGCTCTACCTCTCTCAAAGAACTTTAGTAGACTCTTAAAAAATGGGACATAAAACCATTGCTTACGATAGCTTCTCTATTACTATGCTTGAACAGTGCTTTCTAAATTAGAAGAAATAGTTTTGGAGTGCTTATGCGGGATTATCTTGCTCCGCCATTGCATGACGCTCAAGGCCATTGGCGCGATCCTAAGCCTTAAATTATGTCATTAAGATGTAGATGCAGACAAGTATGTAACTTCCTTGAGATGGACGAAATTAAATCTCTGGATATTCTTCTCTAGAAAAATGCATAGCGTCTCCAATTTAGCTTTAGAACTACGTTCAAGTCAAAGTCAAAGCCATTGATTCAATAAAGGCCCCAGAAGGGCATTTATTAAGGTCACATTTACTGAAGTTACCACCGTTCGGAACTCGGACTTCAAATGAGAAGAATCCGGCAAGAAACTCAGCAAGGTTACATTTTTTCAACACTTTGACAATCTGACTATGTTTGGCTTTTTTCCAAATACTTAATTAACAATAATAATTGGACTGTTTTACAAAAAACTTAAACCGTCTTCAAAGTACACTATAAAGTAATCAAATCCTGATCTGATGACAATGGGACCAAACGGGAAGTGTACCCTTCCAGACAAAAAAAGAATTTTCCAAATCGGTTGATAAATGAGGGATATAAACATAAAAAAAAATAAAAAAACAAAATACAACTGTATTGAGAACCTCCTCCTTTTTTGAAGTCGGTTAAAAAAGAAATCATATACCTGAGCACGCTGAAGCCTTTGCTAAAATCTTTCTGTTTCCAAAAATACCTCACAACAATTTCTCGTAGAGATTTACATACCGCTTTATTTTACGACAAGAATATTTATAATTCAGGCCGTATATTAAAAACACAATGCGTAATCATAATATTCTGGTCATGCATCTGTGTGTTCGTCTTTTTGTCCCGATGCGATGTTAACGAGACTCCTGCGCATGCGACTATTTACAATTTAAAATGTACGTTCGACATTTGCTTATACAGAATACGAACAATAATTCCTTTCTTTTATGGCGATTATAGGTCTGTGGTAGCGACGGACGAATGAATGACAAGGTCGCAGGTTCGAATCCTACTGTTTATTGAGCTTTCGGTGTGAGAAAACCACTAGTAGAGAGTAGGGTAGAGTAGGGTACTTTGTAGTATAGTATGAGCACAGGTATGAGGCACGAGTGGTGAGCACAGAGAGGTGAGGCAGTGCGGGCAAGCTGGCACATGTACACTTTTGGCCAAATTACAGTAGCCAAGTCACACGCGAGAATCCAATAGACGACGAGCATTGACTGACGAACCAATCGTGTGCAGCTCGGCGCTCCCCCTTTCTAAAGAATCATGGCGAGCTCCATACATTGATTTGTACAAAAAAATAAAACATTTTAGAGGGTATTTAATCACCTCCAATGTTTAGATTACATTACCAGCAACATGTTAATATACATGAAATATTTTATAAACCCCGCAATACATAACAACAACATAATGGTTTTGGTCGCAAATAGTCGCGATTCGCCGGCTTGCCATAGAAATTGGCATTTTTATCCCGGGGCTCTAAAAATATTTTATATGGCTCAAATTGTTCCTTAGGCACCAAGGATCAATTATAACGTCACTCCAACGTCTCTAAAAATCTTTATTTTTTTGTACAAATCTCGCCATGATCTTTCCGCTCACGACTTCATTACATCTATGCTCACAACTCGTGCCCCTTACTATACCTGGCTGTCTACCACTCTCAAGTTGAAAATCTGTCACAAAGTACCAGCCGCCGGTGTGTTCCAACAGCTGCACGTGAGAGCCAGTTTCTTCTTGGCTTTGTGTGCAAACCTTTACATAATGTATGGCGACTTATCCTAAGGCTCCGGCTCTAAGGATTTTGATGAAATTTGCTATAAACCCAGGTAACCCAGGTACGGGTAAGATCGGTAATTTCAAGAAGCATTTACATTAAGCGATATCCCAGTGGCTGCACAGTGGACAAAGCAGTAGAATTCCGTCTCGCAGGTCGTGGGTTCGATCCTCGGGCCGGTCGAATCCATTTGTATTTTCTTGACTTTTTTTTACACCGAGCAGAAGCTCTGTCAACTACTACAATTATTTTATAATTACATATTTGTGTATTCTATTGTTAACCGCTGTATCTACTTTCCTGACTAATATTTAATTTTTTTGGCTTACAAAATGCCATACAGTTTTGGCTATACCCTCTGTCATTCCTATAAAAAAAAATACACTGAACAACTTTGTCAACAGTCCATAACAGTAACAGTAAATCTTTACCGTTATTTATATTTCGATGCTTTTAAAAATGAGCAAATTATATTTATAAAAGAACCCCATAGCGGAGTAAGTATGATGTGCAGACTTGTTTAATAATTCGTTAGCCTATTTGCTTTGATAACAGGCGCATTTCGAGTGGAGGCAGGGTTACCAGCTCCGCGTATTGATCCCATTGTTTGGGGAAACGAGCCGGGAAAGTTTTGAGCAAAGTTGGCGTATTATCGGTGTTCATTTTAGATGCTGAGTTCGGTAAAATATTAATGACGCTAATTATTTTAAAATAATTTGTTTTTACCCGACTACGGCAAAAGTTTGTGTGTGTATTTGTTTTCGATACCACACAGCTCGGTAACGGTTGGCAATCCCCCTGGCATAGCAAATGGTGCCGATTCTGTTGTAAATCGCACAAAACTAATTTTAGTCACATCACATCTCTTTCTTACGAACATTATTGAAAAAGGATAGAACATATTTAAAGCTATGAAATTAATCTTTGCCGTCGTCATTTGCGTGTATTTAGACGTAACCGCGATAAATAGCGACTAAAATATTGAAAACAAACATTGCACTAATTTGACAGGACAAGATTTCTTTCATCCTTTTCTTATGTTCTTTATTAATAGACATAGAGACTAAAATTAGTTACGTTGTAAACTACAGAATCAGCACCATCTATATATATAAAAATCAATGCCACTTTTCGTTGTAATTTTATAACTCAAGAACGAGCTCACCTATCCAAACCAAATGTTTAGGCTTTGTTCGGACTATTTAGTAGATGGTTTATGTGAAGTTTGCACAAAATCGGTCGAGCGGTTCTTCATTTATCACATTTTTTGTAACAAATAAATTCAATAAATGGCGGACCATTTTGTTAATGGGGATTTTGCTGTCAGGGTAGGGTAGGGTATGGTAGGGTAGGGTAGGGTAGGGTAGAACCGTAGAACCATAGGGTAGGGTAGCACCACGCGAACGAAGTCGCGCCGGGAAGCTAGTTGTCTATAAGTAAAGATTGTAATCTAGATCGCCAATCAGCTCGTTTAGATTCGAAATTAAAACAATTGAAATTCGAACCTGCACCAATGATATTAGGTTTATTTTCGATTAACACAATCTATTCTGAACTTTAAACATTCATTTTGGATATCTTGATATATAAAATAAGTAAAAAAAGTCCAACGTTTTCTTAAAAAACAGTTGGGTAATGAAATAATTCCCAAAACCGTATTATCAAACTGGACTGGCAACCCAGTTAAAAGCTCTCCCAAAGTTATGCTAGCAAAGTGCAATGAAAGTAAATAAACCTAGGGAGGGGAATCAAGGGGGGCGGCACCTATTTAGGCCCCCAGACATTTAAATTTGGGCATATCATGTTGAAGATGAGAAATAAAGAAAGCAGTTGGTGCTTGTATTGTTACGAAATGTTGAGGGAACCATCAATCAAAATTCGTTAAGCTTTTCATCTTACTGTTTATACATACTAACTCCGGCCGTCTTCAATTAAAGCACTTACTTGTTGCGGTATTGGATTCCTCGGTATTACTTACTACACTAAAAGGATTTTTTTCCCACAAGACCCAACGATGTGAAAAACTAACTTAGTTATTTATATGTAACTGTCTATGATTCACTCGTTTTCTATGATGAAAAGCCTCATGGATAATGTAGCTTTCTAAGCTATTAGTGGAAACATCTTCAGAATTTGATGTTCCCGAGATTACCTGCTCGTACAAATAACAAACCTTTATTATTAAGAACAGATAACCATAATCAAAAATGATGTTTTTGCAGATAAAATCTCTAATCAACAGTGTGGTACCACAAAGTATTAATTAAATAACCGCGAGCTATGAAACGACACCAAAAATAATCCAGTCTCAACGTTTAATTATCAAAATATAGCAATGTGAGCCGAGTACGGAAGCGACACTGTCGATATTGGTCTGCTACAGATATCGATGAAACTTTTAATTGGTATTTTGTGATATAATTTACCGAGACGTTGAAATAAACTGAACAAACAGGGCCGGTCCTAGCCCATGTAGCGCCCGGGCGCAACCAAACCCTGGCGCCCTCTAGTAGGCGCGTGATCAAAATGGAAAACTTACCGAGTTACTGCGATATTTATTTTCACCAGTGATCGAAAATTTGGGTGCGAATGGTGCAGTTATAAATGATGTTGGCAATAGCCCGTTTACTAGCGGGTCGCGAGTATACTTTGCGCATTTGGTAGCGATGCGATTCACATCATCATCATCATATCAGCCTAGGGATGTCTACTGCTGAACATAGGTCTCTTCCATTAACTTCCACTTCGAACGGTTTTGGACCGCTTGCATCCAGCGGTGCCCAGCGATTTTGACCAGGTCTTCCCGTGCGACATTAAAACAGTTTTCAAAGCTATGATTTAATTATTTAAGTTAAGTTAACCCGCCGCCCGGTATGGATGCAGGGTCTTTGAGAGCGTCGCGAGCGATGCATGCTCTTTGGTAATTTGTCACAGAGAGAAGTTGCATTGTATAATATGTATGGATCATATTTGGATGATTCGATAATAATTTTAGTTTTTTTTCTAATTTGGTAACAATGATAAAAGCTTTTACAAAAGACAATAAATTACGATTTCCATTTTTAATTCCTAGGACATTCCAGACACACGGTCATCTGATCCCAAACTAAGCAGAGCTTGTACTATGGAAACTTACTTGTATTTATTACTTATCCGATTGTATTTTTAGCTGGGCTAAACAAATACAATATTTTTAATAAATAAAGTCATCATCATTATCAATTATTAGGAAAAGCTGTGTAGATTCGTGGTCACCCAGAGATGGGCGATCATGACTCTACGCAGTTTTTCCTAATAGTTGCAGTATCTTTCGATCCTTCACTTTCTGAATCGCCACTTCCTATAAAAATAAAGGGCACAAAAAAAAAACCGCGACAATATTTGGTGCTATCTATACATTACAACGTACATCACTATCATAGCAGATCGATAGCCAAAGCCGGCCGTCTGTTACTAGGGTTACAGACGGCCCACCTATGTAGCGAGGCCCAGGTACAGTCGGGGATGTATTAATGCCATCTGTCAAAATTTCCCCGCGTTCACGTGAAGGAAAATTGCGTAAAGTTTGTATAATAAATCTTTGAATTAATTCAACGTGTGATTTGTATGAAACATATAAGTCTTGAAGTTGCATATGGTTTTAATTCGTTAAGATTAATCGCTGGAATATTTCAATGCTATTATGATTTTTTAATCGCTAGATAATTAATCCTTGGTTAACGTTTTACTGTGATATTTCTCTACAAAAACTGTTCTAATTTCAAATTAACTGTCAGATACTGCTTATCTGCCCCTTACATATAATTACTTATCAAAATATTATGTTTTACAACATTTAAGTAAGAAAAGGTACGTCAATAAAGAACAAATATTACGGTACAGATAATTAATAAACAATACAAAATTAATCTCAAACCGTACTAATGAGGCATAATAATAAATAATAGCCATTTATTCCATATTTCCGTTATTACATTTCAAATGTTGTTAGTGATTTGTTAGTAAGTTTGATTAAATTTTATTGTTAGTCTTCTTTCAATGAAATATGGACCCCTCTTTGGGTAAAGGCCTCCTCCATCTTCCACCATGACTCCCTAAGTTGTAAGTCTTTGCCTAAGTTGATCCAGTTGTTTCCTGACACCTGTATGATATCATCAGCCCACCGTCTTATTGGTCTACCAACGTTCCTTTTCCCCTTTGGTCCTTTCCAACATGTGGTCTCTATAGTCCATCTTTTATCTGTGTAGCGTGAGATGTGACCAGCCCACTTCCATTTTAGTGTGAGTGCATGTGTGAGAGCGTCGGTAAATTTCGTATATGCCTCATTAGACGAAAGTTGACGAAACTAATGAGGCATATACACATAGCAATTATATTATAACAGAGCCATCTATCAGTGAAAGGCGGTAAGTGCAAATATATATAGATTTCATTCAATAATTCAAACGCGAGCCAGACGTGGACGGCGGGATTCAAACCAGTCTAGACTGATTTAGCATTCACTGAAAATAATACAGATCTACACATTTACTGAAAGAGACATTTATTTTTTAATATTTTTAGGACCGAACTAGCTTTGAGATTAAAATCTATATTAAATATCTAATTATTATTTAATCAAAGAATCTATCTAATAAAATATAAAAACAAAAACCTTAAAATCTATATAAATGAAAAGAAATAAACTAAATGAAAAATCGTTGTCAGAGGGCAACGTTCCCAGAATGCTGGCGGCATTGCCACGTTGAATGGCAATGCTGATTCTCTGACCAAGGTATATGCCAGCATTCTGGTCACGAGATGCTTCGACCAGGCGTTTAGATATCTAATATAACAAAGTGGAAGACTTTTTTGTTTATTTAAACGCGCTAATCTCTGGAACTACCAGTCGGATTCGTTACATTATTTCACTGATACTACTCTCCGCCACTTTTGATCCCGAGAACGCGGGTAAACTGTACAGCTAGTTATCTATACTAATCTAATAAATATAAATCTAATCTAATACCAGTCGGATTCGAAATTATTTCACAATTAAGAAGCTACATTATTCCCTTGTATTATTATATGCCACGTAGGTATTCTATGTTTTTCTTGCGATTAGTTTCAGATTAGTTAAGAGTTATTTCATACTTTTTAGTGTATTTTGAAGACGATTTTTTATATTACTTTTTTCTTATAGGCAACATCATTTCTAGTATAACTGTAGCTTTTTCTAACATCCACGTGACACGTTTAATCACTTTAACAGGAATTCATAAAGCTTTGTTTCAGGTACCTTATTCGCTATTAATATATACGCGAAAACCTGTTAATTGGGCCCTTTCATTATGGGTTTATGTGAAAAATCGTGAAATATTGCACAGCTAAAAACAGAGGAAGAGCGTAGCGTAACCTCGAATACACCTTACAGGGGGCCTACCACAAGCTCTTTAAACAAGGTTAAAATAACCTTGTCTTTTGTCCCTGCTTGACATCCGGCGTCAAAACAGGACAAAAGACAAATAAGTTTATAATAATGAGCTTGTGGTTGGCCCCTCCGTGCTTCGGAAGGCACGTAAAGCCGTTGGTCCCGGTTATCACTTAATTGTGATAGTCGTTAAGCTAGTTGGATGCCTCCTAGGCGGCTTGAAAAATTCCAACAGTAGGTTGACCAGTAGCCTACCTCCACCAATCCGCAGTGGGCACGCGTGGTGGATTATCTGCCCATTCCCTTTCACCCTTATTTGTGAAAGGCGGCCTGTTCTCAGCAGTGGGACATTATAGGCTGATGATGATGATGATGGTTGGCCCCCATAATACCGCAACCAAATAATAATGTTTTGTTCCTGCGCGTGAGTAAGGTCGCCAGAGCTCATTGGGTCAGGGGACGGTAACGCGTGAGTGATGCCCAGTGTGTTGCAGGCTACGGTAACCGCTTACCACCAGGAGGGCCGTACGCTTCTTTTTTCTCATCTGAATTCTAAATCGGTATCAATTTGCAAACTACAAGCAAAAGCTAGTTAAAAGTAAATTAGAACGATGTTGTTCTGGACGTATCTGTCAACAAATAGATAGATATCGGATACAATACCGTCATTACAAGCGTTTCTTTGTTGATTTGTGTATCCGACTGGAATCATTTCGATTACGATGATCCGTTGAGGATGGATCGGGCCTTGTATATACAGTTATTTGTAATGTAATATCAGTTCTTGGGATTGCAGTGATAAAAACTCCATTATTTAAACTTTCCATAGAAATGCAACTTGCGGACCAACTCTGAACATTATTAAGTTTGACTTTGCTCGATCGAAATTTCGATGTAGACGTAGCAAAAGTTAGTCATATCGATGATTACTCTCATCCTGCTAAGGCACTGCTAGTGAGTGATTTACATGATAACTTTGTATTACAGTCTGTTTTTTAACCGACTTCAAAAAAAGGAGGAGGTTCTCAATACGGTTGTGTTTTATTTTTTTTATGTTTGTTACCTCTTAACTCCGTCATTTATTAACCGATTTGGAAAATTCTTTTTTTGACTGAAATGGTACACATCCCGTTGGGTCCCATTGTCATCAGATCAGGATTTGATTACTTCTTAGTGTACTTTGAAGTCGGTTTAAGTTTTTTGTAAAACAGTCCAATTACTCATAGTACTTTTTACCTACGTAATCCAAAAGAATAGTACCTATGTAATGTGAACCACACTGAAATAACATGAGATTATTATATTTTGCTCAAACTAATGTTATGTCAGCCTTATAGAACTAAGTCGGTAAACAAGCATACGGCCCGCCTGGTGGTAAGCGGTTTCCGTAGCCATATGGACCCTTGCAATACATGAAGCATCGCTCACGCGTTACCGACTAGTTATACTATTATAATTTTTTACCGACTTCAAAAAAAAGAGGTTCTCAATTCGTTTTTTTTTTTATGTTTGTTACCTCTTAACTCCGTCATTTATTAACCGATTTGGAAAATTCTTTTTTTGTCTGGAAGGGTACACTTCCCGTTTGGTCCCATTGTCATCAGATCAGGATTTGATTACTTCTTAGTGTACTTTGAAGTCGGTTTAAGTTTTTTGTAACACAGTCCAATTATTTATAAGTAAAACGAAGCGAAGAGAAATATTAAATCTTTCCTTTTTACATCTCACCAGGAGTACGGAATAATTAATAATACAAGAGCCCAAGTCTGCTATTACAGGCAATCGTGTCGAATGTCATTTTTAGTTAAAACAGCAGATTACCTACAATCCTACAAATTGTATTTGAATGACTTGTATCTCCTATCCAGTGATTATCTAGTCTGATCTCCAACTAAAGTGACCGATTGCGAATGCCCTCTCCAATGATGCCGATTCATCGTGGCTCTACTAGTCATTGACTTAATAATGCATAGATATGCTTAATATAAAATGTATAGTTTATTTAAATGGCCGCCCACTATAATGTATAATTAATAAATCTTTTCCCAAATGAATAGTGATAGCTTTTTTCATTAAAATTAAGGTGTGAAGTATGGAAAGAGAAATACGGAGAAAGAAATTAATAATTCAAAGAAATTATTAAGAAGGAGTCATACGCTCCGCCTGATGGTAAGCAGTTACCGCAGCCTATGGACGCTTGCAACACCAGGAGTATCACTCGCGCGATGCCGACCCTGCAGAAATCTCTTCAAAGCCTTTTTGAAGAACCCCATGCTGTACTCCATTGGGAAAACCACGGCGGGGAGCTCATTCCACAATCTGAGCGTCCGCGGAAGGAAGCTCCTTTTGATCGCACAGTTCGAAACAATTCTGGTTTCAATATGTTCGTTACATTCGTGTTTTTATGTTTTTTTGTTTTATTAACTATCTTGCTACCAACTATATCGAAGTAGATAGATACTTTCGTAACCCTGGCAAACTATTCAAGCCCAAGACTGCTATTTTTCCACCTTTAGTCATTTTGACACCACTGATAGTTTATTGGAAAACAATTTGTAATAGCAGAATTGGGCCCCTGATTAATTTTCTTCAACTTCACTTTACATAACCACGTAGTTTGTATGACTGCCTATTATTTTTCTTTCCATGTCTATATGTGCTCAAGTCTACAATCCCACAATACTCTGTTGAGAGCGTTTCAAATCTACACAATAGCAATTATTGTAGCAAACGAAACTCCGATCCGATCCGACTGTGATACAGATCGATATGTCGATATCGATGATCTAATGACAGCTACACACCGCACTATTGTTAGCGTTGAAATATTACAAGAGATAATATTAGTTAAGTAATTATTATTGTGGTGTAGATTGTTTTGTGCGAACAGTTCTAACCATATATACTCCTATAGTTTAAAGTTACATACTTTAAACTAAGAATATTATAAGCTGTAACTCGCTGTTTCCCCCGCATTCTCTGGATAAGTGAAAGAATTTTCGGAATCAGATCAGTAGCTCCGAAGAATACCTCCTACACCCAAACATACAAACTTTACTTCCTCATAATAATAATAAATAAATAATAAATAAATATCCTGGGACATTCCTCACACACGGTCATCTGATCCCAAACTAAGCAGAGCTTGTACTATGGAAACCAGATAACTGATATAATACATATACTACTTTTTGTTTGTAAATACATACTTAATATACATAATTACACTTAATAATAATAATTAATATTAGTGTAGATAGCTTCCTGCCCGCGGTTTTACCCGAAATCTCCTCTTTTACCCGCTTAGGGAGGGAGTTTTGAAAAACTCTTCCTTAGTGGATGATTATGCTATTTAAGGAACCTGTGTGTAAAATGTCAAGCCTTTGCGATTTAAGCTGTGTGTACATCTGCCAATAAGTCAGTTTCTACTTTAAAATACCTATAGATTAGTTAGGTTTTTAGGCATTCAAAGTAACTTAAGCTTGCCAAGATTGTCATTCTAACAACTGCAACAAAAGATTTAAAAAAAACTTTTAAACAAAGTTTATAGTTTAGTTTTTATTTTAGTTAAAAAGTTTTTATTTTATAATTTTTTGTGGCTATACTCTACTAATTACTACATGCTTAATTTTTGATTTCTTTTAATGTAATACACAACTCAGCATTAAAATCTGTGAGTGAACAATAAATCATCCCTATTTTCCCACCCTTAGGGTAGGTATTTTTTATCCATATTTATATGGGACCACCTTCGAGGTATACCCTATCCAATAAAAAAAGAATTATCAAAATCGGACTACTCTGTCAAAAGTTATGCGTGATCATACATAAAAAAAAAATAAAAAAAAAATATACGCGTCGACTTGTAAAACTCCTCCGTTTTTTCGTCGGTTAAAAATATTCAACTGACACTAGTCCCAAAATCATTGATTTAATCACAGCCTTATTAATACTACTGCATTCGGATAAAATTAAGTTGAGTCATATTTTATTACATTCGCTATTTATATTCGCGTAAAACAATCACAACGTTTACACCATTATGTACCTTTAGATTATCATCGACTCATAATCGCAAATCTTAAATAGGTATCATGTTTTTGTTATACTTATTGCGATTTCATTTAAAAGATAGTTTAGATTACATTTTACAGACGAGTCAATGTAATTATACCTACAAAGAATATGACGGACATTAATATCGTTCGAAAATATCGATAAAGATCTATCGATACTTTTCCACCACTAACTAACCTGTCCAGAAATTCTTTACAGTGTTGAAACACATTTTGCAGATTATTATAACTTACCTAGCTAGATAATATACTTATATAGGTAAACTAGCTGTCCCCCGCGGTTTCACCTGCGTTCCCGGGATAAAAAGCCTATGTCCTTCTCCATACCATAGGCTACCTGCATGCCAAATTTCATCATGATCCATTGAGTAGTTGAGGCGTGAAGGCGTAACAAACAAACAAACTCACTTTCGCATTTAATAATATTAGTTAGTATGAGTAGGTACAAAATTCATACCAAAATTCAATTAAAACAAGTAAATTATTATTATTATAGAAATACATACAACAACTAGCTGCCCGGCGCGACTTCGTTCGCGTGGTGCTACCCTACCCTATGGTGCTACCCTACCCTACCCTACCCTACCCTACCCCACCCCACCCTACCCTACCCTACCCAACCCTACCCAACCCTACCCTACCCTACCCTACCCTACCCTACCCTACCCTACCCTACCCTACCCTACCCTACCCTACCCTACCCTACCCTACCCTACTCTGACAGCAAAATCCCCATTAACAAAATGATCCGCCATTTATTGAATTAATTTGTTACAAATAATGTGATAAATGAAGAACCGCTCGACCGATTTTGTGCAAACTTCACATAAACCATCTACTAAAATTTAGTCCGAACAAAGCCTAAACATTTGGTTTGGATAGGTGAGCCCGTTCTTGAGTTATAAAATTACAACGAAAAGTGGCATTGATTTTTATATATATAGATAGATAAGAAGGCATTTTTTCCGTAAAATGCTTGTTTGCCACTGTTCGGCGCGTGATTAATTGAATGCCGGGTAAATTACCTTGTTTCTAATATTGCCAATTTAGAGCACGTAATCCGGGTAATCAGATGAACATTTTATCTTTAAAAAAAAAAAACTTTATCATTGATTAGCTTTTAAGAGTATCCAAAAATAAACCTTAAATCAAGTGACATAAAGTGTTAACTTCTTTAGCATGTTATGTAGCAGGATAGAAAAATAATGTTTTGCTACGAAAGGATATATAATTTGCATCAGTGATAATTTGACACTTGCGTGCGATACTCGCACATGATTTTGTTTTCCAATGAAAAATGCCGTCGATCAGCATCGATGACGTAGGTTACAAAGCATTGCAAATCATATATCGCTTGTGAAATCATGCTATAAAAAATAATAATATCATCAAATGAGAATTCCTTTAAAGTAGCAATAATTTCCATGTCTAGTACACACGGCTAAAGGTCAAGCTATACGATTCCAGTATAAGCTGATCTCACATTGTATAGGATTTCCGAACTATGGGAGGTCAGCTTATACTAGAAAAATTATAGCTTGATCTGTAGCCGTGTGTACTAAGAAGTCGGTAAATAAACACCCGGCCCACCTTACCTGATGGTAAGTTGTTACCGTACCGTATCCATATGCTTGCAACTCACATCTTACCGACCCTTCCTTCCTCCCCAATGAGTAATGGCGACTGCCACTCACGCGCAGGAACACAACTTTACACAACATAAAGCTATTTGTCTGCGGTATTCTGTAAGGTGGAGGTACTACCCCAGCCGAGCTGCTCATTGAGCGAATAAACGCTACGCTCTACCTCTCTTAAAAATATAAATAAAATTAATAATACCAATGACAGTTCAAACGAAAGCATAAACAATATTTAATCTCAACATTAAGTCAACAAAATTAGTGTCAGTGAATAATCCCGGATATAAATTGTATGATTTATAATAATAATATGATATCAAGCAAAATAAATAATGATTGAAATAAATATAGTTTTTAAATAAATAATGAATAGCGCATAAGATCCCGCTGTGCAAATATTGTGGGCGTTGGGTGAGGTAGCCGCGCAGATTATTGGCCTACTCAGAATAAAAAAATTAAATCAATATTTCTAATGTTATTGTTAGAGTGGTATATTATATTGTTATGTCAGTCAAATTAAGTCATCGGGAGTCATCAATTTCATGTCTCTTTCTGATATGTCATATTATTAATCACCCCACCCAAATTTAACCAGATCTTTTTACTTAAATCATGTTTTGTGGGTATAACTATGCCATCTTCTTTATAGAAATAACAAGATAGTATTGGCCAATTGGCTTTTATAGCCTTCGCGCTTTAAACAAGATGCGTTATTTTTGATAAACTAGCTGTTAGTACTCAGAGCAGAACTCTTCTACTACAAAAAACAAGTCCTCTTACTGTGTCTAACACAAGAAAGATCAAATAGTAATTGATTCAATTAAGGCCTTGATAATGCACTTATAAACGTTACAGTTGACTCTACCACTGACTCGGAATACACTTACTGAAAAGACTCTGTTAAGAAACTCAGCAAGGCAATTTTCTACACACATTTTTTACACAGTAATAAACTTGAAATATAATTGTTTGAGCGGCAGCCAACCGTATCATTTACCCTATATCCGCATTTTTTGCTATAAAAGATATAATTGACTCACAGTGAGTCATGAGGCGATGATTTCGTATTCTATTGAGGTTGATGATTGATTTTAAAATATCCTGCTTTTTATCTTTATATTCTATTCTATTATCAAAATTCATCGAAGCCTCTGTAGAGCTATTCTAAATAGAATATCAATCCTGAATCCGCGCGATTAACTTATGATTTTTCATATTTCAGTTTTGCTTAGTTGGTGATCAGATGTATGGTGTATAGAGTATTTTTTTAAATCTACTATATTTTAAAACGGTAATAGGTAATTGCACAGTCAAATGCATTATATTCGTAATATCATTTATTTGAAAATACAATGGCATACTTTTATTTTATTTTAATAAATATTTTCGGCAAATTGATGACATTAATAAATATCCATTTAGTATAAATCATTTATAATAATATACATCGATTATTAATATAATTTATTGTGATGTCAATTTCTATGAATTAAATAACAATTTATCGGTTTTTTTATGTTTGAACTCATGACGCATTATTAATTAAATCTTACTTCCTTACCAATATTACAAACGCGAAAGTTTGTATGTATGCCTATGGATGTATGTTACTCTTTCACGCAAAAACTACTGAACGGATTTGGATGAAATTTGGCACACAGATAGAATATGTTCTGGATTAACACATAGGATACTTTTTTCCGGGAAAAAATACGATCTCTCGGGAATGCGGGTGAAACCGCGGGGGACAGCCAGTTGTTAATAAAATATTCAATACTTTCTGGCTTTCGGGCTTTGGTAACCGCTTACCACCAGGCGTTTGGCGACTTAGTAGCAGCTTTAAAAAACCTTATTTTCTTTCAAGTTAGAATAAGGGACATCCACCATATCTGCTCCATAGAAGAGTCCTATATCATTCTTGCGAAACAGCTTACAGAATTATAAAAAAAAACTTATACAACCAACCAAATAGAGTTGTCAAACGCCGTCTAGGCGCATAAGTTATGCTAATGTGTTGAATATTTCACACTAATAGATTCTATGTCCGATTAACCGCACTGAACGGGTTTAGCGCCGTTTCCATTGTACGACACGACACGATCAGTAGTTTGTGATAACATAAACGTTTTGTTATACTAGTAAAGTAGCAAACAAGCTCTCGCCCAACCTGATGGTAACTGGTTGCCGTAGGCAATTGCATCACCAGGGGTATAACTTGAAGAACCCCATGAGAAAATCACGGCAGGGGAGCTCGTTCCAAAACCAGAACGTCCGGCGGTAGGAGGCCCTTTGAAACCGTACAGCACGAGACCATTTCGGTTCCAATGTAATATGGACTCCCCGTCGATGGCGAGAAGTAGGATGGTAGACAAGGCATGGAGGATGACCGTGTTTTGACAGTTGCACTTGGAAAACAGTTTCAGAAACATGTCTCTCTACAGGGTTCCTTTTAGAACCCCAGCTAAGCTTCCAAGGAAGCTTTGAAAGTACTCAATGATAGAAACAACTTGTACAATGTGAGCAACATTGAGAGTGCGAAAATATATCCACGATTCCATACTTATTTTGCTTGAGTAGTTATTGAACAACAGATTTTTCTAACACTAAACCATAAATATTATTGTGTTAGACAAACTTTTTTAATGGTTTGTAATCAAATGCTTCATCATCAGCCTATAATGTCCCACAGCTGAGCACAGGCCTCCTTTCACAAATCAGGGTGAAAGGGAATGGGCAGATACTCCACCACGCGTGCCCACTGCGGCGAGGT
Organism: Achlya flavicornis; assembly: GCA_947623365.1. Lineage (NCBI taxonomy): Eukaryota > Metazoa > Arthropoda > Insecta > Lepidoptera > Drepanidae > Achlya > Achlya flavicornis. Next base: position 4,765,610 of record OX392495.1, on the reverse strand, counting down.
GGAGGTAGGCTAGTTGTTGGAGTTTTCAAGCCGCCTAGAAGGCCTCTATCTAGCTTAACAACTATCACAATTAAGTAATAACCAGGACCAACGGCTTTCCGTGCCTAAGCCCGGAAACGCTCGATTTGTAATACCACTAGGCGGTCACCCATCCAGGTACCGACCACGACGGTGGTAGCTTAACTTGCCGATCGATTAAGAACGGTTTACCATGCTACACCACTAGCGCTTCAAACAAATGCTTAAGCTTAAGTAATTATAAGCAATCAAATGCTTATAATTACTTAAATATTAAATGACAATGGAAACCCATATGGCACTGTTGCGTCTCTATGTAATTTTTCCCCTTGTCACCGTGGGTTAGAACGATGGCATTATTTAAAACGCACTAAATTACCGTTCCCCGGCTAAAATACCTTTGTCTATCGATTGGTTTACCGATAAACATTTATTAATGGTATATGCGAGATGTATTTATCACTGACGTATCTAAGTACCAGTAAACGCTGGGAAAACGCCCTCTCACTCCAAAGAGTGACTGATTTGTATAAAGCCTCAGGTACTGATATAAAAGATGGAATTTAGTCCCATAGTCCCATAGTCCCGACCCTGCAGATATCTCTTCACACTATTTTTGAAGAACCCCATGCTGTACTCCATTGGGAAAACCACGGCGGGGAGCTCATTCCACAGCCCGAGCGTCCGCGGAAGGAAACTCCTTATAGCCCATACAGTTCGAAACAAATCTGGTTTCAATGTGTGAGGTGAGTATGGATTCCCCGTCGATGGCGAGAGTTGCGATGGTAGAAGGTAGCCGTGGGCATCAAGTCGAACAATTCCTTAGAACCCGCTGGTGAGCTCGAGATCGTCAACAATTCTGATGGCACGTCGCTGAACCGAGTCTAAAGGCCCAAGCTGGTATCCAGGTGCTCACGCCCATAAATGTGTTCCGACAGTTACACTTGAGAGCCAGTTTTTTCTAGGCTTTGTGTGCTTACCACCTTCGGCCACATCATCACTTACCATGGTGAGGTTGTGTTCAAACAATGAAAAGAAACTATTGATAATAAAGATATCTTCTTATATTTTAATTGCATAAAGCAATCTGGACCAAATCTAATAACACAAATGTAATGTAAAGAAAAACGGTTGTGTCACATCAAAAGCGGGTTTTCGTCGAAGTTTGACGTTTACCGGAAACGCGGCGTCGGCCATCTTTGCCCCATGCGACCGGAAGTAGCCATTTCGAGGCGTCAGCGATTGATTGTAGTGCTACATATTGTTTAGATAAGGAGAATTAAAAAAAAAACTAGGTATAAAAACACTCACTAGGAAAATTTTGCCAAAGCTCGAAATTACTTTCAAAAGAAATGTTTACAGTACCTAGCTAATAATATATTTTTATATCCATATTTATAGGGTTATTCAACCAAATAATCTATATATATAAAATGCTTTGTCCTGAATGACTGACTGACAATCAACGCACAGCCTAAACCGCTGATCGTAGAGACCTGAAACTTAGAGGGTGTGTTCTTTGTATGACGTAGGCATCAGATAAGAAAGGATTTTCCGAAATTCTACCCCTAAGGGGATGAAAAACGGGGGCCAACTTTGTATGGGACAACGTGATTCCTTGGTCCGATCTACTTCAAATTTTGCATAAACATTCTTTAACAGAATTGATCGAAGACGTGTTTCATATTTTATTGAAACTCATCGCCAAACGGGATAAAAAAGGGGTTGAAAGTTATTTTAGGGGTGATTTGCATCGAAGTTGATATCAATACTCCTTAGTGCTTTTGATTTAATTATTCTTTGATATTTGAAATTCCAATTTTAAAGAGCATTGCACCGTAGACGGTGAATTACAGGTAGACAGGCCAAGATACGCATATGTCAAAACGTATATGTGTGAGCAAGACTAAGCGTATTTTTTTGTCCCTATCTAGCGTACAGGTTGTTATTGTTTGACCTCAGTGTCGTTGAGGCCAAAAAAGTTTGGGTATTATGATATTTTTTTATGAGAGCAGTGATACTGTAAATTGTATGTTATTTGTGACTTTGTATCAGCGTTGCCAGACGACCCGATTTTTAGCCCAAGATCGAATGTTCCGCGCGTGACAGGTTCCCGCTTTTCGAGGATTACTCGACGGTGAAATCATTGTTGGACGTAGAAATCGAAAATTATAAAGACACCACTGCACAGTAATGGCACCTGCTGTGTAATTGGCTGTAAAAATAATTTGTGTTCCGCGCAAAAAAATTCAAACCGTTCGCGGGTGAAACCGCGGGGCTCTGCTAGTTTAAAATAATTTTCATTCTTTCATTTAAGATTTTTTCCCCTTTTTGTTTATACCACTAATGTGGCAAACAAGCATACGGCCCGCCTGATGCTAAGCAGTTACCGTAGCCTATGGACGCTTGCAACACCAGGGGTATCAATCGCGCGTTGCCGACCCTGAAAGAAATCTCTTCACACCCTTTTTGAGGAACTATAGCTGATAAACTACATATATCTACTGCATTTTGTTATTAAATACATACTTAATAAATAAACACAATTACCCCAGACTCAGGACATACAGACATGTTCATATACACAAATACAAAAAAAACCTTTTTTTAGAGGTTCAAAAGTCTCTTCAATTTTCTAAGTCATTTCTAGAACTCTTACATTCGTATATCTATGACCGTGGACTAGACATGTCCATCGGAAGCGGGCGTGGCACGCTTTTACAATATTGCCAGATGTCCGTCCGTGCCAGTTTGTTCGTTTTTCTAGCCACCAATAACTCGGTAACTCGACGCTCTGTCGGCACTTCAAAGGGTTTCATCACGTTAATGAAGGCATCGGATTAATGCGGTTTTAATGTAATTAACGATTGGTTTTCGTTATTTTACGACAGATCGTTACGGTTTTAAACATAACTGAAGTTATTGTAGAATATAATTATCATTTTTTTTCCTTTTTTTTTACTCTTTAAGGTATTTTTTAAACTACTTGTTTTCTCCGTGATGTCGTCATCTTTGATTTGGTCTATCCCGCTTTCTTGAGTCCTCTCTTGTGTAATTCTCTAATGGTGCGTCCATGCTTGGCGAACCGAGTACGATCCGAGCCACGAACGAGCACACTGCGAGCACGATTCCCGTAGCGTGGACGGGCTTGTGAGCCTCGAACGAGCATTCGTAGCGTGCTCGACTGCGCTCCGCCCGATTGTCAGTTTTTTCACGAACACAGGGATTCGCATCGCGCTCGTTGTAGGCTCGTTAAGTTACGCTTGATATCGCGAGCAACGAACGAATCCTGGGGCCCAAGTCCACTATTTCAATGGTGTTCCAATGATCTTTCAGTGGTGTCAAAATTGTGCCATAATGACATATTTTGTTAGTAAGTAGACTATCAAAACTGTAGAATGTCACAATTTTGACACCACTGAAAGTTCATTGGAACACAATTTAAATAGCAGACTTGGGCCCCTGTTCGTTCGAGGCTCGGCTCGTGCAAGCATGGACGCACCATAACGTCGGGCCCACCTCTATAGATATCAGATTGCGGAATTTATGAAAAAAAAGATGAAGAAATATTCTGCTATTTCAAATTAAAAATGTCATGTCAATCTCATTACAACTGCATTGCCATTGGGCCAATGTGCGTTGTCTACTCAATTCATAATGGTTTTCGATAAATTCCACCCCTATATTTATAAAGCTCTTATTTAGTTCCACCTTCACCTATCCCGGGGTTCGTTTATGTAATCAAATCTTGCAAGTCAAATTTGACCCACGTCTCGGTTTATAATTGAGCTAAAACATTGTATGCATTTGTAAATCGGATAACATTGCAAAATTATTATGACATGGAGCTGATCTGATGATGGAGCCGAAAGGTGGCCATGGTAACTCTGTAATAAAGCGACGCAACCCCATCGAGTTTGGGCTCGTTTGATTCAACTTGACAAGGACCCTGGTTCTAGAGTCTATTGATTAAGTTAGTTAACTTATAAAAAAAAAAGTTGAAATAAAATCTTTTTAAAGTTTCTATAATGAAATAATCTTGCTATGATGAAAATAACTAAATAAAGACATTCACGTTCCAAACCTAACTTCTGTGCTACCTAACAGCACAAAAACGAGCACACAAGCAATAAAACCGACCATTAACCATCCAAACAAAAGTTGTATAGTATATCAAAGCGTACGGACAGACAAAAGAATGGAAAGTTCGATTATTAACACAATGGCTTGAAGATGGAGTGGAGGTAAAACTAAGGATTGCCACAAAAGGTTAAATGTGTCGGATGTTACATCATCCACACCTTGTTTTGTTGACTGTACTTTTGAGGTTTGGATGCTGTTGTGCCACATGTCACAATTTTTTAATTAAATTATATTTTCCATTGATTTTATTTTAAACATAAGGCGGGCCGTATGCTTGTTTGCCATCTAAGTGGTATAAAAAAAAAAAAAAAAAAAAATACACATCAATAATTTTATGTCATTAAGAAAGTCTGAAAATATGGCCTAGTTGATACTTTTCCAAGTTTTTTTTAAATTTAGTTTTATAGACAACGTTAGAAGTCAACCATACGCCCGAGTAATTAAGTAGTTGAAAACTTGTTTATGTTAACTCATTTAAGCAGGAGAGAATTTCAAGAAAGTAGCTAGAGTAAGCTGAGCTGAATGCTTAGTTTAGGACAATATACCATCGACAATATTCAAGCATGATAGGACAGATCATCATGCTTGAATATTGTCGATAAAATTATTGATAAAAAAATCCTTTCTTGTTAAACCGTTTTGTTTTGACTACTTTTATGAAAAGCGTATTATTTGCCTATATTCTCTCAACCACAGGTAGCCGCTGGTCACTGCACACAAAATGCAGCCTTATGCTTGAAGATTGATGATTGTACAACCATTAAATATACATAATGTAGGTGACATCCAGAGGAAAACTGGTACCTATATGATTCTGGACCACAGAGAACGATACGATATCACTTAAACACTACCCCTTACTCATAAAGCGCTATTTAACTAATATACTGATTAAATAAATGGTCACGTAAATAATGACACATTATTTGACAATGACAATAGATTGACGTTATTTACGTGACCCTTTAAACAGTATATTAGTTAACTAACATTTTATGAGCGGGATATATTTTATAGTCTGGGCCCAGCAAAGGATTTCAATGGTCATCCTCAATTTACTGTAGAGCTTAAGTGACTGAAACTATAATTACCTGTAGGGTCTGTAAGGTAAATGTCACAACCTCAACGTTGCAGTCAGCGCTGCCACTACTCTCTATTGCGTGTTATTCTAAGCAATCACGTGACACGTCTGCTGTCCGCGACGGGCGGGGCGTCGCATCTCGTTTTAGAGAATAGCAAACCTGGTGACTTACCGCATGCAGTCATCCCGTAGGTGTAAGTGATCAAAACATGCAATCAGTCGTTTCATTCAGCCGCATAATGCCGGCCATCTTTTAACACTTCCACGCTTTTGTAAGCGTCCCTTTGTAGCGCACTTATTGATAGGTATCAAATTGCCCATTCACGGCGAGAATAAAAGTCTACGGAATTTTTTATGCATTTGGTGCAGGGAATTTGTCAGTGCAGTGTTAAGTAGGAATTAAACTAGCTTTATAATTAATATAAATAATAGTAACTACCTGAATATTTTAGAGTTACTTACTCATGCCATTATAACATAATTATTTGATATTGATAATTTTAATATTGTAATTAAGGTGTTTATTTAATATGGTAACTATAGTTTTATAATATTAAATATGTAGGTAATAAATATGTTCTTTAAATGTATTGTTATGTAATAAGGCCTTGTAATATAAGTTTTAAGCTATATATATTAGCAACACATGTATATTAGGGTGTCCCGTCCATGTATGAGAATTTTTTTTTTCGTGCTACACTATCGCAAGGGGTATCGAAATTTGCGTAATTTTAGACAGATTACTTAAATCATAGAAAAATTAGAATTGCGTATCATCTTGAGGGCTCTACCGGACTTTGAAGTTTTGTAAATTTTATGTTTTTAGTGACCTAAGCCATATGTCTAAAATAATATAAAAATCAAGTTTAAAAGGTACTTTATTATTGAAATTAACGAAAAAAAGAACAAAAAAAAATAAAAAAGAGCCCTATATTAATTATAATCAATGTTAAAAACAGAATTTACACTTATTTTTGTATCCAAAATTTGGCATTTGTGCTCGAGATTTCAACCTAATAAAGCCATCTCTAAAAGTAGCTTTGTGAGGCCTACGTTACCATCTTTCTACTACGATTATGTGTGACAAGAATGGTCCACATTTTCCAAGCTCAAATTTTATGCCATGATTTGAAGGTCCCCATTAGAAATATGTCGAAGAACCGGTAGTGCTGATTAATTTCGGTGTAATCTCTAGGAGAGAAGTCATTTTTTGGTAGTTCTTTGGTAATCCTGGGCTTAGATAAGTGTAGTGGTTTATTTTTCGAAGTGCCAGCTGCGGAATGTGGTCTCTATCATCAAACAATATACCCACAAGCAGGTTTTCCAGGCAAAAAGTATTTCTTTTGATAACAGAATTTAACACAATTTAGCTGAGATTTTATTTATTGAGTTTAATTAATCCAGCCGTTTCTTTCATTTCAGCACCGCTTATAACCATTTTCACATGTATATAATTTAAATGAAGTGCATTTAAAAGCAGAAACGTCGAAAAGCTTCTCATATGCCACCAAAAACATTTCAGTTAGTTTTCAAACTATAATTTCGTTTGCTTTTGGGGAATCTTTTCAAATTGAGGTACTTCTAAAAATAGGATATCAGTAATTGAATAACTTATTCCTCAGTTACGATTGGAATCGAAAAATCCAAAAGTAACTTATTCAGTTTAGGCCCTGATAAGGCACTTATGAATGTTACAGGTGACTCTACCAACGACTTAAACTTAGAAGACTCCGGCAAGAAACTCAGTATAAATAATCACATATATATCTGACTTGGAGGGATCCTTACCATTATACTTCAATTTTAGTTCGTTCTAGACAAATAAAATAAATTTAATGACATCCCTTATAATTTTTAGCTGCCGATGGTAAGTTATTATTATTTTTTTTTTATTTTTTATCATTATTAAACCTGCTACTAACACTGTAACAATCGCAACTGTACTTTTATAGCATAAAATTTACTTTGGCTACGAAAAAAAACACTCGCGAGTCAAGTCAAGAAAGCCCTCGAAACAAGTTGTAAATTGAGGGATTTTGCAGATTGAAATATATCAATTCGAAGTCACTGGTAAAGAGTTATTGCATGCAAATCAAAACGTCGTGTATGTATTACAATTAAATATAACAAAAAGTTAATATTATTTGATAATTTAGTTTGGGAGCCGAAATTAAGGATAGCGAAATATTACCATAAAAATGAAAATTTTTCAAAACTTTGAAGATCGGTAGAACCCTTAAGATATAGATTTATAAAAAAAAAAAATTACTTTCGTAATCTACGATCAATTACACAAGTTTCGAGAGGTCTTGCGTTAAGGACAACCAAAAAAAAATATGTCGGGACACCCTAATGGTACCCTAACGGTATATGTCCTATTATTTATGTATCTGACATTACTACAGTATTTTATGCAAATAAATGTATCATTTATCATTAATCATGCTGACTAATTTGCATTAAATTTAGTACTGAGATAGATAATATCGTTTCACACAGGTCTTGCCATTAACCTTCCTCAAGAATTGGGCTATCGAATGCAAAAAGATTTTATTAATCTGACCGGTAGTACCAGAAACTATCGCGTTCAATCAAAAACACAAACATCAGTTTTATTACATTAGTATAGAATTATAGATTAATACATCGGATACTGCGATTAATTCAACGCATGTATATTTTTTCTAATATTTCGAAGACGAATACGCGAACAGAAGTTAGTTTATTTAAGTTTTTTTTATCAATCTATCACTAACTTTACAATCTATGGCTTATTTACAATGCAATTCGAAGCGACCAAAAGTCGACCGACAAACGTAGTTGCAACAAAAAGTCTACGATTGTGTGCTAGCCTTATATCCAGAATTTTTCTAGTTGCTTTTCTATAGCGTCCAAAATTCAACCGACAAACGCAGTCGCAGCAAAAATCTACGACTGAATGTCTCGCTTTATATAGAGTGTTTCAACCCGACATGACCCCAGTATTCACACGCCCTGAATAATACAATCAATCAGTGAAGTATTGTATCGGAATTATTAATAATATCGTCATCTATTGACAATATTATTAATGCATTATTAGGATCACAATGAGCACAAATTATCCGTTTAAATGCGTCTTAATCTTCGTGTAATGAGGCATGTTTAGGTTCTTCATTCAGATAACGTAAGTCCCTACATCCCATCCTTTCTACTCCTCGTCATAATACAAGTACAAGCCGCCATTTTCATAACATTTCCATTATAGCAATGTACAAATATAAAATGGGTCTTTTACGACAAGCAGGCAGGAGGTCCACCTGATGGTAAGTGGTCACCGTCACGTATGGACATTAGCTATACCAGAGGATTGCCAAAGTGTTGCACCCCCTGGCCACCTGGTGCCTAGAGCCACTGCTCCTGTCGCTCAACCCTACCTACCTAGATACTGGTACAAATGACCAGGTTTGTGCCAGTATCTCCCGGTCTATCTCTCAGAATGCAATTTTCAAAAACAAAACTTCCTCAAAACAACTTACAGGATGATTTAAATAATTCATGTCAGACATAACATGCGACATGTAATGCAAGGCACGATATAACATTTTGTCTGTTTGTCCGTTTGTTTGTTTGTAGCGAGGTCACGCGCATTGCCCGTGTACGTGGTAATGTTTGATGGATCGCCGCACCGGGTTATTGATGCTTTGCGCTGGCGGGCGTTTATAGAGTGATTTTGTTTTAGCAAAAAATAAAGTACTTATACACTTAATAAAACTTTTTTAACTAAAGCAAGTTTAAGTTGTCACATATTTATCGATCACATTGATTCACGCTGTTCTACGCGCGTTATTTTTAACGTTATGAATAGAACGTACGACTTCTCCATACGTCCATACTCGCACGTTAGCTGCCGCATTTACTCCCGAGTAGCCTAAGGCTAATTAACTGATTTACACTTTTATTTCGAGTACCTAGTAAGTATTCTTAAAATTTTATTTCTAGTTTCCTTTTCAAATCAGAAGGCCTACTCCATAAAATTAAACATATATAGTGCGATCATCGTTCGACTTCAAAGTACGTACCTACACATAAAAGTAATCAAATCCTGACCTGATGACAATGGGACCAAACGGGAATTGTAAAAAATATTTCCAAATCGGATAAATGACGGAGTTATGAGGTAACAAACATTAATAAAAAAAACAGCTGAATTGAGAACCTACTTTTTTTAAGTCTGTTAAAAACTACGAAGAATAGACTTTTATTCTTCCTAGGTTAAAAATTACCAATTGAATTGCAGCAAAACTGACGAGACATAATTTTTGTGCAATTCTATTATTTAATATTTATTACAACGATGATCGTGTATCTTTTTTCGTAGTAGACCCTCAGCAATGTGTAATTAGTAAGAGTCAAAAAACTGATAAATAAATGATTAAAAGTGGATTTTACTTATTTTAACCCGTTTGCTCGCATATAAGACGCACGCCCTGTATACGTATAAAAAAATAGAATTTCAGCAACTGCTATTCAACTGACTTGATGATGAAATCATTTTCATAATAATATCCACTATTTCAGTAATAAAGTGTCGTAATGTAATTATTATTTTACTATTTCTATATCAATATAAAAGTGAACCTCCTGTATAACATCAAGACCGTGTCCCCAAATGATCTATAATGAAATATCACTCCACGTTGTTTGTTAGTAAAATATGGACGGTCGCCGGGTCATACGGACAGACGGACAGACGGAATGCTATGGTAAATAGCTAGGATACCTCGTCGAATAAATCTAGTCTAGTTGATGGCAGAAAGTACATGTGGCCTGCTATTTATATTTAAACCTACAGGTTATCATGTCTTTCATATTTTCATTATCATTCATTTTTTTTATGTCCACTACAAAAGTCGGCAAACACCCATACGGCCTGGTAGTAAGCGGTTCATCATCATCATCATCATCAGCCTATAATGTCCCACTGCTGAGAACAGGCCTCCTTTCACAAATGAGGGTGAAAGGGACTGGGCGATACTCCACCACGCGTGCCCACTGCGGATTGGTGGAGGTAGGCTAGTGGTCAACCTACTGTTGGAATTTTTCAAGCCGCCTAGGAGGCATCCAACTAGCTTAACGACTATCACAATTAAGTGATAACCGGGACCAACGACTTTACGTGCCTTCCGAAGCACGGAAACGCTCGATGTGAATTACCACTAGGCGGTCACCCATCCAGGTACCGACCACGACAGACGTAGCTTAACTTTGCCGATCGATTAAGAACGGCTAATCATGCTACGCCACGAGCGCTTCAGTAAGCGGTTAACGTAGCCATATGGACGCATGCAACACCCGGGGCACCCCAGGGCATTACTTGCGCGTTACCGACTCTTCCCCCCTCCCCGTTGAGCTCTGGCGACCTTACTGACGCGCAGGAACACAACATAAAGTTATTTGGCTGCGGTATTATGTAAGGTGGAGGTACTTCCCCAGTCGAGCTGCTCATTCGTAAATCGCTATGCTTTACCACTCTTAACACTTCATTATGATATTATGAGTAATTATTTTAAGAGAGCTATAATGTTCTCCAGATCAAAATTCTTAGCAGCCTTTCTGGGGAAGGACCTCCAGCTTACTGAAGATTGCAGCCAAATAACATTACTGTACTGGTGTTGTTTGCGCTGACAGTGCAGTACGTGGAACAGCAGTGTAGTACCAATACGGTAACTGCAGTACCTTGGACCTTCGTAAATGGCACTAGGGTGTAATCTTAAGTGAAAGAGAGTTATTGCAACATGGTATTACGCTCAAACATCTGTTCACCATCAGTGTTCACGACTCGAGGTTGTGCAGATTCTGCCGTGAGGCGGATGAAACACCAATACGTCTCTTGTGTGAGTGCTGTCCACTTATTCCTAAACTAAATACTCATTTGGGGAAACACCTGTTACACCCAGATGAAGTCAAATCCATTCCTGGCAAGAATATTGTGCAATTTATTATAGCTGTAGGTCTTGGCGGTGAAATTTAATTAACGTGGCGATCACAATAGATCTAGTCTGGTCGCAGTGATACAAGCTCTGGAAAGACTTGAAACAGCCACTTAACCCAAATAATAATAATACGCTCAAAGAGCAGCTGGAGTGTGGAGAAATCCACTTACAGAATACCGCAGCCAAATAACTTTATGTTGTGTTCCTGCGCGTGAGTAAGGTCGCCAGAGCACATTGGAGAGGGGGGAAGAGTCGGTAACGCGCGATGAGAAAATAAGGATGCGCGTCCCAACTGCTAGACAACCGGTTAAACTACAAGCTCACCTCTTTAATCTTGATATTGAGACACGGTACAAGAAACACCCAAAAATTTTTCTTCATTCAATTATGATTGGCTTTTATTATCAATTTCACATTGGACATGGATATCCTAAAATTACTCAAAACGTTAAAATATGATACATTTACCCATTTTAAATACCAAGTTAATTCCTAATAGCCTACAATGTTATCATAACGAGCCGCAATTAAACTTTATAGCCGTACAACTATTACAATTATAGTTTTAATTATCCGGAACCTTGGGCCTATTGTTATTGTAAACTGTACCAGCCAATGAGGTGCGTTGGGTCAAAGTCAAAGTCTAAATCCGGGTGCGTAATTCGATTGTTCGTACGCTTCGCTACAGTTGATGTTGGTTATCCTACTCCGAGGGGCGTAGCTACCGCCGTACCAGCCGTATCGATGATACGGGGCCCCCGGGCTACAGGGCTGCAGGGGCCTCTAACGTGTGTAAGCAAAAATAACTAAATTTTCACCCTCCATTTGGTTTCGCCGCAGTCAGGTAGAAGGCCCCCCAACAAATTTCGATACAGCTTAGGGGTCGTCTAGAGCAAGCTAGCTTTTTCTTTGATGACCTTTCTCATCCTTACGAAGATTTCGCGAACAACAAATTGAATATGATCAGCTGTATAATACCACGGATGCTCTGGAATGAGCTCCCCACCGTGGTTTTCCCAAGGGGTTCTTCAAAAAGTGTGTGAAGAGTTTTTTGCAGAGTCGGCACCACGCGAGTGATATAATGACGGCCACTAAATATAAGACTTGACCCACCACGTGTTTGAAGTCTGCTGTCATTGATGAAAACGTCTCTTTAGAGTTATCTATTATAACATATTATAATGACACCCGGTCCCTTCTCGCCTCAGACCTCATACCGCTACAGAAAACTCATCATCAACGACGTCAGATCACTCGCGTGTTGACGACTCTGATTGATTTAACTTCTTAGACAAGTAGTTTTTCTCAAGATGTTTCCTCCTCTAAAAATTAGGACGATGAAGACTTAGCACACTCAGGCTAAAAAATATGTCGCCAAACACGAGCATGGTAACGCACTTGAGAGCCAGTTTCGTTTAGGCTTTATGTTTCAGTTGTAGTCAAAATAATAGGCTTCTGATCTTATTATATATTATTTATAACGCTATGTTATCTGATAATACTAATATTATTATTATGTTATCACGGAAGCTACAATATGTGTTAAATAAGCTCTTGAAGCGCTCGTGGTGTAGCATGATTAGCCGTTCATAATCGATCGGCAATGTTAAGCTACGTCTGTCGTGGTCGGTACCTGGATGGGTGACCGCCTAGTGGTATTTCAAAAACGAGCGTTTCCGTGCTTCGGAAGGCACGTAAAGCCGTTGGTCCCGGGTATCACTTAATTGTGATAGTCGTTAAGCTAGTTGGATGCCTCCTAGGCGGCTTGAAAAATTCCAACAGTAGGTTGACCACTAGCCTACCTCCACCAATCCGCAGTGGGCACGCGTGGTGGAGTATCGCCCAGCCCCTTTCACCCTCATTTGTGAAAGGAGGCCTGTGCTCAGCAGTGGGACATTATAGGCTGATGATGATGAAATTGATGAAGCTCTTGAAAAAATTATTATCATTTTGTGGAGTCAATCAAGCGTTTGATGATTAGGACGCCATGACCGGATCGCACGAATTTGTACGGGTCGGGTACAGTTGGGTACAATAGCTTAAAAAAAACTATTAAGTGCATAGAGAGAAATAAATTTAACAGAAAAGTAATGAACAGTGAATACATTTTTCACCTTACACCCATACGGCGGTATATGTGACGGTAGCGAAACGGCCAAACCACATGACCAAGTTGTAGAGTTTGTGAAGTTAGGGTTTGTAGAGTTAGGACGTGTAGAGTTTTAAGCATGAATCTACATGAGATCTGATAACTTTGTGACAGTGCAAGCCATAATATGTCCTATTCCTGGCATCACGCAACATTGCATATTTGTGTAGTTTTTAATTGGTTCTGTTTGTTTTCTTTAATTCTTGTTTTTTGTAATTTCTACAGTCTTTAATGTAATGTTGTGTGTTGTCCAGAATAAATCTTTTTTCTTTATTTTTCTTTCTTCTTTCTTTCCATATGGTTTCGTCTTGGCAACATTTTATATGTAAATGTTTTTGGTGGGGTAATATCTACGCCCAGACATACAAACACTATTTCTAGGTGGGAATCAAACGTACAACTGGCGGATTAGAGTAGCCTCCACTGCAACCAGTCCGTCAGAAAAGCCCTGCAACGTATCCTGTCCTAACACTTCTCCGCGTATCTTCCCTTCCAATCAAGCCGAGTGTCATATTACAGTCGGAGTGGAATAATAATAAAAACCAAGAATAATAACATAACGAGTATTAAATCGAGCTAAACTACAACAATTAACAAGTCATTGTGATACAAATCGATTCGTAACGCTAGTCAATTTGCCTGCGGTTAGGGTTCCGTTGGCAACGGGTGGAACCCTTTGTAAACGTTACTAAAGTAAAATAGGCCCGTTTTGACAAAACTTTTTGCTTCTTGTCGCGCATTTTTGGCATATGTACTTAAGAGGAATGGATGGCTGCAAGAAATTTGAAAAATAGGTTTTTAACATATCAATTGCTGTCGCGCTGTGCCCGGGCTATCCCGCCCGAGAGCGATAGAGACAACTACAGCTTGGACCGGTTATACCTGTTTAAATTAGACGAAATCGCTATTTCGTAATCCCCGGTTTTCTCCTCCAAAACTGGATCGATTAAAAGAAACGGTCAGGTATTAAAATAATAAACAAATAATAATAACATTCTTTATTTGCAGTTTTACAATTAACAAAAACTAAGCATTACAAGACAGCAGGACAAGCAGACAACTGTAACTATACATAAGATAGGTAGTCATTGCTTAGTAAATGCAAAATGTAGGACTTCTTGCATTGGAAATAACTTCTTATGAATCTACTAAATAAGTACTAGGTTAATTCTTTGGGCTTTTTAGTTTTGGTTGACAAACAGGCAGACGGTCCACCTGATGGTAAGTGGTCTCCGCCGCCTATGGACATTTGCAATACCGAGGGGATTGCCGATGTGTACCTTGAAGAGCTCTTTTCACGCCCTTTTTGAAGAACCCCATATCGTAGCGCTGAGGGAAAACCGTAATCGGGAGCTCATTCCACATCCTAATGGTCCGCAGTAGGAACGTCCGACTGAACCGTTGTGTGGACGATCGAGGCAGCTCGAGGGTATGAGGATGAACTCCACATCGCCGGCGAGCGGTGCGGTGGTAGAAGGGTGATGACGGCACCAGGTCGAAAAGTTCTTTAGAACACTCCCCATTATATAGGCGATAGAACACACAAAGGGAGCCTATATCCCTCCGAATGCTGAGAGGTTCCAAACCGCCAGTGAGTTCATATTAATTATCTAAAATCAATGCACAATTTACCACAAATATACAAAATACAAGAGAAAATTGAGTTTCTTTAAATGTATTTTATAAATATACTTACGGAACCATACAACCCTTTCATCAACTCGCGCACTAGTTACGTCAAAAGCGGCGGCGTTCAAAAAGATATTAATGAATATCCAGCCGGTGTGTCTATGTGTACAGTTTTCGGCACAATACGATCTATACACAGCAATACAATGAGAGCTAGTAATGGGCAACTTTTGTCCGTGGTCATACTATCACACCGTAGTGGGTAAGTTCCGGGATGGAAAATTATTTGTGTTTATTTTTAACCGACTTCAAAAAAGGAGGAGGTTATGTTTAGTTATATGCAATTTGGCTCCATTATGCAATTCCTCGGTTTATCTGGGGCACAAACTACAGACTACAATATTTACGTAAGAAACTCACATTACTTTAATATAAATTAATTTAAAAAACCTTGGTAAAAAAAAATGGTAAGCGATTCTAGTAAAAACTGTTTTCAAACTTCAATTAGGTACCAATTTTTGAATCTAATCCCAATGGGAATTTTCTAACAAAACCTTAGAAAATAATATCCCAACGGTACTTACTAAAATGTAATTTAAAGATCTAAGTTTCTTGAAGCCCGATCAATGTTTCTGTGAATAAAGGTGTAATTGTATGTACCTACTAGCTTTTCGCCCCGCGGCTTTACCCGCCACCCAATATTACTCCTTAGAGGTACGATAGTAGAAAATTATATATCTTTAAAGTAATCTAATCTTTCGACGGCTCTGTTGGCGTGGTTAAAGATTCCATCTACCACGCAGCAGGTCGTGGGAGTCATACATTTTTGTGTGCATGAGCATGTATGTATGTCCTGAGTCTGGGTGTAATTATCTATATAAAGTAGGCTTTTCAACAAAAAAAAAAGTCATATATCAGTTATCTGATTTCAATAGTAAAAGCTCTAATTGGTATCAGATATCCGCGAGCAAAGACTGTCCCAGGATAATTTACTTATTTACTTTTTTTTTATACAACTTAGTCGTTAAACAAGAATACAGCCCACCTTATGGTAAGCGGTTACCGTAGCCATATGGACGCTTGCAAAACCGACCTTTCCCCCCTCCCCTATGAGCTCTGGCGACCTTACTCACGCGCAGGAACACAACTTTACACAACATAAAGTTATTTGGCTGCGGTAATCTGTAAGGTGGAGGCAAAGACTACAGTATATACTGGGTGGAGGTACTTCCCCAGTCGAGCTGCTCTTTGAGCGAATAAACGCTATGCTCTACCTCTCTTGAAAAAACTATTGTATAATTCTATTGTCGATATTGTTACGCATCGGTGTAACAGGCGGTAACATCGGTATGTCCATCGCAGGCGCATTGTTTAAATGCCGTCAAAGTGATGACACAATTACGAGCTTTAATTTCTGTTCTATAACATATTTTGTAGTGTCACTGTGAGTTGTACGTAGTATTTATATACTCTGCTGTGAGCATCACATTCCACACAATGATGTATTAATTCTGATGATATTATTGATGTCATCTTTCGAAGAACTTTGATTACTTTATATGACGGTACATAAACGATCAATGAAATTGAAGAATCAAATGATTGTACAGTTTTATTGAAGTGCTGGTAGCGTAAAAACCGGCCAAGTGCGAGTCAGACTCGCGCACCGAGGGTTCCGTACAAACCTGTAGGTATATAAGTAAATGGTAGTATAGACCTGAGTATTTGATATTAATTTCAATTTATGACCTATTAAAAAAAAACTACTTACTAGATCTCGTTCAAACCAATTTTCAGTGGAAGTTTGCACCGTAATGTACATCATATATTTTTTATAGATTTATCATTCTCTTATTTTAGAAGTTACAGGGGGGGGGACACACATTTTACCACTTTGGAAGTGTCTCTCGCGCAAACTATTCAGTTTAGAAAAAAATGATATTAGAAACCTCAATATCATTTTTGAAGACCTATCCATACACTTATGGGTTTGATGAAAAAAAAAAAAAATTGTTTCAGTTCTAAGTATGGGGAACCCCCAAAATTTATTGTTTTTTTTTCTATTTTTGTGTAAAAATCTTAATGCGGTTCACAGAATACATCTACTTACCAAGTTTCAACATTATAGTTCTTATAGTTTCGGAAATAAATGGCTGTGACATACACGGACAGACAGACAGACAGACAGACAGACAGACAGACAGACAGACAGACAGACAGACAGACATGACGAATCTATAAGGGTTCCGTTTTTTGCCATTTGGCTACGGAACCCTAAAAAGCTGCCTATATTCAGAGATAAATAAGAAAAAACGAAACAAAATCTTTTTTTGTTTGTAAACATTCATTTTTAACCGACTTCAAATAAAACGAGGAGGTTCTCAATTCGGTTGTATTTTTTTTTTTTTTTTATGTTTGTTTTCTCATAACTACGTCATTTATTAACCGATTTGGAAAATTCTTTTTGTTTGGAAGGGTACTCTTCCCGTTTGGTCGCATTGTCATCAGATCAGGATGTGATTACTTCTTAGTGTACTTTGAAGTCGGTTTAAGTTTTTGTAAAACAGTCCAATTATTATTATAATTGTCTGCCAACTTATTCATCAGAGTCATCAGACCCTTAAGTTAAGTTTGACGGTATTCTACAGATTGTTCCACGGAGAATGCGATAAAGAACTCCATAATCTTGTCCCTCCATCCCCGTTCTTCTATCGGACCACTAGGCGTCGGGGGGGTCTCCATCACTTCGTCGTCGACATTTCGTCTTGCCGTACCAAGGGTTTCGCTTCCTCTTACCTTATACGCACGGCCAAGTTGTGGAATGCTCTCCCGGACAACGTGTTTCCAGACACTTATAACATGGGTTTATTCAAGGCCAGAGTGAACAGGCATCTTATAGGTACGCGCGGTCCACCCTAGACTACATCTTCGCTTACCATCAGGCTGGATTGCGGTCAAGCGCAAACCTATTTAATAAAAAAAAAAAAAAAAAAAAAAAAACCCCTCGAACCAGACAGAGCCCTTGTCAATACGAATCAAACGAGCCCAAACTCGATGGGGTTGCGTCGTTTTATTACAGACTCCCCATGACCACCTTCCTGCTCCATCATCAGATCAGCTCCACGTCATAATAATATTGCATTGTTATCCGATTTACAAATACAAGCAATATTTCAGCTCAATCGGAAAGTTGTAAAATTTTAATTGCAAGAATTGATTACAGACAGAAAGACACCGGGACAGATTTAACTAAATAAAAACTTGTAAAAACGTTAGTGTGGCTCTAATATTTAGATGCTGTAATTGAGAGGTCGCAGGATCGATTCCAGTGCCATCTAAGTGTTGTAAACCTCACCAAATACAAGTGTTCCAATTAGCCCTTTACAATTAATTCTTTCTCATTACGTGAAACCGTAGACAATCAAGCAGACTGGGCTGGATGAGAGAGGCAAGGAACTCGAAGAAGTGGCGCATAGGGACTAGGGACCAGCAGAGGACTGAGAAAGGCAGACGACGATGATGATCACAATCCTAATCCTAACTTTAATATTATAAATGCCAATGTGAGTTTGTTTGTTACGTTTTCACGCCTTAACGACTTAACCGATCATCATGAAATTGCAGCGGCGTGCAGATAGCCTATAGTATGGAGAAGGACATAGGTTACTTTTTATCCCAGGAATGTGGGTGTAAGTATGTTTAAATCTCCACGGTGAACTTGCTTCGTAGCAATAGGCCCATCCTAGTGTAAGACATTATGCTGAGTGGAGACCGTTTCAGCTGTTGAACTAAATCCAAAAATTCCAAAAAATATTTAAAAAATGTAACCTTGCTGAGTTTCTTGCCTGTTCTTCTCAGTTGAAGGCCGACTTACGAACTGGTGGTAACTTCAGTAACTAAACAGTAACTACGGCATTACTATTTCATGGCAAATCTCGGGAAGAGATGGTGGATAAGGCTGAGACCGGTTTGAGAAAAGTCATGCTCTGGTTAAACACGAACATACTGACACTAAACCTTGACAAAACAAAGGTGGTTACATTTTATAAATCTAATAAAGATCTTCGCTCCAATAATCTAAGTGTTCCGATTCGAGTTCATACATGTATGCCTAATGACTTGCAGTGTACATGTACTACTCTGGATGTGGTTCCAGTTGTCAAGTATTTAGGCCTGTTCGTAGATAATCTATTATCTTGGAAGTATCAAATTAGTGCTCTAACAACACGTATTCGGAAGTTGATCATAATTTTCAAAAGACTCCGCTCCGTTGCCGATGCTGCACTACTGCGTACCACTTATCTAGCGCTCTGTCAATTCATCCTTTCCTATGGTATAACAGCTTGTGGTGGAACATTTAAAACTTACTTGCTTAGTGTTGAGCGGTCCCAAAGAGCAGTTTTGAAAGTCATGTCGAGCAAACCCTTTATATACTCAACTACAAAACTATTTTCTGAGATTAAGGTATTAACTGTGAGGAAGTTATTTATATTAAAAATCTTACTAAAACAACATTCGTCCACTAAATTTGAAAAAAATACTGTAGCCTTCAAGCGTCGAAAGGATAAAATCTTCTTAATACCTAAATTTAATTCGGAACTAGCTCACAGGCACCACTGCTTTTTGGGACCGTTCCTCTATAATAGATTTAGTAGTTACATAAATATTTACCCCCTTAATTATAGTAACTGCAAGAAAGCTGTAACTGAATATCTGCTTACATTGGATTATAATAATACGGAAACACAACTAAAAATTCTGAAATAAATAAAAAGATTTGATTGGGAAATATTAGGGTAGTTTTGAATGAGAAGTTTTCTTGTAGGTATTTAATTTTCTTTTCTTTAAGTCTCAATAGATGGCGTTAATATGACTGAAACGAACTATCTTGCCGTCAGTTCAATAAAAAAAAAAAACTATGTAACTTCATGGGTGCGTTCAGTTACTACACATGTTATTGAACTGTTACTGAACGCTACGATGATCTTCGGGCGATCACACGGCGTAGTTACTGAACGCAGCCCATAACTATTTGGCTTTATACTGGTAACAGACGTTCCAATGTCGGACTCCTATTTTTATTATTACGCAGGAGATACGGCCAAGGTACGTCCTGCCGTAGGAAAGTGTGTAGTGCGGCAGGACCCTCATAATTATTACTAATACCGGTTGGAAGCTTTCGACGTCCTGCCCAAAGACTACAGTATATACTTATAGAGTCCTGCCGCGCTACACACGGCCCTGACCATCAGACGTCCGACAGTCGGATCGTCTGTAACTAGTATTATGTCACTATCATGTGTGTTTTGTTCAAAACTTAAGTGAAATTTAGCTTAGATTTGAATGATTTGAAAACTATTGAAAATGCGTGTTTGTGCAGTTGTGAATTGTACCAATAAGGGACGTCTTACGTTTCTAACTGATGGACCACTAAGGTCACAGTGGATAAGAGCAAGAAGGGTGGATGTCCAACGAATTTCAAAACAATGATAGAAACAAATTATCCTTAAGCGTGACTTCCACAACAAAACAAACAACGGAAACAAACATCCACTCATACCAGTGTTGCCGCCTCTTATTACTAATTTCGTACGAAAAAAAACAAGCTGTTACCAAAAAGCAACGACAATTAAGTTTTGCTCCTCTGAAATTTGGTTTCATTTAATCATGTTCATGGTGGCCATTAATATCAATTAACACTTAATAAAAGAAATCTGTATATTTTTTTTTTCAATTGTCGATTTTGTATTAAAAAGGATGGACACCTTCCGTTGTTGGCCTATTTGGCAACACTGAAGTTATGTGACAGCATATTTTGATTTGACAATTCAATTTGGTGATGACAGCGCCACCTAGTTATTTTGCAGCAACTCTTTAAATACCTACAAGAAAACTTCTCATTCTGACCATATGTTGTAAGTGTTGTAACACAGCAAATGGACATATTTATACACACATACAGCAATTACCTTCAGACACAACCTTTAAAATATATATAGTCATATACAAACATAGGTTTGATGATACTGTCCAGGCAACCAAAAATGTTGTGAACCTTGTGACAAAAAATATATATGTATATTAATTGGGAAGTACTTAGTATCTGTAACACAGGATTAACCTAGTACGGATGCTAAGGTGCTACTCCTTTTAGTGTGTCTTACTTTAATTCTACTGTTTACCTTGCTTTGTGTTGTTACAAGTTTTTAGTTACAAAAAAAAGTATTTATTAGTTATCTTATTTTAAGTTTGTTCCTTGTGCTACTGCAGACGAGATGTCGCTTGTGGCAGCCCCTTCCCTAAGGTCAAGCACCTTAGGGAAGGGGTTTGCCACAGTCGTGACGTTGCAGTAGCCTAAACATTATATTTTGCTTTTTGTATTTTATTTTAGCGTAAGGAGTTTATTTGTACAACTTTTAGAAATAAATTTCATTTCATTTCATTTCATTTCAAGTATAAACCTTCCCTGATAAGGAGTCTTTGGTTCAAATCGCGAGCCCGTTCGTAATAGAAGACTTCATATCTTTTTACTTCTCAGGCATGCAATTTCCTCAGATGTTTTCCTTCACCGCTTTAACCCTACATGATAAAATTTTCAGATTTTCTATTTTCTATTTTTAATGTCGTATGACGTTTGTGGCTGAATAGAGCCGTGTTCGTGGTTAGACATGTCGCGACATCTGTCAGTTGGATCGGCCCGGACACACCCGAGCTCTTGACGTGCGCCTCTTTACAATCTGCGATTTGTCTACGACGAAAAATTTCTTGAAAGCAAGAGCTTTTTACAGGGTACTTTTTATAGTGTAGATAAGGATGTCTAGAAGTAGCTGCACTCTGTACAAGTGAACAATGGACGCTGTTATCATAAACTGTGTTGTGGTTTTTTTCAATGTCTAAGTACCTATGCTTGCGTATTTGACGCTGTAAAAAATTGCCAATATACCTCAGTCAGTTTGTCCGAAAAATATATAAGACATGTGGCTTGGTTTCTTGCTGGTTCTTCTCAGTTGAAGGTCGACTTCCAAACTCGTGGTAACTTCAGTAACTTTGACCTTCTAGTAAGTAAGTAAGTGCCCTACTAGGGCCTTACGTACCTACATAAAAACCACCTAAGCTGGATCCCCCACTTTACTTATTTTTGTGTTAAGTACTTTATTCATATTTTTAAATAACGAATAAATGCTACAGCGCAAGCAAAGGCACGTAACTGTACAGTGGTAAACATAATTATATGACATAACAGCAAATCCTTAATGCAATCGTATCGGAACCGTCACGTCGCGCCTGTAACGGACTGAAGCATCATCCAAACCCAGTTTTGGCGTTAAAATGATTTAGACCAAGACTGTCCTCTGAAATTTATGAACGCTTCACTTAAAATAGCCTACCAGTTTAACAAGATCTTTATTATCAAAACACCCAAATAGTTTCACAGTTCAAACAATTATGGTCGTTTTCATTATTTTTTTTCTAAATGTGAATCGTTTAAAGAGGTCGTTACGGTCGGGGATTATATTTTGAGGTTGTTTAGTCGATTTTAGTATTTCAGTAGCAATTAGGGTTGAAATGTGAGAGGGTGCTATTGAAAACGACCAATTAAGCGTGTGAAATGGATATCTTGAGCAATTATTTTGATTTGTCTTTTCGGGGAGAGACCTACATCAGCAATATGTATGTACCAACAGATGTTAGGGAGCTCACTGTAGGTTAACTGGAAAATCCGAGAAGTTTAAAATTGTTTGCCATGAATTTATTCCAGGAACTTATTTTTTCAGGTATTTTTATTCTGCGATATACCTATTTATTTACAAAAAAATATGTACAATTTATAATCTTTTATTGCACATGGGGTCCAGGGTCCCACTTATTCGTCAGAAATAATAGTGTAAAGTCTTTAGTTTATTTTTTCTTATCCTACTAACATAGTTTATAAGCACGTACTAACAAATATATGGATGAATATTATGTGTTTAAATAAATAAATAAAAAAATAAAACTTATAGAAAATCCTCGAGTCTGCTCCTATTACCGATTAACGGCAAGGTTCCCAGAAGGCTGACAGCGTTGCCTCTTTGGATAGACAAGCTGATACGTTGGCGGCAAAAACTCCCCGCCCGCTGATCTCCGGAGGCCTCTTCAATTTTGAAGATTATACACAATCAATAAAATATTAAAAGCAAAGAATCAATAAAAAATAATATTTGTCTGTTTATCTGTTTGTAAAGTATTCGTTCCTGCGTTGACATTAGAGTTACATCGAACCCATAGAAAACAGTCATTTTTTTCTACATCGATAACGTGATCTAAATATGGCGTCTGCCATGAGCGTCTATGATGAACATTCTTGATCCGATTGCATATAGATAGAGGCTTAGTATTACTCGGGATCCGGGATCGTATCCGTAAAGGATGATGAATTTTACAAAGCACCTTGTATAAATGAGATGAGCGAGACCCAAGTTAAGTCTTAGTACCCTTATAGCCTTTTGTCTACTGAAAAGTTAATCTAAATAATTCTTAGTTAGTACCTAGGTACCTACAAATAAATACCTGGGCTAAACTGCGTCACAGTGCGACCGCCGAGATTGCGTTTCTATTGGCCAAATCTCGAAATGCATCCGATTGCGATGTGACTTTCACGGGATGGTTCAAAATTGTCATAGGCATAGTTTAGTGTAAGTAACCATCATAATCAGATCAGCCATTTCCGTGATATGGCCAATATTACTTATTAACAGGTGACAGAAACGCATTCTCTCGGCTGCACTGTAAATTTAATAGACCCTGACCTAGATAGATAACCGTATTACGAATAATTATACTCGTAAGTATTTACGCGCAGTTCCTTGAATTCATTTTTTTTTATAGGACGCTTGTACTTTTGCTAGCACACTACTTAATTAATGGTACCTATACCGATTACCGAGGTACTTATACATCTGTACCTTGGTATAGATATAGATCATGGTTGTACTTAGTATTTATTTACTCTGAGATCATGGTAAATCAAAGATTATATTTTGATGAACAATACAAAGTCACATGTCTATTTTCGTATAGTGTCACAAATTTTTAAAAACCTTGCTTTTATCTTCTGCGGGGCGATTACGTAACTAAATTTCAATACCTAATTTTCGAATTGAAATCGGTTCAATATAATCAATATATCGGTTTTCTGATAACTTTTTTACGTCCTGATTACTGCAAATACAAACAGTGGTTCATTAGAAATGGAACCATTTCCGATTTTGTAATATTTCTACCGATTCAGAGGTAATTTCAATCTGAATTTCATTTTTTTTTTTTTTTTACTGTGAATAGGCCTGTGTTTGACCACAATCTCACTATGGTAAGTGATGATGTGGTCGAAGGTGGTAAGTACACAAAGCCTAGAAGGAACTGGCTCTCAAGTGCAGCTGACGGAACACACCGATAGGTTGCTTGGCGACAGATTTTCAACTTGAGGGTGGTAGCCAGCCAGACGGGTACTACAAAGTACCCTACCACCGTGCTATGGTTTCCTCACGATGTTTTCCTTCACCGAAAGCTCAAGCTCATTGTAGGATTCGAACCCGGGACCTTCGTCTCGGTATCCGACGTCACTACCACTGAGCTATCATCGCCTTAAAGTTACGTAATCCACGTTCAGACTTCACAAGGCGAGCGATGTCCAAACCAAGGATGTTAACGCTTGCCCTGATGATCTGAAGATGTGGAATGAGAGAGAGCTATCTAATAATCTAAATATTTTCCTATTGCGAAATTTAACACCCACACACGGAGACACGAAGCATAAGATAGGTACATACTTAGATAGAAAAAAATAAAAACCGAATAAAATAAAAACAT